>CM056503.1:19752495-20952495 GCA_029783415.1 Anisodus acutangulus
GCTAGGTCCGGAAATGGAGCCGGGCGAGGGCGCCGCTATGCCCCTTAATGAATTGAATGGTCCTTTGACCTTTGTTTGATTCCGACGGCCAGCATAGATCTCATGAGACCGACCCACTATTACTACGAAAAAATCCCTGCCCTCTCCAAACTTTATAGTCAAGCAAGTGGCTTTCTACGCCTTTCCTTCTTTATAGTAAAGGCAAGCAACTTTTCCGCTCCTTTCCTTCGCTACTAGGAAAGTAAGCAACTTCTATTAGCGCCGGACCTTGAGTCGAATTGATCGTGTCATGTGCAACGTCCATCAATGATGGTTCATTAATGTCCATTGATTTAGACTCCTTCCCCCTTCTCAACTACAAAAAAGACCGAGACTCTTCTTTGTTTGAGCTGCTCCCAGGCACGCAGACCGAAGATCTCACTTGTCCTGGACAAGTACGTAGAGATCTTCGTGGGACTGTGGAGGGAGTCTCAATCGATCTTTTCTAGGATTCCTTATCACGCCACACATGTAGATCTTTCCATTGATAGATCAGAGGGTCCTCCCTTGAACAAATTCTGAAAGGTTAGGTTACTACCTGCTTCTACGGAAGAGGTTTACTTTGTACCGCCCGGAGGTCATATAGATCGGAATCCGGAGCGATAAGAACGAAAGGGTTGGTGTGGCCACAGCTACAACTACTGGCGCTTCAAAAGGCTTAGATTCTAAGGGCGCTACTGAAAGCCTTTTTTTAGGTCTTGTAATAGGGAGGTGTAAGCCTCGAAAGCCTTTGGTACTTCGGTAGGGCGAGCAGCCCTTAAACAAAAAAAAAAAGAGAGTCTCTGACTTCCTTCTTCCTTTCTTTCGGGCAAGTCCAATTACAAAGAAAAGAGAAGGTCGGTCCCGTCCCACGGGTTAGGTGCTTAGCTGAAGGTGGAAGTCCAAAGCTTAATAAGGCAGCTTTGCTGGCGAAGCCGAGGCAAGAGCAAGGGTTGAAAGAGAAGAGAGAAGAATTCAATCTCTGTTCCATTCTCAATGGTTGGTTGGTTGGCCAGGATGCTTTGGTTTATCGGATCGATCGCAGTGGTCAAGTGCGCTGGACGACATGGCAATACCATCGACTGGAGACCGTATTGCTAGCAGAGAGAGGAATGCCTATAGGCACGGAACTGACTTTTTCCCCTTTCCAACTTTATAGTCAAGCAAGTGGCTTTCACGCCTCTCCTTAACAGGAGAGTGGCTAAAACTCCTTGACAGTCAGTCTATTACCCAGCCCTGATCCCATTCCTTCTAGCTCAGGAACTTCCATTTTGAATCAGAACTTGTACCTTTCTCCTTTACGTGTAAGCTCGATGTCTTTCACAAAGGTAGAGGGATTTGATAATCGATAGGACTAGTGAATTTTCTCTTCCCTCATAGGAAGTCGGTCTCCCTAATACATCAATATGGTAGATAGATCGGGTAGAAAATCAGCCGCTAATCCGCTACTCTCGCTGTGTTCGACCGGCTTCAAAGCTTCTTCACTTTTAGCGCTTAGCGCCTCCACTGATGCATGAATGCTACTTTCGTCTACGTATGGGTTAGATTAGAGAAGCAATCCTCCTTCTATCCTATCAACTAAGCTCTTCTTCGTCCTTCCCCCTCTGAAGAAGCCGGAGGTCAAGAATCCGTCTATTCAACAACATCCCTCTTGGGCAATCAACTTCTTTTTCGAAATTGAACAGGGACCAAACTGTAAATACTAAACAGTTTGGGATCCAAATGATAATTATCAAAAGAAGCCCCGCAGCCCGCGACAGGCGGCGGAGGCGCGCGCGTGGGGCTAGCCTCGAACCCAAGCACACCTAGGTCCTTCCTCCTTCAAACACATGAGTTACCCATTGGGGTCCCAAACCCTTATCTATTTTTGAGGCTTATAAAAAGAACAATTCTTCCTTTTTCCACCGATGTGGTAGATTTGTCCACACCATATTTTCATGCCTCAAACACCTTGCTTAGTGGACCAATATCTCTTTCATTTCTTAACGAAATTTGACGATCATTGGCCCTACGGTCATCTACTCACTTAGTAGATTATGCACGTGTGAAGAACCAAAGACTCCAACATGCGGAATCCGAGTGTTTAAGTCATTAAAGATGGGTGGACGCAACCCCCATCAAAGGCAAATTTCCAACAACACATTGAGATGGACATTCATTTTGTACGCGAAAAAGTGGCATGTGGTCAAGTTCGTGTCCTTCATGTTCCTTCTAGATATCATATTACCGACCTCTTCACCAAAGGACTTACTGTTTGATGACTTTCGAGTCAGTCTCAGTGTTCGTGAGCCTCCCGCTTCGACTGCGGGGGTGTAATAAAATATTTATCAAATATTCTTATATTAATTGTATATTTGTTATTTTAGGTAGAATTGTATTTCTATTGTAATTAAGTCTTCTATTTTAGGTAGAATTATATTTCATATTGTAATTATGTTGATTAGTTATCTAATTTAGATATTCTTGTACTACTATATATATTGTACATTATTGAAGAATAAAATCAAGAAACATATTCCTACAAAATTACACCGATAATTAATATAGAAGTTTCTTTATACCGGTAATGTAATCCTACATAAGGGCATTTTTATGAATATCGTGAATAGAAACGTAATATATTTGGGGTAAAAAACATAGAATAAGACAGGAGTCAAAGGCGTCGTATAAAGACTAGAAAATCATGAAATCAATATGTAATCCGTCTTGTGTATGTGATTCTGTGACTCCTGGCATGCTCTCAAGGGCAATCAGATAGTGACGGTTTTAACTTTTCTAAAACTGAGTTTTTGAATTGTTGCAACACCTTATAGAAAGAACAAAAATGATATTTCGATCGAGTAAAACATTTTTTATTTTAGTTATTCGGGGGCGATTTTATGCTTGATCAAAGCATACTTGTTTAAAAAGATATTCCAAACTGCATGAGTTACTATATAATGATCTTTTTATATGAAAAAAGTACATTCTAAAAGAAGTACTATATATTAGGCTACCAAGTTTGATAACATGAACATATGCTATTTAGACCACAAGAATAAGATGTTTTCTTTGATGTGAAATCAAAAAAGAGGAGTTATTCTTCGAAATACAAAAGAGTGGTGAATTCAGGATTTTATATAAACGAGTCCCTTAAAAGAAGTTGGTAGAAAATAGTATAAACAAAAATCACATATTGAAAGCGATAAACTCTGATTTTTCTTTTTAATTATTTTTATTTGTGATGTCAAAATGAAATCATTTTAATCCCATGCTCTTTAGTAACAAGATAATTTATAAAAAAAATACAATCTATTTAGATTTATATTTTAAAACTAATTTATCTATTTAATTTTTCAAAATCTAAAGTCTATTCCTTGTTTACATAACAAATTTGTTATTTCCAAACAGAAATATAATGCTTCACAGAATGTGATTCCAAAATGATGAGATAACAATTTCATGGGCTTTTTTATGGGCAGAAATGAATTTGATGTAAAACTAAAGAAATTATATATCCTATGAGCTTTTGACTTTTAAAGGCATCCCCTTCTTGAGCCGTCCTTTGTTATGGAATATCCTTATCTTTTTCATGGAGGCTCGTAAGCAACTGTTATATCATGTTGAAGGTCCAAAGAGAATCTCCTTAGTATATAAAGGATCGGATCAAGCTGCCCATAATTCAATGGGGGAAACAAAAAGCCAAATTCTTTCTCGCTAGTGTGGTTAAGCTAGAAATAATGACAAATATATTTAAGATTTAATATCTATACCCTTCATTTCAATTTATGTATAACAATTTTCTTTAGTCCGTTGAAAAATTATAACTTTTAAATTTGAAAATAATTTAACTTAAACTTCTCATTTTTATCTTTAATGAAAAGCTTTTGTACCTTGCATAAATGTTATGAAATATTTAACACCACAAGTTTAAAAATTTTTTTTGGTCACATAAGTAAATATTAGGGAAAATAACATTGTATGACAATTTGAAGAAAATATTTACCCAGATTAGCCCATATTTATTTTTTTACACGCTCTAACCGCTTGTTTTTAAGCGTGAGAGGAGAAGCGAGCGCTATCGCCAGTTAGGAACTGTTTCCGTCGGCGGCGGCTGCGCCGGCAAACTAGATCTAGGATTTTGATAAAGTCTGTTGTCGTCTTCCTCACCGGTGGTTGAGCGCTTTCCTCAACTGTTGCGTCGCTGTCGTCGGTGGTTGCGCCAACGAACCAGATCTAGGGTTTCGGTAAAGTCTGTTGTCGTAGTCGCCGGTGGCTGAGCGCTTTCCTTAACTGTTGCATCACCGTCACCGGTGGCTGCGCCGACGAATCAGATCTAGGATTTCAGTAAAGTCTGTTGTTGTCGTCGTCGCTGATGGCTGAGCGCTTTCCTCAACTGTTGCGTTGTCGTCGCTGGTGGCTGCGCCGATGAACTAGATCTAGGGTTTCGGTAAAGTATGTTGCCGTCGTCATCGCTATCGCTGGTGGCTGATCGCTTTCCTCAATTGTTGCGTCCCCGTCGCTGGTGGCTGCGCCGACGAACCAGATCTAGGGTTTCAGTAAGGTGTTTATAAATACATCTTATACACTTTTATATGGTAGAAGTGTGTATAAACCCCCTCTTGTGTATAAACACCTCTTGTATAAGTTTGTATAATATTGTATACTAGTCTTATATATTATTATACACCTTTATACAGGGTTGATACATTGTCTATAATAGGTGTATAAAGTTGTATATTATTGTATAATGTTGTATACCGTGAAAAAGTGTCTATGCAAATGTAAATTAAAAATTTGGCTACGTGAATGTTATTTCTTATGCTGAATTGTAAATTATTGAAATTTTTCATAAATATTATGACATTTATGGCAATATGTTTCAAAAGTCTTTTAATTTTTTTTAAACTGTGTCTATTTAATATTTTACCAAATAAAATAAAACAGAGGAAATATTTGACTTTAAACTCTGTACTTTTTGGTGAAAGATCTTCAATTGGCAATCCCTGTATATATATGCTCATGATTTCTTGTAAATTTTCTTATTATACAATCGGATGAGGGAAGAAGATTATAAGACGGGGAATTAAGTCCCCTCTATAAGATAAGATTAGATATTCAGTGAATTGAATTAGTCAGATTAGTGGTAGCAAAATTACACCATGAAAATATAATTCGCCCAATTCGTTCAAGTTTGAGCGGGTTATTGATCCACCCATCAATTAGCTCAACCCATTTCAACATAATCCGTTTCAGCCTATAATAAGTTGGGTGATATGTAGCTTAATTGACTCATGAGAAATCTCTTTAAAATATTTTTTATTTTTTAAAATTTAATATGTTATATATAATGATAATAATTTTTTTAATTTTTTTATAAGGGACTGAAATATTATAAAAGAATAAATAAAGCAATTACAAATTAGTAAGAATCGGGGCGGGGACGGGGGCGGGGGTTATGACCCGCATTTTAGTTTATTTCGGCTCAATTCATTTCAGGCTAAGTAACTTTTAAGCGGATCAATAACCTGCTAATTTATTAACTCAATCTATTTTGAACCATTTAAATTCAGCTCAATCCGCCATTTATCACTTCGGAGTAAGATTCCCTGTATGCTCATGATTGATGTAGCAAGTTGTTCTGGTAAAGAAACAACTATACTTGGGTCAGTCCAAATATCCATCATATAGCACATTCGTCAACCTTAAAGATTTCTAAGGAGAAATTCGAGTAGATAGGTGTAGTGACAGCAAAAGCCACAATTAAAAAATGTATCACATCACCAGATCCTTTCTATCCGAGCCATGTGCGAAGCCCAATCCACTACTGCCTTGAAAAAGACCCCCACGGTCGGTTACACTTCCATGTGGATCGATAAATGGAGTCACCAAGTGGATCTATCATTTGTACTGTTTTACCACTAGCTATCAAACAGAGAAATACTAGTGAACAAGGATTTAAAGAGAATCATTCATTATGAGTTTAAGTTTTCTGCCCTAATTTCTAATTAAATTCAAATACAATAACAGGAAATCTTCATAGAACGTCTAATATGATCACTTGAAAAATAAAAGAATAACATGCTATAACCAATAAAATTGAATTATGATAATATAAAAGTTTTGTATACTATAATATATATAACGTAAACCCATAATACAAGGATGTCCAAGGCCTATCATTGACCAATAAGGGTGTCAATCCATCTCAAAATGTCTGTTGAAACCAAGGCCGCACAACAATTGATACTACATTCCAACTTCCAAGGGCGGTGGAGAGAATATATAAGTGAGCTTACTGTAAAAAATGTAATAATGTATTAATTTTTCATTGTGGAGTCTTTCTCATTAATACAAATATATGTAGTGTGTACAATGTAGAATTCTCATATAATAGGAATATATCTATCATAATTATACATCACCCTATATTATAAAATATATGAAGTATATTTATAATATACGTTAATACACCCCCTCAGTCGGAGCGGGAGGAGGCCGGACGCTAAGACTAGATCTGAAGTCTAGGAATAGTTGTCTAGGAAGACCTTTCGTGAAGATATCCGCATACTGATATGAAGACGACACATGCAACACCTTAACATGATCGAGAACAACCTTCTCACGAACAAAGTGGATATCCATCTCAATATGCTTGGTTCGCTGATGCTGAACCGGATTATGAGATAAATATATGGCGGATATGTTATCACAGTAAACCAAAGACGCCTTACGCAAGGGACACTGAAGCTCCAAAAGAAGGTTTCGGGGCCAACATATCTCAACAACTACATTTGCAACGCCTCTATACTCTGCTTTTGCACTCGAATAGGATAATGTGGCTTGCCTCTTGGCAGATCATGAGATGAGATTATCCCCTAAGAACACACAATAGCCAGAGGTGGAGCGTCGCGTGTCCGGACAACTTGCCCAATCAACATCCGTATAATATAGCAATTTGATCGGTGCTGAGGGGTATAGATGCAATTCATAATCAAGTGTGCCCTTAACATATCGAATGATACACTTAAGGGCAGTAAAATGAGGCTCCTTAGGGGCATACATGAATAAGCATACATGCTGAACAACATAAGCAATATCAGGCCTGGTGAAAGTAAGATAATGTAGTGCACCTGCAAAACTCCTGTAAAGGGTAGGATCGGTCATTGGATTACCATCAACAATACTAAGATTTGATTTAGAGTCAACATGAGTGAACATTATCTTATAGTTTGCCATTTTAACCTTGTATACTATTTCCTCTGCATACTTGCGCTTAGGGGTGGTAGATGAGCCGTTTGGACTGAAGTTGGGCGGGTCAAGATGGGCTGAATCAATAGATGGGCCAATGCCCAACCCGCCCAAAGCTTACATGGGCTAAGATGAGCGGGTCAAGATGGGCTAAATGATGGGTCATAACCTAACTTGCCCAACTTGATCCATTACTTTTATAAATTTCAAACTTACATTCTATGATGTTATTTTATTTTCTATGATATTTAATTTTTCTATATCTTTATTTTTAAAATAAGAATAATATTTTAAAGAACTTTTCCATTTTTTATAAAAGTAAAATAAATATATAAAATAATGGGTGAGAGGGCAGGGGTAGTGGGTAAGAATTTTTTTTATTTTTTAATAAATTTTTTGTATAAGTAAATAAATATATAAAGTAAAAACATCGGGTGGGGGGTGGGGATGGGGTGAGTAAATTTTTCTCATTTTTTATAAAAAAATTATAAAAGTAAGAAAAATATTTAAAATAGAAAATTGGGGGGGGGGGGGGGAGGAGGGGGGTAGTGGGGGAGGGGGATTGGGTGATGGGGTACAAAAAATTTCTCATTTTTTAATAAATTTTTATATATAAGTAAAAATAAATATATAAAATAAAAACTTCGGGGGTGATGTGGGAGGCGGGGGTTGGGTAAGAAAAATTTCATATTTTTAATAATTATTTTTACAAAAGTAAAAAAATATGAAATAGAAATTTGAGGGTGGGGGTAGGAGGTAAGAAACAAATTCATATTTTTATAAAAGTAAAAAGAATATGAAATAGAAATTTGAGGATGGGGTAAGGCATTATGGGGGTGGAGGGGTAAGAAAACATTTATATTTTTAATAATTTATTTTATAAAAGTAACAAAAAATATGAAATAGAAATTTGAGGATAGAGTGGGGGTGGTTAGAGGCGGTAGGGGAGATAAAAATTCTTATTTTTTTATAAATGTAAAAATATGAAATAAAAATTTGAGGATGGGGTAGGGCAATGGGGTGGAGGGGGTAGGTGTGGGTAGAGGCGGGGATCTGGGTAAAAATTTATATTTTTATAAATTATTTATAAAAGTAAAAATATGAAATAGAAATTTGAGAATGGGTAGGGCAAGTGGGGGTGGGGGTGGGGGTGGGGGTGGGGCGGGAGGTGGGGGTAGATGGAGTAGAGGTAGGTAGGGGTGTTAGGGAGGTAAGGGTGGGGTGGAGTAGACAAGGTAGAGGGCAGAAATGTGAGGGTGGTTCAGTGCTTGGGTGGGGGTTGATGTAGGGGATGGGTAGGGTGGATGGATAGGGCGGTGGTTGGTTGGGGTGCGTTGGTGTATTTTTATTGTTCCGAAATAATAAAAGATTTTTTAAAATAATTATTTATAAACAAAAATCTTAATCTAGAGTAGAGCACTAATCGTTAAGATTGAGCATTTTCGTTGGTCAAGTTTGGGCATCATCATGGGTTCATTTGGGCTGCTGATTTATGATGGGTAAACTTGGGCGAGTCATTTGGGTTTGGGCTAATTTTGTCACCCATACTTGCGCTGACACAAAAAAATATTATCTGCATACCTAGTTACCGATATCCCTAAAAAGTAACTCAACTTCGCCAAGTCGGTCATATCGAATTCGTTTTTAAGTAATGCAATAATTTTATTTTTCAATACATCAGAGGAGGCAGTAAGCACAATGACATCCACATATAACAATAAATAAGCAATGCTACTACCGCGGTGAAAAATAAATAGAGAATTATCACACTTACTGCATACAAAACCAATCCACATAATGTACTGTGCAAAACAATCATATCACGCTCTAGGAGCCTGTTTCAAACCATAAAGTGACATACGGAGATGATATAGGGCTGCCGGATAAACAAAACCGGGCGGCTGGTGCATGTAGACAGTTTCTTTCAAATCCCAATGTAGAAATGCATTCTTTACATCAAGCTGATGATCAGCCAGTGCTTACCCATAACAATACTCAAAATTGTGCGAATGGTAGCCGGTTTGACAACCGGACTAAACTTCTCACCACAATCAATATTCTTATGCCGATTAGTTTCATTAGTCACATGTCTCGCCTTATATCTCTCAAGATCACCACTGTCTCTATATTTGTGACGAAAAAGCCACATGCAACGGATCACATTTACCCTATCCGATCTAGGAACCAAATTCCAGGTGTGTTGTTAGTTAAAGAATTAAATTCCTCACGCATGACCACATTCCAATTAGGGTCTAGTTTGAATAATTTTTGGCTTTTGGAAATTGAGGATATGGTTTGTGCGGATAGGTTAAACTGGGCTTTAGGTTTGAAAATCATGTGTTGGGCACAGGTTTCCATATGATGTGTGGGGACGATGGTGGGTCGGATACTGTAGGATGATGTCGGGGCAGGTGTTCCGGTGGTAGGAGCTATGGCTGGTGGGTGTTGGGTGTTGGGTGTGGTCAACAGAATACGGGGTAGTCCAGGGAGTATCAGGTGTTTGAACCTGGGTGTTTTGGGACGAGGAGTTGGTGCGATCGACGGGGTTAGGGCTACGAGTCGACGGAGATGGTGACGGGGAATGGTGGGGGTCGACAGGGTTCTTGGTGCAGGCTTTGGTTGGTGGTTGGGTTGCCGATACGGTGGTGGTGTCGATGGTGGGGACACATGGATTTGTTGGAACTGCGGCATAGGGTGACAGTGACACTGGGGATATTAGTGATGGTGGTCGGTGGGTGGTTGGGGTGACAACCGATCATGATAGTGGGACGATGGGCCGACTGCCGATGATGGATGAGGAAGTTGACGATTGCAGGGACGTGGACGGAGATGGCAGATGAGAGATAGATACGTTGCCGGAACTGGCAGCGGTAGGTGGCAGAGACGGTGGCGGAGGATGACTGAAAATAGTGGTGGCGGTGGTAGTGGTATTTTGCAACGACAAGGATGCAGGGACAGTGGTGGCTGTTCGATAGAGTTTGGTGAGTATGACGGGTGAGGTGTCGGACTCATCTAGAAAGGTGTAGTATGTGTTTCGAAGCTTTTCAATGTTTGCAAAAGGGAAGATTGCTTCATTGAATGTGACATGACGAGACACAATAATTTTGCGGGAAATACACATCATAGCATAGATAACCCCTATGATTAGGCGGGAAACCTAAGAACACACAAGGAGTGGTGTGAGGTGTAAGTTTATGCGGGGTTGTGGAAGTAAGATTCGGACATCACATGTAGCCGAAAATCCGTAGGTACTCATAAGTTGGGATCCTACCGAATAGAATTTAGGTGGGTGTTCTATTTTGAAGGGTTTGGGTGGGAAAAATATTTAGAATATATTCAGCCATTTTAACAGCATAGACCCAAAAAGAGAAAGAGGGAGAGGGAGAGGTGAGAGGCATGAAACAAGGTCATACGAATCATGTTATTGATAGTGCGAATGATTCGTTCGGCCTTGCCATTATGAGAGGAGGTGTGGGGACATGAGAATCGGAAAACTATGCCGTTAGTAGAGCAAAAATTATGATACACTGAATTATTGAACTCACGACCATTATCATACTGAAGCGATTTTATGTCTTTTTTGAATTGTGTTTTGACATAGACACGAAATGCAAGAAACTTGACAAACACTTCAGACTTGAATTTAAGCGGATAGACCCAGACAAAGTGAGAATAGTCATCCAATAAGACGAGATAAAATTTATGACCTAGTGAGATAGTAATTGGAGATATCCATAAATCTGCATGAACAATGTCAAAGGAAGAGTACGTAACACTTGAAGAAGACTGAAACGGAAGGCGAACATGTTTGCCTAAAAGACAAGAAAGACACCGTTGGACAAATTTGTCATTATTACAATGAATTAAATTATTGTTTCTTAGAAAACTAAAAATAGAGGCTCATGGGTGTCCAAGTCTATTGTGTCAGGTTGACAAAGAGATTGTTGTTAAAGCGGTGGGAGGAGTGACATGGGCCGTTAGAGATGTGGGAGGGTTGACACTAGCAATAGACGTGGATAGGAACGGATAAAGATCACCCTCACTATTGCATCTTGTAAGGAGTTTCCCGGTATGGATGTCCGTTACGAAAAATTCAAACGGGTCAAAGTTAACTGATACAGAATTATCGGTGGCAAATTTTCTAACGGATAGGAGGTTTTTGATAATGTTAGGAGCATATAAGACGTTATTCAAGGAGAAATGAGGATGTGGTGGTGGGGTTAGTGTGTGACCAAACCCTTGAATTGGAATGTGATAACCGCTACCAACCATAATAGATTGTGGAGTATTTAAACTTTGCAGTTGAGGAATATTATCAGAGTTATTGGTGAGGTGAGACGTGGAATCCGTATCCATATACCACGTATTATCGGGCTGCCGATGAGTCAATGTGACGAAAGCCAAGCCCAAATTAGATTGGGAGAAGCCTGGAGCGGATTGTTGGGCTCTAGGAAATATGGCCGGATTACTGTGGCCCATTGACTGGCCTGGGGCGGACAAGTAGGCTGCCGAAAATTGGGCCTAAAATTGATTTCCAGAACTTGGGTTGTTAGGCTGCCAGAGGTTGGGCCGCGACTATAGCCCCAACTGCTGCTGGGTCGCGGCTGCTGACGGATGTCCCTGAATGCTGGGCAGTGCTGTGTCGACGATGGCATGAGAGCTTTCAGGAGGCTAGAATAAAATTGTTTCTTTTAGGCTGAGGAAGAACCGAAGTCGACAACAATTTTTTTTAAATCTCGGGTTAGGAGAAAGATGAGGAAACAGACGGCTGAAATAAAGCTATCAACTCACCGTTTCTCGGCAAGTGAATAGAAAGCAAAAAGAAACAAATGACAGAGTTTGGTGACACAGTTTACTGCTTTCTTGGGTACTGGAACGCGGATCACGGAAGAAACAGAAACAAAATTGTTGCTCTGGTCGAATGAAGAAACAGAAAAACAAAATTATTGCTCTGGTCGAATGAAGAAACAGAAAAACAAAATTGTTGCTTATGTCGAATGAAGAAACAAAAAACAAAAAATGTTTCTTTGGTCGAGTGAATAGACAGAAAACATTACCCTTGAGCCATGCATTAATCACATTAACATAACACGTACGTTTTAATTAGAAGTCATAATTAAGTGATGGCCGGAATATCGTAATACAAAATTAGTAGAACTGTAATAGTTCACATCATTTGAATAATTAAGAGAGGTGCAGGATAGTAGAGTCAAACAAAACCATCCAAGTTCAAGGCCACAAGTTTTTGTGTGGAATGAAGTCCGCCACTGCATGTTTCACACGAGACATCGCCCCCACAGACCATTATATATTAATGAAATACTAAGAAAATTATTTAAGTACTAATTTAAGTGAAATAGTTATTTTTATGTTTTTTTCAAGTAAAATTCAAGTTCAAAAACAATTTTGGATACTGTTTACTCTCTCCCTTTTTTAACTTCAATCGAATATGTCCAAAGGCTTCTTCTCAAAATTTTAACTTTCCGCAAATAATTTTTTAAAAAATGAATATCGAATTCAACTCAACTTCAAAACCTAACTAGTGAAATTTTAATTATTGCATCACACTGACGTGGAAATTTTTATAAGTTGTAACATAGTCAAGCAAACCCCAGACCCTTTGGTTGGTTGGTGGTTGCCAATCCGTTTTCATCAACATAAAATGTCTCTCAAAATTTGAAACAAATTAAATACAAAAGAAAATAATCTATCTTTCGATAGAAAAACAAAGTGCTACCCATGTCGTGAGTGATTAGTTCTTCTACCACACGTTATGAGCATAACTCATACGACGTGACAAAAAGTATATATTTCGATATTCACGTATAGAAAATAGATGTTCAATTTGCGGACCTTCTAGACGGTTAATACTCCTATGTTTAGTCGACATTTTATTATGCAATTATGTAAATGTATGTTTGTTTAGTATTATTGACCCATACATTCATTTTAATAATTAACCAGCTGCTAAATGTGTTTTTGTTTGCTAATTGGAGATCTCAATCAAGAAATCCATCAAATGCATGGCTGATTTATACAGCCGTCAATATGGGCTAAGGCCGGTGGGCTGACTCAACCCAATCCGTGATTTGATAAGTTTAGACTAAGATTTTTGAAACTCATTTAAGAACCAGGCCTTTTAGCTCGGTCCAAAAAAGTCTGCTGGTCTGTCGGCTTGAGCGGCGTGTGGGTTTGAGTGACGCTAGGTATAAATATCATTACACCAATAATAAAAAACATAATCTATAGCAAAAATATTTTTAAAACATCAAACAGTAAATTTAACGTTCGGGCCGTATGCTATACATCCGGAGCTTATGCTTTTGCGCGTGGGACTTAATGTCCCAAGGCTTGCCCAAAAAATGCCTTTAAAAACACTACTTTAGACTTGATTAGCAAATAGTAACACAATGTGATAGTGCCTTGTAAATATAAGCATTTTTAAATTTGAATTTAAATTTAAAAAATTATCAAATATATATTTTTAATAAAAGGTGGGTTAGCCCGGTCAAGTCCGCAACCCACATAGTAATAAGTTGGATTGACTATTTTAAGACTCATAAAAAAGATGGGTCAGTGCGGCCTAGCGGTCAAATTCCAAAGTCCGCGTAAGCTAGCTGGTTTTGACAACTCTACTGATTTATTTCCACTCTAGTAGTTGTTGATTAAGAAGGAAAATAATGCAGATACAAAAATATTGATAGTACAGTACACCTCACAAATTAAGATTTGTAAAAACGAATAACTCTACGCATTGGATAAAGTCAATATTGGCCCGAGATTAAAGATTCGAATTACAAAAAAAAAGGGAAAATGACACAAATAGCCATCTCGGTGAAACTATTGACACTCAATGACCCAAAAATCTTAGAATACATTTTTAGCCTTTTCAAAATAATTTCATTTTCTAGCCATTTTCAACTAATTTCATCATATGTATAGAAATTGTATCAATAGTTGTATAGAATATGTATATTTATATAAAAATTGTATCATTGCTGTATAGAATATGTATCATTGCTGTATATATATATATATATATATATATTGAAATGTATCAGACGTATAGAAAAATGTATTAATACGTATAAAACAATATCATTATTGAATATTTTATGTATCCTCATAGTATGTGTACAGAAAATATATCATTTTTGTATAATTTGTGTAAATTTAAGGTATAAAATGTATACACGTTAATGATACACATATTATACAGTCATTATACACTATTTACACACAAGCAATGATTATCTAAGAAAAATTAGAGACTACCGAAAAAATTTATTCGATCAGATCTGTACCAAACAATCATAGATCTGATGATTCAAGACGTTTATATTAACTTAGGTGACACAGATCTGGCCGGAGGAGTAAGATCTTGTCCTCCTGTGACTGCTATCTTCAAAAGATAGGAGAAAGCCACCAAATCTGGTGGCTCCTCCAGTGACGGCGAGCTTCAAGCTCTTACAAAGCGGCTAAACCAACAGATATGACCGGAGACAGCCGCGAGCTTCAAGCTTCGATAAAGCAGCAAACCCTTAGATTTGCTAAAGGAGTTTGAAGATCCTAACCTCCGGCAACCGCGAGCTTCAAGAGAGGAGAGAACCACCAGATCTGGTGGCTCATCTGATGACCGCAAGATTCAAGCTCCGACGAGCATATGGCAGTGTCGTGGTTCTGATTGGCGGAGGAAGAAAAAAAAGGCGGTGGTTGGCGGAGGAAGAAGGGAAAACAACGATGAAGGCCAAAGGGAAAGAGTGAGAGATTGTCAACTCTATTTCTCCCATTTTTTCTCTCTCCAGTGATGAGAAATATTGGCTACCACTTGTCTTTAAAGGGAAGGGCCGCGGTAACAACAATAAAGGGAAGGGCTGCGGTAAGGGCAACCGAAACCAGCAGGCAGGCCCAACCCCTGCTCCATATCTCCCGTGGCCTGGACAGCAACAACAGTGGCCATTCAAGGGAACTAGGCCTCGCCTGCATGCCCCTACCCAACTGCAGGGGCCCCGTTCTAGCAAGCATGGGCACCAGGTGTTTTGGGCCACGCCCCAGCCAATAAGCAGGCCCACCAGTCCACACAGCAGGCCTACCTGTCGTCGGCCACTCCGCATCCGCAATCCAGCAACCTGGCCCCTACTGATTTGGGCCAGGCCTTCAACACACTGAACCTTCAACAACCCGATGATAATTGGTACATGGACATTGGAGCCACATCGCATCTCACCCGATCGTCAGGTAATTTGTCTCAAACGTATCGGTTAAAGTGTCCTCAATTTATTACTGTTGGCAATGGTCACCGCATTCCAATTGAAGGTTACGGTAACACACAGACCAAACATTCCCACCCACCTTTCTCCCTAAATCATGTCCTCTACACACCTAACATCATTAAAAACTTAATTTCTGTTAGAAAATTCACTCGCAATAATTATGTGTCTGTTGAATTTGACCCTTTTGGTTTTTCTGTGAAGGATCTCAATACAAGGAAAATTCTTACGCGATGCAATAGTGTGGGAGACCTCTACCCCTTCACTCAATCTTCCGCTGTCAGACCACAGTCACCCATCTACCTTACAACCATCTCTCCGTCAACTTGGCATAACACACTCGGACATCCAGGAGATCCTGTCTTTACTTTTCTTAGAACTAATAAGCATATTCAATATAATAATGGGAAACTTGCCCAACCCTGTTTTTCTTTCCCACTTGACAAACATATTCGTCTTTCATTTATGTCATCCAACAATGTTACTTTTTCTACATTTGATATTGTCCATGCTGATTTGTGGACATCTCCGGTTGTTAGTTCCTTGGGTCACAAATTTTATCTAGTATTCTTAGATGATTTTTCACACTTTCTCTGAATTTACCCACTGAAGTTCAAATCTGAAGTTTTTGCCAAGTTCCTTGAATTTCAAAAATTCATTAAAACACAGTTTGAAAATTCCATCAAAGCTTTCTAATGTGATAATAGACGTGAATTTAATAACTCAGCATTTCACAATTTCTGCTCTAAACAAGGCATGGTTTTCCATTTTTCCTGTCCCTACACTTCCTCCCAAAATGGCAAGGCTGAATGAATCATACGTACCATAATAACATGGTTCGTACCCTGCTATTTCATGTCAGTCTTCCACCACAATTCTGGGTCTATGCTGTTAAAATGGTAGAGTACATCCTTAATATTTTACCAACCAACATTCTCCAAAATAAGACCCCCACCGAGATCTTATACCGTAGGTTCCCATCCTATGACCAACTACGCATATTCGGGTGCCTGTTCTACCCCAACATGGCCTCCACTGCACCCCAAAAACTAGCACCACGTACCACGCCCTGTGTCTTCATTGGTTTCTCATCTACACATCGGGGTTACCTGTGCTATGACATAACCACTCATAAAATCATTGTCTCACGTCACGTCACATTTGACGAGGCGAACTATCCATTTTCAAATCTCCAAAAATTTCAAACCATGGATTACATATTTCTCGATGAGTCTACTCTGTCCCCCATGGTCCAGTCGATTTACCACCAGCCCACATAGCAGTTCACTGCCCCGACAGACACTGCTCCAGCAGCTTCGTCGACTGCAGTGTCCGGCGACCAGGCACCACCTAGCTCTCGGTCGACTCTTCACTGCTCGACCCCCCACTGTCTCCTACTCGACCAGCCATCGTTTCGAGCCTAACCACCACCCAGCCAGAACCTGCAAGACAGCCTCCTCAAACCACAGAACAACCACTGCTGCCTACCCATCACATGGAGACTCGTGCCCAACACGAGATTTTCAAACACAAGGTTCACTTCAACCTCTCCACACAAACCTTATCACCCATTCCAAAACTAACCAAACTGGACCCTAATTGGAATGCGGCCATGTGCGATGAGTTTAATACTTTAACCAAGCAGAACACTTGGGATTTGGTACCTAGACCGGACGGTGTGAATGTTATCCGGTGTATGTGACTATTTCGTCACAAGTTCAGAGACAATGGTGATTTGGAACGATATAAGACAAGACTGGTTGCCAATGACACCAATCATCAGGAGGGTGTTAATTATGGTGAAACATTTAGTCCGGTTGTGAAACCGGATACTATTCGGACTATTATCATTATTGCTATGGGCATGCATTGGCCAATTCATCAGCTTGATGTCAAGAATGCATTTCTTCATGGGGATTTAAAAGAAACTATGTACATGCATCAGCCCCTGGATGTGTTCATCTGACAGTTCCGCAATTTGTATGTCATCTCAGGAAGTCATTGTATGGCTTGAAACATGCACCCCGCGCTTGATATGATCACTTTGCCAGGTATCTTATGTAGATCGGATTTGTATGTAGCAGGTGTGATAACTCTCTCTTCACTTTTCATCGAAGTAGCAGCACTACTTACTTGCTATTATATGTGGATGACATTGTTTTTACTGCCTCTTCTGATGGTTTGAAGAATGAAATCATTGCTCTACTCAAAACTGAATTTGCTATGACCGATTTGGGCAAGCTGAGTTATTTCTTGGGTATATCCGTGACCAGATCCGCAACTATTATGTTTTTGTGTCAGCGCAAATATGCGGAAGAGATAGTGTACAAGGCTAAGATGGAAAATTATAAAATTATGCCAACTCCGGTTGACTCGAAATCCAAGCTCAGTGCCAATGAGGGTGCGCCAGCTCTATATCGGAGTCTTGCAGGTGCCCTTCAGTATCTTACATTTATTAGACCTGATATTGCATATGCCGTTCAGCAGATGTGTCTATTTATGCACGACCCTCGAGAGTTTCATTTTGTAGCCCTCAAACGTATTATCAGATACGTTAAGGGTACATTGGACTTTGGACTGCATCTCTATCCCTCTGCCCTGACCAAGTTACTCTCCTACACGGATGCAGATTGGGCAGGATGCCCGGACACACGTCGCTCCACCTCAGACTATTGTGTATTTCTTGGGGATAATCTCATTTCATGGTCCGCCAAGCTGCAGGCCTCACTATCCTGTTCGAGTGCTGAAGCAGAGTGAGATGGATATTCACTTTGTGCGTGAGAAGGTTGCCCTTGGTCAGGTCAAAATATTACACGTACCTTCCGCCTATCAGTATGCAGATATTTTCACAAAGGGTCTACCGCGATAGCTCTTCACAGACTTCCGATCCAGCCTTAGCGTTCGACCTCCTCCCGTTTCGACTGAGGGGGAGTATTAGCGAATATTCTCTGAATATTCACAGTATATTTGTAATTATTATAGATGTATATTTAAGGTAACTTAGGATTCTTATTGTATTAGGAATCAACCATTTAAGGTAAGTTAGGATTCTTATTGTATTAGGAATCAACCTCTGTACAACTATATATATTGTGATTAATGAAAAGAATCCCTAAGAGAAATTAATCCAATCTTACAAAGTTCCCCATGCGCTCTAGATGTTCAGTCCTGGGTATGAGTTGGGGCTTTAAAGAGTCCCACATCGGATTAAAAAGGGGTGGGTGGTCCCCTTATGTGATCTTGGAAAATCTTCTGCTTGACCTAGCTTTTGAGGTTGAGTTAGTATCTAAATCCATTTCTTTACATTAGTGACTCGGGAGAAGGAGAGGGGGGTGATAGGCGAAAGATTAATTTATTTCTTCAGTTGAGAAGTTAGGAAGGGGGTGATATACTGGTTGGCTAACCATGAAATAAAGTAGCCTATTTCAAAGAAGAAGGAATAGTCATTAATTAATTGGTTTATAATTGCATGAATTTTGTTGCTCAGAACCTACTAATCAGAGTTGAATGCAGATGTTAAGATGTTATCTACAATACGAAGTGTTCTCTTATATTTTTCCTGATAGTTATTAGTTTTAATAGTCTAATATCTAGAGATGATTATGAAGGAAATGAATTCCATGAGTTTATTTCATCACCAAGTATACAATAGATACAATTCTACATAATTAATTTAGGCTATCTCTAATGATATATTAATAAATATAATTGATCTAATCATCCTAGTTATATGATATAGTTACAACATGATTGATATGATGAGATATGATGTGTCCCTAATTATCTTAACAGTCCTCCGCAGTCTTAGCGGGAGGTTCTCATATGCTGAGACTATCCCTGAAATCATCAAATAGTACGCGCAGAAGGCCTTTGGTGAAAATGTAGGCAATCTGATTACGAGACGGTACATGGACAACACAGACTTGTCCACGTGCAACCTTTTCTCGGACAAATAAGATATCTATTTCTATGTATTTTGTGCGTTGATGCTGGACAGGGTTACCAGATAAGTAAATCGCACTCACATTATCACAATAAACCACAATTACTTTTTCAATCGAACCATGTAGTTTTAAAAGTAGATTACAGAGCCAACATGATTTAGCAACCACATTAGCTACCCCTCGATATTCTGCTTCAACACTTGACCGAGAAATCATCGGCTGTCGTTTCAAAAACTATGAAATGATGTTTTCTCCTAAAAATACATAATAACCGGAGGTGGAACGACGTGTGTCCGGGAAGCCACCCCAATCAACATCTGTATAGGATGAGAGACTCGAAATGGAGGACTTATACAAGTGCAACCCAAAATGAAGAGTACCCTTAACATACCGCAGAATTCGCTTGAGAGCCCCTATATGTTCTTCCTTCGGATCATGCATATGTAAACACACATGTTGAACTGCATATGAGATATTAGGTCGTGTGAAGGTAAGATGCTGCAATGACCCTGCCAAGTTGAGATAATGTGTTGGATCACTATATGAAGTACCGGTAGAGTTACTCAATTTTGCTTTAGTATCAGCTGGTGTATGTGACGATTTGCAGGAGGACATCTCGGCTTTGTCAATGATCTCCTCGACATTTTTCTTTTGACTGAGAAACAGACTACCGACATATTGAGTTACATCAATTCTCAAAAAATAATTTAAGGGACCCAAATCATTCATTGCAAATTATGCTGCAAGAAGGGACATGATAAACTGGCGGAGTGATGCAAATGATGCTATGAGAATGATATCATCGACATATAGGAGTATGTATGACATGTCATACCCCTTCTTATAAATGAACAAGGACTGATCAGACTTGCTGTGTGAGAAACCCAATGTGGATACAAAACATGCAAACCTGTTATACCATACCCGGAGAGCCTGTTTCAAACCATATAGGGATTCTTTTAACAGACAAACATAATTCATATGTGTAGGATCTCGGAAATCTAAAAGTTGGTGCATGTAAACTGTCTCCTGTAGATGGTCATGTAAGAATGCATTTTTAACATCCAACTGATGAATGGACCATGATTTCAACAGTGCTAGGCTAAGAATAGTCCTGATAGTTGATGGCTTAACTAATGGGCTGAATGTTTCACCACAATCCACTCCAACCTGCTGAGACATGTCATCACCAATAAGACGAGCTTTGTATCTCGTAAAGGAGCCATCAGAATTCTTTTTATGACAGAAAATTCATATAGACCTTATGATATTCCCATTAGATGGACGGGGTACTAACTCCCACGTCTCTTTTTAATAAGAGCATCAATTTCATCTAACATGACAGCTTTTCAATTCGGGTCTGATAGGGCTGCTTTGGATTTTTTTTGAAGATGTGATGGGTGGACTGAAGATGTTAGGATAAAATGATGCTTCGGCCAAAAAATCCCGTGCATGGAACAGGTTTCAATGGTCCAAGGTTGAGAATTTGGGCTTTCAGGTTGGCTAGTGGGTCGAGTGGATGACCGAACTTGGGCCAAAACTGATGGCTGGTTGCTATGGGTTTATGTTTGGTTATTGGGCCTATACGGGTTGATATTTTGGGCCTGAACAAATGGGCCTGAAGACCTGGGTGGTGAGACGGGTAAATGAGCAGTGGGATCTCTCCATTGGGCCTGCCCGCCACGAGATGTAGACTGGGCCGAGGCCGAAGGAAAAGAGGTAGGGGCCTCCCCTCCTCGGACTGGTCCAATCACATTTCTCAGTTGGGCTAGAACGGTGTGTGTGGTAGTGTGGGCTGGTCCCACATAGTTTTGGGTATGTAGATGGATGTATTCCGTCCTCCAAAAAATTATATGAAGGTGGGGATGCCACATGATATTTAGCAAATGGGAATGTAGACTCAAAAAAAACTACGTGACGAGAAATTATAATTTTTTCATTCGTATATCATAACATTTATATCCCCTATGATTTTGCGGGTATCCAAAAAACATACAAGGAATGGAAGGGCCTGAAGTTTGCTAATGATTGTGGACGGAAATAAGGAATAACACAAATACCAAAAAACCCTCAAATGTGTAAAAGATGGGAGACGATGGTATAACATTTGTGTAGGTGATATATTGGAGAGTAGTTTGCTAGGAAGAATGTTTAGAAGATATGTGACCATTTGAATTGCATGATTCCAAAAAACTGGTGGCATGGATGAATGCACAAGAAGTGTGCGAATTATATTGTTAATTGTTCGATTTTTTCTTTCAAATTTCCCATTTTTAGGTGATGTATGTGAACATGAAAGACGCAAAGACATCCCATTTTGGTGACAAAATGCACTAAATTGGGCGTTTATAAATTCACTCCCATTGTCACATTGAAAACATTTAATAAATTTGTCAAATTGAGTTTTGATAAAAGAACTAAATTGTTTAAAAACAGTGAAGACTTGCGATTTTCGCCCTAAGGGAAATGTCTTCAGAAAATTTGAATAATAATCCAAAATAAGTATATAATATTTATGACCTGCAGAACTCAAAACTGGGGAAGTCCACAAATCACAATGCATAAGCATTTGTGAAGTAGATAATGAAAAAGTAAGTTTAACATGCTTCCAAAACACACAAGCCTGGCAAACAGAAGAGTCCATAAGTTTATTACAAGCAAAAAATTATTTTTCCTAAGAGTATTGAACACCGGTGCGCCCGGGTGTCCCAATCGATTATGCCATACGATAGGGGAAATAGTTGTAAAGGTTGATGGTTTGGTCACTTGGTTGTTGGTAGTGGTAGTGGTAGTGATGGGATACAAGTCCCCCATGCTATTACATCTCATTAGTGGCATCACCGTCTGAAAATCCTTCACAGAAAATCCAAATGGATCAAAATTCACAGAAACATTGTTGTCAGTTGTAAAACGTCGTACAAATTACAAGTTCTTAATTAGTTTTGGTGCATGTAAGATGTTTTTCAAATATAATGGTGGGTGAGGGTGGGGAAGTTTTTCTTGACCAATACCACGAATTGGAATTTCTGCCCACTGCCGACAATAATATTTTTATTACTGCTTATATTAAAATAAGATAAGATATTACATTGAGATGCCGTCATGTGTGACTTAACCCCTGTGTCCATGTACCATGACTTATCAGGAATATTCAGATTCATGTTGTTCATGGCCTGTTCGATATCAGTGGGAGCATAACTTGCGAAAGATGGTACATGGGCTGCAAAAGCTTGTTACGGACGAGAGCCTAGAACTCTGGACTATTGGTTTGAAAATGAGGGTCTGGCCCACGACGAGGTGGGGTATGGCATGGAGGGGCATCCCATTGTGGGGCCCAAGCCCACGGTGGGTACTGGCCCCCGCTAGACTGGGCTTGAGGCTGCCATTGGATGGGCCGCCACTGTCCCTGCTGCTGGTGGTTGTTGCTGCCGCCGGCTGATTGGCCGCCGCCCCTACCCCGTCCCTTTCCACCATTATTTTTTTCTTTGTTAATGTTATGATTTGACCCCCATTTTTACCATTGTTGTTGCGGTTTCCAGTTCCACTCGAACCAGAATTTTGGGTCAGAAAATCTGCGAAAAATGAATTGGTGGAGACGAGGGCAGTTCCGGCAGTGGCTGCCCCCGAGGCTGTTTGTTTTTCCGTGCGGGTTTCTTCAAGAATTAATCGCGAACGAGCCTCATAAAATGGAGGCAACAAATTACTTTGTTGAATGAACGTAGGAACCCCATCATAATATTCATTCAACCCTGCAATTAATTGAAGAACCAACCGTTGATTCGTGACCGGCGCACCAACGTTGGATAGTTGGTCGGCAATCATTTTCAACTCTTGGAAATAGGTGGAAACGTTTGAAAAATCATCCAACTTGACGTTGGTGAATTGGTTTTCAAGATAGACCACCTTAGAAAGTTTATTATCTTGAAAAATATTTTGTAATCGTTCCCACGCTTGTTGAGCCGTAGAGTGCGGCTCCAAATAGTATGCAAAAGATCGTTGGAGATGGTGCCATAAATCTATTGAAGGACTATGACATCTAAGTGGGACCGTAACTTTTTGTCAACACCGGAGGTGTCCGATGAAGACTCGGAAGGGATGATATGGTCTATTACTTTGTATGCTCGACAATGGATTTTGAATAACTCCGCCACGAGGAGTATTGCCTTTTTCCATCTCAAGTGTAATTGAAATAAAGTTCTTGACGTTATTTACGGTAAGAGCGGGATGAAATTTTTGTTTGTCGGCCATTGATACCCACAAAATACTCTACTAAAGGTAGGAGAAGTAGAGAATAAGAAAAAAATAATTTTTGAGTGGTGGAGGAACTCTAAGCCTGAAGTGGTTTTTGGGTAGGGAATAAGGGGAGGAAGGGCGGTTTTAGGGTTTGTTTAGGTTAGCCAAAAGTGGTAGTAGGGCTTGGTGTTGTTTAGGTTTTAGTGTTTTTGGAGAAAACCCTTAGTGTTTCGCCGGAAGAAAGAAGGAAGATACAGGGAAAAAAATTTGGAGAGGGTAAGGCCGAGTAAGGGGGTGGGCAAAATTAATTTGTGGCTCTTGATACTATGAAGGAAATGAATTCCATGAGTTTATTCAATCACCAAGTATACAATATATACAATTCTACATAATCAATTTAGGCTATCTCTAATAATATGTTAATCAATATAATTGATTTAATCATCCTAATTATATGATCTAATTACAACATGATTGATATGATGGAAATAATTAGGGATTGTGTCCCTAGTCCCTAATTATCCTAACAGATTCTACTTGGAAAAAAGCTGGGAATATGCATTTATTACTTATTTATTTATAATTGTGAAAGAAAATATGGACGAGAAAAGTTATCTAGACATCCAGAAAGTATCAATATAGAGTAAGTATTTATCACAATCTATACTGGAGATTCATTGTAATGGTTAAATACTCCTGAAGGAGCAATATAGATGATATGACTATGGGGCAAAGAATTATAAGCGCAATTATCAGTAGGGATTAGGTAATTGGAAACTAGACATGAGAATATAAATCTTTATTCATTCTGGTCCCTTCAAAAAATGTTGATTCATTCGGGTTGTTGTTTGTCCATTGGAGGAAATAAATATGCCTCTAAGAATGAATGTAGCCTAAGAAGAAATAACGGACAACTTTTATATATAAGATTGTTATATCGACAGTGCATGTCCTTGTGCTGGACTCTCAATATATTACCTTTAACAATCGAAAAAGCATTTTTTTAGTCGGGGTGTATTAAAAACAACCTCTCTACCTTACAAAAGGTAGGGGATAGATCTGCATACACTCTACCCTCCCCAAACCTCACTTGTGATATCACACTTGATATGTTGTTGGTATTGTCGTCGTCGTTTGTCTTGGTTATAATTGATTAACTCTTTTAACCTTCATGAAACATATATAATTTATTTTTTGTTCTCTTCCTTTATGCCATTAAATCTTTGAATAGTTATGGCCTGTGAGTGAGCTTGTATGTTTATTAAGACATAATTCCAAGTTACTTTTGTAACGATTCGTCTGGTCGTTTTTAGTTAAAGACCCTAATCTGACCAAATTACCTTCTTATATACTCCGTGTGGGGTTTGTGACTCGCGGGTTGTGTAGCACGGTTCCCGAAGTTCCTTTATATGATTTTCAGAAGAAAAAATCCAAAATGAATAGTTTTGTCCCAAAGTTGACTTTGAGTAAATGGGGTCGTTTTCAGGTTTCATCACTTTCGGTAGGTCTGGAGTGTCATTTGTGACTTAGTTGAGTCATTGGTTCGCTTCCCGAGGCATTCAGATGTATTTTGTGACTCTATTTGTAAAATTATGAAATTTGAGTATTCTTGATGATTTCGTATAAAGGTAAGTCTTGGCTCGGTCGTATAAAAAATTCGAGTGCGCGAGCGAGTTTGTAGCACCGTTTACCTTAGGGTAGCATATTTGGTTTGAATCTCGGGGGTCTCAGGAGCATTTTGGATGTTTGGTTGAAAATTGACTAAATTTTCATGTTGATGGTTATGATGTGTCGCACCAGCGGGCTTATGGCCATTTTTGTGGAGCCACTATATGAAGGTTGGTTCGCAGATGTGGGCCTTTGTGAGATTGGTTATGTCCTCTTCTATGGACCTGATTGCGCAGAGGCGACATGCCTCTGCGGTGATTTGTCCGATTTTGCATCCTTTGGTACATTAAGTTGTTCCGCCGTGGAGTCCTGTTTCTCCTCCTAGGAGACCCGCTTCGGCGAGGTCGATTCTGCCAAAGTGGAATCGTTATTTTCAAGACTTAGAATTCAATGCCCATTCAGATTTATTTTCCCCTAAATCATACCTTAGGATTTGAGCTCGGGAGAGAGAGGATTTTAGATGTTTTATTCATCATTCATCTTAGGGGTAAGATCTTTCATTCCCTTTTTACTTATTAATCATTAATGTGTCTTCTAATCTAAGTTGAGTTCTTAAATTGGGGAAGAAATAACCTAGGTTTACATGCTAGAATAAGAAGCCTATGAATCATGAATTGGAGCTTGATTAATGATCTTATTATTTTAATATTGTAACCAAGTGTTGGGTAATGATAGTAAAGGGTATTGTGATGGTTAATTTGATGATTAGAATCCATTTTTAGATTGGAAAAAAATCTAGGATTTCAATTGGGGTTTTTGTCTAAATATGAAATTGAAAGCTCAAACGTGATTAGTTCTCAAATTAACTTAAGGTTATGACTCTATATAGTATTTCCATGATACTAGCATGATAAACTGGGCCCAGGGTCGATTTGGGGTTGGATTTGTAGTTGCGTATAGACACCGATAGAAGTATGTAGTTGTTATAAATATTGAGGGGTATTGGATGTGTTTGGGGGTCCCACCTTAGCGGTTGTAATGAACGTTTGGGTGGGTACCAGTGTTGAACTGTGTTGATGGGTGATTTGGAGAATCATCCTTAGGGTTGATTCCGATTACTGTTATTTGGGCATGTCACCATTATTTGGGTTTGTCGCCATTAATTGACAAATTGTTGTGTTTACTCATCACATTTTCTTCTGATATGAAAGATTGATTACATGTTATTAAATTCTGAAGCATGTGATATTTGTCTCCTATATTTTATTGCATCTCATACATCTTGATTACTTGCCTTATTGTTGTTGCATTCATACACCCATAGTTATTGTGATATTGAAAGTGGAGTGGCATAGAAATGTGGTGGTTCCAATGAGACCGGAAAGGTAAAGATATTCATATGAGATTATTGGGAATATTGAGATAATGTAAATGATATTTATGGCTAGACAGATTAGTCATGTGCTGTAGTCAGATCCGTGTATTGAATTCCGGCTGGCTAGAAGCCGTGTATGGATGACACATGTTGTAACGATCAATCTAGTCATCTTTAGCTTAAGACACTTATTTGCTTATTTGACCCTTCCCATAGACTCTATGTGGGGTTTGTGATGCGCGGGGGAGGGTGGCACGAATTTTGAGGTCCATTTATTAGAGTTTCGGATGAAAAACTCAAAACTAGAAACTTAGAGTTGGATAGTTTGTATCAAAATTGACTTTTGGCTAGATGAGTTAATTTTCGGGTTCCCTCTCTTCCGGTAGTTTCGAAGGGTCATTTATGACTTAGTAGAGTCATTGGTTTGCTTACCGATGCAATTAGATATATTTTGTGGCCTTGTTTGTGAATTTTGGATATTTGGTTTTCCCGAACGATTCTTTAGAAAAGTATGTCTTATCTCGGTTAAATGAAAAATCTGAGGGTACGAGCGAGTTCGTAGCACTGTTTACCTTAGACGAGTATGTCTGGTTTGTGTCGGGGGGATCTCGGGTGTTTGATGGGAGTTTGAGGTTGTTTTCCATATTCTGGTGTCTAGTGTCTTCCTCGACGACACCTATTCTCGCTCCGGCATGTCCACCTCAATGGGAGGTTGGTTCCACCGAAGCGGGGGTTGGAAAAGTGTGGAGTTTTCGCCTTAGCGGAGGTTTTGTCCGCAAGGACGGCCTCTACGGAGTTGGATACGCTTTGGCGCAAAGGCGAGGTGTCAAGTGACATCGCCTCAGCGAGGCCTTTTCTCGCGGCAACAGATCCGCTCAAGTGGGATCAATTTCGATGGGGCGAAATCACTGCATCAGGTGTCCTGTTTAATTCCCTAGGTCAAATTTCATTTTCAAAATAGTATATCTCGAACCTAGAGCCACCAAGGGAGAGATTTCAGAAGTTTAGAAGAGAAATTCATCTTTGAGGTAACAATTCCATCCTTTTATGATTTGATTCTATGTTTCTAAGTACTTTAATGGTGGTTTAGTATGTTTATGAGTTGGGTAAAATGAAGTATTATCCCATTTGAGAATAAGAGAGTTAAGTCTTGATTTAAATAATATTTATGGACTAGTTTACTTGTATTAAAGTGAATTAGTGATGGATATTTCTAGTTAATCACATTGTAAGGATTAATTTAAGTATAGAAACCTATTCCGATTGGGGAAAAATTCAAGGGTTTTAAATTGGGACTTTTTGGTATATTGTCCAATTGAGGGTTCAAATGTGTATAGTTTTCCAATCAAATCAACTCAAGGTTATGATTGCCTAGTATGTGTTCTTGGTAGATGAGTATTAAAGTTTGAGTCTTGGTAGCGTGGGCCTGGAGTGATATTTTAAAGACTTGTTTGTAAGGATTATGTCCTTGTATGTTGCGTAAGTTTTATATTAATGAATAATATATATGTGAATAGACTTTGATTATCACGAGGCGCAGTGGAAGGACAAAGCGATCACTGAGGCTTGACTGGTTAGCGCTCTTGTTTGGCCCAGAGGTAGGCTATGGTTTACTTTCACAAGACTTCGATAGAAGTGCATAATTAGTTATTAATATTAAGGGATATTGAACGTGTTTGGGGGTCGCACTCAGCTCGTTGTGATGAACGTTTGAGTGGATACCAGTATTGAACTGTGATGATGGGTGATTTGGAAAATCAACCTTGTGCTAGTTCCGACTGCTGCCTATTTGGGATTATCGCCATATTTACTATTGTTTTTTTACTCATCACACATGTTTTCGATATGATATCCTGATTCATACCTGGATTATCTATGTGTTAATGAATCTTTGAAAGCATGTGATATGTCATCTCTATACTTGATTGCATCTCATTATATCATGATTCTTTTCTTAAACTGTCATTTGCATTCATACACTTGTGGTTTCGATTATTGATATTGGAGTGGTATGATATGTGTGGTGGGTCCAATGGACCAGAAATATAAGAACAAGATGAGATTATGGCACTACTGACATGATAATAATATGAGTGGAACGGAGTTGCACGCCTGCAACATGATATTTATTCATCCAAGGTATATAGACTTCACGGATCCCTCATGGGTGAGTTGATCATAACAAAAACTTGACAACTTGTATACCCGTAGGATACGATACATGGCATATACATTGCATACATTATCATACATACATCATATTATTGATTATCGATGTATGAACTTGATTCTAGATTGATCGTTGTTGACTTGACGATATCATAAACATGAAAGTATTGTACTTGCTATTTGTTATTCGGATTGTTGTCATGAGACTATTTTGAAATGCGATGACTTAAGTGATTATGTAATCATATTTGAAAATGTGATATTCAACTCTATGAACATGAGATATTATTTAGGTATATAAACTGTTAGAATAGGGTTATTTGGTGTCAACTTGGTATTTATCTCTCTTTGCATATCTTCCTTCGTTGTCGATCTATGATGCCTATGGGGTACATTGTGTACTCATGATACGCTTGCTATATTCTTTTGGGTGCAAATTTAGTGTCATATACCAGTGCGAGACAGTGTGGCTGAGTCCGTTGGTTGATTTCCCAACATTCAGGGTGAGGATGCTACCTCCAGCATACCCATGGATGTTTATTCTCCACTTCAGTCTTTTACTTGTATTTGAGAGACATGATAGACATCGCTGGCTTATATATTGGTTTTGTCACGATGTTGCCCTCGTTTTAGACTTGTATCATTTATATAGTGCTCATGTATCTACAGAATAGATCACTTGAGGGATGTTGTTGATGTATCAGACTTATATGTCTTCCACATTTATATTATGAGACAACCTATGTAGTATTTTTTTTTATCTTTCTGCTTTTATTTATGTTATATAATGTAAATAATTTGGGAGTGGTTTGCCTACCGGTGGAATTTGTGTAGGTGTCACTACGATTCCTGAAAATGAGTCGTGACACGGGTCCCCCATGGGTCATATTAATAAGGAAAAGCCTATAGAGTGTGTATACTAAGTTGATGGAAAGGTACATTGCATTTGCATTCAAATCATGCATTCATATACATTGATTACTAGATGAGTTGTAACGTGATTTGGATTGATTACCGAGACTTGGTTTGATTATCATGATTAAGTGGATCTTGTTGATTAAACTTCCATAATATATGAGTTGTTGAGTATTGAAATCTTAATTGAACAATATGACTTACGTGATTTACTAAACTGTTTAGAATAGGACTTATATGAGAGTCAACTTGGTATTTATGTCAGTTACGTATTTCCGTCGTTGTCGGTCTATGATGCCAACGGAAATGCATCGTGTACTCATACTACACTTGTTGCATTCTTTTAGGTGCAGATACATTGCCTTTCACTAGTTCAAGACCACATGGTTGAGTCCCGGGTTAGAGGATTAGAGTGTTCGAGTGAGCATGTCTTCTTCCAGCATGCACTGGATACTACTCTTGTTACCCTATCTTTCATTTGTATTCATGAGAGAGTTATCAGACTTTCAGATTATTTTACTATTATTTTAGTGCTCTTATATTACAAACTAGATCTTTGGGGTTGTAATAACTAGATTATCGAATTTGATTTGGCTTATTTATGTTATGATGAGACAACTTTTATATTTACTTCTCTTATTTCCGCTTATTTTTATATTGTATGTTATTGATTGGGGAGTGATTCACCTACCGGTGGAAAAAGTATAGGTACCATCACGATGCCCCAAAGGGGCCGTGACAACTTTAAGGCATGAATTGATCAAGATAACAAGGTTTCATGATTGATATTAGGTTCTGAAGCTTCAACTTAATATATATTCACCAAATCTTCTAACATTATATATGACAAGATTGATAATTTTGGAATCTAATCCTATCCTGAAGGCTTAGTACCTTAATTGAACCTCAAAGTATCCAATATTAACAACATCCTTTTTCAAGATATTACTTTTTCCCTCATTCATCCATTAAACATTAATAGAACTTGTAATTTGCTCACATCATATGGTGCTTGACATAATGCTTTAATTACTTTGGATCACACACACAAATTATAATGTTGTAATCATAATACTATGATTAATGATTTCATAATTATTTAGTATTTTATTTGTTTGGTTCATTGATTTAAATATGACTTATATGGTATATAATATAAAGATATGTTTGGTTTGAAATAAGTTGTGTTTCCAATTTTAACCTTGGATATTTCAATTATGACGATAAAAAGAGCTTTCGAGGGGTGCTATTGTCATTTTAAACATTTTATCAAGATATAACGAATTCTGATATTATTTATTTCAAATGTGACACAAGTAATATCAAGATTTTGATATAAAAATTATACTGATATTAACTAGTAGTTATTCTACCTTCTATTCTGCATAAAATAATTCATAGAATCCCTCATAACTTATAATGTATTAGTTATACGAGTTTTTAAATTACAAATCAAATACCATATTAATTTTATACATGAATACTCCTAACCAGCTATCAAACGTGATATTACTTATGCAAGATTTAATACCTTAATAACTCACCTCCAAACAAGCTACCAAACTACCCTTATGGTTTAGTTAAGTCCTAGAATACTAGATACTAATTGCTCCACGATAATGGAGTTAAAACATGATCCGCAATTTACCTATTACCTTATAATTAATCACAACAAACACAATTTAATTGGAAAGCAGATTAATCAGATGCAAGAATAGTATTGGTTTGTATTCTAGTGTTGAATCACACAGTGAGCAAGTATGTCAACTTCTAGTAAGATATAATTTTATTGTCTAAAACTAAACTGAGAATATTGGATGAATGAATAGAAGAATTAAAGTAAACGACTAATTAAAGTAACTAACTGACGAATAAATTGAGATTTCTTATGAATTTGAGACAATCTAGTTCATGGTTTCTGCCTTTTGCAAAATTGACCATTTTACTACTTCTACTTGATGTCGCTTGGGTATTTGTTATTAATTGGGGTCCTCCTGTATGAATAGAACTTCATAATAACTATAAATTCTTTCTTAATTCCACTTATTGAGATTATTTAATTCCATGTATTAATTCCATGTATTCCATTTATTATTAGTTAGTTAATTACACATCATCAGTTAGTTAGTAGCTAAGTAGAGTTATAGTCTGTTTGTTCAATCTTATTTTTTCCCAAAAGTGTTTATTTTTTTCAATAAGTGCTTATTTAAAAAAAAAGAAGAGGTGTTTGGTCAAGTTTTGGGAGAAAATAAGTGCTTATGACGTATAAATAGTTTTTCAGAAGATAAAAAATAGCTTTTGCCCAAAAGCACTTTCTTGAAAAACACTTTTGAAAAAAATACAATTGAAAACACTTTTTAAAAGTTTGGTCAAACACTAATTGCTGCTCAAAGGTGTTTTTAAAATTAATTGGCCAAACACACTGTTTTTCACCAAAAATACTTTTAAAAAAAACACTTTTGAAAATAAGCTTGATTTTAAAAGTTTGGCCGAACAGACTATTAGTTAGTTAGTTGACTTGACAGTTGTACACAACATGTAGGTTGTTAAGATTAGCTTTAGATACTTTCATTTGCAATGTATAAGTACGGATCATTGTATACTTTTCCTCATTCAATTTTCATAATAGAAAAGAGAATTTTTTTCTCCAAATCGGATGTCTTCTTCTCCAAGCTTCCACCATTGTTGGTGAAGCTTGTGTCTCTTCATAAATCTGCTATTGCAGAGCTTTACATGGTATCAGAGCTCGGATACGACACCTCATTTCTTTAAAATATCAATTGTTGAACTTTAATTTTCAATTTTCAAAGTTCAATTCTCAAATTCCGCGATTATTTTTCACAATTCGTTTATGTTCTTATACAATCATCTTCACAGTGTTGTCTATTACGCATTTGATTCTTCAATTGGTGCGATTTTTGATCTAGTACAGTTCAAATCGATCCTCGAGTGCTATTTGTGGATTTGCCTTAAAATTCTAGAATTTCTGCTCAGTATCTCTCAGTTTTTCAATTCAACAATGGTGACAAATACAGAGCAAGGCACAGAGTCTACGATTGAGGTAACGAACCCTCTCTACATACATCCATCTGATAGTGCAGGGATTAAACCTGTACCGGTTCCTTTTGATGGAATTGGTTATCGTTCATGGAGACGTAGTGTACTTAGATCTCCATCTGTGAAAAACAAGTTAGGTTTTATTAATGGTGAATGTAGGAGGCAAAATCCAAATGATCCGACCTATCGTAAATGGGAAAGGTGTGATGATATAGTCACATCTTGGATCCTTAATTCATTAGAAAAGGACATTGCAAATAGTGTAGAGTATGTGTGTGATGCTTTGAAACTGTGAAAGGAATTAGAAAATCGATATGATCAAACTAATGGTGTGAAGTTATATCAAATTCAGAAGGAAATCAATGACTTAATTCAGGGAGCACTTGATATCACCACTTATTACACTAGGATGAAGAAACTATGGGAAGAACTAAGTAATTTGAGTGTTAAAAACCAGTGTAGTTGTACATGCACCTGTGGAGCGAAAGAGCACATGCACAATGCAGAACGGGATAGGAGATTGATACAATTTCTTATGGGGTTAAATGAAGTCTATATTGTAATTAGAGGAAGCATATTGATGATGAACCCATTGCCATCCATGGCACAAGCTTTTGCTCTATTGATACAAGAGGAGAAACAAAGTGAAGTCAAGTCAAACAGTAAGATGTTTGTTGAACTAAGCTCCCTCAATACAAGTTCCTCAGGAATGAGACCTTATGCAGAATCAAGTTCATTTGTTGCAAGTTCTTCAGGTGGTAAAGGCTTCAGGATCAACTATTTACCCTATAATTTTGTGCCAAATGGAATAGGCAGACCTTTTTGTGATCATTGTAAGAAACTAGGCCACACTAGGGATAAGTGTTTCAAGATACATGGATATCCCAATCAAAATCCAACCAGCAACTATCAGAACAATCACAACTCTCAGAATTACAATAACTACAATAAAAATCAATATCAAAGACAAGCTCAATTCCAAAGACAAACCACAAGCTTATGGATCACGGAATCAAAACTATAGGTACAATAACAAATGAAAGGGTACAACAACTAATTCTATGGGATTGTTTTGTGATTATAACACATATCATGAAGGAGAGACTGCAAGTCAAATTGGTAATCAGAACATCACCCTCACTAAAGAGCAATATGGCCACATTGAACATCTGTTGTAATAATTTCAGAAGAATGGAAACATAGGGGAGACACCTGGTGAATTGCAAATGACTATTGAAACTACTAACTTTGCAGGTATCATTGCTTGCACCTCTTCTATTAATTTTGACAAACGTTCATGTGGATGCTGACTTATGAATAATAGATTCTAGGGCCTCACACCACATGACCTTCAACAAAAATCATTTTACTAATATCATAACACTTATATTTCCCTTATTATTTAAACTACCTAATGGATATAATGTCAAGGTGACATAAGTTGAAAATGTAAAAATTTCCCCTAAGATCACACTATATAAGATTTTCTTTGTTCCTTCTTTCAAGCACAATTTGATATTAGTCAGCTCTCTTGCAGTACATCTTAAATGTATTGTATTCTTTTCTGATACTTCTTATCTACTGCAGGCCCCTTCAATGAAGAGGCCTCTGTAGATTGATAGTGTGTTTGATGGACTGTATTTTCCGTGCTCAGACTGTCTACAAAAGAGCAACTCAAGTGCACAAGTCAAGTGTGCTACTTCCCTCACTACTTCTTGTTCTACTGTTTCTTGTCCAAATAAAGGCCAGTGCCAGTGTAGTCATGTTCCACATTCTTGTATTTCTCATTCATGTGTTTGTCATCCTGTTGCAATGAACACTTTATATTCTTTAAGTCTAACTCTACTTCTGATGTAATAAACATTTCTCATGATAATGAAAACAGTGTTGTTGGGGTTTCTCATAGACTAACTCATATTGATAATGTAGATTTGATGTGCACTATAGATTTGTCCATGTTTCCTTTATCAAGATGAATGACATATCCTCAATACATGTGGCCTTTTCACCCAAATAACTCATTTTTTTTTATCACATATGGCCAATGGCAAGACAATCAAGAATTTCATTCCCAACCAAATCCTATAATAGTACAAAAAAAATTGAATTGCTTCATGTGGACTTATGGGGTCCATATCAAGTGGCAACTCATGAAAATTTCAAGTACTTCATCACATTAGTATATGATTTTAGCAAATTCACTTGGACACATCTGCTCAGCAGTAAGAGCAATTCCCTACACATAATCAAAGCTTCTGTTAACATGGTTGAAAATCAGTTCCAAACATCTGTCAAAACACTCATGTCAGATAATGGTCTTGAGTTATGTAACAATCAATCCATTTTGTTTTTACACTCTAGAGGTATCATATACCAAAAGTTCTGCCCATACACACCCCAACAGAATGGGGTGGTAGAAAGGAAACATAGATACATTCTGAGACAGCTATGGCCCTCTTATACTAATCAAAACTCCCACTCAAGTACTGGGGAGAATGCATAGTGACTTCTACCTATATCATAAATACACTATCTTCTGCTCTCCTCAACAACAAATGTCCCTTTGAACTCCTATATAACCACAAACATTTATACTCTCACCTAAGAAGCTTTGATTGTTTATGTTATCCTACCACACCAAAATCCCAGATAATTAAATTTGATCCAAGGGCTACTCCACATATTTTTGTAGGATATCCTTTTGGTATAAATGGGTACAAATTACTAAGTCTGGCCACTAAAAATTACACATCTCAAGAGATGTAATCTCTCATGAGAAAGTGTTTCCCTTTGCCTTGACAAAAGATTCTGTTTATTTTCCTACTGTTCCTTATAATAATGTTCCTTTTTTATTACTCTTATCTTAGTGTCATTTCTTCTCCATCTAAGCCTTCACCTCCTAGTCCTTCTTTAGCTAATATAGACTGTGATAAAATGAATGCTTTTGATACACTTCCACATCTGTCACCAAGACCCGCATAATTCAATTTACCTACTATTTCACCATCTCACTCATCCTAGCCAAATCACAAATCTGCTCAACCATACACAAACCATCAATCTACTCAATCACAACCACAATGGCCAGACCCTACACTTACACTACCACATACAACTGATACTAGAAAGTCACACAGAACCCCTAAGTTACCCTCTTACTTAGATGACTACATGCATCCCTTACATCACTCATCCTTATCATCTACTTCTCCCACCATTTCATCCATTTCACTGAGTGCATCACTGTCCCATAGCCATCACATTTCTCTTGATGATCTAGCATCTGATAGTCAGTATTTTGTAATGAATGTCACACATGATTGTGAGCCATCATCATATGGAGAAGCATCATTAGATCCTGCTTAGCAAGCAACCATGACATTGGAGTTCACTGGTTTAAATGATAATAACACATGGGATCTCATGCCTTTACTTGTTGGTAAGAAATTCATTGGATGTAGGTTGGTATATAAGATAAAACACAAAGCTGATGGTAGTGCTGAGAGATTTAAAGCAATATTAGTTGTTAAGGGTTACACACAACATCATGACATAGACTATACAAAAATCATTCTCATCTGTAGTTAAAATGACCACTATTAGATCCCTCATTGATGTGGCTGCTAAGAAACACTGGAACATTTTTCAACTAGATGTTAAAAATGCATTTCTCCATTGAGATTTTCATGAGAAGGTTTATATGGATGTCCCATCAGGTCTTGCCACACCAAACCCAGGCCTAGTTTGCAAATTTAACAAGTCACTATATAGCCTAAAGCAAGCTAATAGGCAGTGGTATGAGAAACTGACATAAGCATTGAGTTCAAGAGGGTACACTCATTCTCCCTATGAATATTCTTTATTTCATCGAAAGAGAGATACATTAATTATTTTTGTAGTTGTCTAGGTGGATGACATATTATTAACAGGAACTGACATTGATGAAATTACTCACCTTAAGTGTTTCTTGCATCATCAGTTTAAGATCAAGGATCTTGAAAGATTGCATTATTTTCTAGGCTTTGAAGTGCTATACAAGTCAAATGGTATACTTATTTCTCAGAAAAAGTTTGTCACAGACCTTCTCAAAGAATTCCATTGTACTGATGTTTCATCATTATCTTCTCCACTTGATCCTAACATCAAGCTTAGAGCAAATGAAGGAAAATCTATGACTGATCCCACCTACTACAGAAAATTAGTTGGCAAACTAAATTTTCTTACAAATATCAGACTTGACATTGCATATGGAGTACAACACTTGAGTAAATATATGCAGGATCCTCCAGAACGCCATCTCCATGCTGCTTTTCACATGCTTAGATACCTTAAGAAAGATCCCAGTTTGGGCGTATTCATGTACTCATCTCCAGACTATACAGTCCAAGCCTTTTGTGACTCTGACTAGACATCATTCCCTAATTCTAGGAAGTCTGTCACTGATATATTATTTTATTGGGAAACAGTCTTGTCAGATGGAAGTCCAAGAAGCAAAAAATCATCTCCATTTTATCTTCTGAGGCTGATTACAGATCACGTAGAAAGTTAGTAGGAGAATTGGTTTGGTTACATAGTTTGTTTGACGAGTTGATAGTGCCTTTTCATGGTCCATTTTCAGTTTACTGTGATAGCCAATCAGCCCTTCACATTGCTAGAAATCCAGTCTTTCATGAAAAGACAAAGCACATTGAAGTGGATTGCCATTTTGTCAGAACTAAACTTCAAGAAGGTGTGATTTCTCTGCATCATATTGACAATGGTAGTCAACTTGCAGACATTCTCACTAAGTCACTTACTGGAGTGAAGCATGCAACTGTTTTTACCAAGTTGGTTGTGTTTACCTCACCTCCAACTTGAGGGGGGTATTGAGATTATTTAATTCAGTGTAGTAATTCTATGTATTCCATTTATTATTAATTAGTTAATTATACAGTCATCAGTTAGTTAGTAGCTAAGTAGAATTAGTTAGTTGACTTGACAGTTGTACACAACCTGTAGGTTGTTATGATTAGTTTTAGATATTTTCATTTGTAATGTATAAGTACTGATCATTGTATACTTTCCTCATTTAGTTTTCATAATAGAAAAGAGAATCGTTTTCTCCCAATCTAATGTCTTCCAAGCTTCCATCATTGTTGGTGAAGCTTGTGTCTCTTCATAAATCTGTCATTGTAGAGCTTTACACCACTATTTCTGTAAAACTAAGGGATGATTAATTGTGTAATATAATTACGGGGTGCTAAATCCAATTGAATAATCCAATCAACTTAAACCCTTAATTAGTTGTAAGTACCTATTATTTAACTAAGTATCCTCTTAAAGTTTCTCTCTCATTTTCAACTCGTATTATTGGGCAAATTCAATTAATGAGCTCTTCTCAACAGAAAGAATAACAAAATGAAAGTTAAACGAATAATAATATCACAAGATTCGTAAACTACCAGTAGATTCTTTCACTCCCTGGATTGCGGAGCTTAGTTACAACCTACAACCCATGGCAGGAATTATAGAACAAATATCAACTAGAAATAACGACACATAAAAAAAAAGATTGTAAGTAAAAAATATTGTAACGCTTGAATCTTCACTTTAAAAGTGTTGGAATAACTTTCTTCCAATTCATAATGTATTTGTTTTAACTTATATAGTATAACCTCGAAAAATGAATGTTCGATAAATGAATAATCTTGCCAAATGAATAATTTTCTCCGGTCCCGACTTGGACAAAGGGGCTAAATGCATTAACGAATAAAAAAAATTGAGTCCTTAAAGGCCCCATGCAAACATAAATTAATAATCAATAAATTTTATAAAAAAATATGTATATATAATAAACGAAAATATTTCATCCAATCAACAATGTTCATATAAGAAGTCACTTCTTCTAAAAAAAATGCATCTAAAGTTGTTTGTTTTTTTCCTTCCACCAAAATGCATTCCATCCTTAATTCATATAAAGCTTTCTCTAAATCGGGGTACTTAGCTGATTTGGGCCTCTTAACATCGCTATTTTTCATCTCATCCGACAAATATTCAGATGATCTTTTGAGAGTATTTGATATTATGGTTTGGCTAGTAACCAAATCAAACTTTTGTTTCACCCATGCTTGCATATCTTTTTGGCTAATACTTGGATGTTCCTTCTTATGCTCACATATGACCCTCCTTATTTGGTCGGTTAAAGTTGTTTTTGTTATTGATTTTGACTGATGATTGGAAGCCATTAAATTGAAGATGAAAGATACAGTAGTATGGATTCTTTATCAAACTAAGATTTTAGAACTATATATAGTTTGTAGTGTATGTTAAATATATTTTCTTAGACTCTAAGTATTCTATACATACAATCTTATTAGTACATGAATGTTAGTACGTTGTACTTAGTCCACCCGTATAGTGCGTGTATTCCTAATCTAGAGTCTAAAGAAAATGAATGTAATTAAGTTTTTCATAAGAATTCTGACCATTACCCTCTAGGTACATTTGTACATTAAATGTAAAAATACTAATCATAAGTAAAAAATTAAAAAAATGTAAAAATACTATCTAAATGAATAAATATTCATTTATCGATAAATAACTTCGCTAAACGAATATTTTTTTTGTCCTAAGGATATTCATTTATCGAAGTTATACTGTATATAGAAGTGTGAGTAAAAGTGGCTGGATCGATATGTTAGCTTCATGGAATTCAACTCAACTTTAAGGGAAATTATGTCATTTTAACTATCTATACAAACTTACGTGTCATCTAATGCATCAATTTGAATTGCCGCCTCTTTATTTGTGCATTTGACCTTTCAAATGCACTCACTGAAAGAAATAATCCCTTGATTATTTTCATTGATTGAGAGTATATAAATACAATTTACATATTTCCATAATAGGAGAATCATATTCCTATTCTACATCCCGGAACACGTTTCATCCTGCCCTTACAGTTTCTAACATCAAGAATAACATCTCTCTTGTTCTTGAAATAGAAAACGTCCAATATTCGACGTGGGTCGAACTGTTCAAAATTCACGCACGGTCGCATCAAGTCACCCATCACATAATATCCGCGGCTCCTGAGGATACGGAGGTGCCAAGACACGGGGATGATCTTAAGTTGTGGACGACTCTTGATGCCACCGTCCTTGAGTGGATATATTCCATAATTTCTACCGACCTTTTGCAAATGATTATTGAACCTGACGCGACGGCGCAGGCAACTTGAGATAGACTACGTGATATATTCCAAGATAATCAAAATTCTAGAGCTTTTACACTTGAGCAAGATTTCTCCCACATCAATATGGAAGATTTCTCTAACTTTTCAGCTTAGTGCAAAATATTAAAGGAATTGGCCGACCAACTCCGCAACGTTGATGCACCGGTTTCGAATGATCGTTTGGTCCTCCAAATGGTTTCAGGCCTCTCCGAGGCCTATAGTGGTGTTGGCACGCTTCTTCGTCAAAGCAATCCACTTCCGCAATTTTATTAAGCTCGTTCTATGCTTACACTCGAAGAAGCGGGCATGGCTAAAATGCGGCTACCGGTACTAGTCATGTGGTTCTGATGACCGAATCCATAGTTCATTCTACCGGTCCTAACAACTCAGATCAAAATCGTAACAACGGTGGCGGCAAAAAGGGAGGAAATAAGAAAAATAATGGCAAGAATCGCGGCGACAACAATGGCGGCAGCCGGAACAGTGGCGGTGGTGCCCCTGAGGCGATCGGCTGACAACATCGATTTTGGGCCCCTTGATGGGCCTATGGATGGTGGTGGGCCCCACAGTTTGGGCCAAACAGTGGCAGCCTAGTGATGCAGCCTCACTGGCAGTGGGCCGGCCAGCAGCAGCAGAGGTCCAACATGCAGTGGCCCCCACTTCTACCGACATCGAAGCTGCAATGCACACATTTGGATTAAATCCTCTGGACCAAAATTGGTATATGGACAACAGTGCCACTACCCACATGACATCTGATTCAGGTACGCTCTCATCTTATTCCAATTTGAGAAACCCTCATGGCATCATTGTTGGTAATGGTAATTCTATTCCAATTCGTGGTTATGGTCATAAAACTTTATCTCTTCCCCCATCCACCCCTTATTTTGAAAAATATCCTACATGCCCCCAAATTGATTAAAAACTTAGTGTATGTCCGTAAATTTACCACTGACAATTCTGTTTCTATTGAATTTAATCCATTTGATTTCTCTGTGAAGGATTTCAAGACGGGGAGTCCTCTCATGAGGTGTGATAGTAGGGGGATCTTTATCCTATCACGCCAAGTTCCGATCTATCGAGTCAAGACTTGCCGTCAACATTTGCAGCCCTTGCTCCTTCCTTGTGGCATGCTCGTCTTGGTCATCCAGGGTCGTCTATTTTGTATTCCTTAGTTAAAAATAATTTTATTTCATGTAAAGGTACGCGTAGTACTCCGAATTGTCATTCTTGTTCTTTAAGAAAAATTGTTAGGTTGCCGTTTGTAGACTCTACTTCTCATATTTTAAAGCCATTTGATATTATTCATAGCGTCTTATGGACATCTCCTGTTCTTAGTTCTATGGGTCATCGATATTATGTTCTTTTTTTGAATGATTATTCTAAATTTTTATGAACTTTTCGGATTGCGAAGAAATCACAAGTTTTTTCCATCTTAAAATTTAGAGCTTTCATTAGAACCCAATTCGAACGAGAAATAAAAAATATTCAATGTGATAATGGCAGAGAATATGACAACGGGGTATTTCGAGAATTTTGTGCCACTAATGGGATCAATTTTCATTTTCTTGCCCTCATACGTCTTCACAAAATGGGAAAGCCGAACGCAAAATTCGTACCATTAATAACATTGTCCGAACTTTATTGATTCATGCTTCCCTACTCCCGTCATTTTGGCATCATGCTCTACAAATGGCTACATATCTCCTAAACGTTCTTCCTTCCAAAGGCTTGACATATTCCTCCCCCCTTCATATTTTATATAATAAGATTCCTTCGTATTCACATCTTAGGGTCTTTGGGTGCTTATGTTATCCGTTATTTTCGTCCATCACAATTAACAAACTTCAAGCCCGGTCTACTCCGTGTGTATTTTTGGGGGTTACGTCTAATCATCGTGGTTACAAATGTTTTAATTTATCCTCTAATAAAATCATCATTAGTCGCCATGTCATTTTTGATGAATCCCAGATTCGGTTTTCTAAGGTTAGTAATCCCGTGCCCAGTTCGTATAATTTTTTGGATGATGGTATATCTTCGTATATTATTCACCATTTTTTGAACATATCCCGTACACTAAATCCTCCAGCGGGCCCACTTCCCGTTGGTCCGTCACAACCCCTTCTGCCCAGTTTTTTCACTGGGCCAATTTCAGTAATTGGGCGATCAATACCGAATCTTGGGCGGGCGGTTCTGCATCCGCCACTATTTACGCTTCAGAATTGGGCGGCGGGCCCTTTGCTATTTGGCGATCGTCTGAGTCTAGAAAATTCCCAAATTTCGCCCAGTTCTTCCCCGAGTCATAGACCAGTCACTCGTAGTCAATGAGGTATTTTTAAACCTAAAATGCATTTTAATTTACATTCGAATGCTCTTAAATCACCCTTACCCCGTAATCACGTGTCTGCATTAAATAACCCGAATTTGAAAATTGCTATGACTGATGAATATAATGCTCTTATTGATAATAAGATGTGGGAGTTGGTGCCCCATCCATCTGGTATTAATGTTATTAGGTCTATGTGGATTTTTGCTCATAAGGACAATTCAGACGGTTCGTTTGTACGGCATAAGGCTCGGCTTGTGGGTGATGGCAAAACTCAGCAGGTTGATGTGAATTGTGGGGAGACGTTTAGTCCAATGGTCAAGCCGGCTACCATTCGCATTATACTCAGCTTGGCTCTTTCGAAAGCATGGCCTATTTATCAATTAGATGTGAAGAATGTTTTCCTACATGGTGATCTCAAGGAAACAGTCTATATGCATCAGCCTTTGGGATTTAGGGATCCCAAACATCCTCATCATGTCTGTTTGTTGAAGAAGTCCCTATATGGGCTTAAGCAGTCTCCACGGGCCTGGTATAAGAGGTTTGCCGACTATGTTTCGACTATTGGGTTCACTCACATCAGGTCGGATAATTTCTTGTTCATCTATTGTCGTGGTTCGTCCTTGGCCTATATATTGTTATATGTGGATGATATTATTTTGACTGCCTCTACCAATGCCTTACGCCAGTCTATCATGACAATGCTCAGCTCTGAGTTTGCTATGAAAGACTTGGGGCCCTTGAGTTATTTTTTGGGGATTGTTGTCACTCGTCATGCAGGTGGGTTGTTCTTATCCCTACAGAAGTATGCAGCTGAGATCATTGAGAGGATTGGGATGTCATCATGTAAGTCCACTTCCACTCCAGTTGATACTGAGCCCAAACTTGGGGCTGCGGCCGGCGCACCATACGAGGATCCGACCCGCTATTGCAGTCTTGCAGGGGCCCTTCAGTATCTTACGTTCACGAAATCAGATATTACGTATGCCGTACATCATGTGTGTTTGTTTATGCATGATCCCAGAGTTGAGCACATGAATGCGCTCAAACGCATCATTCGGTATATTCAGGGTACGCTTGACTATGGCTTGCATTTATATCCTTCATAAACGTCAACACTTGTCTCGTATACAGATGTTGATTGGGGTGACTGTCCGGACACCAGACGGTCTACGTCTGGTTATTGTATGTTTCTTGGTAATAACTTGGTCTTATGGTCTGCGAAGCGTTAGTCGACTTTATCCCGTTCCAGTGTAGAGGCCGAGTATCGAGGGGTAGCTAATGTGGTCTATGAATCATGTTGGTTACGTAATTTGCTGTTAGAGCTTCATTGTCCCATTCAGAAAGCGACATTGGTTTATTGTTATAATATTAGTGTCATCTACCTTTCGGGTAATCCGGTTCAGCACCAGCGCACTAAACATATCGAGATGGACATTCACTTGGTTCACGAAAAGGTTGCTAGTGGTCAAGTTCGCGTCTGCCATTTCACGTCCAGGTATCAAATTGCCGACATCTTTACAAAGGGTCTTCCCTCGGTCATTTTTGAAGATTTTAGGGACAGTCTTAGCGTTCGAAGACCACCCGCTATGATTGTGGGGGTGTGTTAAATATACATAATATACACACAATATACATGTGTATATTATGTATATTTGGCTCTCGGTTTTGGATGAATTACCGTGTACATGGTATATAGTTTAGGTAAGGTTTTAGTCTCCTAGTTTAGGTAATGTTGTGGTGTAATTAGTATCGTACACTTACCATAATATTTGTATTACCATAATTGTATAGCTAGTGTCCAAGTAGAATAAGGTTTTAGGAGTAGAATAGGAATATGATTCTCCTATTATGGAAATATGTAAATTGTATATATACTTTTTCAATCAATAAAAATAATCAAGGGATTATTTCTATCATGGTATCAGAAGTCTAGGTTGCATGGTCCAATCATTAATCGCGAAAATTTCTACAATAAATTGGGTAGGTTTGTCCCTCAAATAAAATTTATGCCTTCTGGGCATAAGTTCTTTACAGGATTCAACCAGAGGCATATCAAGAATTTCTAGACAATGGGTGCACCACTAAAAAAGAAAAAAAATGTATTAAGTGTGATCCCTAGTCCTCCAAGTAACGAACTCAACTTTCAACTAGTGCACCATTTAGCCTTCTTGGAGAATGGGTTCCAGCATTTAATTTTATACCAATTTTAAAAAATATATACATAAAAAGTCAAGTTTTATGGGAGATCATGGTTTCACGTGCCCAAAAATTCAAAAAATTGCGTGAATTTCCTTTCATACGGGTTGGTCTTTAATTTTTTCCCCTCAATTCGCATTTAATAAAAAATTTGTGGGCCAAAGTATCCTTTACTCGCGGGTCTACTAAATCAGAGATTCTGGGTTCGAATCCCCGCAGAAGCAAAAAAAGAAAAAGAATCTGCAAGGCAAATTTTCCATAGAAATTATGCCTATTCGACCAAAGTTATATAGATACTATGCCCCTTGAGGCATAGTTTCTATGTAATTAGCCGAACAAGGCATAATCTTAATTTTTTAATGGAACTTTTCCTTCAGACATAGTTACATAGAAACTATGTCCCTTAAGGCATAATCTCTATACAACTTTGGCCGAATAGACATAATTTCAATGAAATCTTGCCTTGCGGTTTTTTTCTGTTTGACTCTGCTAGGATTCGAACCCACAACCTCAGAGGTATTTTCAGAGGCATAATTACATAGAAACTATGCCCCTTAAGGCATAATTCCTATATAATTTTGGCCGAATAGACATATTTTCTAATGAAATTTTGTTTTGCGATTTTTTTTTAACTCTGCTGATATTCGAACTCACTATCTCAAAACAATCGTGCGAATTGCCCCCCCCCCCCCCCCAAAAAAAATTATACACAAATCCGCCCATGTCAGCACCAGTACAAAATAAAACGGCAAAAGTGCAAATTACCCTATTTGAATTAATTGAGTGATAATCGTCTTTATTATTAAACTAACTTATTTTTCGTTGGGGCCGTACTTGCACGGACTTCCCATCATCTAATAACCAGGCTATGTCTCTTATCTCTCATTTATTCGCCATCTTAACAACTAATCATGTGTCCGAACTCCAATCCCAATTACACCATAAAGTTAGAATATTTTTTTTAAAATCAGAGATGTTATAAAACCTTGATTTTTGATACGCCATGTGGAAAAATGTCACTGTCACTAAAATCTTGATATTTTGGTACACCACGTGGCAATTGTATTATAGTCTGTTTAACCAAGCTTTTAAATTATCAGTTTACGCTTTTGATAAAAGATTTCATTTTAAAATTTTACATTGTTAAGTTATTTAAAGACTAATTCGCAACTATTTGTAAAATGTCACTGTCACTAAAATCTTGATATTTTGGTACACCACGTGACAATTGTATTATAGTCTGTTTAACCAAGCTTTTAAATTATCAGTTTACGCTTTTGATAAAAGATTTCATTTTAAAATTTTACATTGTTAAGTTATTTAAAGACTAATTCGCAACTATTTGTAAAAAGCGTAAACTAGTAACCCAAAAATTATGATAAATAACTTGTTATAACTAGGGGTGAGCGTATATCGATTCGGTTCGGTTTTGTATCCGAAAAATATGAACCGAATAAAAATCGGTTTTTAAAAAAAAAATGATATGTTCGGTTTATATCGCCGAACGTATCGGATTATATTGGTTTTTCTAGTGGGCCGGGTCTAGTCGAATTTTTTTAAAAAAATGAATTTTCAAAACTGAAATTGACATTCACACCTACACTACCATGAAATTTCGACGTTGAAATCTATTGTGTATCGTGATTTGTTTATTAAAAAAAAGGAAAAATAGAAATCGATTTGGGGAAAAATACAAATTGATTGAAAAAACGGACATTTCGTAAAAATTGGTTGCGCCACCCAAAATAAAAAAAAAGGTAAAACGGACATCCGAGCGCAGAGTTATGACCATTTAAAGTTTCACCAATTTACAACCACTTTCTCTCCCTACATTTTATGTCAATACTTCTGTGATATGTTAATCAAGTTCATGCCGCATTCGACTTCCATAAAAGCTTCATAGATTGACTTCAATGACTATGATTCAAGAGATAATAGTAGCCTAAAATAAAAAATAAGAATAATTATATATTTAATTCAATTTTTTTGGTTCGATTTGTATCCAAAATTTAAAAACTGAACCGAATCATTAAATCCTAATTCGGTTCTCCGGATTTTTTGTTCACCCCTAATTATAACCGACTAAAATACATAGTGCAAATTTAATTTACATCGTTAGTTTATATACTTTAAACCCTTTACTATGTTGGTAAAGAGTATAATTTTTTTTAAATGATTGTAGTAATATCAAACATGTAAAATATATGTAACTACAAATAAAAGTACCCTATCTTGTCACATATAATAAGCAATCAAGCATAATCTCAACTTGCAAAGATCTGTTGGAGCTAAAAATGTGGCGGTGGGGGAGCTTCATAATAGCAAGAACGGGTGTACTTATGAAACTGCTAATTAAGAAGTGAATTATTTATGTATTAAAATCAGCTTAATTATTATCAAATTTGGTAGCATTTTAATTGCTATGTATAAAATTCAGTATGCCAAGTACAGTGTTTGATTACCAGCTTACAATCTCGCATAACTAAAATACGTATAAGCTATGAGTCAATTATGTATTATTTTATGCAGAACAGAAGATGAAATAACTAAATACATGAATTAATAATACATCAATAACTAACCCTGCATTACTAATCCTTGCATTACTCCTTCGTAACTCTAACCATCGCCAAAACGACCCCTGAGGGTTTACAACATGCTAAGTTCTTATTGAGCATCACCTTTCAGAAAATATCCATCAGCAAACAATGTAGTATCAAAGTTACAAACAATTCATGCCAGAACAATAAGGTAATCAGTTGCATGATGTCTCCTACAGTTCCTCACTTCTTTGACAACTTCTCCTTCATCCTCTGCACTGCACTTCTAAGAGTATCTTCATCTTTGCAGAAGGTAAACCTAACAAGATTCTTTCCTTCTTCCGGATTTAGATAGAATACACTAGTTGGAATGGCTACAACACCAACTTCCTTGATCAGGTACTCACAGAAAGCAATGTCATTTTCCAACCCAAAAGGAGTGTGATCAACAACCACAAAGTACGTTCCACTCGAGGGGTATACTGTGAAACCAGCTGCCTTTAACCCCTCCACCAATATTGCCTTTTTGGCTGAGTAATCCCTCTTAAGCTCCTGAAAATACGAATCTGGGGCCCTAAGGGCCGTCGCAGATGCATATTGCATCGGAGTGGATGTTGCAAAGGTGAGGTAGGAATGCGCCTGTCTTACTCCCCATGTCAAATGAGGAGGAGCTATTGCCCAGCCTATTTTCCAGCCCGTTAGCGAAAATGTCTTTCCCAAAGAATTCAAGGTTACAGTTCGTTCATACATCCCTGGAAGAGAAGCAATTGAAATGTGTTCCATTTCAAAGGCTAATTTGTCATAAACTTCGTCAGCAAAAACTAGAACATCATTCTCAATGCAAAGAGAGGAAATGACATTGAGTTCTTCTCGAGTGAACATCTTTCCAGTGGGGTTATGCGGAGTGTTCAGAAGGATTGCTCGAGTATTCTTTGTTACTGCTGATTTTAGCTCATCAATTGGAAGAGAAAAATCTGGTGGTCTTAAAGTAATACCCTTTACCTTTGCTCCAGCCATAGATAAAGTAGCCTCATAAGAATCATAGAAAGGAGCAAACAGGATGACCTCATCACCAGGATTTATCAAGCCCAACATGGTTGCAGCAATTGCTTCAGTACAGCCAGAAGTCACAGTAACTTCCTTTTCAGGGTCAACATCAAGCCCACTGTCTTTCTTGAATCTAGCAGCCACAGCAGAGTTGAGGTCTGGGACTCCATATCCTCGAGCATACTGATTTTTACCTTCCTTAATGGATTGAATAGCTGCTTCTTTTACGAAATCAGGGCCATCAAAGTTGGGGAAGCCCTGGCCGAGGTTTATAGCTCCATGCTTGATGGCTAGACTACTCATTTGGGTGAAAATTGTAGTTTTGAACTTCTCTAGGCGCTTGGCAACCTAAAAGAAACAGCAAGAATACTCAATCAGAAGGCAAATGAAAACACCCAATATCTCAAAAAAGATCAGTCTTTTTCCTATCACTTCATGAAGGCATGATGTGCAAGTGCATACCAGATTCTTCTTTGATTTAATTCTCTTAATCTTTTCTCAGGGGCTGCTAAAAGAACATCAAACACAAAACTAAATCTCTATATCTAGCAGGGAAGTCTTCTTTTTTCTTTCTAGTCAATTTACTGTTAAAAATTAAGAGACAGGACATTTTGTTTCTTCACAAGATTCCGTCATAAAACAAGGACCCAATTCACTCTATAAATTATGTCTTGAGAAAATTATGGATTACTTAGTTACAGTTGATGAGCAAAGAGCGACTCAAGACTGAATCTCTATATCTAGCAGGGAAGTTTTTTTTCTCCTCTTTCTAGTCATTTTATTGTTTAACTACAAGGGACTGGACATTTTGTTTCTTCACAAGATTCATTAATTTAAAAAGGGACTCAATTCACTCTAAAAATCTGGGCTTGCATTCAAGAGACATTTATGGATGACTGTATAATTAGAGTTCAAAGAGTGACACAACTGTGCAATCAACGATAAGATACAAAAAGAATAAATTGAAAGAATAATGAGCTCATATCAGAGCAGTCTAATTAGTTTTCAACCAGTGGTAATGTTAAACTTGAGTACCGGAACATGCTGTCTTAAACAAGTGTTTTTGTGCATCCTACGTTCTTAGAACCTTTATGGCAGACTCCAGGTCGTAGCGCAAGCAAATCGCATAGTGAAATACCTCAGTCGCTTGATGTTCCATATGTTTTACATCACAGCTGCCTGTAATTCACTAATTCTAGTATAAGGTTTTATGAGGAGAGAATTCAATGTATCCAAGCATCATCTAATTAAGGCTTATGGTTTGATATGGTACTGCAGTGCTACTTTCTAAATAAGGACATGCTACTGCAGCATCATGTGCTGAGAACATAGGTTTCAGATGGCTGTTGAGATTGCATTTCAACTGCTGTTCATGAGAAAGAAGATCACAACTTTCTTAACTAGTTTGCTATCTAATGTGCTTTAAGGAAGCTTTGTCATTCAATATTCTAACAACCTTCAAGGAGAATCTACACATGTTCAGAAACAAATTTTAGACCTTTCAATATTGTCATTCATAAATTTAACAACTAAATTCACAAATTGAAGATAAAGAGTCACAAGAGATTCCTCAAATAGTCCAAAAATCCTCCCAATATTTATTTGAATGGTTACTTCGTCACTTTTGAACAGAAAACCATGTAACAGCTCTGATCATCACCCAAGCAGTGTTATCAAAAGCGAAAAGTGCAAAAAACGTTATTAAGGTCCATTGGGGCTTTAAGAGCAAAGCGCAAATGAAGCATGGGCTTCAATGAAAAGAGACGCAAATGGAGAAAAAATACAAATACTTATGTTTAGTCCAAGACTAATAGTAATAAGCATGAACCCAATATATGGACAAAGAAATTGAAAAAACAATTATGATAAAGTGAAATATAATTTAGTGTCGCCTCTTCAAGACACTTATTGGCAAGGAAAAGTATGCCTTAGAGCCCTGATGACGACACTAACGCGCACATCAAGCGAGGCGAAGCGCTCAACATGTTTTGCGCTTCGCTTCAGGGCTTAAGCGCGCCTTTGACAACACTGCACCCAAGTAGTTTGATCGAAGAGGTCGCTAACATATTTTTGAACTTGGAGTGACTAAAACAAAGGGAATGGTAAGGACGGAGAGAATGCTGAATAATTAGTATTTAACTTAGCGGTCAATGGAGATGGAATAGATGATGGGAGACCAGGGTTTCCAGCAGAGGTAAAGAATGCTAATGATTTCTTCCCATTTATCTAGGCCTTACCGGACAAAGTTACTTGGTCAGTGCTGGTGGGGCAGTAGGTACCGGTGGATTAGTCAAGGTGTATGCAAGCTGGAACAGACAATACCATTATAAAAAATATTAGCATCTAACAAAAGTTTCTTGATTTGTAAAGCCTCACCTCAGAAACTTGATGCAAGAGGTTGCGTGTATTTTTAAATTTGGAGTGAGCCAAAACAAAGGGAATTTAAGGACAGAGAGAACGCCAAATTCATTTTCTTCTGACAAAATTATCCTAAATTGTTGGGAGTGTGCACACGTTAAACACTCCTAACTTGCAACCCACTCATTAAACTCTCCAAACTTGCAACACTCAGATAGCATGACCAAGATATTTTACTTTCTTCCCTTCCAGTAAGTGCTACAAACTCACAAGTTAGACTAATGACAACCTCAAACTTAGCTAATGGTAAATAACAAAGGTTTGTGTTCTTAGGAAACAGGCAAAGTTCCAGATCAAGACAGCTACAGCAGAGAGCCAATCGTCCAATGTTGGCTTCCTGACACAATTTTAGACTTTTATATGCTAAAGAAATCAACATATGAAGCTTCAACCAGTTACTTCATTATAGTTCCCTTTAAGCAATTGAAAACAACATATTATCATGGTCACTTATAAGTTATAACCAACATGCAGCAAAGAAAATGGCCCAAAACATTTCATTCACATGTTAGATCAGATTAAAATTTGGTAAAAGGCTAATTGGCTCACTATCATGTACTTTGATTCAAGTATGAAGTTAGTGGATTAACTTCCTTAAAGAATTCTTGATTACCTCCCAGCAGTTAAGTAGGTTTAGCCCCTTCTTTACAACCCAGTGTGAATAGCAGCCTCAGAAGCCCATGTACTAAATGTATGCAGTTGCAAATGAAATAATCCTTCTAAATTAAGCTCAACTATTGCCAAGAGCACGTCCTAACAAACGGTCTCCAATGATTAAGATAGTAAAAACAGATATTCATGTTTCTCTGTCTATTTACTTAGTGGCAAGACTAAAATATTTTTTTGGAATAGAGAATACAAATGTAATGACATGTATTTATAGGTAGAGAAGCCTTTACTTGTGTACTAACGACGAAATCTGTTCTATACCTAGGGAACATGGAAATATGCTTTTAAGCCATTAGGATACTCTTGTCAAATAGTACCTCATAATTGATAGTTATAAGTCCGGATCATATATTTTGTTTTGAATTAAAAAAAAAGAAGGAAAAAAAAAACTTAGATTAGCCAAGAAAGCAATCTTCCTAGTTTATTATAGTAGACGTAAGAGGTGTCAAGTACACCTAAGTAAGAGTTAACTTTTGAGTTTTTCCTCTGAAGCTGTTTGTTCTAAAGCTATTATTTTTAGCTCTTAGTAGACTCGCGATCTCAAGCTTTTTTTCCTGCTTAAGATATTGCAACTACATTTTTCCAAAATCATCTGTATTATTGGAGTGGTCTATAGACACTTTTAGCTGAAAAGTATCTCTTGTTGGACAGTCTCATGACCTCATTATAATGAAGGAAACGTACACACTAGGATGTATTGTGCCTAACAATGACTTTCATTCACTGGGTGGCCTTTCTTTGTCTCAAGATATTCCGAGACTCCATGCATGGGCATCTGAGGAGTATCATAAACACCAACTCTGATGTGATACCTCAAGAATATAATATGTTATTCCAGCTTGTGTGTGATTGATTTAGATATGATAGAATTAGACACAGAATAATAAAAATACCTTCAGGACAGGTTTCATACATTGAAAGTTCAATGACAACATTATGGAATTTATCTCATTTGATAATGACAAACTTCAGTGACAATATTACGAAATTTATCTCATTTGATAACAACACAAAACAAACATGATCAAAAGATAGACTAAACTTAACACATCCCAGCTAATGCAAATTAGGAGACATCTGAATGTACATGCTGGTAGAGATAATGATGCTTTCGACGAGCACATGAGAGATACGATAATGGTGGAAGGATATATGCAGGAAAGGCAATTTAGAGTTTACATTAACTTTTGACTAAAAGCAGCTAATTCCTACTTGAAAAAGTGGGAAACACACTTGATAACATCTAGAGTGGAGATGTTAGCCAAATAGACTTTACCCTCATTAAAATAAATGATGTCCGTGAGGATGTCAAGGTTCTATCAGGAGAACCCAACCCACCCGATTGTGATCGGGTGATCTTGGAGAAAGCGAAATAGTGAAGCAATAAAGAAAAAAATTCCATGCAACAAGGAATTCAACTTTAAGATTAAATTCTAACACTAGAAAAATATAACTAATTTAATCTTTGTCGCTGTCCAGAACAACGTTAACGTTATCGTATTCATCAGATTCTTCCGCCTCCTCGTCGTTGACATCGTCATCTTCATCCCCGTAGCCATCTGCTTCATCTTCGTTCCCATCTGAACGATTCCCCTCAAATACGAGAGCGTTGTAGCCTAAGCCCCAATTTTCGCACGCTTCTCTGAATTCATCACTATCAAATAGTGCTTCCTTAGCAAGGTCTTTGCAGCAATAGGGTATCCCCCAGTTCACAGTTTCCGGTAAATGCTTTTCTACGCCGTTACACTCCGGCGTGTCCGGGTAGGTTGGATAGGAGTAATCACGGTGCAACTTCTGATTTTCCAGCACTTCCTAATATTCTTCCTCTATCACTCAAAAGAATTTAAGGTCTTCAAGATCATGATGGAGGGCTAGGATTTTCTCCAACTCCAACATCTCCTTGTATAAATCCACAATAATCGGTCCCTCGACCTTAATATAGTTCGTTTAATAGGTGATCGATATTGCTTGGACCACCAGAAGACCATGCCAACGACATAAGACCTCGTAGTCACACAGCTTGGAATATAACTCCACCAATTGGAAGTAGAGATGGCAGTGGATCCTAGACCCGGTGGATCCAGATCCGTTTTATAGGATATGGATCTTCAAAATTTGGACCCGACGGATCTGGATCTTGTATTTGAGATTCGTATCCGGTCCAGATCCGACCCGTGGATCCGTTTTTTATTAAATATATTCATAACATAGAATGTAATTTTATAAGTATTTTCTTAAAATTTCTAAGCACAACGTTGCAAGTTTAATTCTCAAAACAAGTTTAATTTATCCCCGCGTTAACTCAAAAACCAAAAAATAAAGAGGTAACTTCGATAATAAAATCAATGTTATATTAGTGAATGACTAACATCTCCATAGACAAGTAGTTAAAATTGTATTCACTTCATTTGTGAAGATTTCAAGCACATGCAAGTTCTGCATTGTGGAAATACTAGTCAGCATTTTCTACAACTATTGTCATTGTCCAATATTTTCAATTAATTTATCACAATCAAAACGAGACAACGAACAAAATCTCTCATATGGACATTTCAAAATTGAAACACATTAAACTGTTAGCTAAGCAAAAATCGTTTGTCAGTTCAAAAAAATTCTTAGCAAGGTTACATTTTTAGCAAGGCAAATTTTTTTACATGTGGATCCAAATCCGATCCGTGGACCCGGCGGATCCGATGGATCCGGATTTGGATATGATTTTTATGGACCCGATGGATCTAGATTCAGGTATGAAAAACGGATCTGGATCTGGATCTGGATCTAGTAGGATCCGGTCCAGATCCGATTCGTTGCCATCCATAACTGGAAGGAGGAGATTCACCGCAAATACTAGCTTGGCTCATTATTGCTGAGATAATGGTCTACTTCTTCACATCCACCATGCAATGCATGCAGTTAGTTATTGATAGACAGAAGAATCATGGTATACACTTCCGGGTGTTAGCAAAAGCATTATGTATGTATGAACAACCATGCTGACATAAGGATTCTAGCTCGCGCCCCCTTAGAGCAGATGGAGATTCTCGGACGGGAAAATGGCACTCGACATCTATTAAACAAGACCAAGAACAAAGCCATACCATGCCCTCGGGAGAAAGTAGTGATGATTGTCATGAATGCTACCCTCGAGGACGTGTACAAGAAGGTCTTTGCTTATTCCTATCAACATGGCGGGAGGCTTGTAGTCGTGAACCTCGCCTTCGATGATATGTTTGGTCGGGTAATACTTATCGGTTTGTTCTACAAGAGACAGAGGACACCGTAAAATTTCTCTAGATCTAATATAACAGCCAAGCATCTTTTTTCTTAGGTATGCTTCCATTGAATTCCATGTTCTATAATGACAAAACCTCTTATTTCATTGATCTTCGAGATCTAAAATTCGGGCATTTCCTTCAATTGAGTGGTTGTCCAAATTTCAATTTGAAACTCATGTAATTAATCGGTTTTTTGGCTAACCCTAAAACTGGGAACAACGATTTTTCTAAAATATATTTCAAATTGAATAGAGATAAGGGATGTCAATCATTGACAATAATTGTTCTTGGTGTCATTAAATTCAACTTCTCACTCCTCCCGCCAGGGTTTCTTGAACTCCTCTCTTTTTTGTTTCATTTAAAACCAGCCGCTGAAAAAAGGTTTCTTAGACATTTTTTAAGTGAGTTGGTGTAAGAGATAGAGGATTGAATATGAAGAATACCGATTGAATTCAGTGTTGTTAAAGGCGCGCTTAAGCCCTAAAGCGAGGCTCAAAACATGTTGAGCACTTCGTCTCGCTTTATGTGTGCTTTAGTGTCGTCATCAAGGCTCTAAGACATACTTTTCCTGGCCAATGAGCCTCTCTTAAAGAGGTGACACTAGATAATTGATATTTCACTTTATCATAATGTTTTTACAATTTCGTTATCCATATATTTATAATTCATTTTTATTATTGTTAGTCATGGACTAAACATATATATATTTATATTTTTGCACCATTGCACCTTTTTTCATTAAAGCCTGCACTTTGCACTTAAAACCCCAGCTGACCTTTTAGAGCTTTTTGAGCTTTTCGCTTTTGATAACACTGATTGAATGGTTATATTCTTTTTTTGTGAGAGGGATCCGCTTATTTATAGATGGGAGTGGAATCCAAATACTATTGAATATATCATCATCTACTGCACGCGGATTACGCATGTGATTTGACTATACAATTAATGATGTGACAACTCGTTTCACTTTTTTGATACATTTATATGACAATATTTCACATGCAGAAAGTAATTCATATGACGTGACAAATCATGTCACTTCTATGACACATCTTACATGACGTTTTGTTTTTCAAATTATGTGATTTTCTTTGGATCATGTCTTATTTGACAGTTATAACCTTATACTTTTTAATTTGATTTTTTATATAGGTCTAGGACTTATCCCAATGCATCCAATACAACTTCCCCCTCTAATGCCTATTTTGAGAGTCACCGGCCTCCACCTGAGCCACATACAACACTTGCACGGAAGTGGACAAGTCACAGAGTTCACAACAACGAGGCGCTTCATGTGTTGGCCATCTGTAGGGATGTCTTGGACAGCTTATCTAATGGCCAAGTATTTTGTCAAACATCTAATTATTTTCGTTTTGATTTAGTATTTTTGCTTATTAAAATGCATAATCTGTATTTATTAGACATTTCTTGAAAATTCAATTTTTGCTTGCCAAGTTTTAATATTTGCTTGTTCTAGAGTAATTTATTGTTCTAAGATATTTTAGACAAAAGTTTGTGTGAGAGCCTTATATCGAGGACCTCATTAATGGACTCTCCGAGTGGTGTCGGCGTGGCAGAGATGTTTGGATGTTGCAGGTGCCCCTCATTTTTAGGGGTCTATCATGAGTGGCATATGATGTCCGGAGTGGTGACGGCCCATCGGCGCTTACCCCAAGGTTCCATATTACACCAGCTGATCAGCCTCACTTTGAGCCATTCAACACCTCCCAAACTTATAGCCATGAGGGGTATGCCGATATTATTTACTATGCTGCTCAAACAGGCACATTATCTAGGATGGAGATTGATATGCTCAAGATTGCTGGACATAGCTCTCCGGGCGGGAGGAGGCTTAGTTTTACTAATGCAATACAACTTGGTGATGATGGAACCCACATGCGGCTACAGGCGTGAGTACATTTATCATTGAATTACTTTTACAATTCATAGTATTTTGAAATTAATGTTGGTCTTATGTATCAATTTTATTGCATAGTGCTCATTGATATTTGATGATAGTGTGCCCGTTAGTGTCACTCAGCTACGGATTCAGCCGCACACCTTCCTACAGAAGATGTACGGGCCTCTGAGCCACAGGTTCGTTTTGTATTCAAATTATATTTTATAACTTTTCTTTTGTAGTAATACTAGAATTTGTTACGTATACACTTTACAGACTATAGTAGGGATAATTGAGTAGGTTGTTGAGGGTAAACCTAAAAGGAATGTCGGGCCACCTCCATGTGGCAAGGGTGGGATGAAATGTCATAGGCGTTATCGTGAGCATTTTTTGAGATGTTTTGGCTACTTCACTGTGTATAGACTTGTGTAGTAGTGACTGCTATTTCAAACACTGTTTTAATATACAGTTGCTCTTATATGTTTTTCATTTTTGACAGTCAATGACGTCTTCGTTGCCAAGGTAGTTTCTTTGCCTTTCAAGATATTGCGTATCGTATAAAGAGAAAGATAGCCAGTCCTCTTGGGCAGGCGAGAGTGTTATGTAAAAAGGACCAAAGAGGATCCTATCCTAAAGGAGGAGGAGGAGGAGTAGGAGCTAGCTTTAGGGGCGGAATTGAATGATTACGAGATAAACAATGAGATTTGCACGTGTAGTAAATTATTACACCCTCAACATTTTTCTATAAATACACGCAGCATAAATTGCTATATCACACACACTGATGGTAAAAGAAAAGTCTTCAAATGTCATCCTGGAATCCTTTCTTCTGGCAACGTGGCCCAATTTCATACCATACAAGTGAAATTTTTCGATCCATGGGTAGAAATTGGACCTTGGAACAAAATTTTGATACTCACTTGATCCAGGCGACCGAATAGTAATAGAGAATACAATAGGGTTGTCACGTCATAAAGATATGTCAGAAAAGTGAAATGATTTGTCACGTCATATGAATTACTTTCTGCATGTGATATATTATGTCATATAAGTAGTGTCAAAAAAGTGAGATGAGTTGGCACGTCATTAATTGTAGTCCAATCACTTGTATAATCTATGCCGTAGATGATAATTTATTCAATGGTACTTGGAATTCCACTTCCATCTATAAATAAGCAGGATACTTTTACAAAAAAATATAACCAATCAACTGGTGTTCTTCTTATTTAATCTTTTATATCTTACACCAACTCACTTCAAAGTGTAAGAAATCTTACCGTGAGAAATTATGGGAGAAAATATATTATTATTGAATTGTCGTGTATCTACATGATTACACTGAGCTTTATTTATAGACACTTCATTACAATTCTTTTCCTAGTAGGATACTATATATGAAATCATATTCCTGTTCTACATTAGGATCATTTTCCTAGTAGGATACTATATATGAAATCTTATTCCTATTCTAACACTCCCCTCAAGCTGGTGCATACAAGTCATATGTACCGAGCTTGTTACATATGTAACTAATACGAGGACCAGTGAGGGACTTGGTAAAAATATCTGCAAGTTGATCACTCGACTTCACAAATTTTGTAACAATATCACCGGAGAGTATCTTTTCTCTGACAAAGTGACAATTAATCTCAATGTGTTTAGTCCTCTCATGAAATACCAGATTTGGAGGGGAATGCCGATAAAACACTGTGTGATCAGCTTCACTACGAGTCATGTCAAACTCCTGAATTATGTGCTAAACTTTCCAAACCAAGCTCGAGGAGATTGTTTCAGACCATAAAGTGATCGGCGCAATCAGCAAACCAAGCTAAACTCCCCTGAGAAACAAAATCAGGTGGTTGCTTCATATAAACTTTCTCCTCTCCTCAAGGTCATCACGGAGAGAATAGCATACTTCACAAATGTGTCCAAGCCTATTACAATAACTACACTTAGGTCGAGATCTTTCAAGACAACCTCCTCCTCGTCGCTTCTTTATGGACTGTGATGTGCGATTTTTTGATCTTCTCCTTGAGGGTTTTAAAGTAATCATAGGACTTGAACTTTCAATTCCTGTATATTTGGAGTTTAACATATCAAAACCGAAAGACGTAGCGAAATCTACCTTCAAAGATGAATGGAATCTGACGAACATAACCCAAGAAGAAAATCACCGAGATCTGACCGGAACAAAGTGCATGCGCGGTGCGTGAATCTGACCGAAAAAAGGTGCATGTGCGGCGTGTGATCTGACGCGCTAGCCGAAGCTGGCACTTCGAGAGACGTGGTGGTGATTGAGTGTGTATTTGTCGGACGCATTGATTGGGTTTTGGTCGAAAAAGATTGATCTACCTCGTGGTGGTGTTGGAATTTCAGCAACATTACCCGAAAGTAATTATGGAGCGGACAGCTATGTTGTCACCGAAAATATTGCACGGTGACTGATTTACTTTCCCATTTGCACAACAATTAGTCTATCACTAGCTTGAACCTGATTTATGTTGTGGTGGTGTCGGATTCTGCACAACACCACTGGATAGAAATGTGACACTAGCAATCACCAAAAAAATTATGCACGGTGGTGATATTTTTTTTTTTTCGAATCTTTACTAGAATATTGCACAGCGGATACTTTCTTACTAATGCGTTGGAAGAGGACGCAAAACAATCGCCAGAATTGAGGCACGAGACGGTGATGGTATTTTATCGGAGGATCAAAATGATGGCATGACCCTACAGGATGCAAAACAGTCACTAGAATTGAGGTATGAGACTGTGATGGTATTTTATGGGTAGGATCAAAATGTGACACGACCCTACGGGAAAAGAAATTATGCCGAAAAAGTTATTGAACCTCGAAGAAAGTGGTATGGATTAGCTCGAAATCTCTACGCGATGCTTACAGTAAAAACAATTCTTAAAAGAATGTCTCGAGACAGTGTGGATTCGCCGAAACCCTAGTTCTGACGATCGTAATCCAGTAACTGTTCACGCTAAAATTACTATTCACGTCGGAAAAACATTGTTCATGCGACATGTTCACGTGGCACTGCTCATGCGGCACTGTTCATGCCTACTTTTTTTTAGAGAATATTTTATTTATAAATATCTGAAAGTTATCTACAATCTTCACACTATCATTATCTTTGACCAGAAGGGCGACACACATTGGCTAGTGCCGCCCGCCGACAACGGATGTTCTTTGATTCTCTACCAAGATCGTAGAAGCTCTGAATACATGTGAGAAAATATATTATTATTGAATTGGTGTGTATCTACATGATTACACTGAGCTCTATTTATAGACACTCCATTACAATCTTTTTCCTAGTAAGATACTATATATGAAATCTTATTCCTATTCTACATTACAATCATTTTCTAGTAGGATGCTATATATAAAATCATATTCCTACTACACTTCCTACCGCAACTGGTTTAATCAAAAACAGAAAGGAGAGGGGAGAGAAGTTGAATTTAATTACACTATACCTAGGAAAAGACATGCTTGTTGTTATACTAGCCTAAATCTAGAGAAATTTTACGGTGCTATTCGCCCCTTGAAGAACGAACCGATAAATATTACCTAGCTACTAGGAAATGCCAGACATATCATCAAAGGCGAGGCTCACAACTACAAGCCTCCCGGCGTAGGCATATGGGGAGAGAAACTCTAGTTGGTGGGAGTTACATTCCAAACGGAGCGACTACAGGGTGTTATGTTGCTGGCATGGTCTTCCGATGGTCCAAGTAATATCGGCCACCTAACATACGAACTATCTTAAGGATGAGGGACCGACTATTGTGGCTTTATACAAGGAAATATTACAGTTGGAGAAAATCCTAACCCTTCATCATGATCTTGAAGACCTTAAATTCTTTCGAGTGACAGAGGAAGAATATTGGGTAGTGTTGAAAAATCAAAAGTTGCATCGTGATTACTCTTATCCAACCTACCCGGACATGACAGAGTGGAATAGCCTAGAAAAGCATTTACCATAAGTGTGAACCGGGGATACCATATTGTTGCAAGTGCAAAGGAAGTGCTATTTGATAGCGATAAACTCAAAGAAGCGTGCAAAACATGAGGGCTTAGACCACGACGCTTTTGGATTTGAGATGGAAATGAAGATGAAGCGAATGGCTACTGGGATGAAAATGATGATCCCAGCAGCAAGGAGTCGAAAAAACCCAATGAATGCAATAACGTTAGTGTCATTCTTGACAGAGATAAAGAATAAATTAGTTAACTATGTTTATAATTGTGGCGTCTGGGCCAGTTTGCGTGCACCTTGACTAATTCCACGAGATACCTGCCACCTCCCACCAGCAACAGGTACCAAGTAACTCTGTCCACTAAGGCTAGGACAGATGAGAAGAAATCTAGTATTTTTATCTATGTTGAGATTTGAACCTGAGATCTCATAGTTCTCAACCCACTTCATTGACCACTAGGACACACCCTTGGATTGAATGCTAAATTAGTTTTATTTTTCTAGTGTTAGGATTTAGTCTTAAAGTTGATCAGTAAGTAATTATTAGTATTGTCCTAACATTTATGAATGCATTTATAAAGATATATATTTTCTTAAATTTTACACTTTATAATCAAAATTTTCTTTATTAAATTTATCCTTACTCGAACTATTTTTTTACACTTTCTTTTTAACTAATAATGATTTAAACTATTTCTTTCTGTTATAATATAACTTTTTACCTTTTTGAGAATTATGTCACATTACATTACACTTCATGTTGGAAAAGTTAATAATACGCATTAATTTTCTAATCTTATTTTTTTGAAGGCAATTTTATTTCTTTCTAGAAACATATTTTGTTGGGTTTACTTTTGTGCAACATATTTTAGATATTATTAAGTTGGCTAGATATATTTGATTAATATTTCATCATATTCACAAGTTTCTAATTAATACTCATCATATTCATGCGGTTAGCTTGAAACTAGTCACTACTAATCATCATGAGAATTCAACAATTTTTAATATGTTAAAACAAAATATTAAACATATTTAAAATCTAATAACAATATTCAAGCAATAAACATATTTAAAATCTAATAACAATATTCAAGCATATAACATATTTAGGATCTAATAACAATAGTCATGTTTAATAAATAATTACTTTTGACAAAATAATAAAAAAATCTACAATAACACAATAATGTTATAGACCCCTGTGGTCCTGCCCTTTCCCAGACCCCGCGCATAGCGGGAGCTTAATGCACCGGGTTGCCCTTTTAACACAATAATGTTGTATGTGCAAAAAAATTGGATGAAGAGAAATCCTCCAAAACCGACCAAAAACTTAAAATCTGAACTGGTTTGTGCGCTATTGAGTCACCACATCCGTAAGGACCATTTTTAAAAAAAAATAGTTTCGGAGTGGGTTTTGCGCAGTGTTATGTGTTATCAGTAGCGAAAAGCACAAAAAAGCTCTAAGATCCTTTGGGACATTAAGCGCACACGCGAATAAAGCGTGGGCTTCAACGAAAAAGACGCAAATGGAGAAAAAAATACAAATATGTATGTTTAGTCCAAGATTAATAATCATAAACATGAATAACAAATATATGGACAAAGAAATTGAAAAAAGACTATGATAAAGTGAAATATCAATTGTTTAGTGTGGCATCTTTAGGATTACGCTTATTGGCAAGGAAAAGTATGCCTTAGAGCCTTGATGACAACACTGAAGTGCACATAAAGTGAAGCGAAACGCTCAACATATTTTGCACTTCACTTCAGGGCTTACACGCGTTTTAAGCGCGCCTTTGACAACACTGGTTTTGTGGATTTTGCCGGATTTGCCGCGATATGGAAGGTTGAGGATTTTGGATTAAATGGCTTCTGCTTAATGCAGAAGCTGACAAAGGAGAAAACCGATGGGCATATAAGCGACACAGTCTAAATATGTTTAAAAAAAATACATGTTGGGGTTTCAAGCGACATGTAAAGAAAATTTTTAAAAATAGGTGGGGCAAACAGTCGTCTGATATGTGTCATTCAAGGAGTAATATGTCGCCCAGGCTTGGGAGACATACCCGTTTTGGTGTGTTTCAGACACAACCCCTTTTGGTCCATTTTCTTGAAAAACATGCCCTTTAGGCTCCAGACACTCTTATTGGGCTCAAGAAACTCAAGCTTTCTTTCCGCTTAAGACAATCACAACTACTGGAGAACCCCTCCAAAATGGAAAACCATCTTTAATACAAAAGATTTAGACAACGTAGTTGTGATTCATTGAAGTCTCCCGTAGACCATATAGTTAAGAACTTATTCCTAGTTGGAAGGTCCAAATGACTTCAATACAATGAAGTAAGTTTATACAAACTAGGATGCCTGGAAAACAATGACTTCCATTCATAGGGTGGTTATGTCCAATAGTCTGAGACTTCAATTGTTTGTTTTTTTAAGAAAGATTAAGAATTTTATCAAATGAAATTGGACCACCATAAAGAAAAGAAAATCGCCATGCACTACAAAAGAGAGGAAATTTCCTAAGCAAAAAGAAAAGAGAGAAACAGAACCAAAAAATTACTCCTGCACTGAGCTGATGAAATCTGCCAAGCCCGAGATTTCAAGTTTTTGAATTCAGTGAACACTATAAGACACAAATCAAGTACTCCCTCCGTCCCATTTTATATGAAGGTCTTTGACTTGACATAAAGTTTAAGAATAAAGAAAGACTTTTAAAACTTATGATCTAAAATAACCCATAAAAATTTGTGTGGCTAGAAATCATTACATTAAGGATATAAAGTTAAATTCAAAGTTGAATTGTTATTAAATATAGAAAGGTGTCATTCTTTTTTGGACTGACGAAAAAGGAAAGAGTGTCATATAAATTGGAACGGAGGGAGTAGCTTTTAAGAAACAATTAATTGAAGGAGGAAGCATGAAAATTACAAGACGATACAAATACTGTTAACGGAAATGACAAGTGCATTATGAAAGTAAATGGAGTTACAGATGTGTCTAAAGACCTAAGATCGCAATCTAAGGAGGTGCAAATAATCATTAAAGCAAAGAGAACGGTATTGGAAGTTACCAACAACTGAAGATGGAGAAACCTTTAAAGAATATAAGAGAGCAAAAGAGAAGCTAAGAATAAAGTATAAGACGACTTCCACCAAAAGTTAGGGACTTGGGAAAGAGAGGGAAAAAATGTATAAACTAACATATGACTGAGAGAGGAGGGGTAAAGACTTGAATAAAAAGAGAAGTGTACTAAAAACACTACCAAGCAAATTTTGATAGGAGATTATGAAACCAATGGAAGGAGATGCTGAATACACATCATGAGAACAAATTAATATATTTCTAACATTCAAAAGGGACAAAAACCTTAACTACACTCATAAAACTAAGACGATTCAAGTAAAGGAAGCCATGAAAATATGAGAGGTAGGACCGCTTGTGGTTGAGATGATATCCCTTTTAAGGTTTGTAAATGCCCTCGGGAGGTCGGTGTATATGGCTAACCACCAAGCAATTTAAAGTGATATTAACTATTAGAAACAAGATTAAACAAGTAGAGAAAGAACACTTAGTTCTGAGATAAAAGAACAATGGAGATATTCAAAGTTATATATTGATGGTATTAAACTTATAAAACTTCACGAAACGGAGATAGCACATGAATTCAATATTAAAAGGGTGATAAAGATATTCCTTGGCTTTGAGAAATCATAGGATGTGTGATAAGAAATCTTGTTGTGTTTGCTTGAGAAGCAAAGAACTCATATCTAATATATAAAGACCATAATGGACGTGTATGACCGAGCGGTCACTAGTGTGACAATAGAAAGTGGAGATATAGTGAAATTTTCCCAAAAACATGGGTTTACACCACAAATTTGTCTTGAGTCCACACTTATATATCCTAGTCAAGGATGAGCTAACTCAATAGTAAATAATGAGATTCCATTTTACATGCTATTTTAGCTGAAATTGTGGTAATTGATGAAATAATAACGGATATAGCAGAGCAATATAACCTTCATCAGCTATTTTTAGATTGAGGCATAGTGTCAACGAATCCCATTATTGTCACCTAATACAATAGTTCATGTTATCATCCATGATCGAAGGCATATTTTTCAGTTAAAACCATTAGGGAGGCATCCACGTCTATAGCACCAGCTTTTAAGGAGACCAATTCAAGGTTATCTCAAGAGTTGAGTTGTAGCTTACCCGCAAAAAAAACTAAAACCTAACAACCTTAATGTTCTTTGATTGTGAAAGAGGGAAAAAAAGTAGTACTCACTCCGTCTCATTTTATATAAAGTTATTTGACTGGGCATGAAATTTAAGAAAAAATAAATTTTTTTTAAAATTTATGGTCTTTAGTTATTTCTTTGGTTGTACATCATTTCATAAATTAAAATTATTTCTAAATATGAAAAGGTCATTCTTTTTGGACTGACTAGAAAAATAACTGAAAAGGGGAAAAAGCTTCAATCTTTAATCCGCTGCTAAACACCATCACACAATAACAATTCTCTCCAATCGACTTTCTTGGATTCCTAAAGTTATCAATTTGGGAGACTAGAATGAATAGTCTAAAAATAAACAAAATAAAGAAAAGGGGTTACCTGCAAAGGCTTAGGAGTTATCTGGGTACACTCATCTTGAGTAGAAGCACCACCATTCTGGGTTGAAACTGTGGACAGAGTCGCCATTGGAAAAGGGTATTTTCTGGTAATTCTGCTGGAAAATGTGGGGAATATATAGGGTTTAAAGTTCCTCAGTGACTGAAGCATCTCATTGGAAAAATATTGAGGTGTCCAGGTACATTGGATTGCCTGAGAAATTTGCATTACGGAGTATCCGTATTTATTGGTAAGACAGTATTGGGAATCAAAATTCTTACTTTGTGCTTTGACTTAGAGCCATTGAGATGAGATATTAGCTTGTATTTATGGAGAAAATGACTTTTAGACCCCTTTTAAATTTGGAAACGTGTTAAATGCACCATCTCACATCTTAGAAACGACTGTAAGAGGAGTAGGTGGACATTTTACTGTATTTGAAATTTTGCTACCGTAATTATGGTTTTAGGTTTTTAAGAATACGATATCATTACCGCACCAAATTAGTTAGAAATGGTTTGTTAATTTTAAGTAAATTCATAATTATAGTTTATTTAATTTCGACTTACGTATACTCATATATTAGAAAATTATGACGTTCAGCTATTTAAAAAATATCTCAATTATATCGTACAAATATCTTACACATATAAAAATATTCAAAAAAAAATAGTACAAGTCACCCCTTCGTAAATCAATTACAGAAAAATGTCATTTCAATCAAGATAGATTAGTCAAAATTTCAACGCCTAAAGAATTAGTTTTGTATTAATACTAGTTTATATATTTGTTAGTATTATAATATTAATATATATTTATTTTTGTAACTTATACTTCGGTGTGGTGTTCGGTATTTCAATATTTTTTTTATACATATCAAATACCATACTGAATATCAAAACTTTTTAAAATGTATATCAAATATCACACCAAATACCATAATATCAAACCTCGCGGTATAATTTTTTTAAATTTTACTATGGTAATCATAATATACTGTATCATGCCCGCCCCTAAAGAGGAGTGAAATCATGTGTTGTTCATGTGCATTTTCATTTCTTACCGTTGGCTTCTAGTAACAAATAAGGGGTAGTTGAAGGGCAAATTAGATTTTGTCAATTGTTTGAGTTCTTAAATTGTTGGTCCTGTTAGGTTTGGATTATTGTCATCTAATTTAATCATAATTATTAATTGGGAGCATGAAAAGGGTCAGAAATACCCTTGTAATACATGAAATATCCAAATTTACCCTTGGTAATACTTTAAATCTATGGAAAATGATTTAAAATGACGTTGAACTATTGGAAATAAGATTAAAATATTCTACGTTTGGTTTTTGGCCCAAAGATGTCGCTAAATTATTAGAAATAGGACAAAATGTCTAACTATTAGCAAACTTTCCAATTATGCCCCTATTATGTATATATAGATTTAAGTTTGATGTATCCTTTTAAAAATTATTTCTTTGCTGAGATTGATTTGGAAAAAAAGCTAATTCACTTATTTTTATCTATTGTATTTTTCCTTTATTGGAAAGATGTCTTATCCATAGAAAGTCAAATCATCAATGTGTGACCTTATTACTTCTAATAAAGTGGGATGAAAATTCATAGAAAATATGGATTCAAATCTCAATAGAAAAATGAATGTGATTTCTTTCCATCTATCTAGTTTTTGGAGGATAGAGTTATTCGATATATGCATTGGTGGAAGGTAACATGTACTCATGATATAGTTGAGTTACGCACAGATTGGTATTTTAGACCATAGCGGATGAAAATTGCAAAGTGACAAACACATTAATTCACAAATTTGCAGAACTTATTCGATATGACTTAATTCACACTTCTAATCATCAACTTGTTTGCAACTCAACTATTCCACTGTGACAAGTCGGTATAACCATTTGGAACTTGTTTGAGGAGTTCGGAGGACCCCCCCCCCCCACCCATTGGTTTTGGAATAAAAGATCCACATTTCAGTTGTGCAATGATTTTGTTTTGTGCAACTACATGTGTTTGGTGTTTGGGATATGGGTGGGTTCGATTATTTTGAGTATTAAAATTACTTCTCATGGATTCTGCATGTGATTTATGACTTATGGGCATGGGTGGCTCGCTCCTTAGAGATCAGGATACGTTTGGAGAAGAAAATCAAAAACTAAAAGTTGAAAACTTAAGAGTTGACCAAAGTCAATATTTGAGGTTAACGAGCTCGAAATCAAGGTACGAAAGTTGTTATAGGTGTGTATGGTGTTTTGAAACTTAGCTGGGTAGTTTCAACGGATCTTGAGGGACTCATGAGTGATGCAAACACTTAAGTTGAAAACTAGTGATTTTGAAAGTTAAGAGTTGGTCACGATCAAATATGTGTCTAGTCTTGAATCAGTGATTTGTGAATCCAATGGGTCCATAGGTTTTTTTAGAGTGGTTTACATCCCAAGGGATTCGAGTAATTTTGAGGGCTAAAACCATAAAACAGACTGATTGGAGACTTTAGCTTTTTTGGATGTCTGGTGTGCCTCATGGTTCTATGGGCACGCCCGCATTTGCATAGAAGGATGGCATGGTATCGTGGTCATGATGGGTATGGCGTGTACACGTAGAGGCAGGCAAGGTGTCGGGCACACGGTCGTGCGAATGCCCTCGTTCCCTCAAAAGGCTAGCACATGTGCGCTTTCATACAAAAGGCTGGGTCATAGAGAGTCGCGATCATGCGTAATATGCCCGCGTTCGTGAAAGGCTAGGACTGGGCAGATATAATATTTCAGCTATGAATTTGGGAAATTCATTTTATATTTTAAGTTCTAGAGTTCGGACTGGAACAATTCGTGCGGTCATTTTCACGATTTGACTTGGGGGTAAGCTTCTAACCTCAAAATATGTATTCACACATGATTCTTACATTTAATTAGTGATTTAATCATTGATCTAGTTAGGTTTGCCCTAAATTTTAAGAGGGTGAAATTTATGGATTTGGAGTTCGATTCGAAGTCATTTTGGGTTGAATTTAGATATGGATTCTCTAAAGAATGGATAATTAGATTTTGGAATAGATTTCTTATTCTTACCTCGCGGCTTGAGTTTGATTTTTTGGGTTGAGTTTTATCCTGATTATTTTTGTGTTGTAATATGAGTATCATTGGACTCGTTTAACATCATAGAGTAAGATTTTGGATAGATTGAACTCGTTTGACGCATTTTAAATAACATAGAGCTTTTTGAAGATTAAAAATTTGCTCAGGTCAAGATAAGTTAAGACTTGAACTTCAATGAGGGATGTTTTTCCCAATTAATTATTAATGAATTAATTAAGGGTAAGAGATTGACGTATAAGAGAGGTGAAGAAAGCTTATGCAAACATCAGAGACTAGTCTGGTTTATATGACTTACGTGTTTAATTGTTTGAATTGCTTGATTAATGGATGGACTAAGAGGAAATCCAAGCTAAATAAGATTGTCATGAATATTGATGTCATATGTGCTTTATCTAGAGCTATATGCATGTAGGTTGACATGTACTTTAGCGAAAACTCATATTTTATTGACATTAATATATTATGCTTTGATTTGCGATTATAATTGAGAAATTATGTGAAATACACATGTGGAGATCGTCTGTGCTAGATATGAGTTGAAGATTATGATATTGCACATTGAGATCATCCGTGCGAGTTATGTGATATTGCACGTTGAGACGGTCCATGCTAAGTATTTGATTTGTGCATTGAGATCGTTCGACAACATGTAAAAATCATACGAGCAGCGTCTGGACATCGCAGTTGTCCCTTATGGGTTGCTAGGCCAAGCAACCCCCGATGATCCAAGTGTACGCAGAGTGTAGGGAGTTCTGGTTGAGACTGAGTTGGTTGATTCAATGCATATCATCTATATATGGTGATTTCGTGTATTTATATGTTGTTTGGTTGAATTTGTGCATATCATCCATATACGTTGATTCTGTGAATTCTATTATGTGGTTGGGTTGGAATTGTGCATATGATCTTTATATGTTGAGTATGTGAATTATATGAAAGTTGATTCTAAGAGTTTGGTTGGATCTGTGCATAATATCTTTATATGCTGATTTCGTTCTTTAGTTGTTGTATGGATAACATTATCTTGTATTATGTGATGATCTTATCTGTTGTTGATAATTATGACTAAGGCAGGTTAACAGTAAGTTTTCTAAAGACTCGCTACTACCTTGTTACTTACCTTGTTAGGGTCAATCTATTATATTTTCTTGATACACGTTATCTTTGTACTCATGCTACATTTGCTGCACTCTTATGTGCAGATTTGGATGTGAGTACTAGTGGATCACGCGAAGGTGTTTAGAGTCCTGTTGCTTGGAGTTTCGGGGTGAGCTGTTGATTGATCCACTGTCGGACTCTGATTTTATTTTCTTTTATTGTATATGTCTTTCTATTCCTAGATAGTGTGTTGTTTCAAACTCTTATATTTTCTTTCAGTCTTAGGTTCTCTTGACTCATATCACTAGGTCTTTAAAGTGTTTTAATTGTATTTTTGCGTGTTGGAGACTTGAATCTTTATTGTCACTGTTCTCGTATGTTTTCATTAAATCTTCTAACAAGGAATAAATGACTAAAACTTGAATTGGTATTTGCATATCAGATGGAATTGTAGGTGCCATAACGGTTTAATAGATTTTGGATTGTGACAACATCGATCTATTCAGTTTAATTTTCAGGCTTTTATTTAGTGCACCAATAACCGAACCGATTAGTTCTACTTTTTCGACTTTTGCTAATTCGATTCGGTTAGGGTTGTCATATTGGACTTTCAAATTGGGGTTTTCTACTTATAAAAATGGGTTTTTAGATTTAATTCTTATGAATTTTTAGAATGCCGATTCCCCTACGCAATTAAAGGGCTACGACTTTCGCAGACAATCACTTTTTCGAGGCCAATTCCAACAATATCGAAATTGACTGTATTAAATTTATAAAGCTAATATCTAATCAGTTCATTCTCAAGTCCAAAGTAGGACATTCTGCTTAGACAATTCATTATACATAAGAAGGTTTTGGAAGGGTACATTATCATTGCTGAAACGTAACTGAAAAGTTGTTGATATCAAAGAAGACACGAAACTATATGCTTAAGAACTACTTATAAATTTGGGAACTATAAATTTTATACTCTAAAATAAGAAAAATTAAAAACTTAAGAACTACTTAAACATGGAATAACATATACAACTCCCATTGAATTTTTATAACAATCCAACTCTTCCTGCCAAGTACCTTGTAACTTGCTTTGTTAGTTACTTTCTCAATTCTAATTTACGTAATGCACTTTTTATTTTAATTGTTCTATAAAAATGATATTTTTATACTAATTAACGATTTAACTTTGAACATTTCATTTTAATCTTAATTAAATGATTTATAGTCACACAAATATTTATGACTATTATGACCACATGTTTTAAACCTTTCATTTTCCTATTTAGTTAAAGTACATCACATAACTTGGGAAGAAATGGTACATTTTCCCTCTTTTTTAAATAGGAAAACTGCCAGCTTTGTGATTTCGACTGCTCATATATACTTATGTTGACTACTGCTCGATACTTGTAACACCGAGTTACTTGAACCCGCATATTCCACCCTTACAATAATTATAGTCTCAAATAAGTGTGGATTGGTTATATGACAGTACCAATGCCAAGAGTAGTCTGTGATAGGATCAAGCAAGAGGTGTATATACCAATAAATAGCAAAAGGAGGAGGAAGGAATGTAGGCAACGAAAACAGTGGATAGAGAGTTTATATCAACATACATAGATAGATAGAGTATAATTATTTGTCATTACTTTGAAATGAGACAGAGGGATGCCAAAGTCTCAGAAGTAGTGTAGGATATATGTACTTGTTTGTCTGATGATCAATAAAGCTTTCTTTTCACCAAAAAAATATAAAAAATATTAAAAGTTTTTTATATTTCCCTCCAATCTCCAAAAAAAAAAATAACGAGAAGTAAACATACCAATATAAAATTTGTAAGAATGGATTTTGGGCCTAATTCAACCCCAAAAGCTAGCTTATAGGGTGAGGATTGTCCAAGTCCATGTTCCCATTCCATATCAAATGTGAGACTCTTAACACTCCCCCGCACGCTCAGACCTTGTTAACTGGAGTGTGGATAATATAATTTGAGGGTCCAACATCGGTGAACAAAGAATTGGAATGAGTCTGACTCTGATACCATGTAAGAATGGATTTTTGGCCTAACTCAACCTCAAAAGCTAGCTTGTAGGGTGAGAATTGTCCAAGTCCATATAAGGAGTCCATGTTCTCATTTCATATCTGATGTGAGACTCTTAACAATTTAAAGTAGTAACTAGTGATTATTTTTGGTTTAATCATGCGATTGGCTTCGTGTCAGTAAGTCCACAAGTGGATAAACCGTTTTAACCAAAAAATTTGGAAAAATTCAAACTCTAGATCTTTGATTAAAGGCGTCTGATGATTCATTACACCTAATAAATCAAAGCACGTAAAAAAATAGTACTAATAAAAAAATATCGGGTCAATCTCAGATTCCTCCCTCCTTATCTTTTTACTCGTGCAAGCCAAAATAAAATGTAGTATACAGGCTCTCTTTAAAGTTTAAACTAGTACATGCCGTGCTACTTTAAACTTGTACATGCCGTGTTACTTTAAACTTCAACATATTTTATCCACCTTTTATATATACCAAAACATCTTTTCTTTCTCAACAACTGCTTGAGTGTCTTAGTGAAAAAGAAAAGGTGGGTTAATAGGTAGAAATCATACTCAAAGTATATATTCGATAAAGCCACCCATGGTACTATTAAATCGTATAGCGACATACTCACTTGTTGACATAAATAATCCATGTAGCACCACTAAAGAGAAAAGACTTGAGAAGAGAAAACATAGAGATGGATTGGTTGTTGTATCCCAAGAGAAGGGGTCAAGGATGGACGACAAACCAGATTCTAAGCTCAGTTTCAGCTCCACCTCTCCCATTGCTTGCCATATTTGCCATTGTTATTTTCTTGATGTCATTGTCTCAACACACAAACTACAAAGAACAGTTGGAGCAAACTAAGATCAATTTGCGGCTATTTTCTATCTAGTACTAGTCTTTCTAATCTTCTTCATGCGCTCAAGCTTGCTAAATGGGAGATTCAACTTCAATGGGGTGTAGCAATCTTGGTGGTGGTGCTTATAGTTCTGCTTTCTTACCAAACATCATTTCAGTCCAAGTGGTTCCCTTTCATTGGATCACATTAGTTATGTTTTCTCCAACTTTAAGTCCCTTTACAAGAGTTTGGAGGAATATGTATCCCATTGGCAGTTAAAGTAGAGTGAGAATAATGAACTTATACCGCTGTACTACTTTTTCTCTCCATTCAGTTTGTTATTCTGATATGTGCAACTTTAGCGATAGTCATAATGTAAAGAATGGAGAAAAAGTTTTATGACTGTAATCACAAATTGGAATTGAGTTGTCATTATCAATAATTATGCCGCGATTGTTGCTCAAATTGGAAGAAGACGAGAGAGTACTTTGGTCGGACGTCATGTGAGAAGTGGCTCTAGTGTCCATGTACCAATTTGCGTCTAGAGGATTCAATCTAAGTGTATGCATTGCGGCGTCAATGTCGGTCGGAGTGAGGCCCGTAACATGATGGGCCTGTGGAGGCTGAGGCCCAAGCACACATACTTGCTGCCCCGGCCCAGCGTTGTTGCGGAAACTACTGGGCCATATCGAATTGGGCCGGAAGTAAGGCTGGGCAACCTACTGTCCAGGGGTTGGAGACGAAGGAAAATAGGGGTCGTTGGGCCACTGGCCACCGGCCCAGGCCCACTGCCAGGGGGCCCATGGCTGGGACCAGTTGGCCTGCGGCCCACTGCCACTGTACCGGGGTCTCCATATAGATAGGTATCTCCGTGGATAGAGATAAAGATAGGGATCCATCTAGATCTTGATTCACTATTTCCCTATTTTTTCTTGATTCTGATTGATTGCCTTTTTTTTTACGGCCCACCGCCACTGTTCTGGCCGCCCCCACCACCACCGGAACCACCACGATTGCCACCGCGATATTTGCCATTATTCTTCCAATTTTTTTTGCCTCCACCGTGAGCACTAGACCTATCCAAATGTCGGGTCGGGCCGAGTCACGGTCGGGTCGGGTGACTTTTTTTTTTCAGCTTGCTCGACCCTGGCCCAACCCTGACCTTATTTTTTTAAAAAAATTCCGACCCTGGCCCTGACCCTTTGGGGACCCTACGGGTCACGGGTCGGCCCTGACCTGTCGGAATTTTTTGGCGGGCCAGGGTAGGGTCAGTGAATTTTTTTACTTTTTTTAAAAAAATTGAATTTCCAAAACTGAAATTGGCATTCACCCCTACATTACCACGAAATTTCGACGCTGAAATGTATTGTATATCGTGAGATCTTGACTAAAGAAAAAGAATATTATAATTCGATTTGGGGGAAAACACAAATTGATTGGGAAAACAGACGTTTTTCTAAAAATTGGCTGCGCCAAACCACCTTATGGTTGTTTGACCGGCCCTGTCTCTAAAAAATAGGCAAAATAAATTTTTTTTGGGTAAAACGGACATCCGAGCGCAGGGTTATGACCATTTAAAGTTTCACTAATTTAAAATTATTTTCTCTCTCTACATTATGCTTCCGTGATATTAACAAAACGACTAATAATATAGACATATAATTAATAATTAGCTACCATTTTTATCTTATTTTATGTCGAGCTAAATATAGATTAAAGCAATACATATATTATAAAAATATGCATTATATCACTTATTAATGGCAAATATATATATAAGTACAAAATAAATATTAATGAAGGAAAAATAATATAAATTATATTAAAAAAATACATGGGTCGGGGTCGGGGTCGGGTCAGGCCGGGTCAGATGGGTAAAATATTCTGACCCTGGCCCGACCCTACATAAGATCGGGTCCCCGCTTTATTAGGTTGGGTCGGGCCGGGCCGGGCGGGTCCCCGACCCATTGGACAGGTCTAGTGAGCACGATTTTGACCCGAATTATCAACAAAACCAGGAGAATTACCGGAGGACGTCATCATCGCCACGAAACTAGTGTCGGTAGCAGTCTTTTTAGCTAAGCCAGCCTCTTCTAACGTGAGCATGGAACAGGCTTGATAAAAAGATGGAAGTGAATTACTTTGACGTAGGAGGGTCCCAACGCCATTATAGGCCTCAGATAGGCCTGGAACCATTTGTAGAACAAGATGATTATTGGTAACCGGAGCTCTGATGTTACGGAGTTGGTCCGCTAATTCCTTGAGTCGTTTACAATAAGCGGAAACATTTGGAAAATCTTCCATGCTGACTTGGGAAAATTCCTGCTCAAGGGTGACAGTATGAGAATGTTGGTTATCCTGGAATATATCACGCAATCTATTTCAGGTAGCCATAACCGTAGTGTCTGGTTCAATATTCGTCTGTAAGAGGTCGGTAGAAATAGTGGAGTAAATCCACTGAAGGACGGTAGCATCAAGAGTAATCCATAACTGAGGATCCTCCGCGGAAAAAGAGATAGCGGGAGGAATTATGTGATGGAGGACTTGATGAGAGATTGCGTGAATTTTAAATAACTCCGCCCACGTCGCATATTGGACGTTTTCCATCTCAAGAATAATATGGATGTTGTTCTTGATGTTAGAAACAGTAAGGGCAGGATGAAACGTGTTCTTTGACGTAGACATAATGAAAGAACAAAGGGATTTGGAAGAAAATTTAAGAAGAGATGAGGTAAATTTTGACACAAAATCTGAGAAAATGGCACGGATTTTTGATGTAGTTTCAGTCGAGAAGGGGCACGAAAATCGAGAATAAATTTGGAGAAGAGCAGAAGTAATTTAATCTTAGGCCTAACTCAACCCCAACATCTAGCTTGTAGGGTGAGGATTGTCCAAGTCCATATAAGGAGTTCATTTTTCCATTCCATATCCGATGTGGCACTCTTAACATTCCCCCGCACACCCAGACCTTGTTAACTGGTGCGTGGATAATATAATTTGGTGGCCCAACATCGGTGAACAAAGAATTGGAATGGGCCTGACTCTGATACCACTAGCTTTTGGGGTTGAGTTAGACCCAAGATCCATTCTTTACACAGAAGTCATTTTTCGGAAAATGACTTTATTTTATAAAAATATTTTTAATTTTTTCTGTGTTCGATTAAAGAGTAGAAACATTTTCTGAAGAAAAATACTCCAATGTCTAGCAACTAAATACCAAAAAATAACTTATTATCTGGAAAACATTTTCTGACACTAGGTATAGCTAGCTGTTCTTTTTTCTAGCTTTTATTGAAATCCTTGAATAGAGCTTTGTTATTGATAGAATATACCGTGGTATACACGATATACACGGCATATATAATGCCTTGTGTATACCGTGTATATCACGGTAATACATGGAAAACCGAGGGCAGTTTCAGCCGTGATATACACGGCATATACAGCTGTGCATATCACTATTTTTGAAGCATATTTTAGTAACCATAATTGCATTTATTTAGCATTGAACACTTACCATAATTGTAGAATTATTGTACAAGTAGAATAAAGTTTTAAGAGTATAATAGGAATAGGATTTTCCATATTATAAAAATTGTGAATTGTATATATACTCATTCATTAATGAAATAATCAAGGGATTATTTCTTTCATGGTATCAGAAGTCTGGGTTTCACATACCTGCTTCTCCAACAGCTTTTGCTTGTCTCGGCCTCCTCGAAATTCGAGTACTTCATCGATTTCCGTGCTGAGTTCCTCCTCCTCTCTTCCCAAATTTTCTTCCAAATCCCTCAAAATCCCCTATTGTTCTTTCCTTATGTCTACATCAAAGAACACATTTTATCATGCCCTTACTATTTCCAACATCAAGAACCACATCCCTATGGTTCTTGAGATGGAAAACGTCCAATACGCGACGTGGGCGGGGTTGTTCAAAATTCACGCCATATCACATCAAGTTCTCCATCACATAATTCCTACCGCTACCCCTACTCCCGCGGAGGATCCTCGGTTATGGATTACTCTTGATGCTACCGTCCTTTAGTGGATTTATTCCACTATTTCTTTCTACCTTTTACAGACGATTATTGAGCCAGACACTACGGCTATGGCTACATGGAATAGATTGCGTGATATATTACAGGATAACCAATATTCTCGTACTGTCACCCTTGAGCAGGAATTTTCCCAAGTCAGCATGAAAGATTTTCCAAATGTTTCAGCTTATTGTAAACGGCTCAAGGAATTAGCGGACCAACTCCGTAATGTCGGAGCTCCTGTTACCAATAATCATCTTGTTCTACAAATGGTTGTAGGCCTATCTGAGGCCTATAATGGCGTTGGGACTCTCCTTCGTCAAAGCAATCCGCTTCCTCCTTTTTATCAAGCCCGTTCGATGCTCACTTTGGAAGCGGCCGACTTGGCAAAAAAGGCGGCTACCGGCGCCAGTTCCGTAGCAATGATAACGTCCTCCGATAATTCTCATGAGTTTGTTGACAATTTGGGTCAAAACCGCAAAAATGGTGGCGGCAAAAAGTGTCAGAATCGTAAAAACAATGGCAAAAATTGTGGTAGCAACAACAGTGGCGGCCGCAACGGTGGCACTACCGGCAGCAACAGTAACCACACCGGGGGTGGGCCTCAGTACAGTGGCAGTGGGATGCAGGCCGCCTGGTCCCAGCCTTTGGCTCATTGGCCGTGGAATTGGGACCAGTGGCCCTGGGCCCAACAACCCCTACTACCAACCCATTGCCTACCCGAACTGGGCCCAATTTCCCAACACCAACATGCCCAGTTTTTTGGTCCAGCAGGGATACCCGAGATACAGTTCTGGGTTGGGGCAGCAAGTAGGTGTGCTTGGGCCTCGGCCTCCACAGGCCCACCATGATGCGGGCCCCACTCCATCGACATTGAAGCCGCAATGCATACACTTGGATTGAATCCTCCAGACGCAAATTGGTACATGGACACCGGCGCCACTTCTCACATGACGTTCGACCAAAGTACTCTCTCGTCTTATTCCAATTTGAGCAACAATCGTGGTATAATTATTGGTAATGGCAACTCAATTCCAATTCGTGGTTACAGTCATGCAACTTTGTCTTTCCCACATCCACCTCTTGTCTTGAAAAATTCCCTTCATGCCCCTAACTTAATTAAGAATTTGGTGTCTGTCCGTAAATTCACCACTGATAATTGGGTTTCGGTTAATTTTGATCTTTTGGGGTTTTCTGTGAATGATTTCAAGACGGGGATACCACTCATGAGATGTAATAGTAGGGGAGATCTTTATCCAATCACGCCCGCATCCAGTCTCTCGAGTCAAGCCTTGCCATCTACTTTTGCCGCTCTCGCTCCGTCCTTATGGCATGCACGTTTGGGTCACCCTGGGTCGTCCATTGTTTCTTCTTTGCATAAAAATAATTTTATTTCTTGTAAGGGTACGCATAGTACTCCAAATTGTCGTTCATGTCCTTTAGGTAAACATGTTAGATTACCATTTGTAGCCTCTATTTCTCATACTTTAATGTCATTTGATATTATTCATAGCGATTTATGAACATCTCCCGTTTTAAGTTCTGTGGGCCATCGTTATTATGTTCTATTTTGGGATGATTATTCTAATTTTTTATGAAAATTTTCATTAGCGAAAAAATCACGTTCTTAAAATTTCGAACATTCATCCGTACCCAATTCGAACGAGAAATAAAAAATATTCAATGTGATAATGGCAAAGAATATGATAATGGGTTGTTTCGGGAATTTTGTGAAAATAATGTCATAGTTTTTCGTTTCTCTTGTCCTCATACGTCTTTACAAAATGGAAAAACCGAACGAAAAATTCATACCATTAATAATATTATCCGAACTTTATTTGTCCATGCTTTCGTACCCCCTTCTTTTTGGCATCATGCTCTACAAATGACTACATATCTTCTTAACATACTTCCTACCAAAGGGTTGGCATATGCGTCTCCACTTAAAGTCCTTTATAATAAATATCCTTCGTATTCACATCTTAGGGTCTTTGGGTGTTTATGCTATCCGCTTTTTCCGTCAACTACTATTAACAAACTTCAAACCTGTTCTACCACTTTTGTGTTTTTGGGTTATCCATCTAATCATCGTGATTACAAATGTTTTGATTTATCATCTAATAAAATCATTGTTAGTCGCCATGTTATTTTTGATGAAATCCAATTTCCCTTTTATAACGTGAGTAGTCTTGTGCCTAGTTCGTATAGTTTTTTATATGATAAGGTCTCCCTATCTATTATCCACCATTTATCGGACTTGTCCCGCACCTAAAATTCCCAATGAGCCCATCGCCATTGGACCTCTATCCATCGCCTCGCCCGGTTCTTCCATCACTGCACAAGAATCGGGCGCATATCCACCAGTTACGCTTATGGGTGGCGATGGGCGGGCTCGTGCAGCGGGGTCGGGGTCGAGGCGGGACGGGAGAAAGGGGTGGGTCGGGTATGGCGGGCTCCAGTAGTCGGGTTTGGCGGGGATCGAGCAAGTCCTGTCCCAATCCCGATCCCGTCGGGCTCGGTCGGGCCTGCCTCGGTCGGATAGGGCGGGTTTTTTTTTTTTTTAGAAAAATAACATATGTATAAAAAAAAACTCAATAAACAAAACAAGATAGTATAATAAAAACATCCCAATCTTTGTTTTGTGCCTCTTATATTATTTAATAGACATATGATTTTTTTTGTAATACAAATACAATTGTCTAAAATCTAAATTGCAACTTTGTGGTGTTGTCCAAAAGTTACAAATTACATAATAAAATTACAATTAAAAAAATTACATTCTCAAAAAACACATGTTCTAATTGCTTGATGATTTCATGTGGTTCTTGGTTGGAATTGGTATTTGTTGGTCAAATTGATCCACGCCGCTTCCACTACCTTCGTTAAGATTTCGTTGTAGTTTTCATCATCTTCTTCGTTGATCTCAGGTTGACCGCACCTTCTCCGCTCGCCGTATCCAATCTCTGAATAATCACGCAATTTCCAAAGCTGTCTCCGGCTAATGAGTGTCTGTGGTCTCCTATTTGATATCTGCTGCCAAAAAGCGCTTTCAGACGCAGCTTGGCGGCTTGAATGTTCAAAACATCTCGAGCCATCATTGAAAGTGTCGGAAAGGTCTTCTCATTCCTCCAGATTTTCAAAGAAGTCTTCATGTCCATCTTCATTGATAACTTCTTGATACGATGCAGAACCCTGCAAAACAAAAATATCCAACTCGCTAATTTGGTTAGTAGTAGAGAATGCGACCGCACATTCTATTTACGAGGCTTTCAATACTAGCCGCGAAGCGGATGTCTTTTGTGAGGTTGTATTGAAGATGAAGAAGATGGTATGGAAGCTGGTAAGTTACTAGCATTTTCTTGTTGATAAAATCTATATATATTTTTGCATTGGTGTTCTACGCTAGACAATACTTCTTCTTTAGTTTGTTCAATAGGTGGTGGGTGATTTAGATTTTTGGGACTTGGAGGTGGTAGTACTTCTATACAATCGTAAATAGTTTCAATTAGTGATTTAGTATCGTCTATTTTAATAGTAGGATTTAATACAGAACCAATAATATAAATAGAGGAATAGGAATAAAATATTTTTTATTTTGAGAAACATTTTTAATAAATTTGCTTTATAAATTTGGTTTTCCATATATTCACTAAGTAATAAAAATATTAGAGTTATATAAAATAACATAGTTGAAATAGTAGGATAATATATATCGGAAAATTCTTTTGTTGCTTGAAAAAATTTCTCTAAAAATACAATAAGTTAGGAAATTTTTCCCAATCACTATCTAAAATCATATCACGGCTTTTTATTATGAGAGTTAAAAAATAAAGTTATAGGTAATTTATAGTCATAAGCAATAAGTAGTTGCTCGTATAAAGAATTCCACCTAGTGGATACTTCTTGTGGAATTTTTCTAAAAGGTAGTCCACAATCATGACAAATTTTTATATTCTTTTCTCGTTGTACTTTATTACTTTTAAAAATAAAGTTTATAGCAAATTGTATTTTACTAAGAATGTCTTCAAAAGTGATAGACCATCCTTTACAATTAAGTTATATATATGGCACGCACATTTTATATGAAAATGATCTGGAAAAAGACGGAGTTAAGCTATTTTTAAAATTGTAATTGCGTAATTGTTATTAGAAGCGTTATCTAATGTAATAGTCATAATTTTATCGGTAATTCCGTAATAATCGCACACTTGATAAATATTTTCTGCAATAAAAGTACCCGGTGTGCCTATCATCTATATATCTATACGCTAAAATACGTTTTTGCATAGACCATTTATAATCTATCCAATGACAAGTTACGCTTAAATAATCATGGCCGTTAGTACTACGACCTATATCGGGCGTGATGGATACTCTGCCATTAAAATGATATAATGAAAACGTAAATATTGTTGATATTCATGCGCGAATTTAAATACATCTCGCTTAACAGTTGATCTAGGAAAATCGTTAAAAGCAGGATTATATATATCTCTAATGTAATGAATAAAACCGGGAGATGAAGGAAATGAAAAAGGCAAACCCTCCACAACAACTAATTTTGATATTGCTTCCCTATCTCTATGTTTATTGTATTTAGGGCCTACAATTCCCCCCGTCATAGGGTTAATTTGACCTTGTACTTGGTCGGGACAATATTAGTATGTGAACCTTGTCCTGATGGAGCGGGCGTTTGCGCACCCGGTTTTGAAGCCTGGTATTGGGCATACCTAGCTGGATGAGCACTTACTACGTGTCTAATTAAACCCCCCGTCCCACCGTGACCTTTTCCAGTTTAAATTTTAAAACATTTTTACAAATTTTACATATGGCTACTTGATTCTCTACGTCCCTATCAAAAAATGTCCATGCATCTGATTTTAATGGTCGTTTCTTTGGACCTCGCCTCATACTAAGGGGAATAGGAGGTATTTAGGTTGAAGGTGCACTAGTGGGTGTGTTGTCATCAACATTAGTAGGTATATCATCTAGATCATCGTCTAAATTAAAGTCTTCTTGAGTTTCAGAAAATAGATCCTGGTCTAAATCTAATGGTATTGTAGGAAAATGTTGAGTATCAACAAAATCATCACTGTGTAGGAATAAGATGACTAGAAGAAGTACCCTTGCCCTGGTTGCCCCTACTAGAAGAAGCACCCTTACCCTTACCCTTAAACATACCTTTTAATCCTTCCATTTTAATTATGATAATAAATAAATAAATAAATAATTAAAAACAATAAAAATAAGTGATCTAAACTAAATAAAGCAGACAATAATAATTTAATGAAGGAACGAATGTACCAAACGCGACGTAACGTCGACGTGTAATCGAAGGTTGAAAATTGAAACTTTGCTCGATGGATGATCCTCAAGCTAGTTGCCAACTTCACTACCAATTCCCAAATGAATAAATAAAATTAAATATTTAGCAAACAATGTAGAATTGTAGAGAGATATATTGAAAAATTAGAGAGATTGTAGGAAGATTTGTGAGAAAGATGAAGAGAAAATGAGTTATTTATAGTTGAAAAATTGGGTTAAAGTGTAAATATAATAACTTATGGGTTAAAAATAAATATTAAGGGGTAGGGGGGGCTAAAATGGCCGTTGGCCAACGGCCATAATCTAAAATGGTCGTTGGTGCAACGACCATTTTTGCAAAGGTCGGGGTCGGGGTCGGGGTCGGGGCGGGGTCGGGTCTCGCGGGCCTGGGGCGGGCTCGGGTCTCGCGGGACGAGACATCGTCCCATCCCGAGTTCGAGTCCCGCCCCCGTATTTTTTTTTTTTTTTTGCGGGGTCGGGGCGGGACCGGGACGGGCTCGGGTCGGGGTCGGGCTGTCCCGGCCGACTGGCCAGCCCTACTTCTGCCCCTGCTACTTGTTTCAGGTCTCGGTCCCACTTCCAGTGTTGGGCCAGCAGGCCCAATGCCTGCTGGCCAATCCGCCACCCATCTTAATTTTCCCCAAAATCCACTCAATTCTCCCCCGAGTCACAGACCGGTCACTCGTAGTCAACAGGATATTTTTAAACCAAAAAGGCATTTTAATCTAAATTCTAATATTAGTAAACCCCACTACCTCGTAACCCAATGTCTGCGTTAAATGACCCGAATTGGAAATTGGACATGAATGACGAATATAATGCTCTTATTGAAAATAAGACGAGGAGTTAGTGCCCCGTCCTTCTGGTGTTAATATTATTCGGTCTATGTGGATTTTTACTCATAAAGATAATTCTGATGGTTCTTTTGCGAGGCATAAGGCTCGTCTTCTAGGTGATGGTAAGACTCAGCAGGTTGGCGTAGATTGTGGTGAGACGTTTAGTCCGATGGTCAATCCGACTACTATTCACATTGTTCTCAGTCTGGCTCTTTCCAAGGCATGACCCATTTATCAATTGAATGTGAAGACTGCTTTCTTACCTGGTGATCTTAAGAAGACCGTCTACATGCATCAGCCCTTGGGTTTTTGAAACCCCATATACCCGCATCATATTTGTTTATTGAAGAAGTCCTTGTACGGGCTCAAGCAGGCCCCACGGGCTTGGTATAAGAGGTTTGCAGACTATGTATCTACTTTTAGGTTTTCTCACAACAGGTATGATAATTCTCTGTTCATATATCGTCGTGGTACTTCCTTGGCATATATTCTCTTGTATGTGGATGATATTATTTTGGCAGCTTCTTCTAACGAGTTACAAAAGTCTATCATGACACTACTCAGTTCTGAGTTTGCGATGAAAGACTTGGGGCCCTTGAGTTATTTCTTGGGGATTGCTGTCACTCATCATACATGTGGGTTATTCTTATCTCAAAAGAAGTATGCTACTGAGATCATTGAGTGAGCTGGTATGTCCTTGTGCAAGTCTACTTCCACTCCGGTTGATACTAAACCCAAGCTAGGTGATGCGACTGGCTCACCTTACGAGGATCCAACCCACTATCGCAGTCTTGCAGGGGCTCTTCAGTATCTGACTTTCACGAGACCGGATATTACGTATGTCGTACAACATATGTGTTTGTTTATGCATGATCCCAGGGTTGAGCACATGAATGCACTAAAACGCATTATTTGATACATCCAGGGCACACTTGACTATGGCTTGCATTTATATCCATCATCGACGTCTACCCTTGTCTCGTATACCGATGCTGATTGGGGTGGCTGTCCAGATACCAGACGCTCTATGTCTGGTTATTACATATTTTTTGTGATAAATTGGTCTCATGGTCTGCAAAATGCTAGTGTACATTATCTCGCTCCAGTGCAGAGGCCGAGTATCGAGGGGTAGCCAATGTGGTGTCTGAATCATGTTGGTTACGTAATCTTCTTCTAGAGCTTCATTGTCCCATTCAGAAAGCTACATTGGTTTATTGTGATAATATTAATGTCATCTATCTTTCTGGTAATCTTGTTCAACATCAGCGCACTAAACATATCGAGATGGATATCCACTTTGTTCGAGAAAATGTGGCTCGTGGGCAAGTGCGCATCTTACATTCTAGGTATCAAATTGCAGACATCTTTACTAAGGGTCCTCCCTCGGTCATGTTTAAATATTTTAGGGACAGTCTCAGCGTACGAAGACCGCCCGTTATGACTGCGGGTGTGTGACAGAATATATCATGGTATATACGGTATACACAACATATATAATGCCTTGTGTATACCGTTTATATCATGGTAATACATGGCAAACCGAGGGCAGTTTCAGCCGTGATATACACGGCATATACATCTGTGTATATCACGGTTTTTGGAGCATATTTTAGTAACCATAATTGTATTTACTTAGCATTGTACACTTACCATAATTGTAGAATTATTGTACAAGTAGAATAAGATTTTAGGGGTATAATAGGAATAAAATTTTCAATATTATGAAAATTGTAAATTGTAAGCTATATATAAGTTGTAGAGATACAAGATTGGTCGAAAGAGGATCACAATATCATGACATGTGAAGTGTATCTTTAGATTGGCTTAGTTCAACAATTGGTATCAGAGCCAATTATTCGACGAGACGAGTATAGAGATGCAGAGGTAGCTTGAAGACACATCCATAAGAAAAAAGCTAGTTCTAGGCTTTGTTGGCTATAAATGCTCAGTCATGTGGGTAACACCCAATGAATATCGGAAATTTACATGTATCGTGGTTTAGGACCACATTTAACTTAGTTCGAGGGGCCAGGTGAATATTGGTGTTCGGACAAAGTCACACATTGATAGTTGAAAAGACTGAGAAGCTATACATAATGTGTATGGATACTCTTATTGGTATGGGGCCTTTTAACGAAAATCATACGGGCTTGACCGAAAACGAATAATATTACATCAGGTTAAGAGAGTATATACTTGGCCTGATTTAGCCCACAAATTCCATAATAGAAACAATTTATAATTGAGGAACTACAATTTTTATAATTGAGAAAGTTTTGAATGGCGTAAAATTCGGTGAATGATTGGCATGGTCCGTCTACGTTCTTCATTTAAATACCATTTTTTTTGTTTATAAGGAGTTCGAACTAAATGGATAAAATAAATCTTTCTCGAGTTTAATTTCTTGTCAAGGGAATGCATAACAATCAGGTATTGAAGTCTTTGGTAACTATCTAAATGCACTTTGGGCAGAAGATCGAAATTCAAAATATATGAATAAATTGACCATACAATTGTTTTACTGAATTGATAGTAATCAGTCTATGAAGTGTCAATAGAACAGCTTTTGAAGTGCTTTTCTCTCCTTGAAAAGGGCTCTACCAAAATGTCTTGAGTTAATATACATTGTTCAGATTAAGAGGAAGAGATTTACTTCCTTCATTCCATTTTAACTGTCGCTTTAGATTTTTTTTACATTTCTTACAAAAATAATAAATACAAAGTATAATTTATTAAGTTATCTCTATTTAATAAAGGTAGATTGATTTTTCCTCTTAAATTTTATGCATACTTCTTTAATATTAAAGATATAATTGGAAATAATTATCAAAATTTTAGTCTTGAATTTCTAAAGTGACAATGAATTTGGGACAAATTTTCTAAGCTAAAATGACACTTAAAATAGGGCAGAGGGAAATATAGGGGAAACCGATATAAAACTCATTGGAACACCATGCATTATTTCCTTTTGAATTATTTCAAGTCGTGACTTCAACATCATTTCTTGTTTAGAGATTTTTCTTAATTTAATAAAATAAAATAAATTAAAAAAATACTCTGTTGAACGGTCTTCTGTGGATGACTATGTCATGGATGTCACAGCCTTGCCGGCTTGTCCAGCTCAATGTTTTTACCATCAATCTTCACCTTGTGAGAACTGAGATGCAAACTCATTAAAACTATTCTTCCCCGCTCTGTACAGTATAATAGAGGGCAAGCTAGCATTAGCAAGGCAAATTGACTTGAAGCAATAACTCTTAAGGGCGAGAGTGAATGCACCATTGGGGGATGGGGCATGAAGGCTAAAAGAAAAAGTAAGGTGCGAAGGCACTCCTTAAACCACTTTATAGTTGAAGATGGAGGTGAGGGAAGACAGAAGGAATAGTATGATTAGTAACCTCGCCTCATTCTTCTCATATTAGTATGAAATAAGACTAGAAAAAGAGAATTCCTAGGGAGGTCAATTCGCTAATTTAGGCTTTTTAGTAGGATTCTCTAAGGCTTGAGATGGAGTGATTAAATTGATTTCTTTCCTTATGTGGGTTTGCCTCACTTTCGTAGTCTCTCATTCAATTCAGCTCTTTCCGCCTTTATCAAGTAAGAATTTTTCTTTGTTGGTTCATTTTACGATGTAAAGTATCCTTTTTCTTGTAAGGATTTTTTGTGTTCTCAGTATTGTATCGAGTGGATTGGAGTCTTGCTCCGCCGTGGGCTTGTAGCGACTGAATCTTGTTTCCGATAGAGCACCATTGATTGGTCTATTGGCAAAGAAAATCCGAGAATTCAAGATTTTATCCGCACTACGGATCCACTTTGTTCAATGAGGGAGGGGTCATACCTTCCCCGCCCGCTTAATTTCATAAGTCTAAATGATTTGGGGAACTGAATCTACCGTAGATATGAAATTTGCTAATTTTCATTCTCAGCTTTCTCATCACATTAATAGCTTTGTGTTGATCTACGAACGAGCCTTCTATTTGATTTATAATATACTTCTTCAAGTCTCCATCATCCCGATCTCTCTTTCCGGGTTTGCCTGTCCAAAGAAAACAGAACCTCTTCTAGTTCAAAGTCGAAGTCCTCAAACCAATCAAAATTAGATTTCTAGTTCACTATTTTTGTGATAAGAAGTTATGTCTCCTTCCTCTTATCCGGAGTGTTGAAAATATAGTCATTTTGTATTTTTGGTTTCCCGATCATTGGAAGCAATCTTCACTGGCACAAGGATCTCCTCACAGCAACCTCCACTACGATAGAAATCGACAATGAGTTTACGAAGGCTTCGAGTAGTGTGGGATAGGCTAATCACCAGACTGCTCTGGAATAGGATAATCGCTGGAGACAAGAACGAGTGAATCTAGTTTCGAGAGAATGCCTTACTCTAATAGGGGGCGTAGAGTTTCTAAGTGAAGGCAAGCGCATAATCAATTAAGTAACAAGTGCAATCTTTTTTATTTGTTTTCAAGGAAGATTTCATTGTTTGAGATCCTGGGATAGGCGTAAGTGTGTACGCAACGATTTAGGTGAAGAAGGAATCTAGGGATCAAGTTAAAACAAAGCAAGACGCGCATCTATTCCGCCTAAGAGGAATTAGGAGCTAACTGCAGAAAAGCTATAAAGGTAAAGAGCTTGTCTCAGCAAGTGATTGGGATTGCCGACGAGGTCTAGAGCTTGAAGCTCACTTTTCACTATAAAGCAAAGCACGGTGCTAGAAAGAAGGGCAGTGGAAAGGTTTTTGGTAAGAAAGCCTACCCTCACTCGTTAGTATTCCACTTTTATTGAGCCAACCACCCACAATAGAATTTTATCTGCTCTTTTCAAAAAGTCTGATCCGTGAATTGAAAATAGAAAGAAGCTGCCGGCGATAAAATAAAGAAGCGCTCTACAGCTTCCCAAAACTGATGGAATTTTTTGAATGGTAATGAAGCTTGCCATTCTGTTTATTTGGCCGAATCCGACTCTGGGCCTGCCCTTTTGCTAGCTTTTTCATTATGCTGGTTCAACTACTACTTATGCTTGAAATATCTAAACACCTGAAATCCACTCTCAATAGATGTTGCCCCTTAAACAGAAAGGGTGGTAGGTAGAACTAAGTGAATAATCTTGTTTGGTTCGGTAATGGAATCAATAGCTTTCCCGAACAGGGATATAGGAAGAAGCCAATAGCCTACAGGCTTGCTAGTGGACTTGCTTGACCTATTGAAATGCCAGTATATACTTCTGGCACATGGTCGGCTAGCTAAAGGTCAGCTTCGGTTCTAGGCAAAGATCCGCCAGTAGCCGTTCCTATCCCAGTTCCCATTCAACATTCATTCAAAGTATTCTCCCCTTGCTATTTTTCAAGCAGCTGCTTTGCGGATTGCTCTTGCTCTTACTGCTCTTTCATATTCTTCCTGCTTCTGACTACTTGCTTTTCCCTCATCGTCATTGCCTTCATGCTTGATATCTCATTTTCTTTATCTCGTGCAATTAAAGGGAACGAGACTGGAAAGCCCAAACTGAGCCCGACGGGGGAATGCTTACCGATACCGAAACCATTCCGCTTGTCCCTCTTTCCTTTCGAGGAGGAACTTCGCTTCACTCTCCTTGAAGAAAGCAAGTTTGCAGTTATATAAATGATAACCGACTTATACAAAGGTTTGTTTGTTGGAATCTTCTTTTGTCAAAATCTTTTGGGAGGCCTTGGTGGTCTCATATTATTTTATATAGTTGTAACAGGAAGAACGGAAATTCGCAGCAACGCCCTCTGGTAGTTCATTCGCTATCATAACAACACAACTGGAACATTTTTTTTCTTCGTAAAAAGATTTCCATACTTTTCATCCATCCGGACTTCCTGCCCATCAAGTACTTTTAATAATGTATTGGCATAGGCGCCCCCATCTCCTTTTCGGAATCCATAACCACCAGTTGTAGCGGAGGAAGCAACAATAAGTCCTTTCTCCCGGGGTCCCGAACTGGATCTTTTTTTTCTTTCTCGGGCCCAGTAAAAAGAGATAGGGGGTTCTAGATAAATAGACAAAGAAAGGGGCTACAACGCTCGCTAAACGATACCTGAATAGTGATAGACCCGTAACCCCCGCTACTTAACCAATGCTTAGGGAATCGACTACTTCGAAGACTAGAAAGCTAGCACAGAATAGCTACTTTACAGAATACAGATTTAGTACTGAACATCTAATGGAAAGTTACGAGAGTAGATGGAAAGCGTACGAGATCTATGGGCTAAGTGATTTTTTCCACCTCAAGCCAAAGGAAATTAAACCTTTGCCGATAGACCAATCAATGGTGAAACAAGACCTGTAAGCACATAAACTTGATAGTCCTTGCTTTGGGAGGGAGTTTAGCAATACAAGGATTAGGCCCTGAATGAAAGGCTTACTGAAAGTATTATGCCTTAGGGTGAAAGACTCTAATCCACTCGATACAATACTGAGAACACAAAAAATCCTTACAAGAAAAAAGATACTTTACATCGTAAAATGAACCAACAAAGCAAAATTCTTACTTGATAAAGGTGAGACTAATATCTTCAGTGCGTTCTTCTGATCTCTCTGTTGTGGGTACCAGACCAGGTCTTAGTTCCCCTTTTTTTTAGTCATTAGTGCATTTAGCTTTAAAATGAATCTCAGATGCCCGCTCACAAAAGTCATTTATCGAGGAAGATGAATTGAATGTGAAGTTTTTTCTTCTATAGCAGTCGATTTTGTCCCTCAATTCTCTTCCATGCCAGTGAGTGATAAGTTTAGCCTGTATGGGCTAAGTCCCAATAGCAAGGTCAACCATGTTCTATTTTTTAGATTGATAGGATGCCGATGGTAAAGAAATTTCAATCAAAGGTACCCTAACCTTATCGGATTTTGCTTCAAACCTCAACTCAAAAGAGCTCCTTCTTGCTAACAGTCTTCGTTTTGAAAGCGGGAGAAGTGTCCGTCATACTTCAAGAAAGAAGGATATGGCATCGAAGAACGAGGAGCCTGTGAACTAGAAGAAAACGACAAGTCCATGTTATTAGGAATCCTTCTTCCACTTACTTAGGATTGGTTCTCTCTCTCAAGAAATAAATAAAACAAGTCTCAACTTGGAACTCTTTCAACTTCAGTCACTTCTGTTAAGCAATCCAGGTAAGCAAGCATAGCTAGATTAGGTTCTTCCTTCAAAAAGAGTCTCAACTTTCTCTCGGCTGAAGCTATCATTGGTATTCACTGACTTAATGGATCTTAATAGGGGCGAATCCACTGTCTTGAATGAGTCAAATTATCAGTGAGATTCTGGTAATTTAAAAACTAAGGGCTGATAAGGGTTCTATTTTAATAAGAACTGTATATTCTTGTAATCAAAGGATAACATAACCAAATTCTAATGGAAGAACCGTGGTTTGGGCCTACTTTCGGATCCGGGCCAAGGATCATATCATTTATGTATGCCTTGGGAAAGGCAAAATTATAATTGTGAGGATGGGCTACTCATTAGCGAGCATAGGAGGCCTCCATTGCGAGCCATCTTTTTCTTTTTGCATCTTGAGCTGGAAAGTAGAAGTCTATGCACACTAACCGAATCTTTGGGGAAGGAGTATGTAATACTCTTATCAAAACGAGCACTATACTCTTTCTTAGTTTAGGGCAGAAACATACTCAAGGAATGCAAAGCTAACCCTCAAAATGGAATATTACCTCAAATCAAAGTGAGTAAATCCTCATCATCATCCTCCGTAGGATAAAAGAACCTAACTCCCGGGCCTGTGCAGACTCTTGGTGAGGTTGTTCCACCTCCTCTATCTGTTGCGGGTCAAGGTTAGGGTCAAGGGCGCCTTCTTCAAACTCTGATTCGTATTTTTCGTAGAGAAATCTCTGATCAAGGATAGAACAAGATCTGTTTTGCATTATATCTAAGGGATTCCTCGGTTCAGACCGAAGAAGCAATGTCACTCGATCATTATCAAACTGACTGCAAATTTTTATGTCCGTGAAGATCCCACCAGAGCACCTTCTACTTCTAATAGGCCATGAACTAGATTAGAATCATTCTCAACGAGTCCATAGGAAGTGATCCCATTTTTTTCATGGGGTCCGGGTAAAGACCAAAGATCTTGAGCGACCGATCCGACAGAATAACTCAAAAGATAAAGAAGTATCGTGAATTTTTTCATGCTCGTTCCAAGTTCGAAGTACCATTTGTACAAATAAGAATCCCCTTCGTTACATGATTTCTTCTTCGTATAGAGATAGATATAGGATCAATGGGGAAATTACTTAGAAGTACATTTTGTGATATAACCCTTCCTATCTGATAGAAAAGGATCACATATGAACCGATCTTACCTAGGATCGCAAATCCCAAGTTTATCTATGAAGAGCAGATCTAATTGTATTAGTGTCTAGAATTTCTTTATTCTGTGTAATACTAATCGATAGGACCTCATTGGTAAGTGCTACAAGATCTCGTGCATTGGGCCCCATGGTTATGGACCCGAATCCGTTAGTATGGAACATTTTCTTTTCCAAGTTCAATCCCGGGATATAAAAGAGTGAAAAAGTACTTTCGTTGTTGTGGAATAAGAAGCCTTTGTAACTTAATGCACGTATTTCCTTTTTTGGAGCTATTAGAGCGGAATCTACTTTTTGGGGAATATGAGTCGAAGCAATAAAAAAATATTGATAGTAGAACATCTTTCACAATCCCTAGAGAGATGGTTCACTGAGGCCCTAGATGAGGGAGATATTGGCTTTGTTGGCGAAAGTTAAGCTTAACTGTTGGATCGAGTAGGAGGTCTCAGTTAATTGAGAAGACGGAAACTACAGACAGGGAAGGAAAGAGGCAAATAAATATATGCTCCGGGGAAAGCTTTGAGATTAGCCTAGTATGGTGAATCAACAAAGCATAGGGATTAATGAGAGGGCTCTTTACGTTTATTGTAGTAAGTTTCACCTTCGATTTCTTAGTTATATAAATAAGGGATCTAAATAAGAAGAAGGAGTACGAGCGGTTTACAATCGTTCAGGCAGAGCAAATCGGTAATCAGGAATACCTGAAAGCCCAACTAGGGCAATAGGGTTGGTGTGGCTTCTTATGCACTTAGGTGCTTTCTACAATCAATAAGAAAAGAGCAGGAGCAAGGTCAAATTTCACTTCATTTACGCCAGGAGCAGGAGAGGACAGCCCCATCGACCACAACTAAAGGTTTAGAGAGTTGGTGTGGCGACTTACCCGGAGCATGAAATCTTATGTTATATCCCCAGAGTATAAATATCTTTAAGGATAAATAGATTATTGGGCACCTAACCCACCTACCCACTCATCAATCGCTTTAGGTTGGCTCGCATATTCGATTAAAGAAAGGGAAGCGGAAGTTTGGCTGCTATCAAAACCATGGAAAGTAGTTCGGCTAGCATCAGAACGAGAAGAAAGGAGCTTGTAGCCACACCAACCCTAGTAAGTTGATAAAGTGATTTACGCAGCGGTGTCACCAGAAAGAGAATCAGCAAGATCATTAGTAGCGGGATTATGAGCCAACATTGCATCTTATGCCCCTGTGAAGTCGGAGCTTTAACTGAATAGCCACCACGTAATCAGACTCATAATCATAAGAAGAATCGTACTCGGCATCGGCATCGGCCTCAGCTAAAGCGGAAGAAGAAGCCCATATAAAAGAGAGATGGATAAGCTAATGACTGATTAGGAGAGCGAGACCCACTTCTCATTCTTTGTAGCAACTTATTTGAATACCTGTGTAAAGGCAGCTCCTGAAATATGATTTGATCCCTTCACCTCAAGATTCAGGTTATGAGCCAGTTAGCTTTACCTTATTTGTAAAGAATTCTTTTCTTGACAGAAGAATCCCTTTGGACTAAGGCGAAGGCCTTAAAAAGAGTCAAAACTCTAACTATTGGCACTGGTCTAGCCTGGGGAACTACTCACAGAGACTTTCGTACGAGCCTAGAAAAAGACTCATTATTAATAAACGATGGTCTCGCGTAGAAATGGTTAACCACTAGTTCCAAGAGCCATCTACGAGCCAGATAAGGCGAAAGAACTACAGACTAAGGACCAATCTTGGTCAAACTTTAGTCATTTTGAGAAGGAGCCAACTTGAAGAGGCGAACGTGCACAAAGCGAGCGAATGAGAATTGAAATGAAGTCCTCAAATTGATGGAGGCCCTAATCAAGCCTTTTTCCGACGCTATACTCGCCTTAATTGAATGAAAAAATGGATTTTTAATACTTATTCCATAATCCATTTTTTCAACGAAATTAGAGTCGTTTAATGGATATGCAGGGTTCTGAGCTATTCTATAATCTATATACGGGGTCGCTCCTAGCGGAAAACAAATTTGTGGAGCCATACGCTCGATCGTGTGATTATGTGATTATATCATTAGAGGTCCTGCGTATTCAGACTACATTAAGTTCACCATAGGTTTAGTGGTTGAAACCTCCTCCGGTATATATAGATTAACCGTTGGAAAGGCTATTCCCTTGTTTGATTCGAATGGTAAACCTCTTCCCAAGGCATTAGTATATATATGATATTTAGAACATTGATGGAATGTGTAGAGAAGTATAAGGATAGTGTGATACGTTCAGTCTGCATTCGCATCTATTACACATGTGTTAAACCCGGATTTGATATAGAGCCTCCATCCATCTCCAATTCAGATATATCCCTTATCTTAGATGATCTTAGTTCTAGCATAGTAGGTCTTGAGGTCCAGGAGGCTAAATCAATGAATAAGGAAAAGCCTCGGTATTCCAATCATATAACTGCAATCAAACCCAAGACCACGAAGTTGAGACCCTTCATAGTTGCTGATACTGAGACGTTATTGGACGAGAAAAGTAATGCTCATGTGCCTGACGCCGTTGTTTACATGTTGATATCCCCAGGGGATGTTTTTTATTTACATTCCCGTATCTTAGAAAAAGTGGCTAGCCAATCGGGTTGATGATTTCGAGAGGGTATATCACACCGCACCTGCGTTAATTGATCTTTTGATTAAAAAGGAGAATTCCCCCTGGTATGGATTTTCCCTCTGCTAAGGATTTTCTTAAGGGTAGTAACAGACTCTCACCCTCGGAGTTAGAATGTATAAACTGGTTTCATCAGTATACTTTGGAAGTTATCATAGTTTATACCTTAGGTACTGTCTTCAATTGTGTTAGTGAGAGCCCAGCAGTTCGCCTTTCAACTCTAGTCGATCAACTGAATAATAGTTATAGAACTCATACTAAATTGTTTCGAGATATAAAATCATTTTTCAACCAAACGAAATCAGCAGAAAATGGTGGTGTAGAAGTGAGAGGGTGGATGTAATTCAGCTCGAACGAAGTGAGAGTGTCTTTTGGCTTCCTCAGGGCCGTGTGAAGCAACGCTTGCTTTAGCAGCCATGTGATGATTCAAGTTCGTGGTAGGCATAGGAGCTTGGCGGAGCGGTAGCGAAGCTCAGGTGGTAATGAAAGTGCGTGGTGAGCGTAGTAGCCCCCTCGGACATGCTCTTTGTACAAGCAAGCAAAGAGCTAGTGAGGGTCGGAATGGAATATCGTATGTAGTGTTGAATCCAATCTGAAGCTCTTTCGAACAAGCGAGGAACGAAAGACCATAAGCTCCGCTTAAGCGCTCGACATGTAGTTAGCTTCAAACTTTCCAGATGTGGCTTCATCAGCGGCGCCACAAGCAACAGCTAACCATGCAAATCAAATGACGAGGAACGGAACCACTTGACTGCAAGGAGAGAAGATGAAATAAGAAGGAAATAAAGACCCTTTTAGCCTAGAGCAAGGTCAAGAGGTTAGCTTATTAGACGGATAGCTACCCAAGGAGCTGGTGGCAGATATGTACTTAGCTCTTACTAAGCAAAGCATCATCTAACCTAAATGAGTGTTGTTGCATGGGTTAGTTCCTTAAGGATAGTGAAGGATAGTGGGGGCCGAATCAACTAGGTCACCGGTAAAGAACCTCTAAATTAACGGGAATGAGCAACGACGAAATGACAAGATGAGGTGTCCCGGGCACCCCCCTTTAGAACGAAGGGTCGAAGGTTTTGGACTTGAAGCCTAAAAAACTTGGGGTTCTCTTAGCCATTGCCACGGAAACAGAGGCTGCCCTCAAAGATCATGAAAAAGAGAAGGGTGGTCATAGATCAGACGAGACGAGTCTTCTAAAACAAAAAATAAAGAATCAATGGCGATACAAGTCGTTGAACAGGAAAAAACCCAACGCCCCTATACAAAAGAACAAAAGCGGAGATGAAAAGAAGCAAGCAAATTTATCTCAAAGAACGACTCTCTAAAGTTGGGGAATTCGATAAAAGCAAGGTATACGCCATCTTTGACATGTTGATCGCTAACGATCAGTTGACTCTACCTCCGTGTAAGTGACCCGCCAAGATCGATAAAGTTGATGATTCCAACCATTATCGGTCCCGCAGGTCGTGGGACACACACTAAGACAGTCTTTTCTCTTTAAGAGCTGGTGCAAGAAGGCCTCCGGACAAAGGCATTAATACTAAGAGAGGAAAAAAAGAAACCTCCCAAAATTCGTGTTGTACTGTATTAGTGGAGGCGGTAGAAGCCTATATATAAATATAATATAATGCGATATAAAGAGAAAAAGACGGTCATGGTTTAAACTGGATTGTCCCAGTTGGAGTTCTGACTATAACAGCAACCTATCTCATATTGGAGAGAAGTGTACCTCCCTCGATCAAACTCGAAATTTCATAAGAGAAGAAAGCGTAGAAAAGGATTCGATTCGAGGCTTTTTTCTTTGTTTACTTAAATTAGCGCAAAAGCCATAGCGTATTTCTTTATCTTTTTCATTTGAATTTCTCCTACCGGAAAAAAAATGGATTGAGTGCGGGTGGTCCACCAACAGAGGGCAACCCCCAGCAAGTTGAATCCAATTTGAAGCTCTTTCAAACAAGCGAGGAACGAGTGACCACAAGATTCGCTTAAGCACTTGTCCCCTAGACTGGACCTATTCTTCATTCAGAAGGGCGAGTAAAGCTTCCCTCTTACCAACGAGGGGATATTGCCTTATTCTTACTCAATGTAGGTCACTCACTGCTCTTCTAGTGGGATTTAACTAAGTAAGTCATAGCTCTAAAAGAGTTCTTTTTTTCCTTTTTAGGGATGGCAGCGCGCAATGGCTTTCTCTGATAGGGGCTTGCTTCTTTAAGCTCTGACACCTTTTGATTGCAGCCAAGGAAAGAATGCCACGAATGGTGTTTAGCAACCTAAAGCAAATGTTTTCCCTAGCGATACTACTTCAAAGACATTCTCGTAATACGTAAAAAAAAATATCCCCTTTCTTATTTTTTTTCTCTCTCTCTGAAGTGAGTAAAGTCAAGCTAGCCTCAGCAAATAATACACAACAATTTTGTTACTAATGTTAGATACACTGAAACTCTTCCTAAAATGTATTCAGAAATCTTTTTATATCTATTGAAAATTTCATAATAGTAACAATTACAAGATAATTATTATTAATAAATTAATCCCAACGTCTGGTTTTAACTATATTCATAATTGTTACTTGGAGAATGTCACTCTTTGGTGGACCCAATTAGAAATTTTATGAACGATTTATAATTTGGAGAGATTGGAAGTCAGATAAATATGATTGGATTCATTTCACACGTCACTGCATCTGGCTTCTATGCATTAAGAAGAAAGAAAGAAGAGAAAATTGAGTCAACATGCTTGGAGACGCACAACTATTATGATTACACCATTTTTGGTGAAGAAATTCTTGAGCGAAGATATTTTAAAAACTGAATTCCTTATCGATCAAATGCTACATTATATGTACAACTGTATCATTCGCTAACAAACTAACTAACCATACAATAATAGTTAAATACAATCTAATCCTATAAGTCTAGACTAATTACACAATAGTCTCTAGTCAAGTAATTTCATCTTTAATACTCCCCCTCAAGCTGGAGGGTGCAAATATGTCCACAACTCCAAGCTTGGACAGCAGATGATCATGTTGTGCTTTGAACAATCCTTTTGTCAAGATGTTAGCTTCTTGCTCCTTTGATGAGATATTGAGTTACCACAAGTCCTTGCTGCACTTTTCCCCCTATGAAGTGACAATCCAGTTATATATGCTTTGTTCTCTCATGAAAAAATGGATTGACAACTATTTGGATAGCTGATTTACTGTCACAATGAACTACTTCTTGTTTGTTTATCTTTGCACCTAGTTTATCTAGTAATTCCAATATCCATATTGTCTCAACAACTGAATTGGCCATGCTCCTATACTCAGCTTCAGCTGAGCTCCTGGAAATGGTGTATTGCTTCTTTGACTTCCAAGATATTGGAGAGTCACCAAGTTTAATCAGAGATCCTGACACAGATCTTCTAGAGTTAGGACATGATGCACAATCATCATCAGAGTAGACTGTCAACTGCTTTGACTCTCTTCTGGATAATAGCACTCCTAGTCCTACTTTCCTTTTTACATATCTCAATACTTTTAAGGCTACATCCAAATATGATTTCTTGGGTTGATGTAGAAACTGACTAAGAGTCTACACAACAAAGAATATATATGGTCTAGTGACTGTAAGATATAATAACTTCCCAACTAGTCTTCTGTATTGACTGATATCTTGGAGTAGTTCATCTTCAATCTTTTCTGTTGAAGTATCATCATATTCTTTGATTGTCAGTTTCACATTTGGGTCTAATGGAGTTGATGCTGGTTTTGCTGTACTTAATCCAGCTTTTGAGACAATCTCCAAAGTGTACTTCCTCTGATTCATCACAATACCTTTGTGTGACTTTTAAACTCAATATCTAATAAGTACTTGAGTTCACCTAGGTCCTTTATCTTGAAAGTATCGTGTAAGTTCTGCTTAGTAGCTTGAATTATGCTCAGATCATTTTCTGCAATCATAAGGTCATCCACATAAACAAGTAGAACTACCAGTTTGGACTCAGCTTTCTTGATGAAGAGCGAGTAGTTCAGATGACTTTGAGTGAATCCTAACTTGATCAATGCTTATGTTATTTTCATATTTCCTTGTTTCGGTGAATGTTTCAGTCCATACAGAGATTTTATAAGCTTGCATACTGGCTTTTCCCCCTGCTTAAAAATCCCTGAGGAATTTAGGACCCCTGAGATAGTGTCGTATACACCTCATCATATAAATCACCTTGTAAGAAGACACTGTACAACTCCATTTAATGGGCATGCCAATTAGCAGCTGCAGATAAGGCCAAAACAGACCTGACTGTTATAATTTTCACCACTAATGAAAACATTTCATGATAGTCCAGGCCTTCCCTCTGATTAAAGTCCTTTGACACTAGTCTAGCCTTATATCTTTCAACCTCTCCAGATGCTTGATACTTTATTTTGAAGATCCAGTTACCACCAATACAGACTTACCGCCAGGTAAAGGAACTACCTTCCAATTAAGATTGGACTTCAAGGCTGCTATTTCAGATTGCATACCTTAAATCCATTTGGGATCTTGACAAGCTTCCTCAAAAGAAGTAGGTTCTTTAAGTGTAGAGATAGCAGCCATAAAAGCCTGATATGATAGTGATAAATGACTATAAGAGACATAATTGCCAATAGAATAAGAAACAAATGGAGCAGTAGTGACAAAGTCTTTCAACCAAACTGGTGTCTTGCCCTTACTGGTTCTTTAAGAAGATCTTATTGGTTGTGAGATAGTAGAAGTAGAAGGTGGAGGGTCAGTAGTTAAAGTAGGCTCATGAGAGATAAGAGGAGTTATTTGTGCTTCATCACTGTGAGGAAGAGGTGCAAACATATCCTCAGTAGTTGAACATTTTTGGTATAGCATAAATAGTCAATGACCCTGAGATGATGTATAGTAGGTTTTTGCTTATAAAACATTTCATGAGGGGATTTACTATCCAGAATAGAAGTAGGTCATCTGTTAATGATGTAGGCAGCTCCTAGTACACAATGTCTCTAAAATCTAATTGGGATATGTCCCTGGAACCTGATAGCTCTTGCAACTTCAAGAATATGTCTGTGTATTCTTTCAGCAACTTCATTTTGCTGAGGAGTATAGACACAAGTTTTCAATGTGTGATGTAGTTTACTAAATAACTTATTGTATTCAGTATTTACAAACTCAATCTCATTATCAGTTCTCATAGATTGCACCATCATACCAAACTGATTTTTAACAAGAGAAAGGAAATCTTGTAGAGCATAAATCACACCACTTTTCAATTTCAACAAAAATATTCAGAGTATTCTTGAACAATCATCTACAATTGTAACAAAGAATCTATTTCCATCAAAGGTGTAAAGGCTCCAAACATCAATATGCAGAAGTTGAAACATGACAGTAGATTTAGTTGTGTTAGTGGGAAAAAGAAGGTCTAGTCTGTTTGGATAGGGCCAAACAGTACACTTATGTACTTCAGCATTACAAGTAGTAGATGAAACAGATAAGATGGAAGAAAGAGTGTTAGAGGGGGTGTGATCAAGTCTCATGTGCCAGAGAGATGGATCTGTAGTGATGACTTGTATATTCATAGTTTGAACTTTATTTGTGCCAATTCTGTGAGATGGTTGAGTGGGTAAAAAGTAGAGACCATTTACTTCTATACAAATCTCATTGGCCTTCCCACAATAGAGGTCTTGGAGAATGAAAAAATCAGGAAAGAAAGAAACTGAGTAATGTAATTCCTTAGCAAGTTTTGACACAGATAAAAGGTTATATTTAAATTTTGGGATCAAGAGAACATTGTCCAATTTATCATCTTTAGACAAGTTGCAAGAACCAAGATGAGTGACCTTCGTAGAAGTTCCATTAGATAAATGAACGGTCTTATTCAAAGGTGTTGTTGTACTTTGTGAATTTGACTTAAAACTCTTAGAATCAGGGGTCTTGTGATTGGTTGCACCACTGTCTACTATTCAATCATATGAATTTCTATCTACTAGGAGTGCAGTAGTGATACCTGCTGCATTTGCAGAGAATTCAGTTATAGTAAATTGAGAAGTGCTAGGATCCTTGTTGAGTATCTTTAGAATTTAAGAGTACTGATTTTGAATGTATCCCAATCCTTGTTAACTCTGAGTATTGTCACCAGTATTGTACCTCTCGTAGTTATTAAAACTTCCACAACTGCTAGATCCTGCATTTCTTTCATAGTTGTTAGAACCAGCATACCTCTCATAATTGCTATAACCTTCATTCTTCTCATACTTTCTAGCACTTGTAGTATTAGTTTCAAGAGTAGATTATTGTACATAATTGTTCTGACCCTGATAGTAGGCAGAGTGAGAATCATCTGTGTTAGCATTATGAGCACCTTGATAAAGTGGTTTCTTCTTAAACTTGTAGTCATTGGGATAGCCTACCAGCCTATAGCATACTGCACTAGTGTGATCTTGTCTCTTGCAGTGATCATATCTCACATTTGGATCATAACTACTCTTCTTAAGTCTTTGAAAATTGTTACCAAAGTTACTACCTCTAGTAGTCATAAGTGCAGTTACCCCTGAATTTTCAGCAATACTGGAATTCTGTGACATAGCTCTTTGGATTTTCCTTTCAACCAATATAGAGTAGGCCCTTATTCACAGACGGGTAGTGGGATCATCATCAAAATTTATCCTCTATCTTGCCCATATGATTAGAATAGTTTGAGTCTACGCATGAATTCTACAAAATTCTTAGATTTCTCACAGTCGCACCTTGGTGTAGGTGTAATACTATCAAATTCTACCCAAAGCGTTCGAAGTTTAGAGAAATAGATTGCAATTGAACTTATACCTTGATGAACAGTTGCAATTTCAATATGAAGTTGATAAACCCTAGATCCATAAATATTATCGTACCTTTTGTTGAGGTCTTGCCAAACTTCAGCAGTACTCGATGAATATACAATACCGCTAAACAACTCCTTGGAAACACAAATCATAATCCAAGAGAGAACATTGCGTTTCATCTTTCCCATAAATCAGTAAGATTTGGACTATAATTTTCCTTTTTCCATGAGCCATTGATGATCCCAGCTTGTCACGACCTAGGAATGTGATTCGCATCTCACGACTCCACACAGGATAATTTTCAGCTCAACTCAACTGCATGGAGATCAACACAGCTCCAGAATTGTCATTTGCGCTTAGGTATAGAGGATGATTGTTGCTTAATTTCACAGGCAATTCATTATCGACGGCCATTAATGTTCTTCTCAACCTTATCATGATCCAGAATCGTGTGAATTCTCAGTGTTAGATCAGAGCTCTGATACCATATTATGATTACACCATTGTTGGTGAAGAAATTCTAGAGAGAAGATTTTGAGAGAAGATATTTTGGGAATATCAAATGCTACATCAGTTGCTATATGTACAATTGTATCTTTCACTAACACTACAAATTATAGAATTGTCAACATTGTTGGTAAAAAAAATTAAATGACAATAAAATTTTAATATATTATTACTAAAAACGTAAATATAACTACATGTTGTTGCAAAAGCTCTTCACATCAGTTATTGCAATGGCACGCAATAATTATTATTATTACGAAAAGTATTTTTAATAACATTCAACATATGACAACAAAAATATTGTTGAAAAATGTATTTTGCAAACTTCTAACAAACTAACTAACCAACCATACAATAATAGTTAAATACATCTAATCTAATAAGTCTAAACTAATTACACAATAGTCCCTAATCAAGTAATTTCATCTTTAATAACAATAAACTGGTCCTATATTTGCTAACCCAACTCACGCCTTAGAGAGAAGAAACTGCTAATATATATATATCAAAATAGATTTTTTAGGATATATGAACAAGGCAAATGATATATGTGCCCTTGCATATTACAGGCTTCTAGAACAAGCTATGTTACTTCCTCCGTCCCAAATTATTTGTCATTTTTTAGCTTACACATCCCTTAAAAAATATTAATTAGGAGGAATATTTGACCTATTTTATTCTTATTTATGTCTAAGTTATAATCTCTCTCCATTAAATATTTACTCTATTTATTTATGTGTCATCTTCATTAATGACAAATGGTAAAATGGAGAAAAATAATTATGTCTTGAACTTTTAAAACGATAAATAATTTGAGACACCTATTTTTAATAATCACGACAAATAATTTGAGACGGAGGGAGTATGAGTCAACATATTTTTTGAACACATACTGAATTTTGTGGGCTCGGATTCAAAATTATGTTATTTTAAATTTTTATTTTTATTTTTTGTTTCGAACACAATGAACAACATGTAGCTCTTTGTAAGTAAGTCAATGGACTTATTTTATTGCTAAAGTTTCTGTAAATAATGGATCTTTGGTCTAACTCAACCTCAAAAGCTAGCTTTTAGGTTGAATATTGTTCAAGTCCATATAATGAGTTCATGCTCTCATTTCATATACGACGTGAGACTTTTAACAGTTTCAAAACTTCACTAATCATAAGTTGAAGTAGAAAAAAAGGTCTAGAAAAAACTTTAGCAAGTACGCAGCAAATGTTGTTCGACAGAGCTTCCCCACAATACTTCCTTCTCCTTCTCCTTCTTGTTATACTTTTTTGGGATAATTGTTTAGTAATGATTCTCTTTTTATTTTTCTTATGCGGACCTTTTAAACCACATTTTAAAGATCTCTTTTGATCAAACTTAAATTTTTTTATGAGAAAACTTTAGAACACTATCAAAGATCCTCTAGACGTTGGTATCAGAGCTTGTAAAATGATTAAACTTATAAAATAATGAAAACTCATCAAGCGTTTATTAAGGTTAATTTGTTAAATCAATTACAATTGAAAATGTATGAAGTAAAACGTCTTTTGGTAGAATTTAGGAAAGACAATGAGATCTTAATGGGATTTCAAGAAGATATACTAGCAGCAAAAAGAAAAAAAGAGATAACGATTGAAAAAGAAATAGAAAACTATTCTGAAGATGAAATAGAAGGGATTAAAACAAACATAGAAAGAATTACAACAACATATAGAAGGATAATAGAAATAATTACCAGAATAAACGAACAAGATGCTATGATATACGATATAAAAGCAGTTATAAGAATGGAGATAGAACATTATGGATGAAAAAAGGCTAATGGAACATCAAAACAAGTTAGAAGAACTCAGAATAATAGAAGAAAAACCTCTTACATATAATAGAGATATAAACCAACACATAATAAGTTGCAGAATAAGTATAGATCTAATAGAAGGAAGAGATCAACGTTTACAAGAAAATTCTAAACAAACAGATGAACAGAAAGAAACTATTAAAGAATTACGGAATAGGATAGCATTAGAAAGCGAACAGTTAAGACAAAAAGAAGAAGAAAATTTGAAATTACTAGAAGATAAGTTAAGAGAAATAATCAGAAAAGATAATGAATTAACAGATCTAAAAGATATTATAGAAGAATAATATAAGTACATCAACCTATTAAAATATGGATAAAGGAAAAGAAATAATAGAAGACTTCAAAGATATACACTATCAGATGAACACATAAGAAGGAGGATCAACACAAACACTAAGCTTTAAACCAGAAATATACCAGAAAATACAAGATGAAAAAGAGGAACTATCTGTAAAGAAAATATTTAAAACAAAATGGTTTGAAAGAAACAAAGAAATAAGATACATATCACATAAACATGAAAACATAATAGACACAACAAGTGTAAATGGAAGAACAAAAATTAACTTAATAACGGATGAAGTGATAAAAAGAGAATTGGCAAAACTATCTACTAGAGAAGCAAGAAAATATAGAAACATATACTTCAGAGGAGTAGAATTTACTATAAAAACATATTTTCAAAAGAACATAGATACACCTATACAAATATACATATTGGATGATAGGATACTAGGAAACTTACAAGATGCTTTAATATCAGTAATAAAAGGAAACTTAATATATCAAAAACTAAAATTTACGGTACAACCAGATTTTAGTATATCATTAAAAGATGAACACAAAGATTTAGCCTTGACACTATATTACAAACTAGATGGAATAACAATGCCACCAGGAAGTAAAGTAATAAGTATTGAAACAAAAATGATATATGCTCTAACAGGAAACCACCATGTAAAGAAACAACATGAAATGAACATAGTAGTACCAAGAATGTACCAAGAAATATTAGAATAAATAGAACATAAGGAAAACTCCAAGATAACTATACCAGAAGAAATATATATGGATTTTAATACCAGAACTCTTACACCATCAAAAAGATTAATACCAAAAATAGAAGGATCTAGATTGAGTATTACAAGAGAACAAATAATGTCAAGACAGACTAGCGTTACCCAACCTAGAATATTAGATTTAATAAACATAAACACAAGTAGATTAAAAGCTAAGGTAAAAATATTTAAAGGCATGATAACAACAGATTGTGTAGCTGAAATAAATACTGGAGCTATTAAAAGTTTTATACATACAAGCAAGATTAATGAAAACGATTGTGATCTAATAGACCCACAAACTTATAATTATCCTGAAAATGAAAGAGAAATAATAATTACTAAAAGTATTAATTTAAAATTTAAAATCCAAGATTTAGAATATAAGATAAATATAGGAGTAATAGAATATGATAGCTTCAATGAATTACTTTTAGGAAGTGATTTTTTAACAATGATAAATTATAAGATAAATAATAACGGAATAGAAATAAACGATCAAGGAAAAACGAGATTCATAAATAAAATATGAATATACAAAGGGAAATAATAACAAAAAAATAAAATTTAAAGGAAATAAGGACAGTCTTATCAGGAGAAATATTTTCTCAACTAAAATACTTAAAATATAAAGCAAAAGAAATAAAATTAGAAGAAAAAATAAAACAATTAGAAAGAATAATGCACTATGGGAAGAGATAATAGTACAAGAAAAGCTTAAAAGCACGTTGACAATAATGGATGAAGTAAAAGAAAATCAAACAAAAATACAACATATGATAAGAGAAAAACTAATTAACCTATGAAATGTATCTGAAATACCAATGTTTAAAATAATATTAGAAAAACTTAACATGATAATAGAAGACAAAAACAAAGGGAAACATGTAACAGAAGATAATGAACCCAGTACGAGTAAAGAAAATGCAGTAATTAATACTACCACACAACAACCTGAAATAGTCCCAATCGATGCATGGAGAAGAAATAAAAAACCTATAATGATGGATATCAGTAAGATAAAACCAAAATTATCATCTCAAGTAAAAAAAACATTGAACGGTCCTGCAATATTGAATAAAAAGGGATAATTTTAATGGAAAAGCAAGAACCTAATATACCCGGTGTACTTACGTTTCTAAGAAACAATGGGAAAAAGATAATAGAAAAAGAAATATACAAATACGAACCTATAAGGACAAGAACACCAAAAGAAGATAAAGATTCAAGAGAAGAAAACATTTACCTAAAAAATACAGAAAAAACTACCTACGAATATCTAAACCTAAAACTAGACAAACAAGAACTAGAAATATCTGAGTTAAAAACAGAGATTACAAGGTTGAAATTACATAGTAACGAAGAATGGTATGATAAGTACAAAAAATATAAACACAAGTTTAGAGACACGAAAAAAATACTAAAAGAAACAAAGGTAGAACTAAAACAAACAAAGGAAGAATTAAATGAAACTAGGGAAGAACTAAAACAAACAAAAGAAGAATTAAAAGGGGTAAAACAAGAACTAGAAGAACTAAAGGAAGAAATGCAAATCCTTAGAGAACAAATGAGAAGATTAAAAGGAAAGAAGAAGGTAAGAAAAAATACAAGTGATGAAAGTACTAGTAGTAACGAAAAAACTGATAGCAATTCAGATAGTAACAATAAACCAGCTAACCAAGAGATACAAGTAGTAGAATTTATAGAAGAAGTGGAAAATGAAGAAAAATCAGAAATAGTAAAAGAAAACAACCAGATAATAGAAGTCTTACAAAAAATGAAAAGAGTAAATGATATCATAGAAGAAGAACCTGAAAGCGATATAGAAGAAGAATATAATAGGTCTGCGGAAACAGAGATAGAAACAGACGATGTAATAAATAAAGATGCAAATGATTATCCTGAAGAAGAACTAATAGACCCTAATCTAGAAGTAATAGCAAGAAAATGAACTAGATTACCAAACCACATACCAGTAGGACAACAAGCAGAATTTAAAAAATTTGTAGGATCAATGGCACTAGGAGTAAATTACAACGGATATTTTTTCGACCTAGACAATGTTTATGATGAACAAGAAATATGAAGAAGAATAACTGATTGGAACCTTGGAATGTATATAGCGATAATGAACTCTACACAAACAGAAAACTTAGAATATATGTATGAATTAATATCTAGAACATTAATTGGAAAAGTAGCATACTGGATAGAATCTATAGCATACCAACTAAGAGGAGAAGTACTTAGTCATGCAACAGATTGGAAATCTATGCTAATAATATTTGATATTATACTAAAAAGAGAATTCTTAGGAGAAAGATGGTTAGTAGCTAGGGAAAATGTACTTGCAGAAAGAAAATTTGAAATAATAATGAGTTTAAACAATATGACATGTTGTAAGATTAATAAATTACCAGAATATACAATTAGTTTTAGCAAGTTCTTTTATGAAGCAAGATTTTTACCAGAAGAAGGTCCGATATATCAATAACTTTATTATGACCACTTACCAACACCATATAATATTGAGATATCAAAAGAATACACTCAACTAGAACCAAAAGAAAACACATTAGGAGAAAGAATAAGAGTACTAAGAGCATACTTAATGCGGAAATGCGAAGAATTTAGAATGCACCAAAAAATTAAAAAAGATAAGAAACTAGGATTAAGAGAAATATGTGGATTCACGGAAAGAAGATTAGTATTTGGATGTGATGACAAAAGAGGAGAGAAAAAAATATATAAAGAGTAATAAAAAATATCAAACAAAGAAATACAGGAAAAATAACAATTATAAAAATGGACAAAATTATGGCAATAAGCCTTATTACAAACCCTACAGAAAAAAGAGATTTAAAAGATACAAAAATACCCCTGAAACCAGAAGAAAATTTAGATACAAGAGAAAATTTAGAAAAAGAAAATATGTAAAACCCGTAGAAACAAGAAAAGGCTAAAGAATGTAAATGCTGGAATTGTAATGAAAAAGGACATTATGCTAATAAATGCCCAAAACTAAAGAAAAAATGAGTAAAATACATAAATACAACACAATTTATAATGAGTTTACAACAGATTAGAGAAGACAATGATAAATGGTATGAATATGAAGACTTCTATGTCAACCAAACTGATAAAGAAAGCGAATCAGACTTAGAAAATATTAACTTCATTAACCAACAATCAGAAAGTGAAAATACTTCTGAATAAAATGAACATACTAGAAAAAGAAAAAACAAAACTACTAGAAGAAAGAAATTACTGGATACAATGTGAACAATATGTTCGCTATAAACTTGTTACAACTTCAACTACAAGTGAAACAGGAAATAAATATTACAGGGATAGACATAACAAGATTACAAAAATCTTTAAGAGAATAATAGAAAGAATAAGCGAAATAAATTGGCAGCTTATAAAAATAAGAAGAAATATACAAATATTAATGGATAATGAAAACATTAGCCAAGAGGTAAGAGAAATTAGAACAAGATAAAAACCTCCAACAAAGGTTAAGTGAAATGAGTATTGAAACAAATCCTAATACCTAATGGTAGCAATCTATATAGAAGCCCATATAGAATACAAGATTAACAAAATGATATAACAAAAAATATGTATTGGTAGCGGAGCAGATTTATGCTTAGCAAGAAAAGACGTATTAGAATCACATAGGTGGAAGAGAACCAGATCTCATAGAGCAAGAGTATCAGGATTTAATGAGCAATCAAAAGAACTAGATGTAGTAGCAGAAAACATGAGAATTGTATTGGGAAAAACTATATTCAGATTATCAATAATATATCAATTAGACAATATGAAACAACAAGTGTTATTAGGAAACAACTTCCTAGATTACTTTAAAACACAAGTTATAGATAGTAATACTTTTAGCTTACAAACACCTTGTAATAAATGGATAATATTAAAAAGAATATTACCAATATACACATTGAGATTATGTACTATAAAAACTGATAGGAATAATAACCTACAATTAGTAAAAGAAAAATATCTTAATATACTAAAAATAAACTTTGGAGAAATTCAATTCAGCTATGGGAAAAAGAAAAAATATATGCAGAAATCAAACTAATAAACGAAAATGACATAGTTAGATCCAAACCTATTAGATATAGCCCAACAGATAAAAAAGAATTTGAAATCCAATTAAAGGAATTACTAGAATTAAAAATGATACAAGAAAGTAAAAGCCCACACAGCAGCCCAACCTTTTTAGTAAGGAAACATAGTGAACAAAATAGAGGAAAAGCCAGAATGGTAATCGATTATAGAGAACTAAATAAAAAGATGATATTTGATGGATATTTTTTACCATATAAAAGAAACCTTATTAACCGATTAGGAAATAAAAAATGGTTTAGTAAATTTGATTGTAAAAGTGGATTTTGGCAAATAAAACTAACAAAGGAATCAAAATCCCTAACAGCCTTTAGTGCCCCCCAAGGACTCTATGAATGGAATGTACCACCCTTCAGATTAAAAAAATGCACCACAGATATTTTAAAGAAGAATGGATCAAGTATTTAGAAGATTTAACAGAATTTTGCATAGTATATGTCGACGACATATTAATATCAAGCGATAATCTAGACGATCACATAAAACATCTAGAAAAAATTATAATAACTATAAAACAACACGGGATACTATTATCTGAAAAGAAATCCAAAATATTTAAAAACAGTATTGAATATCTGGGATATATTATAGATAACGAAGGATTACAACTGCAAGAACATATAGTAACAAAGATAAAAAAAATTAAGAAAAAACTAGAAAATAAAAAAGAAGTACAACAGTTCTAAAGAGTAATAAATTACGCTTCAGACCATATAAATGATTTACCACTCTTAAGAAAACCATTACAAGAATTGATAAAGAAAAACATAACATTTGAATGGAAACAAGAACATACTAAGGCTATAAAAGATATCAAGGAAAAGGTAACGACTTTGCCAAAACACAGAATACCAACAGAACAAGAGATTTCATTACCATTTACTACCAGTAAAATTTATTGTTAGAACTGACAACACGCAGGTAAAAGCTTTTATTACGAACAAAATATATCATTTACCAGAATTAAATAAAAGGAGAAAATGACAATCATTCTTTTGTTGTTATGACTTTATTGTTAAGAACATATCTGGAACTAAGAATGTTTTAGCTGATTTTCTTAGCAGATATAACGATGTTGATCAACAGTGATAAAATTGATGAATACATTACCAACGCCATGAATTCCCTTATACAAACCAATGAAATCCTAATATCCAGATTACAAGAAAACACCAATACTATAAACCAACTCAGAGAAGCCATACAAGACTTGATAACACTGAAAACCTTACAAGATGAATCCCAATTCAGATCACATATCACTACACTTAAAATACCAGAAAACCCTACTACCAAAACCATGGCACCATTTGTGTCAAAACTAGCAAACATACCATCTTCAATACCATCCTCTTCATCAACAGTATCAATGGCCGACAAGCTGAGATACACACCTGAATACATCAACGCTTATGAAAAATTAATAAATTTTATGATTATAAGACTAACCCTCACATTCTACGCAGCGCTAAACTGAGCAAGTATCCCAGATTCTTGTGCAGCGAGCAAGAACACCCGAAAATCGTATCAAAACTATTCACTTATGATTTTATTGACAAACTAATAGTGGATGAAAAGATGAATAACATTGTCAGATTACCAAGCATCATTGTGAAGTCCACAAGACTGATGATGGAATCATTTGGAAAATGGATATATGGAATACATATATTTGACGCATCAACAGATCTGACTGAAAAACCAATTGTGATATGTCAAATATTTAAAACAGGAAAAAACAGTACCATCAGCGGAGACGATGAAAACTTGAATAAGAAAATACCATGCACTTTAGAAAAATTCCAAGAATGACTAAGTGCAAAAAGAACATTCGGATTACTAACCTTGAAAACAAGAATAGAAGACATGTTGAGAGCAAAAAAGGCATGTATTATTGGAGATTCAAAAGGAGGAGAAGTAGAAGATATCATCACCCTATATTATGACAATGACATCATGACACAAGACACCATGAGATTAACAGAAATGCATGACAAGATCATAAACCTAAAATACAGACATGCAAAGGAGACAGTAGAACAATATCAAAAAACAATTGGACAAAATAAAAGACCTGTGATAAATACCAGACCTACTATTACCACCAATGTAATAAAAAAAGAAGGAAGTTCTGATCCTTTCGCATAAGGATCTAAAAAAATTTACTACTTGAATAGGGATCATGTAGCTTCGCTACTTGAAACCCAACTGAATAGGGAGCCTGTAGCTCTTGCTACTTGCAGCCCAAATGAATACTTTGAACAGGGAGCCTGTAGTTTTCACTACTTGCGGCCCAACAATATACTTTGAACAGGGAGCCTGTAGTTTTCACTACTTACAGCCCAAATGAATACTCTGAACAGGGAGCCTGTAGTACTTACTACTTGCAGCCCAATTTACTACCATGTATTATTACGTACTACCATGTATTACAAAATTGGATAGAAGATCAACTCAATCAAAGACACCTGGAAAGCAAAAAACAGGAGACATTTCAAGGAAGATACATGGAAAGCAGCAACAACATTATCAAGAAGGATAAGACAAAAACTTTATGAAAAATCAGCAGACAAACTATAGCACTTTAGACTTTTAGAAAAGTGATTACTGTTTACTTTACGACTTTTGAAAAAGTGATTACTGTTTACTTTACGACTTTTGAAAAGCAATTATGTCGTAATATCAGCCAAGATTATCTATATAAAGAGCCTCTTGTAACCTGATTATTCATTCAAAAACTTTCTATACAAATCCTTACTTGAGAATCTCTATGTCTAGCTAAAACCCCTCCTTAGTCTATAATCAAGATCAATAAGAATATCATAATACGAGAGAAAAGAACACTTTGAAAGATTATAATTAGAACCATACCAGTCTATAAACCTGCACCTTAGCAAGAATTTTAGAGGATATTCTGTTGAGAACTCCTAGGCACCTAGGCTGATCATCCGGCAAATTCGTGGAAGAAGAAGGGAAGTAGAGCCAAGGGTGGGTTGAGATCTCCGGTGATCTGAAATTCTAATTAAGATGTATGATTTCTGGACTATATGTTTTTAATTATGATCTTGATAAATGTTAAACTCTGTAGTTATGATGTTTATATTGATTAAAGATTATAGACTTTTATTTAAAAAATGAAATTTGAGTTGATACTATCCATCTCCTTACTACATGCTTATTATTTGATAAACTTAGATAAAACTTTATTAACGTACCATCTATATTCCTACCCTCTTAAAGATTATTAGATGATGAAAAGATCCGCTCAAAAATTAATAAGTACATAGCAAATGTTGTTCGACAGAGCTTCCCCACAATACTTCTTTCTCCTTCTTGCACCTATTGCATGGAAAGGCATCTTCCTTGACAGGCGACAATTGGCAAGCTCCAGATACATTGTTTCTGTGGTGGTTAGAGTTTAATGTTTTATTACTTTTTTACTGTGTTTACGGTAGTTGTCCATTTCGGTTGCTTGAATGCGATTAAGTGATCATAGGAGACATTTATTACGTAATCCTTTCGTCCTAAAATACTTTCATGTTTTTTTTTTCAAGAGATAATTTGACTAATTTTTAAAATTAAATTAAATTATATTAATTTAATTTAATATTTTAAAATTAAAATTAAAATATTAAAAAATTATATAAAAAATATTATAAATTAATTTTTTATCTTAATATAAAAAAATATATTTTTAAAAGATATATTCTTAAAATTTAATCTGACAAGTATTTTGGGACTGAGAGAACATATTTTTCAAAGATGATCTTAAGGCTGTCAGATAGATTGGTTGGTGGGAGCGAGCCCATTAGTCTGTCGGTTACTATCCTTCAGTTTAAACTTTAAATCATAATAACATAATCTTATATTTGACATAAGTAACTTTTTATTTTTTTGTAAATTAACCATTGTGAACTCATTGTCTATATATCATTACAGCACAGAATATTACTTACCAGCACAATTAATATTTCAAGATCAAAATTAAAGAATATAATCATCAGAATATAGTTTGACCAGGATATGACGTAAGAAAATTAGATCACTAATAAGATATGTATAGAACTGAGTGGTAGCTTTCTTGTAGAACTGCTTTAGTTTTATATTATTTTTGCAAAATTTGATTCTCTTCATGCGTTTCTTTCATAATTGGCAATCTCCTACGCTCTTGAAAGAACGAAATATATTAAAGAGAAAATAAAACAGCAAACCATGATCCAAATTCTGTCAATAATTGCATAATACAAAATATAATAACGACTCAACCTATAGTAAACTAATCCAATATTTGAGTAGAACAATAGAACATGAAAAAATAAGATAATTGTTAAAATAACTTATTTCCCAATTATTAGTAGAAACATTTCTACAACAGGTTTCTAACTTGATATTCATTCTTGTTCAAGTTATATATTTTTCATTATCATTCTCATGTAGTGATCATCCCTCTTAAAATTCAGACTTACACTCTTTTACATGTTACGTAGTTTTGAATGTCTAATTTATCTTTCCAAAGTAAGTTAATAACTATGTTTTGATCCACTGAAAATAGATCAAGTAAAACCAAATCAAATGAATGTACGTAGGAAAAATTTAGTATTGGCTTACACCGCAAGAAAATTCCTAACAAATGGAGTGACTTTCAAAATATGTGATGGGATGATTACTTAATATTTTAGTGAATTAAAGTCATTAGAAAATAAGAAAAAACTAAAGGGATGATCACTACATGAGATCAGATATATATGGCACTTTCAAAGGGTTTGAATTGAGATTAGACCATCTACAATCGTTCAATTTAAAATCACATGGATGATATGCTTTCTCAAAATGACGCACTAAACAAACCCCCCCCCCCCCCTTAAATTCTAACCATTACACACTAACAAGTGGTATGTGATTAAAAAAATCAGTAAAAAGTACACCTAAGAATATATAACAATAAATTAAGTCAAACTATTTCTTCAGCAAAAAGGTTTAGTTTGGAAGGCCCGTTAATATGTCAATATCTAATTATCGCATATTACCAGTTATATAGAAGGGGGAATACGTAGTTTTCTTACCTAATCTTTAATAAATGAAAGAAGAAAATCTTAACTTAAAATATTTTACATCAAAAGCTCAATGTTTGAACCATGAAAAGCACTAGAAAGATTAACAATAACAACGTAGCTATTATTTTTTAGAAAAAATATAATCAGAGTTAAATTACCAGAGAAAAATAACTTCAGTATGACTTTTTTCGACTAACATAAGCCTTAACTTACCTCGAGACATAAACTTTCTTCAAATACCCGTTTCCTTCAAGCTAATCCAAGTCATGATTCATATGTCACATGATAATCAATTACAATAAACATCAATAAAGGTTCGACAACTTCGACTATATTCTCATTACTTTGGAATATTTGCCTAATCCCTCTAACTTGTGTGTTTCGTGATGATTCACGAACTAAATCTACTCATCTCATTCTTTCATTTCTCGTTGGTAGAAACATGAGTAATGCTATTTTAAATCATAAGATTCTATTTCAAATCGAAGATCTCACCCCTTTTTATGTAATGTGACAAGTTCCATTCACGGCTAAGAAAATCTCCATTTTCTCATTGATTTCCCACCGACAAATGTTCAGTGGATATTTTTCACTGAACGTCAGTGAAAAAAAATTAAATAGTAGTGTTTTTTTACACGGAAAATATAGAAAGTTTCCCAGCGTTTCCATAAGAACATATTTCCTACCATGCATTTTTTTTTCAGCGAGCTGATTCGGTAAGAATTATGTGGAAAAGTAATGTTTTATAGAACAAATTTCTCACTAAATATTGGTGGAAAAACCTTTGTTTCTAGTAGTGATCCATGAAAGCTAGGCTTGTATTAGTTTGAAGTATAAATAATGAACTTGAAGGGTGTCAAATGCTATGAAAAGTACAAACACGAGATGAAATAAATCGAATGACAATTCTGTTTTCGAATATCGGCAATTATGTTGTCCGACACCAGTAACAACATTTTAGCAAAACAGAAAAAACTTGAAGAGTAAATGTAGCGGAAATTTAAAGAACACAAAAATTTTAAATTTAAGTTATATATATTATATAACTTATGATGGTCAACGACCAAATGTATTGTATATATATTATATACAAACAGACAAATTCCTTTCTTTATAGATTTACAAGATAAAATGGAAAAGAATTAAAAGTTGAAGTCGCAGATGACTTCCTGAAAAATCTAACTAAGTAGACATGGACAACCTCTCGTTACAATTGCTCCATACAAAACTAATCTAGAATCTAAAACAACAATTGTAATGTTGACAGAATGTTGTCAACACACTCAAGCAACACTGGTGATCCAGATTTCTGAGATGAAATTCGAGAGCTCTCTTGGTATTTTTACTTTCTGGTTCTGGATATCGATTCTCTGTAGTATCATCTCTATTTATAGTAAAGAGTCTTCCTTGAAAAGCTCATCGATCATACTTGTTGGACGTGGATGATTTGGAGGAGGAATTTGATCCGGACGAGTATGATAGAAAGATGAAGAAGGCTTTTGGTGATGCCTATTATGATGCAGATGATATGGATCCTGACTTTGAAAGTGACGAGGATGAACTTGAGAAGCCAGATTTCGACAAGGAAGATGAGTTACTGGGAGTCCCGAAGGGATGGGATAATTCCGACGAGCCTCGTGATGGGTTTTTATCAACTAGGGAAAATTTTCTGAAAGCTATAGAGAATGAAGGTGACAATAAAGGAAGTGAGGATGACGACGGGGTGGATGAAGAAGGTAAGCGGAAGAAGAAACGGAAGCGGAGTAATACAGTAATGAAGGAAGTTAGAGAAGAGCTAATGGAGGAGTATTATAAATTGGACTATGAGGATACTATTGGGGACTTAAAGACAAGATTTAAGTATAGGCCTGTCAAAGCTAAAAGATTCGGGCTTGCTCCAGAGGAGATGCTAATGATGGAGGATAAGGAGTTAAATCAGTATGTCTCTCTGAAGAAGATAGCGCCATATAGAGAAAAGGAATGGAAGGTACCCCGTATTAAAACGTACCAACTGAAAAAGAAACCTAAAGGAGGAGTATCACATGTGCCAAAAAAAGACAAGAAGCCAAAGTTTGATAATAAGGAAAAAATTGAAGGTGAGACAGATGATAGGAAAAGGAAGCAAGAGGAACCTAATGGAGATACAAGCAAACAAAGTAGGAAGCGAAAGAAACAAGCTGAGAATATATCTACATCAAGGCTTAAGGCATATTCTGCTAACCCATCAGAGTCGAACAGAAAAAAGAAGTTGCAGCCACTTAATGGGAGCAGCTTTGTATTGCAGGTAATTGATTAAGAATTATTTTGCAGCATGTTCGTTTTCAAAGTGGTTTTTCCAAATCATATTATTTGTTTCAGATTGTAATTCTGTTACGTGGAAACAAATTTGTATGTGGTATATTTTAGTTGAAACCATCAAATACATTTGTTTCATGGTGTTGTTTTTTGTAAAATTAATAAGGCAGTTAGGAAGTTTAAATGTCATTAGAGTTGTAAATGCCTGGAGTTTTTGTAGTCTATCTGAAGTCAAGGAAACAACTAACGTAGACTCCTTCAGACTGCTGGTGTCAACTCTATTATCATATGGATGATGGGTCTGCTTTGAATTCTCTAGGCCATCGTACATTGAACTTAATGGTTGTGTGCTAAAAGACATGTCCTATATACCAGGTATTGGAGGCAGACTTGAGAATAGGTGTGATAGCAAGGTCCTTTGTGTGTGTGTGTGTTTTTCCTATATTGAACCAATGCAAGGGGAGAGAGAAAAAGACTCCCTTCACTGACATCCAATAGAATGGCAGAAGGGGAAAAGTATATCTGTAGTAGTTATATGTGTATTAGAGGTGAGTAGCAATTTACTCTATCAGAAGAAGAGTTGGGTGACACGGCACTTTATCAAACAATGAGGTGGGTAACGAATTAATTGAACATCAAACTTGCTATGCATAGAGACGAAGCAACTAGTATTTTGGTAAGTAAAACTGTGTCAATTCATTTACCTAACTATAGGGTTGGTTTTCATTTCTGTGCAACTCTTGTGGACTAAGGTTTTCACTCTAGCATTGATTGCAATTGTGAAGCAAATTGCTTATTTACAAGGTAGATATCTGGGAGTTCATGCTGTACCTTTTAAAGATGTAGATACAATCCAAACCCTCTTGCAGCAGATAATCTGTATCTCTCCAAGAAGTATTTCTTGCCACGATTATTGATTTTGTGAAGAACATCATTAGGCTGGAAAACGTACTTAGCCTACATTTCGGTCTAGTTATTTATCAGAGGGACAAAAGAGTGTAGATCATTTTGCTAGGAACGTTTGCCTTGATGTACTTGACATGAAGGGCTTGTAATGATGAATTCTTAGTATGGATACTACAAACTGTGCCAAAAACTTATTATGAGTAGTCCATATGGCATCCTTCCCTCACCCAAGAATGTGGTCTAACGGTTTATAAAATTGGAAGGAGAATTGTTAGAATCACGTAGGGATTATGTGTATGGGTTATAGTCTCCTTATATATGCTTCAACCATTATTTCTATTTGAGCTAACTTTTGGTGTTGAGTTAGGTAAAATAGTATCAAAGCAAACCCGTCTGGTGTTGGGCTACCAATATTAGGTCATCCATGTTATGTTCCTTCACACTCAATATGTGCACTCCTAAGCGTGCTGAAGAGTGATATATTTTAAATCCTTTTATAATTGTTATTTAGTGAGCTTATGTTCTAAGTAATGTTGCATCCTAGTCCTGACTCGATGACTGCTGCATCCCCATGGGAGGAATACCTCAAGTTCCCTAAACCTCCTGGAAGTGCGCATTACAGACCAGATTCTGTCAAGTGCAAAAGTATGCCATCATCAGTCCTAATTGCCTTATTCATGAGATATTCTTTGCGCCTGGTCTCTAGAAACCTCACTAGTCATGCATTAATCTTGTCAAGAGTATTAGGTGGCTTTGCTGAAACGTTTTTATCATTGCCAGCTGCCTCCCAGGAGGGTGACTGGCTGGAAACTAAGAGAGTTTGAAATATGGATGGTTTTCATTTTATGTTGATCTTATCTTGCACATGAGATGGTTGTAATTATTGGGTAGGTCTTGGGTGCGGATCTTTTGTGATAACCTGCAAAAGCCCATTCTCGTTGTGGTTGTGGTTGTTGCAGTTTTATCTTGTTCTGCCTTTCATTTGGGGAGGTCGGTGGTGTTAGTTTGTTAGGATTCAAGTAGAGCTGTGGCTTAAAACAATGATATTCAATTGTTCACATCTAACTGCCAGAAGTGGGAGACAGCTGAACTTCAAACCAAGAGAAATCTAGGCAGCATAACTATAAGCAGTTTTGGAGTATTAAAATGATCCAATTTAATACTTCCGCAAGAGAAGTAAAGACAGACATCTCAGTGCTGCAGCATTCAATAAAATGTTAACAGTTATCAAAAATAGAATTATAAAACAGAATACAATTCTAAATTTAAGAAAAACGTCAATAAGTTTGTCTGGTTATGAAGTAGGTTTGCAGATAATAACCCAATATTGAAATAATTCTAACAGTTTCAGGTAAAAACCAGAGTTGGTATACAAGGAACCTGAGAATGTTGCAACTGGCCTTTTCAGATAAATAAGCGTTGGGTTGAGAAGGCCACTGTGAAAATAATATCGAATTGGTTTTTGATGTTCCTAATTGATTCGACTTTCCTAGGTTCCACCTTTCCTCTTGGCTATCCCAGAATATTACTAAAAAGAAAAGTCCTTACTGTAAGAGTTGAACAGTTCCAAATTTACACTACTAGGAAAACCTAGAGAAAAACTATTTGTCACTTGCTTCTTTGTGTTCCTACTGGAAGGAATACGTCTGTTGGATTATAAATTAAGCTCTACATATAGAATTTAGAACATTGAGGAATCTATGCAGTTATACTAATCTCCAATAGGCGCTCATGTGTTTTATGAAGTTGAGGGTTCCACTTACCGTTATGAACTTGAGAAAGTTCACTTCGTACTCAAAGGAGCAGTGGTGAATTATAATGAGAAACAATAGTAGATGCTAAACAGTTTTGAGTCATATCCAATTTTCATATCTGTAGTCATATTTGTCCAATTACAGGTTTGGAGCCTTTCTTGGACCAGTGATTTTTGTATATTGTAGTTTGACCTGAACAGGTCTGACACCATCCTGTGCATCTTTTCATTTTCTGGGCAACTTATAGCTGACACACAGTCCCTCTAGACAAGTATGGCAAAAAGATACCTTACCTAGTTATATTTACCCATTTTTCCATGTGTAGTCTTAATCTTGGTATGGGTAGATTGCCTCTCGCAGTTATGCGCCTTTTCTTGCTGGTAAAAATTTCCATCAGTTGATTCACAGTTCACTAATGTTCATAGTATCAAGTCCTTGCACAACTTCTCATGTGCTTGAAATGGTCTGGTCCGGAGATGTCACACTACATTATGGATAACCTGATTCGGTCAGGAGTTGTCCAGTCTGTTGAGTAACTCGAGGTCATCTACGTCAAAGACTGTAAAATTCACTTGCATATTTAAGAATTGAGAATGAATAGCTTCTGCTTTAAGCACAACCAAGTTCTCACTGCATGAGAAAACACAGTATTACAAACCCCTTCCCGAACATACACTCTAATTTAAATTATTGCCTTCTTCATAAAACCACTAGTATCTGGTATAAATCGACCTGTTATATTTGTGCGAGCCCCTTGGTCATGATGTAGAATAAGCTGGAGTATCTTCTCATGTTAGACTTGTCTGGCTGCCGTTGCTCTCTTACATATTTTATTTAGATGGAAATTACATTGTTTAGTTGATGGTTAGATTCAGAAGCTTTGTGCATATTGCAGGTGCATGTATGCAAAGTGCATTTCTCATGCGTCTATGAGTGAGATATGATGCTTTTCTTAAATGTGGTAATATATGGGTTCTTTGGAGTTTATGATTCAAGTGTTTAGCATTTCCATTTTGCTTTGAAGAATCTTACACATTTATGTTTTGATTATTGCTCTATCGTTGCCATGATATGGAAGCAGAAAAAGAAAAGATGTAGGAAAGAAACATTACCTAGTGTGATTAAAGCGTGGAGCGGGGCCTTGTCTCTTTTTTCTGCTTTGCGCTTCCAAAAATACTGGCTGAGGATTAGATGGTTCTTTCACTCAGTACAGGAGTCTACTTAAACTCTCGTACTTCAATGTGGACTTCTGTTTTTCCACATTTGTCATGTGTTGTCTGAAAAAAGAAAAAGAGGTGTAATGTATCTACTCAAAAATTTAATTCTCCTGTTTTATAGCATGCGTGCTTATTGAAATTTTCATATATCAATGAAAGCTTGATCTTACTGAACATTATGTTAAAATGTACACAGGTTGTTGGTCATGGTGATCAATGAAATATCGTGGCCACAAATATAGTCTACTGGCAAGGGCCAACTGGGAACAGTGTTTTGCAGATCTAGCTTAGATGATTGTATTTTAAATTGGTGTTGTAGAAATTTTTTGGTCAACAGTTGATATTTTGTCATAGTTCTGATGGATCTCTCAGGGTTGATGAGCCATTACAATTGAGTTTATATAAATATTCTTTAATTGGAGATAGGACGACATATTTCTTGTGTAGGGTCACTTCATTTCATTTTTCTTTTCCTTTAGTACAATTATTTCAGAAGTTTTATGAAGATTATTGATTTGAATGTAGAATGATTTCATTTAGCAATTAAAACGAGTTATAATATCTGGTAAACAATTGTAAAAGACATTGAGTGAGGTGATTCAAAGTAGTTACGAGTACTATTGAATGTGTAGTGAAAGATTTGATGTAGATAAGATATTCTAGAATTATTGAAGTAAATTCATATTGCGCTTAATCCTGATGAGTGAAATCTATGCGCAGCTCTAGTTTTCTTTGTTAGCTGTTTTTGGTGTATTTTCTTTTGTTCTGCTTTGCAAGTTTGAAAGAAGCTATATAACTTGGATGCTAGATCTCGTGAGTTTTCTCATGACCATATGATGGCAGTGGTGGCTTAAAAAATTATATAAGGAGATGCAAAAAGACACTATAATGAACCCTGTGCCATTACAATAGAAAATTCATGTTTTGCACAGTATAATTTCTCGACGAAAGGGATTCAGTTCGATTCTATTATTGGAATAGTATTCTTAAGAATCTCTCCTTTATTGGAGTATTGTTCCTTAAGAATCTCCTACAAAACCAGCCAACGATCGAATTGATTTTAAATTATCTTCACAAAATGTAGGAAGACCCATAATGAGTCCAGTATGCGTTACTGTAGCATACTAACAGTCTATCTTCTATTCTTCTATTCTTCTTGCCGTATATTGTATCCAATTTTCCTTTTTAGCAATTTTTTCTTCTTTCTGAAAAAATAAACACATCTCTACCGAATCAACAGATCAAACTATCCTATGAAGAAACTGGTCTGGGTAAAAAGGTATTAATGATAAAGAATGAATTTTAGGATATTTAATAGGCAAAAATTGTTACGCCTTGAAGCTTTTATTCAACCACTAAGGACTCATTTGGTTGGGGAATAAGTTAATCCGGAATAACTAATCCCGAAATTAGTTATCCCACTCTTAATATGGATATGAGATAAAAATAACATTACAATGTCTGGATAATTAATCCAAGGATTTCATTTTCAACCAAATGTGAGATAAACTCTTCCCAAATTTAATCGTGGAATTAATTATGTGATAAGGACATAAATGGCCATCCATGTGAAACTATTGACACCGGATGTCCCAAGAAGCTTAAAAAATATTTATAGTTTTTTCAAAATAATTTCATTTGGTAGCCATTTTCAGCCAATTCCAACACATGTATAGAGACAATATCATCGTTGTATAGAATATGTATCGATATTGTATATGTATAGAAAATGTATAATACATATAGAAATTGTATCATTATTGTATAAAAATATGTATCCCTATTGTATGTGTGTAGAAAATGTATCATACTTGTATAATTTGTGTATAATAAATATATAATCAACACATATTATACAAATACTACTACACATATTATACGTATTTTGAGGATATTTCTTGAAGGCAACAACTTCAAAGTCCCCTGGAGAATAGAAATAATGAAATAAGAACAGGACTAGAACCCACAATTTTGACTGAAATGAAAAAATTAAAAAGAATTTTCTGAAACATATTTACACGCCCAGTGGGACTCGAACCCACAATCGCTTGATTAGAAGTCAAGCGCCTTATCCATTAGGCCATGGGCGCTGTTGTTCTTTTGTAACACAGAGAATCCAATATAACGTTTATACGAATTATTCGAAGAGTAAACATTAACCAAACTAATGAAACCCAAAAAATAAACTAGCAAGAATAAATATTAAATCTTCGAAAAAAATAAAATGCACACAAATATTTAAAAAGAAAACTATCATGCTTAACTTTACGTGAACGATGTAGATGAATCCTAACTCATGGTAATTTATTAAACTTATAAATTTCAACTTGACTAATCATAGTTTACTAGTCTTGAGCACTCATATAAGAATCACGCTATCACTACCATACATAAAATTTCATTCAAAGTGCATGATAGATAATTTTGGATCGTATTAGTATATGGTAAAAGTTATCTCAGGATCCTCATTTAATTCTTCAATCTAACTCCTTTAGCTAATAAGTGCGGTATTTCTACTACCTTAATTAGATTGCCTGTCTCAGATCAATCTAAGTGTATAACATCTTTGAGGATCATCACACACATTTAGATGCTGAAACTATACGAAACACATATTAGTTGTTAGTTTTCCTCCTTTTGTGTTTGATTTTTGTTTATTTTACTTATGTTTAACAATGAATAGCTCAATCTCTGTAAAGTAAGATGTAAATTTATTTTCTGGAAGTGAATCTAAGAGTATGTAACTGTTTTTTCTGAAAAATCCCCATCATTTTCTGGGCCTAAGAAAGAGGTAGTTTGAGTTAAATTCATTACTTACATTGAAACTTGTTGTTAAGTGGCTTATTTTGCTTATTTATATCAAAATATTGTCATTTCCTTATTCTAATTTTGATCGTTGACTTTTAACATTTAAAATTTCAAAATCAAGTACAATGAAAATAGAAAATTTTGATAAGGAGAGTGTAAACAAATTTTAAGTTGTTATTTTCGAAACTAATTACTATTGAATAATAATCTTACGGTGGAAGTAGTTTCTCTCCACTATTTGTCAATTGAGATTAGGATTCTACCACAACTCTACATGTTTTTTTTCTTCTTTTTAATTTATTTTTTTATTATAGAGGGTAAGGGAAGGGAAATGAGAGAGGAATTACAATGGAGAATCGAACCCTCACCAACAAGGTGAAAGTTCATATAATCAACCAACTGAATTATTAACATCCCCCAACTCTACATGAGTTGTTAGCGTTAAAAAGAGAAAAAAAAAGTCACCCTTCTAATTTGTGTTAGTACCTATTACTAGCTTTCACAACTCAAATTACCCTATGGCGGTACCCCTGTCATGTGTATTTCTTTAGTACGGTATAAAAAATTATTAGTATCCAGTGTTTATTTTAAGTCAATATTTACATAATATATATTTGTATATAATTTTTTTTAATATTTAATTATAGTTAATCTACATATATCTTCATCTCGTTATATCACTCAATTAATAAATTTATATAATTTGATATAAATATTGTATCTACAATATTCGTATATATTTTTCATCGATAATGTTGCTTTTTTATGATTACGATTTCTTTGGTACCGCTAAGATCAGATGATATGCAGTAAATGTCAAGTTTTGTGCTGCATTTCATCAATTGGAACACAAAATGAGAGGCCCAGATTCAACTCACCATGCATTTTTGCGTCTACTTACTGAAAAGCTAGGTACCAGCTATCAAAACTTAGACAACCATTCATTATAAATGTTCTTTTAATTACTGGTTCCGTTTCAATTTATGACATTTGAAATAATATTATCTTTCTAGGTATTTCATAGTTGCTTACTCTTCAATGTGTATTATTACTTGTTGTTTTATCTTTTTTATATTTTAATATTTTGTTGTCTTATTTTTCTTACAATCCTGCATCTGTTACGTTTCTTTTGAGCCGATGGTGTATTGGACACAATCTCTCTACTCCACAAAGATAAGAGTAAGGTCTGAATACATTCTATACTCCCGACCTCACTTATGGAAATACATTGAATATGTTGTTGTTGTATATTTAGTGATAATTTAATTTGATTTTAAATTTCTTATTTTATTCTTAATGGAATGATTTAAACTACATATTTTTTCATGATTTATTTAGTACATAAGATTGAATACTCTTTCTTTCCTTTTAAATTCTCTATCCAATAAAATACGATAAATTGGGATGAGAGTAGTAATTTGCTTACAAAAGATAAATAAATAAAGTACTATAATCTATCCTTATTTAATAAGGCTCTTGCTTATTTTTGTCTTGAGTAGATAGGGATAAATATAGAATAATAAAGTTAATTTCTCTTAATTTTTTAAGTGAATATTTATTTTAAATCAAAATAAAAAAGCTAAGTGAATAATTATTTTGAAGCGGAAGGAGTATTTGTAAGGCTTTCTATTTTTTCTACATAAATTGTAACTGCTTACCTGAAGTCAAGGAATATTTAATTTTATGATTTCTAATAAATATTATTTTGATTAGACAACCATCTTTATATTAAATTAATAGAATAAAAAAATCAATGTTGTGATCTATTATTTTTCTAGTTATATTACCTTTTCTCAAATTTTATGAGTTCATTTTTATCTATTTTAAATTATACATTTTTGAAGAAAATGAAAAGAAGGGAAAATGAATTTTTGCAGTGTAGGGAGAGGAAACTGTCTATTTTCTACGATTTCCTTCGTTGTCTCTATCATTATCAAAAGCAGAGGCTAATAGCGATTTATGAATGCCCTGTTTCTCAATTACCACAAGAGAGAGCATCATCTCTTTTTGAAGAGATTATACTTTCATCCTCCCAAATATCTCTTCAACAAGGGTTTTTGAGTTTGGATGTTTACTCATAAACCAATTTCTTAAATTTTTGGATCGCTATTCAGATTGTTAAATACCTACTCATATATTTCTTCGATTCATGCTACTCTCTCTGTATAATTTGGTGTCGGATCAGCTTCCGCACACCTAATTAATTCTACAAATATCTATCATCTCCCATCAGCACACCTAACTAATTCAACAAATACCTTACATTTCCATCAACAACATCTATCAGGTAACTCTGCCACCAAAACTAAAATAAGAATAAATCACTTAGTGTTTTTATCTGTGCTGGCTCTCTCTCTATTTGAGGGTCGCTATATATATATATATATATATATATATTACTCCCTCTGTCCTAATTTGCTCTTTCTTTGATTACAATTTCTCCAATTTTTTTTATATATTGTGAATTATTAATTATGCAGACTTGTAATACATTTTATATAATTTTTAACAATGTAAATAGTTGAAGAATCTATATTTAAAATTAAAAAAATAAAAATTGTTTGACCCCAAACTGGTCAATCTTCGAACAAATTGGACGGATAAAATATTATTTAATTATCTTTTGATCTAGAGATATTAGAAACTATTAAAAATGCAAATAAGCTGTAATTTTCTTTTTCTAGTTCAAATTTCAAAATGTTTAAAGTCGTTGTCATAAATTACCTTTTTAGCAAAAAGAGGTTGGATTATGCAAAGAATTTTTTCTCTTTCTTTTGTGTTTGATTTTTATTTTATTTTGCTTTTCTTAAACTATGAAGTGTTCATTAATCTGTCCGTAAACTAGTAATGTTAAAAATCTAAGAATTGTGGTGAAATAGACTTAGCTATATTAGTGAATGGTTTAATTCGCTTTATTGTTTTTCCTTTTCGTAGGTTGTCATGTTAGTGGAGGACATAGTTCAATAGTACTATCAAGCACTTAAAAAGATCTTTTTATTTAGTTATGTGGGGATGTAATTGGCTGTACAACTCTGACAAGATCTCTCTTCACGTTTTCCCTTTCGTTCAAAAGTCACCAACCATGCAATTTGGCTATTGGTTCCACTTAATTTGTACATGAACAGTATCTTCTTTGCACTTAAACAAATGGTTGCATGCCTAAGTTGTTTAAAATTAATTAACAAAATCATTACGGGGCTCAAAATGACTTATTTGTAGATTATTTCCCCTGTAGAAAATAGTAGAATATTACACTGTACAACAACAACAATAACATACCATATGTAATCACACAAGTGGGATCTAAGGAAGGTAGAGTGTACGCAGACCTTGCCTCTACCTAGTGAGTTAGAAAAATTGTTTTCGATAGACCCTCGACTCAAGGCAAGCAAATGAAAGCAGTTCGGAAAAAGAAACAACTGAAATAAAGAAGCTATGACAAAATACTATAAAAAGTATAACAAATCATTCTGAAAAGAAAACAGTAACTACAACATGATACTTCCTCCGTCCCAATTTATATAATGTACTTTCATTTGACACGCACTTTAAGAAATAAAGAAAGACTTTTGAATCTTATGGTCTAAAATAAATAAAAAATATGTGTGGTTATAGATATCTCGTTTTGCGTAAAAGATAAGTTTAAAGTTAAATTATTGCCAAATAAGGAAATATGTTATTCTTTTTAGAACGGACTAAAATGGAAAGTGAGTCATTGTTTTTGGGACAAAGGGAGTAATAATTTATGTTTTCTTTTCCCTGTTATAAATATTTTTTATCTAGCTTTATTATGAATTATACTAAGTGATTTTAATCTTGAAACAACTAAGGGAAGTGCCAATTTAACTTAAAATTGTTCCCAATCAAGTTCTGTCACAGCCGTGCTTAGAAAGAGGTAGGTGGAATCAGATTCATGTTTAATGACATTAGGGAGAATTATTGCACATGCTTTTATGTATTACTCCCTCCGTCCCAATTTATATGATGTAGTTTGATTGGGCATAGTTTAAGAAATAAAGGAAGACTTTTGAATTTTGTGGTCTAAAATATACCAAAGATTTTTTTGTGGTTATAAATCATCTCGTTAAGCGTAAAAGGTAAAGTTTAAAATTAAATTATTACCAAAAAAGGAAATGTGTCATTCTTTTTAGGATTGATTAAAAAGAAAAATGTGGCGTATAAATTGCACAAGCGACGTGAAAATGTCCTTCAGGAAGCAGTCAAGGTTGAAGTTATAAGTTGACCTTATTGACAGTGCATTTTCTTGCTTCTTGGAGTTGCTCTTATTGACAGTGCCCTCTATATTAAATTGTTACTGCACAAGTTTTCTTATTTGACTGGGAGTTGCTCTTTGAAGTTGTTGTGCACTTCTTCTACCTAGGAACTTAAAACAAACAAAGCCCTTGTATGAAGATTTATCTGTAAAGTCTTGATCTTTTTTTCCCCTCAACCGTGGTATCCAAGGACAACTTGCACACTCTATAAGGTCTTGATCTTTTGATACTATTTTATTCTTTCTGATGTTCAGTTCCCTTGTCAACTTTGGTCTCCTCTGGTTTATTTGTACATTTGTTGGGACAACATTTAGAAAGTGATCTTGATCAAGTTTTCTGTTGGTCTTTTCTTTCAGCAGTTTTACTCAAGTTTCCAACTGTCCTGATGATTTATGTTTTTTTGTTCTGATATTTGAGTGGTTGTATTTGTCATGGCTAGCCATATACTACTTTATTTAATAGTTTGACATCATACAAATATTTTAAGTAGTTTGTCCGGATCCCACCCTTCTTCCGAAAAAAGGGAAGGAGAAGGATAAGGATCTTCTTCAGTGATCCCTCTTGTTCCTGTTTAGTCCCCTTCATTTCGGAAGCAGTTTCTATTTCTACATCTCTTTCTTCCTCACTTTCCACCCTTTCTTCTGTTTTTGAGGCTTCTTTATGTTTCTTAGTAAGAATGGGTGAGGGTATTCTGCCTAAATAGTAGACACAGGTAATAAATAAGAGAATACTAAAGATCCGAGCCATAGAATTTCTCAATTCTAACACAAGGTACTTATTAGATCGAATGTACTTATTCGGTCTAATAGAATGATTTTGCCGTATCCAGACTAATACCAGTAGCATCACTTGTTTCAAGCTATTTGTAAGCTTCCACATATGGAGTAGTTGGCTATGAACCATTTGTTTATGCAACCGATCGCATCATTATGAATGTCATCTTACCTTGACAGTTGACTGAACATAAAAGTTTTAGCTTCTTCAATAGTGGATGAAGGTTCCAGTGAAGGATCATGGATTGTGAGAATAAGGACTCTGAGCTTAGAAAAATTGGATCATCTCGCACAAGCAGTGCCGGTTCTTCCATCAGGAGGCGTTCTTTAAGTTTATCACTTTCTCTTCCTAAACATATGAATGATGATGATGATGATGATGATGATGAAAGTGAATCTGTATCAGAAGCAGGAGATATCGGGGATCGAGAGCTTCATAGCAATAGGTACAGTGGGAGTTTCAGGCTAAGATTAATTGGTGAAAATGCACCAGAACATGGGGTGGTTGTTCCCATTTCAGAGGACACTATGTTGGAGTCCAACGCCAATTCATTATCCCCCACAAAATTAATCTCTCAACCCGAGCATAAAGAGAATGTGAGTATGGTTAAATTGCCTGTAAGCTTGTTCTAGGTATTCCAATCTACTTCTCCAGTAACATTTGTTCTGTGATCTTCATGCAGGATGAAAAAACAGAAGTGCCATGGGTTTTGGAGTATACTTCATGCCTCTTGTTTCTAGCTGTACTTGGAATATTGGGGGTAATGTACTATATATTTTATTTTGAGTCCACTAAAAAGCCTTTACTTTGCATATTACATTTTTGCCTTTCCAAATAGAAGGGGAAGTATGTTATTTTGTCAATGCCCTACCATTCTGCTTTTTTGTTTCATTTTCGCTTGGAGTTCAAGTCTATATCTGATTGTCTCTCGCTGCTCCCAAATTAATTCCAAGTTGGTTAATTTCCTATGCTTTTGCACTGTTTTATTTTTATTTGGATTCTTAAGTAAACTGTTGTCCTGAAGGCTCCTTTGATACTGGTAAGTTCTATACTTCTATTGGCCTATTTAATTGAAGCATTGAATTTTCTTAAAACAAAATTTGTTTTTACAAAATGAAGGTATGATCGGGGCAGTTTCAGTTGTTTTAGTTTCTTGAAAATGCCTTTATTTACTCATGAGACAATATCTTGGCTGTAGATATTTCATCGACTGATGTCTGATCTTTGGACAAGTTAGTGTTAATTTGACGAAGATTAACACATTTTATGTCTGTTGCTCTTTAAGGTTGAGGCATTTGATGTGTGGAAACTCTTTGCTTCAGTTTTAATGATAGGATTATTGCTACATAATACTTGGTTTGGCTTTTGCAAGAACTCAAAGTAACCAGAACCAGTTTACACAAGGAAATATAGGGAGGATCCATCACATAGCAAAGCTGTTGAACCCATAGCCTGCTGACGTGTAGGACTATTAACTTTTTTTTAGGTGATTGGCTTGTTAGAAAGTCCATTTGGACCTTTTCTTGTGTTTGTTTTCTGTATGATTATATCTTTGTTTTTTTCTGGAATACTAGAATCAGCTTTTTACCGTTTTAGAAAATTGCAAAATAGCACTAGACTGTAGTGCAACTTTACAGGGATCTGATTATGTAATACTCTGCAGGTTTTGTTGAGATATGGTCTCCAAAAATTATTTGGACCAGGAATAGTTGGTGCCACAAGTGATCATAGTTATATGTATCTCGACCTGTCTTCTAACATGGTATACCATTCTTTTTTTCCTCTGTACTTGTTTATCTGCTTCATGCAGCAAGAGAAATATATGACTATGCCAATGGACGGGATTTAGTTAAAAGCATGAAATTTAATTCCAGGTTGCAAGAGATCAAATACTGCCTGTTTCTGCAGTGGAGAAATGCAAATTGATTTTCCTGTTTCTCATGTTGTTCTGACTTTTCTTAAAGCTATATGAGAAATTGTTAGTTAAAGGAGTTTGGAAAAAGTTCATTTCTATGAGTGCAAGTTGGAGGGATCCTGAGCATTTGTTAAATCTTTCATGGAGTTGTTTTTAGTTTAGAAGATGTTATCAAACATATTCCGCTCTAGAATAGAATGTAGCTTTAATCATACACGCATGATGGTTATTTAGACGGTAAAGAAATGGTTCTTGGACCTAATCCAACTCCAAAAGCTAGCTCATGAGGGGTGGATTGTCCAAGACCATATAAGGAGACCAATTACCCTCATATCCAATGTGAGACTCTTAACATTCCCCCACACGCCCAGACCTCGTTAACTGAAGCGTGAATAATATAATACGAAATGAATCTTGGGTCTAACTCAACCCCAAAAGTTAGCTCACGAGGGAAGGATTGCGCAAGACCATATACGGAGACCAAATTCCCTAATGCTCACCGATGTGGGATTCAACATAGACCTTCCCAAATATACTTGGTTCTTGTAGTTTTATATGTGAATATTCATATGTAATTGAACTCATTTGTTTGTTTATATTTCTGTACATCCTTTTGATCAGCAAGGTCATGACTTGATACATGCTCAACCAAGAACATGTAGTTTTAGTATTTTCATGTTTCTCTTGTAACTCATTTGTGGTAATTGCATTTTGTTATTTGACCTCATACAATTTATTTTTGCCTGCTAAAGGTCGGTTCGTTCTTGATGGGTTGGTTTGGTGTGGTCTTTAAAGAGGACATTTCCAGAATTTCAAGTCAATTGGCAATTGGATTGTCAACTGGTTTTCTAGGAAGCCTTACTACTTTCAGTGGTTGGAACCAAAACATGCTCGAGCTTAGTGTTGAAGGGCAGTGGGTTTTTGTAGTTCTTGGCTATCTTATAGGTATATATTACTTTCGTGCATAGATGAACAGTTGCTGTGTCAATGTTGGGGTAAATATAACTGCATCAAAGTTATTTTTGCCTTTTTAACTCTTTGGCGTATTAGAGGAACCATCATTTCCTTCTTTGAACTTACTATTGATATGTTGCGAATTCTCGTAGGTCTATTTCTTGTTGCCTACTCGATCATATTTGGAATTGAGACGGCCAAAGGTGCCAATTGGCTGTACAAAAGAGCCACTATGAATTCATCCAACTCGGGTACTGCCTACCATTGGAGAGTAGATAGCTACAAGCGCCATTTAATACTTATACTCTTTCTACTACTCACTCTAGCATCTCTCTGGAGTATGAGCATAGGACTGGAGGTAAATGAATTCAGCAGTGGCAGCACAAAAGCGCAGTTGTGGCTGGCCTGCATGGTTGGTCCATTTGGCGTGTGGATTAGGTGGTTCTTAGCACGACTAAACGGACGGGGTTTAGGAAAATCAAGCCGTCTCAAATGGGTGCCTTTCGGAACATTGATTGCCAATGTATCAGCAGCTTGTGTCATGGCAGCACTTGCAACCTTGAAGAAAGCAGTAAGTATAGTTTCTTGTAAGGCTTTATGTCATAATTAGCTCTATTTATTGATGTATCTTGTAACGTATATAAAGGTTAATTATATCTATGTATGTAGGTTAACACAACGACGTGTGATACTGTTGCTTCTGGTATTCAGTTAGGATTATTGGGCTGTCTAAGTACAGTTTCAACTTTCATTGCTGAATTTCATGCAATGAGAGGAAGCAAGTATCCATGGAGGGCATATGTGTACGCTTTGTGTACAATGCTTATATCATTCGTCTTGGGGACACTTGTATACTCCGTGCCTGTTTGGGTTGAAAATTTCAACTAGATGATCAATGTCGATATTGGGGTTCTTTCAAATAGTAAGTTGTTGTTCTCAGCTCATCCGATCTTGATATTTTTTTGGGCTGTTGATCAGGTCCCTTATACATCTGCTGGCGAATGCAACAGTTGGTTGTTTCCCAGCTCCCAAAGAAACAAGAAGAAATACAATAAGGGTATTCCAAAATTGCGAAATACAAAATCTCACTCGTAATTTATTTAGTGCACAGTACTAAGGATGTAATTCTCAAATCGTAATTTATATATATATATATTCATCAAAAAATTATTTATAAGTCAATAATATTTAAGTGAAGAAATAATAAAAATACTTGGTCCCTAAAAAATTAGACCTAATCATCCCGACCCCTAATCATTTTAATTTTCATTTCCCTCTCGTTCTGTGTCTCAATGTAGCAGCCCCCTTTTCAGCAATTTCTCTTTCGTATCATATGTCTAAAAAATGTTATGTCGGCAAGGGGTTGGAATTAGGGAAATGAAGACGATTAGGGATTTGGGGTACTGTATTTGGAGGGAAATCGGGCCACGTGTCTATAAAGGGATTAAGTGACCACACGTGGATGCAGTCCAACGGCGTAGATTAGAAGGGGGTCAAATAAAATCTAACGGCTCAGATTAGAAGTTAGCTAATAAATCGGACGGTGGGAGATAGATCTTGACAAATGGATTATATAGGATAAGGAGTTTAAGCTTAGGACAAGGTCAAAGTACATTACTCTGTAAACAAGGTGTGTATTGACCTCAAGTCAAAAGATCTTCATCTCCCACACGCTGATAACACTTTAGACATGTATAACAGATAGTTTATCAGCAGAGTATATCAATACTTTCCAAAAGTATCCATGTGTCCATCACTAGTAGCAGGTGAGACATACTACATTCTCTAAGAATGTGATGCAGATCACATGTCGACTTATAACATATCATCGATATCTCATTCTCGATGATCATTAGTCGAGGCCGTTTTAGAGTTACGCTCTATCATTAATATCTCACTCTATTAATGACAACGTAAGATCAAACGATGCACATTAATGAATAATTACAAACAATCAAATAATAATTCAATAATTCCAAATGTCATAAATATTAATCTTATTAATAATATGAATGTGTTCAAGTACATTTGTCCGTAATAATGATTATCTCTAGGACATACATACTTTCAATCTCCCACTTGGCCTAGAGCCAATCTCCGATGTATCTAATACCCATGTTTTCAAAATGACTATTATATTTAACTAAGCTTAATGGTTTAGTAAATGAGTCAGCTAGATTATCACCTGTGGAAACATAGTCTAATCTTATTTCTTCATTTCCACCATCTCCCTGAGTATGTGATATTTCCTCGGTACATGTTTGTTTCTGTTTGTTTATCTTGGTTCCTTAGCTTGCGCAATCACACCAGTGTTTTCATAATAAATCGTTATTGGACAAGTGGCACTTGGAACAACCCCTAGTTCCTTTAGGAACTCAGATATCACGACAACTTCTTTACTAGCTTCCGATCCAGCAATGTACTTAGCTTCTGTTGTTGAATCAGCAGTTGTAGCTTGCTTGGAACTTTTCCAACTCACTATTCCGCCATGAAAATGAAGGCATATCCGGATTGAGATTTGAAGTCATCAAGATTTGTCTGGAAGCTAGCATCAGTGTACCCAGTACACACTAGCTTCTCTTGTCCACCATAGACTAAAAAATATTCTTTAGTTAGTCTAAGATACTTAAGAATACTCTTGACTGCTTTCCAGTGTTCTTCCCCAGGATTCTGCTGGAATTTGCAAGTCATACTAAGTGCATAGGCCATATCTGGCCTCGTACAAGTCATGACATACATGATAGATCCTATAGCTGAAGCATATGGGATTCTTTTCATGCGTTCAAGTTCTGCAACAGTAGAAAGACTATCCTTCTTTGATAACTTGATGCCTTGACCCATAGGAAGACTTCCATTCTTGGAGTTTTTCATAGAGAATCGTCTTAGCACTTTGTCTATGTATATGAATTGTGACAACCCCAACAATCGATTAGGTCTATCTCTATAGATCCTAATTCCAAGAATGTAGCAGGCTTCACCCAAGCCCTTCATCATGAAGGTGCTGGATAACCATTCCTTGACTGATTGCATGAGAGTCTTATTATCTCCCATTATTAATATGTCATCTACATATATAACAATGAAGACAATACTCCATTCCTTGCGTTTACTATAAATGCAGGGATCTTCTTTGCTTCTAACAAAGTCAAACGATTTGACTCCTTTGTCAAAGCAAATATTCCAATTCCTTGATACTTGCTTAAGTCCATAAATGGACTTCTATAGGTTGCATACTGCTTTGGGCTTAATCTTGGATGTAAAACCCTCAGGTTGTATCATATACACCTCCTTAATTAGGTTACCATTGAGGAAAACAGTTTTAACATTCATTTGCCAAATGTCATAATCATAGTATGCGGCTATTGCAAGCAAAATTCGAATGGACTTAATTTTCACAATAGGTGAAAATGTTTCATCATAATCGACCCCAGGCCGTTGATTATAACCTTTAGCCACCAGTCTTGCCTTATAAGTCTGTACCTTCCCATATGCATCAATCTTCTTCTTGAAGACCCATTTGAATCCTATGGGTCTAACCCCTGTTGGCAAATCAACCAAGTTCCAAACTTGATTGATGTACATCGAGTCCATCTCAGATTTCATGGCTTCTTGCCATTTCTGCGAATCAATGTCTAACATAGCTTCGCTGTAGGTTGTAGGTTCATCGTCATCAGGAATATCTATCTCATTGTGTATTTCAACAAGGAGATTAAGTCTTTCAGGCGGACGATGAGTCCTAGTGGTCCTACAGAGTTGATTATTCTGCGTTTCAGTGTTTGTTGCATTCTGATTGTGAAAAGGTCTTTGTGTGCTGGACAATCCATCACCTTGAGAGCTTTCAGGAATGTCATTTTCATGTATTTCCTGAATGAAATGATGTACAACCATTGTATCATCTTTCATTGATTGTGTATGAGAGCCCTGCATTTGTGTATGAGAGCCTTGCATAAAGAACCTATCTAGTTATCCACGGCAATTATTAATTTATATAAAAACATATTGTTTTATTAAAAACAAACTAAAAATCGTTTCAAATTTGAAGTTGAAGATGATTTATTTTAGTTTGCATATTTTTATAAACATTTACTGATACCTAACTATAGTTATCTAATATAAATGATATTTTAATAAAAAAAGGTGACATTGTAAAGTATAAAAATGAAATTAGTGAGTAAATATTATGTTAATAACATGAAATTGGTGACTTAACATGATGATCTAAAATAATGTTAATTAATAAGTAATGATAATAATAATATGTTAATGAAAAGGTTGTGATGACTTGTTATTGATTGATTATACAATAACTTTAGTCTGCACGTTATTATAAATAGCCTACTAATTTGTTATAAACTACAACTTAACAATAGTTTTTAATCAAAAATAATTATTTTAGTAAGACATATGACATTTTAAAGTATAAAAACTGAAATTTGTGGATAAACAGTATGTTAACAACGTGAAATTTGTGGATAAACATTATGTTAACAACGTGAAATTGGTGGCTTAACGTACTGATGATCTAAATGATAATTAATGAGTAATGTTAACAATATGTATGAAGATGTTGTGATGACTTTTTATCGATTATACACTAACTTTAGTCTGCATTATAAACAATCTACTAATTTATTATAAACTATAACCTAACAATATTTTTAATAAAAAAATAACTTTTTAATAATAAATGTTACATTAATTCAAAATGTATAAAACTGAAACTAAGTGACTAAATAATATGTAAACAACATGATGATAGTGACTTAACTAATGATGAACTAAATAATCTTAACAAATGAGTAATGTTAATCATATGTTAATGAAAATATTGTGATGACTTGTTAATGAATATAATTCTATGTTAACAACTTGAAATTAGTGACATAAATATATTTAAACAACATAATATATTCTTAACTATATTACTATTGGTGACTAAACTACGTGGTAACAACATGAAACATATTCCATAATTTATATTACAAACACTACAATATCCAAGATTATTGAAAGAAATAATCTCTTGATTATTTTCATTAATGAATGACTATATATACAATTTACAATTTTCATAATATAAAAAATCATATTCCTATTTTACTCCCAAAATCCTATTCTATTTGTACAAGAATACTATAATTATGGTAAGTATACAATGCTAATTATATACAAAAACCTATTACCAAAAACCACAATATACACGATGTGTATACCGTGTATATCACGGTCTCCCAATTGCCTTGAGTTTCTGTGATATACATGGTATACACAAGATAGTATACCGTGTATATTATGGTATATTTTCACACCCCCGCAGTCATAGCCGGCGATCTTCGTACGCTGAGACTGTCCCTAAAATCTTTAAATAGGACCGAGGAAGACCCTTGGTAAAGATGTCTGCAATTTGATACCTGGAAGGGACATGTAAGAAGCGTACTTGTCCACGGGCTACCTTTTCGCGAATAAAATGGATATCCATCTCAATATGTTTAGTGCGCTGGTGTTGAACCGGATTCCCAGAAAGATATACGGCACTAATATTATCACAATATACCAAGGTAGCTTTTTGAATCGGAAAGTGAAGCTCCAAGAGAAGATTACGTAACCAACATGATTCAGAAACAACATTGGCTACCCCTCGATACTCGGCCTTTGCACTGGAATGTGATAAGCTAGCATGTCGTTTGGCAGACCATGATACCAAATTGTCGCCAAAAAAAATACAGTATCCAGACGTAGAGCGTCTGGTGTCCGGACAGCCACCCCAATCAGCATCGGTATACGAGACAAATGTAGAGGCTGATGATGGATATAGATGTAAACCATATTCAAGTGTTCCTTGGATGTATCAGATAATGCGTTTGAGCGCATTCATGTGCTCCACTCTAGGATCATGCATAAACAAACACACCTGTTGTACGACATACGTAATATCCGATCTCGTGAAAGTAAGATACTGAAGATCTCCAACAAGACTGCGATATTGAGTGAGATCCTCGTAAGGTGAGCCAACCGCAACACCTAGCTTGGGCTTGGTATCAACTGGAGTGGAAGTAAACTTACACGAGGACATACCAGCTCGCTCAATTATCTCTATGGCATACTTCCGTTGGGATAAGAACAACCCTCCGACATGACGAGTGACAAAAATTCCCAAGAAGTAACTCAAGGGCCCCAAGTTTTTCATAGCAAATTCAGAACTGAGTAGTGTCATGATAGACTTGCGTAAATCATCAGAAGAAGCTGTCAAGATAATATCATCCACATATAATATAGAATATATGCCAAGGAAGTACCACGATGATAGATGAACAGAGAATTATCAGACCGGCTGTGAGAAAATTCGATAGTAGATACATAGTCTACAAACCGCTTATACCTGGCTCGTGGGGCATGCTTAAGCCCATATAATGACTTTTTCAATAAACAGACATGATGAGGATATGTGGGGTCTCAAAAATCCAAGGGCTGATGCATGTAAATTGTCTCCTTAAGATCACAATGTAAGAAAACATTCTTCATATCTAACTGATGAATGGGCCATGCCTTTGAAAGAGCCAAACTGAGAATAGTGCGAATGGTAGCCGGTTTAACTACCGGACTAAATATCTCACCAAAATCCACGCCAACCTATTGAGTTTTACCATCACCTACAAGACGAGCTTTATGTCTCGCAAAAGAGCCATCAGAATTCAGAATTATCTTTATGAGTAAAAATCCACATAGACCGAATAATATTAACACTAGAAGGACGGGGAACCAACTCCCAAATCTTATTTTTAATAAGAGCATTATATTCATCGTTCATAGCTAATTTCCAATTCAGGTTAGTTAAGGTAGACACTGAGTTATGTGGTAAAGGGGATTTAGAGACATTAGAATTGAGATTAAAATCTTGTTTGATTTAAAAATACCATTTGACTACCAGTAACGGGCCCTTGACTCGAGGAGGAAGCGGGTGGATTTTAGGCAGTAGGTGGGCTGGTGATGGACCGGCCAGTAGGCAGTAGGCCTGCTGGCCCAATGACGGAAACAAGAACTAGACCGAAAACGGTGGCAGTGGGCTGGACCATTGGAATAATCTTGAGATCGATCTTGAGCCGTGTCCGCCCATCGGGCAGAGCGACGTAACGATGGGGCCCGGTAGGCGATGGTCCTGTTGGTGGATTTTGGGTGCGGGACTTCTCACGCTAGAAAACAGAAATTGGGTTTCATCAAACATAACATGGTGAGTAATTATGATTTTATTAGACGATAAATCAAAACACTTGTAACCACGATGATTAGATGGATAACCCAAAAATACACACGGGGTAGAACGGGTTTGAAGTTTGTTAATAGTAGTTGATGGAAATTGTGGATAGCATAAACACCCAAAGACGCTAAGATGGGAATACGAAAGATTCTTATTATAGAGGTGTTTAAGATGAGATGAATAAGTCAACCCTTGGTAGGAAGTATGTTAAGGAGAGAAGTAGCCATTTGTAGAGCATGATGCCAAAAGTAAGGGGGTACGGAAGCATGTACCAATAAAGTTCGGACAATATTATTAATGGTACGAATTTTTCGTTCGGCTTTTCCATTTTGTGAGGACGCATGAGGACATGAGAAACGAAAAACTATGACATTAGCATCACAAAATTCCCAAAATAATCCATTATCATAATCTTTACCATTATCACATTGAATATTTTTAATTTTCCATTTGAATTGGGTACGGATGAATTCTCGAAATTTTAAAAAGGTGGAAATCACTTGAGATTTTTTCGCTAACGGAAAAGTTCATAAAAAATTAGAATAATCATCCAAAAATAGAATATAATAACGATGGCCCAATGAACTGAGAACGAGAGATATCCATAAATCTCTGTAAATAGTATCAAAAGGCATCAAAGTACGAGAAGTAGAGGCTACAAACGGTAATCTAACATGTTTTCCTAATGGACACGAATAACAAATTGAAGTACTACGCGTACCTTTACAAGAAATAAAATTATTTTTATGTAAGGAAGACATTATTGATGACCCTGATGACCTAGACGTGCATGTCACAGGGAAGGAGCAAGAGCAGCAAATGTGGACGGCAAGGCGTGGCTCGTGGAAGTGGCGGTGATTGGATAAAGCTCCCCCACACTATTGCATCTCATGAGAGGTATCTCCGTCTTGAAATCCTTCATAGAAAACCCAAAAACATAAAACACAAAAAGATCAAAATTAACAGACACCCCATTATCAATGGTAAATTTGCATACGGACACTAAAATTTTAATTAAGTGTGGGGCATGAAAGACATTTTCAAGGCAAGAGGTGGATGTGGGGAAGATAGATTGATATGATCATAACCAGGAATTGGAATCGACTTACCATCACCAACAATAATACCACAATTTTTGCTCTAATTGAAATAAGACGAGAGAGTACCTGGGTCGGATGTCATATGAGCAGTGGCTTCGGTGTCCATGTACCAATTGGCGTCTGGGGGATTCAATCAAAGTGTGTGTATTGCGGCTTCAATGTCCGTTGGAGTTGGGCCCGCAACATGGTGGGCCTGTGAAGGCCGAGGCCCAAACCCACCTGCTTACTGCCCCAACCCAGAACTGCTTCTCGGGAACTCATGCTGGATCAAAAAACTGGGCATGTTGGTGTTGGGAAATTGGCCCCAGTTCCCCGGGTAGGCAGTTGACGGGTAGTAAGGGCTATTAGGCCCAGGGCCCAGTTCCACGGGCATGGACCCCAGGGCTGTGGCTAGTAAGCTTGCGTCCCATTTCCCCGAGGCCCACTGCCACCGGTCCAGGTTCCACCCACGTTATTGCTACCTCGGTTTCCACAATGATTTTTACCATTATTTTTGCGATTCTGACCTTTCTTGTCGCCATCGTTGTTGCAATTTTATCCAGAATTGTCGGAGAAAGTCGGAGAAAGTCGGAGAATAGGCGGTCTCGGTCATCATTGCTACAGAAGGGGCCCCAATGGCCGCTTTTTTAGCCAAGCCGGCTTCTTCGAGCGTGAGCATGGAACGAGCCTAATAGAATTGCGAAAGAGGATTGCTCTGACGAAGAAGCGTACCCACGCCACTATAGGCCTGCAACCATTTGAAGGACAAGACGATCATTGGTAACGGGTGCACCAACGTTGTGGAGTTGGTCCGCCAGTTCTTTTAACCTTTTGCAGTAAGCTGAAACGTTAGGAAAGTCTTCCATGTTGACGTGGGAGAATTCCTGCTAAAAGGTAACAATACGAGAATTCTGATTATCTTGGAATATATCACGTATTCTATTCCAAGTACCCATTGTCGTAGTGTTTGATTCGATAATCGTCTGCAAAAGGTCTGTAGAGATAGTGGAGTAAATCCACTGAAGAACAGTAGCATCAAGGGTCGTCCATACTTTAGGATCATCCTCGGGGGTAGGCACCCCCTCCTCTCCAGGATCCGAGGGAATTATGTGATGGAGGATTTGATGCGAGCGTGCGTGAACTTTGAATAGTTAGGCCCACGTCGCGTATTGGAAGTTTTCTATTTCAAGAACGATGGAGATGTGGTTCTTGATATTAGAAACAGTAAGGGCAGGGTGAAACGTGTTCTTAGACATAACAATACGGCAAGACGTGACGTAGGGATTTGAAAGAAAATTTAGGAAAGGAGAAGGAAACAAAGGGCACGAAAACCGAAAAGACGTTCTCGGAAACCGAGGCAAAAGAAGACGAGTTTGGGAGAGAAAATATGTGACCTAGATTTCTGATACCATGAAAGAAATAATCCCTTGATTATTTTCATTAATGAATGAGTATATATACAATTTACAATTTCCATAATATGGAAAATTCTATTCCTATTCTACTCCCAAAATCCTATTCTATTTGTACAAGAATTCTATAATTATGGTAAGTGTATAATGCTAATTATATACAAAAATCTATTACCAAAAACCACAATATACATGGTGTGTATACCGTGTATATCACGGTCTCCCAATTGCCTTGGGTTTCCTTGATATATACGGTATACACAAGATAGTATATCGTGTATACTATGTATGTATATTATGGTATATTTTCAATTATAATGTACGGATCGGACTTGTAAAGTTAAGATTAATAATAAAAGGTTTGTAATATTTCAATAATAATAGAGTTTATATTAATAAGCGTCATTTAATGTCATCATAGATAAGTTCAAAAAGAAAAATGAGTAGTTATTGGTTTTTTTTTTTCGGGTGGTGGGGGTGGTTGGTTTTTGGGATTTAGAAGTTAATAATGAGCAATGCAAGTGATTTAGTATAAACTGGGATTTAGAAGTCAATAATGAGCAATGCAAGTGATTTAGTATAAACTACAAGCTGCTTTTGCTAATCATAACCATTTTCAAGGACATAAAAGCCTTTTCGATGCTTTTCACATAAAAGGTCCCTCTTCACTTAAATTATACTAGTTTTTCAACCCATGCTTTGCACGTGAATGCTAAGTAGCTCACGTGAAACTAACCAGAGTTGTGGTGGAGTGTTAATCAGTATAATTTTATCCTTAATCGGATGTCTCGTGTTCAAGCCATGGGTATGGAATCACCTTTAATTTGTTAGAAAGCAATTTACCTTACCATGCAGATTTTCCTGTGCGAATCCGAATTTAGTCAAGGCACAATGCAGGTATCAAATACCGGATAAAAAAAACAACTTAGTATTGTGCTCAAGTTCACAGATGTATATAGGAATGAGAACACATAGTTTATGAAGTTGATAGTTGCAGTTAATCTTGTCTTCATGCAATTGCTTGTTGAGAGATTTCCATTATGGTCTCGTAAGGAAGGTAAACTTTCATTATTAATTTATTTTCTTGTGATTAAATTCTAATAATTTGAAAATTGCAATACATTTAGATAAGCCTATATTATTTGGTAAAAATGAAGATAAGAGCGAAAAGAATGTATTTTTCCTGTTCCCATAAGACCAAAACTACCATTACCAAATCCGACACCAACTTAGTTGGTTCTGAAACCAAACATCACAAAATATAGTTTTGGAATTAACCTTATTTTAATTTGAAACTTGGAATTAAACTTAACTAAGTCAATGCATAAAGAATTGCTACATTTTACCATATGAATAGAATAGGATGGGGAAAAAGGAGTAAGGGATATTAATTGAGATAAAGACGACGAAAAACAAATAAAATCTAATACCAATTTAATTGGTTCCTAAACCAAACACCAAAGAAATGTAATTTTGGAATTAATCTTTGTTTGAAACGTGGAGCGAAAATAAAAGGACTTACACTCTTACACTCATAAAGGCTACGGAAGTTCAATATTACTTATTAGCGAATATTATAAAATATTCCCTATATATTTTGTAATATTTAGTATTGTATAATTATAATATATATATATGATCCTTATTGTATTAGGATTCCACAGTGTTCTACCAGAACCCGATGGCCCACTACCAGAACCCAGGACAACCCAGCGTTCTGGGCCAGTTCCCAGGCCCATGACAGGCGTCGGTCCAGCCCCAACAAGCCAATTTCACGTTGGGTCAGCCGTAAAAATTCGGTCCAGACCTCCCCCCACTGATTTGGGCCAGGCCTTCAACACATTAAACCTTCAGCAGCCTGACGAAAATTGGTACATGGATCGGGAGCCACATCTCACCGCACCCGGTCGTCAGGTAATCTTCCTAAACTGTTTTGTTTAAAGTATCCTCAATTTAATACAGTTGGTAATGACAACCGAATTCCAATTCAGGGCTATGGTACAATCTATACCCAACTGCCTCCCCCACCCTTCTCCATAAATAACGTCATGTATGCCCCCAATATCATTAAAAACTTAATATTTGTCCGGAAATTTACTCGTAATAATTCCGTCTCTGTTGATTTTGACCCATTTGGTTTTACTGTGAAGGATCTGCGTACCGGGACCTCTTACGAGATGCAATAGCACAGGGGATCTTTATCCTTTCTCATCCACCTCCGCTGTCAGCTCCCGCTCACCTATATCTCTCGTTGTTATCTCTCTGTCAACTTGGCATCATAGACTTGGACACCCATGAGCTCATGTTTTAATTTTCTTAGAAACAATAATTTTATTAGATGTAATAATGGTAAACTTGCCCAACAGTGTTTTTCTTGCCCTTTGGGCAAACATGTTTGCCTTCCATTTCAATCATCTTTAAGTGTTACATTTTCTCCTTTTGATATTGTGCATGCTAACTTATGAACATCCCCCATACCCAGCTCCATGGGTCATAAATTTTATCTCGGTCTCTTAGATGATTTTCTCACTTTATTTGTATCTACTCTCTTAAATTCAAATCTGAAGTGTGTGCCAAGTTTACTGAATTTCGTATTTATATAAAAACACAGTTCGAAAAAGCCATCAAATCTTTTCAATGTGATAATGGTCATGAATTCAATAATTCCTCGTTTCACAATTTTTACAAAAATAATAGCATGGTTTTTCGATTTTTGTGTCTCCACACTTCCCCCCCAAAATGGAAAAGCAGAATGAATCATTCACACTATAAATAACGTGGTTCATACAATCCTTTTTCATGCCTCTCTCCCTCCCTCATTTTGGATATATGCGGTCAAAATGGTAGAATACATCCTTAATATTTTACCTACCATCACTATTCACAACAAATCCCCCACCGAAATTCTGTACCGTCGGATCCCCTCCTATGACTACCTTCGGATTTTCAGTTGCCTTTGCTACCCCAATCTTGCCTCCACTGCCCCTCATAAACTAACACCATAGGTTTTCCCTCTAATCATAGAGGTTATCTGTGCTATGACTTGTCTACTCCTAAAATCCACGTTTCTCATCACGTTACTTTTGACGAGGTTGTCTTCCCATTTTTGAACATCCACAAATTCCAAAACACGGATTACACGTTTCTCAACCAGTCAGAACTCTACCTAGTCGTCAGCACCCTCCTTCGCCGTGATGCCACTGTTCCATCACGAGCAATAACCACTGTTCCACCCCTGCTCCGTCACAACTCCCGTCACCGGCTACTGCCTCACCCACACCTAGGACAGAAAGTCCGACAACCAACCCGATACCGACACCCATCAACCACAATCCAGAACTCACTACACCGTCAAAACCACTCCTCTCCGACCATCGAAACCCCACTCTGACACCGTCCTTCATCACCACACCACCCGAAAATCACTCACCGACAACGTCACCCGAAAACCCCAATCTGACAACAACCTCAGCCCATCGTCGATGTCACGCCCCGACTTTTCTCAAGTCTTTCTTTAGGATGTGATGGCACCTGGACAACTATCCCTTTTCAGGCGAACCATTTACTTCATTTTCTTCCTAATTTAGACAGGTATTTGCGAAAATAATATATATAATAATCAATTTGAAGTTTACGAAGAACAATCTCATGTGGGGCATTCCCCGAGATAATAAAACTTAATTCTTTAAACAAACTTAGTCTAGAGTAACTTTTACCAAATCTGAAATAATGGATTGGTGGTACGATGAGGCTGCGGGACGATCGCTAGCCCTCTTGCGGAGCTTTTCCTCTATCGCGCCTTCCTGAAATATGTTAAATAAAAGAGTCAGCCCTACCATCCGGGGCTGAGTGAGAATCTCACCTTACAGTCCAAAGTAACCTCACAATATTTTTAATTACAATCACATTATAAGAAAATAATAAGCATGTTGAAATAAACAGATTACACCCTTTTATAAAAAAAAATCAATAAATATTCACGTGCAAAATTTTCTCCCCACTCGTCTTAAAAAAACAACTTAGTTTAATCAGTACTCCTGCTTTTTTTCCCATTTAACATATTATACATTTGTTGCAGTACGTGCAACTCGGTCCAGTGCATTTATATATTTGTTGCGGTACGTGCAACCCGATCCAGTGCATTTATATATTTGTTGCGGTACGTGCAATCCGATACAGTGCATTTATATATTTGTTGCGGTCCGTGCAACCCGATCCAATGCATTTATGTATTTGTTGCGGCCCGTGCAACCCGATCCAATGCACTTATTTATTTGTTTAAAAATGTCATATGTTCAAAAGGCTCAAATAATATTCATTCCTTCAATATTTCGCTCTTTTCACTTGTAAGGGTTACAACTTTCAAACTGTAAGTCGGATTTATCCCCGTAAAGTGTCAAACTGTCTAGGACAGAGTAATCTATAACTTTTATTCAGCACAATATTTCATATGCTTTACCTATTTGTACAGTTTTTACTTTATACATTCTGCCCTTCCAGACTTCGGTTGATCCGAGGCAGAATGTTTAAACAGCGATAACTCTCAAACCGTAAGTCGGATTTATCCCCGTAAATTCCCAAACTGTCGAGGACAGAGTAATCTATAACTTTTATTCAGAACAATGTTTCATATGCTTTACCTATTTGTACAGTGTTTACGTTATACATTTTGCCTTTCCAGACTTGGGTTGATCCGAGGCAGAATGTTTAAACAGCGATAACTCACAAACCGTAAGTCGGATTTATCCCCGTAAAGTCTCAAACTGAACGTAAAAGAAATACGTACAACTCTGTAAAATGTCATCCAATTCTAACAAGTATAGCCCAGTATAACATATTACAATTTCACAATCCAAACTAGTTATTAAACAAATCATAAATTTCATGCTCATTCTTTCAATAACCGGATTATATTCTAACATGTATTGTAACTTAAAAATAAAGTATTTTACTTAGAACTTTGTGTGAGAAAACTCACCTTTGTTGCTTCGTAACCGCGAATGAAGATCTCAAACTCTTTTGCTAAAACTACTTTTATTTTTTTCTTCCAGATTGCTTTTCCTTTCTATGTTCTGTCCCCCTTTTGTTGTGTTGTATATAAAAGTGTATGTGTGTGTTGTGTCGTGTGTGTTGTATATAAAAGTATATGTTGCACAGATTTTTGTGACGTGAGGGAGTGAAAGGAGGGGTTGGTTTAGGAGGAACGTGTGTGTATGTGTTTTTTTACAGGACTTTACAGTCGAACCCTGACACCGACACCATTCCTAGACAACTTACCGACCTGGAACAAGTCACCACCGTTGTCAGAAACCCCCAACCCGATACCGATAACATCAACCCGTCACCCCACCAATCAGGTACCCCAGCCCTTGCCATTACATGTGACCCAACCTGCACCAAACATCTCGGCCCAAACAACCCTATTCCCACGCACCGTATGGAAACCCATGCTCAACACGGGATGCTCAAACCCAAAGCCCACTTTAACCTATCCACACAAACCATATCCCCAATTCCCAAAAACCCAAAATTAGCCAAACTTGACCCCATTGGAATGCGGTCATGCGTGAGGAATTTAATGTTTTAACGAACCAGCACACTTGAGATTTGCTTCCTAGACCAGATGGGGTGAATGTGATCTGATGCATGTGGCTATTTCGTCACAAATTCAGAGACATTGGTGACCTAGAGAGGTATAAGGATAGACTTGTGGCTAATGACACTAATCAACAGGAAGGTATTGATTGTGGTGAGATGTTCAGTCCGATTGTTAAACCGATCACTATTCACACAGTTCTGAGTATTGCTATGTGTAAGCATTGACCGATTCACCAGCTCGATGTGAAGAACAATTTTTTACATGGGGACTTGAAAAAAACTGTTTACATGCACCAGCCACCAGGATTTGTCTATCCGCAGACTCCTCATGATGTATGTCGCCTCTGTAAGTCACTCTATGATTTGAAACAGGCCCCCAGTGCGTGGTATGAACGCTTTACCAGATATATTATGCAGATTGGGTTTGTATACAATAAGTGTGATAATTCTCTCTTTATTTTTTATCGAGGTAGTAACATTGCTTATTTATTGATATATGTAGATGATATTGTTCTCACTGCCTCATCTGATGTGTTTAAAAGTGAGATCATTACACTGCTTAAAACCGAATTTGCTATGACTGACTTGGGAAAGTTGAGTTACTTCTTGGAGATATCAATGACTAGATCTGCATATACTATGTTCTATGTTAGCGTAAGTATGCAGAGGATATTGTATACATGGCTAAAATAGTAAACTGCAAGATCATGCCCACTCCAGTTGACTCTAAATCAAAGCTCGGTGTTGTTGATGGTGATCCAGTCTCCGATCCTACTCTTTATAGGAGCCTTGCAGGTGCACTTCAGTATCTTACTTTTACCAGGCCTAATATTGCTTATGTCGTTCAACAGGTGTGTTTGTTTATGCATGCCTCTAGGGAGCCTCACTTCACTGCACTTAAACGTATCATTCGATACGTTAACGACACACTTGATTATGGATTGCATCAATACCCCTCTGCACAGACCAGGTATCATATACGGATGCAGATTAGGCAGGATGTCCGGACACGCGACGCTCCACCTCCGGCTATTATGTGTTCTTAGGGGATAATCTCATTTCATGGTCTGTCAAGAGGCAAGCCACACTATCCCATTCGAATACAGAAGAATAGTACAGAGGCGTTGCCAATGTTGTTGCTGAGATCTGTTGGCTCCAAAACCTTCTTTTGGAGCTCCAGTGTCCCTTGCATAAGGCGTCTATAGTGTACTGTGATAACATATCCATCATATATTTATCTCCAAGCATATTGAGATAGATATACATTTTGTTCATGAGAAGATTGTTATCGGTCATATTAAGGTATTGCATGTGCCTTTTTCGTATCAGTATGCAGATATCTTCACAAAAGGTCTTCCTAGACATCTATTTCTCGACTTCAGATCCAGTTTTAGCGTCCGGCCTCCTCCTGCTCCGACTGAGGGGGTGTATTAGCGAATATTATAAAATATTCCCCGTATATTTTGTAATATTTAGTGTTGTATAATTATGATAAATATAAGATCCTTATTATATTAAGATTCCACATTGTACACACTATATATATTTGTATTAATGAGAAAGACTCTCCAGGAGATTAGATTAATACAATGTTACAGTACCATATGATCGACGTCGGTAAATAGTGAAGAATATTTGGTAGGTTATATTTTTTCAACGAAGAACATTTGGTAGATTAATGTTAAGAAGAATGGTTTTTTCACAATTCATTGGCTGTAGTCTTGTAGACAACTTTTACATAAGAATGTGGCTTTTCATTACTAGCCACCAACGATTAAAGCTAGAGTTCAAAAGGTTAGTTACAACTTAGAGGGGCACAACCTTTCGAGAAGGAGAAACCAAATTTAAATATTAATATTATTTAAATATTATTATTAAATAAGTATTACTTAGGTTATTTAGAGGGGTATTTAAGTGATTTAACTTTTAATTTAAGAGCTTCTTTTAATATAATATAGATAGATGGATTCTGAAAATATTAATTTACGTAATGATTACAACAGAAAATCAAAAATTCAAATCAAAATGAACCAAATTGACTATATAAATGTGTATTTACAATTTATGTGCACACACGTGTGTATATATATATAGTTCGAAATTTAGGTGTTCATCTTTTATTCAATTCTTTGCCTTTAATTTCTACTTTCTAGTTTGATTTGTAGGCTTTATTTAATAAGTAGTGATATGGCATTACACTAATAGAAAGCGTGATCATAATATAAATTGAAGTCATTAATTGTATGAATGAGTTCAAAAATAATTCGTCATTTTTTAATTGAATTATTGTCAATATATTTTAATAAATCACATCTCTTTAATTATTTGCACAAAAAAATTATTGTAAGAGATTTTATTTAGTTCCATCGAAATGGTTAAATTCTTGGACAATGTATACATTTTTCTGAAGGAAACTACATATATAACTTGATTACATATATAGTTTCTTCCTTTCTTAAAGAATAATTAACTTGGTAGTGTTATGCTAAAATACAGTCATTCTAATATGTGCTTGAAAGTATATTGTCACATACTTAAAAAAAAAGTTGAAAAGTCAATAAAATCGATAAAAATCAAAGCGATGAAAAATCAATTTAATTAGTCTGATTTGATTTTAATATTTGAAAAACCAACTATTTGGATTCTTCTAGGAGAAAAATTGATCCGAACCATGAACACTCTTAATTACTTATTGATAATTAATATCCTTGCAAAGGACGAGCTTTCCTTCGATTATTTGGAATCTAGATATCCATAAGCTACCACATTTGAGTTTTTCTTTTCTTTTTCTCCAAAAGCTATATTTGAGTTCAATTACATGCCTTTTAAATGTAAAAGACTCCTACAGTCACTTGAGTACAAAAAGATTCTTCATTGTTACTTATTAAGGTGGCCTCCTTAGTATCTATGAGATTTCACTAGGTATGTTGTTGTGGTAATATTTCATTGTTCTATTCAAGAACTAATTTAGTATAAGTCCCTGATATCAAAACTCAAATGAAGAAATAATTTATTACTAGTCATCGAGTTTGACACCAAATGTCAATTGGTGACGCATATAAAAAGATAATACTGAGATAGTATAATTTAACTTTTAATTGGTAGATGTTTCCTTCTAACTTTACCTTTTTCATGTAAGTCCATTCTCTACTATGTACAATTCTTCATTATGAACTATTAGAAATAAAGATTTCCCCCCTTTATATTTAGTGAGAAATTTGTGGCATGAAATATGATTTTTCCATCTCATTCTTATTTAATTAATACTGAGAAAACACATAATGAGAAATAAGTTCCCATTGAAACAGTGAGAAATTTCATAATTTTTTCGTGTCAAAAACACTATTATTTAGATTTTCTCCACCGACATTCCGCGAAAAATAATCACTGAACATTTTTTAATGAGAAAATAGAGAATTTTTAGTAGTGGATCCTAGTTCTAGCGAAAATCATCTTAGTGATTAGAAAAAATCTTAAACATTACAATTTTAATGAGTTTGGATCTTATTAATCTCAGTTATTCTACTTGTGAGTACATTGCTTTAATAATTTGGCATGTCTAAAATTAAACTCACTGAAGTAGCAAGGTCAAAATCAAAACAAACATTTACAAGTAAATTATTGCGTATTAATATGTAATCGTAATTAGCTAGTAACGAACAGCTTAAAAAAATTTAAGCATAAAGTCCTTGAGTGTAATAAGATACGTTTTGATAAGAACAGTACAAACCATAATAGTGATGAAGTTACTAGCTAATTAATAATTGTTCACTGAGGAAGCTTATTAAGCTTACAATAGACATAATCCTTGTACTTCTTGGTCTTGAATTTGGGTGGGTTGGCCTCATTAATCAGCTTAGGGATTGGCCCAACTTCATGCTCTGATGGTGGCTCCAAGAAAACAGGCCATGACATTCTTGTCTTGTCCTTGTTCACTGTTGTCCTATGGTATACACTCTTATATTTCCCATTGCTAAGAATCTGTTCAATCATTCACTCAATTTTTAGAAATAGATAGCATAAAGAAAAAGAGAAAGAGTTACTAGGGAGTTTTATAGATCATAACTAGGGTAGTTAAATTTTTTTATCAACAACAATATTATGCCTTAAGGGTGATAAAATTAGCCATAGCCTAAGTTTGAACGGGTCAACCCATTCCGACCACCAGCCTCCCCCAACCAATTCAGTCCATCTAAAATTTGGGTTGATCTGTAGTCTAAATTGACCCATGAGAAACCTTGTCAAAATATTTCCAAAATGACATTCTTCTTAATTGATATATTATGTATAACCATAATAAAAAAAACAGAGTTTTATTAGGTACTTGAAAATTATGAAAGAACAAACAAAGAAATTAAAACTTAGTAAGAATTAGACAGGTTCGGTTATAATCCACTTTTAGCCCATTTTAACCCTAGCTCAATTAACTTTTAGGTGAGTCATTTATTAACCCAACTCATTTTGACTCGTCCAAATTTAACTCAAGCCACCTATTTGACACTGTTACTACGCCCTAAGCCCAAGTAAAGTGAAAATCATCTATAAAAAACCTTACTGACCATGCTGCTTCAATTAAGTTTAGGTTGGGGGAAAACCTAACTCTTAGTAACAAGTTCAATGTACCCAAAAATGATAAAATGATCAACAAGAAGGGAATAAGAGATATACCTCAACTTGGTCACCAATATGGACAATTAGGGCATTTGGTATGTACTTGACATCATACCAATGGTCATCCTTAAACACTTGAAGGCCTTGGACTTCATTTGGGACAAGAATAGTGATATGCGACATATCAGTATGGGCCACAACACCAAGAACCAAATCGGGCCGGGGGCATGGTGGGTAATAATTGATCTTCAACAAGTGAACTATGTCTTCACCACCAGCTGCCTCCATCATTTCATGGGCTTCTAACCCAAGCCCAAGTGACAAGCTCTTAAAGATCCTGTCCACTACATCTCGCAACCTCTTTGCGTATTCCTCATTTGCTTCCCTATAAATAAATTATACAAGAAGTATTTAAAGACGGATTCAAATTTTAAATTTGATGATTCAACCTTTAAGATATTTACCGCTGAATCCATTACACTATTTAATATTTATTTACATTTAGATGAGGAAATTTATCTTAGAAGTCGATGAAAATAAATTGGTTATGTTTTTCGATAATTGCTAACATTTAAAAATTACTATTGCACATAAATAGTAACAAAATGTTAATCATAGATCGTAGTTGTACTATTTAGTCTTAACGGAAATCGCAACGCACCTAGACACAACAACCGTTAAATTGAACCGATAATAAAGTGAAGCATAATAATAATAATAATAATTATTATTGTATTACCATAATTGTATAGTTAGTATTCAAATAGAATAAAGTTTTAGGAATAGAATAGGAATAAGATTCTCCTATTATGGAAATATGTAAATGTATATATACTCTTTCAATCAATGAAAATAATCAAGGGATTATTTCTTTCATGGTATCAGAATTTTAGGTTATTTTTCCAACCTCTTTTCCGTCGACCTTGTGCTCGGTTTCCGTGACCGTTGGTGGTGTTCTTTTATTTTCTCCTAAAATCAGCTATTGTTCTTTCGTTATGTCGACGACAAATAGCACGTTTTATCCTGCCCTTGTTGTTTCTAACATCAAGAATCACATACCTCTCATTCTTGAAATAGAAAACGTCCAATACGCGACGTGAGCCGAGTTGTTTAAAATTCACGCTCGCTTGCATCAAGTCATCCATCACATAATCCCCGTGGCTCTTGAGGATAAAAGAGGTGCCTCAACGTAAGGATGATCCTAAGTTATGGACAACGCTTGATGCCACCGTCCTTCAGTGGATTTATTCCACTATCTCTACTGACACGTTGCAGACGATTATTGAGCCAGACGCTACGGCAATGGCTGCTTGGGATAGGCTGCATGACATATTCCAAGATAATCAGAATTCCAGAGCTGTTACTCTTGAGCAGGAATTTTCCCATGTCAACATGGAAAATTTCCCGAATGTTTCAGCGTATTGTAAAAGGTTGAAGGAATTAGCAGATCAACTCCGCAACGTTAGTGCGCCCGTTAGTGAAGATCGTCTGGTTCTACATATGGTTGATGGCATCTCTGAGGCATTTAGTGGCGTTGGGACCCTACTTCGTCAAAGTAACCCTCTCCAAAGTTCAATCAAGCCCATTCCATGCTTACTTTGGAAGAAGCCGGATTGGCTAAGAAGGCGGCTACCGGGGCAAGTCCCGTGGTCATGATGACGTCCTCCACAAATTCTCCAGGGTGTGTTGATAATTTGGGCCAAAATAGTGCTCACGGTGGCGGCAAGAATACTAGGAAAAATAATGGAAGAAACTGCGGTGGCAAACGCGGTGGTAACGTCAGCAGTATCGCCCCATCAACAGTGGGCCTCAGCCCCACGGGTTCCAGCCTTGGGCCCCATGGCCGTGGGCCTGGACCAATGGGCAGTGGCCCAACAATCACGGCTTTTCTGCGCCTCCAACCCACGGTAATTGGGCCTAATTTCAACATTCTTTTCGGCCCAACTACTCCAGCCCAGTCTCGGTCCAGCTATCCAGTGGGGTACCGAGTCAGCAGGGAGGCAGGCCTGGGCCCCACCAGGCCCATCATGCAGCGAGCCCCACTCCTACAGACATCGAAGCCGTGATGCACACGCTTGGAATAAATCCTTCAGACCCATATTGGTACATGGACACCGACGCCACTACTCACATGACATGCGATTCAGGTACTCTCTCGTCTTATTCCAATTTGAACACCAATCGTGGTATAATTATTGGTAATAGTAATTCAATCCAATTCGTGGTTATGGTCATAAAACATTGTATCCCCCTCATCCACCCCTTATTTTGAAAAATACCCTTTACGCTCCAAAATTGATTAAAAATTAATTCACCACTGATAATTCCGTGTCCATAGAATTTGATCCATTTGGGTTCTCTATGAAGGATTTCAAAATGGGGAGTCCTCTCATGAGGTGTGATAGTAGGGGAGATCTTTATCCTATCACGTCATGTTCCGGTCCATCGAGTCAAGCCTTGCCGTCAGTCCTTGCTCCTTCCTTGTGGCATGCTCATCTACGTCATCGGGGATCGTCTATTTTGTCTTCCTTAGAGAAAAACAATTTTATTTCTTGTAAGAGTGAGCGTAGCACTCCAAATTGGCAATCTTGTTCTTTAGGAAAAAATAGTTAAGTTGTCATTTGTAGACTCTAATTCTCATACTTTAATGCCATTTGATATTATTCATAGTGATCTATGGACATCTCCTGTTCTTAGTTCTTTGGGTCATCAGTATTATGTTATCTTTTTGGATGATTATTCTAAATTTTTGTGGACTTTTCCAATAGCGAAAAAATCTCAACTTTTTTCCATCTTAAAATTTAGAGCTTTCATTAGAACCCAATTCGAATGTGAAATAAAAAATATCCAATGTGATAATGGCAAAGAATATGACAATGGGGTGTTTCGGGAATTTTGTGCAAATAATGAGATCAATTTTCATTTTTCTTGCCCTCATACGTCTTCACAAAATGAGAAAGCCGAACGCAAAATTTATACCATTAATAATATTGTCCGCACTTTACTAATTCATGCTTCCATACTCCCGTCTTTTTGGTAGCATGCTCTACAAATGGCTACATATCTTCTTAACGTTATTCCTTCCAAAGGTTTGACATATTCGCCCCCCCCCCCTTTAAATTTTATATAATAAGACTCCTTCGTATTCACATCTTAGGGTCTTTGGGTGCTTGTGTTATCCACTCTTTCCGTCCACCACAATTAACAAACTTCAGACCCGTTCTACCCCGTGTGTGTTCTTGGGTTATCTGTCCAATGATCGTTGTTACAAATATTTTGATTTATCTTCTAATAAAATCATCATTAGTCGCCATGTAATTTTTTATGAATCCCAATTTCCGTTTGCTAAGGTTAGTAATCCCGTGCCGAGTTCGTATAGTTTTTTTGGATGATGGTATATCCCCGTATATTATTCACCAGTTTTCGGACATCTCCCGCACCCTAAATCCTCCAGCGGGCCCACTGCCCGCTGGTCCCACTAGTCTATCACAGGTCCCTTTCCCAGTCTCATCACTGGGCCAGTTTCAGCATTTGGGCCAGTCCAGCCCAATACTGGAACTGGTCCAGTTCCTGCTTCTGATGTTGCGTCTGCTTCCCGTGTTGGGCCAGCAGGCCCACTGCCTGCTGGCCAGTCCGTCCCGAGTCCAGAAAATTCCCAAAATTCGCCCAATTCTTCCCCGAGTCAAAGACCAGTCACTCGTAGTCAACGGGGTATTTTTAAACCAAAAAGACATTTTAATTGAAATTCTAATGTTCTTAAATCTCATCTGCCCCGTAATCCAGTATCTGCTTTAAATGACCCGAATTCAAAAATTGCTATGACCGACGAATATAATGCTCTTATTGATAATAAGACGTGGGAGTTGGTGCCCCGTCCATCTGGTGTTAATATTATTCGGTCTATGTGGATTTTTGTTCATAAGGATAATTCTGACGGTTCGTTTGTAAGGCATAAGGCTCGTCTTGTAGGTGATGGTAAGACTCATCAGGTTGGTGTGGACTGTAGTGAGACGTTTAGTCCGGTGGTGAAACCGGCTGCCATTCGCATTGTGCTCAGCTTGGCTCTTTCGAAAGTATGGCCCATTCATCAGTTAGATGTGAAGAATGCTTTCTTACACGATGATCTCAAGAAAACAGTCTATATGCATCAGCCCTTGGGGTTTAGGGATCCCAAATATCCTCATCATGTCTGTTTGTTGAAAAAGTCCTTATATGTGCTTAAGCAGTCTCCACGAGCCTGATATAAGAGGTTTGCCGACTATGTTTCGACTATTGAGTTCACTCACAGCAGGTCGGATAATTTCTTGTTCATATATCGTCGTAGTTCTTCTTTGGCTTATATACTATTATATGTGGATGATATTATCTTGACTGCCTTTTCCGATGCATTACGACAGTCTATCATGACAATGCTCAGTTATGAGTTTGCTATGAAAGACTTGGGGCCCTTGAGTTATTTTTTGGGGAATGTTGTCACTCGTCATGCAGGTTGGTTGTTCTTATCCCAGAGGAAGTATGCAGTTGAGATCATTGAAAGGGTTGAGATGTCATCCTGTAAGTCCGCTTCCACTCCAGTTGATACTAAGACCAAGTTTGGTGCTGCAGCCGGTGCACCATACGAGGATCCAACCAGCTATCGCAGTCTTGCCGGGGCCCTTCAGTAACTTACATTCACAAGACCAGATATTATGTATGCCGTAAATCAGGTGTATTTGTTTATGCATAATCCCAGAGTTGAGCACATGAATGCGCTCAAACGCATCATTCGGTATATTCAGGGTACACTTGACTATGACTTGCATTTATATCTTTCATCAACGTCAACACTTGTCTCGTATACATATGCTAATTGGGGTGGTTGTCCGGCCACCAAACGGTCTACGTCTGGCTATTGTATTTTTCTTGGTAATAACTTGGTCTCATGGTCTGCGAAGCATCAGTCGACTTTATCCAGTTCGAATTGTAAAGGCCGAGTATCGAGGGGTAGCTAATGTGGTCTCTAAATCAAGTTGGTTACGTAATTTGCTGTTAGAACTTCAGTGTCCTATTCAGAAAGTGACCTTGGTTTATTGTGATAATGTTAGTGCCATCTACCTTTCTGGTAATCCGGTTCAGCACCAGCGCACTAAACATATCGAGATGTACATTCACTTTGTTCGTAAAAAGGTTGCTCGGGGTCAAGTACACGTCTGCCATGTCCCTTCCAGGTATCAAATTGCAGACATCTTTACTAAGGGTCTTCCCTCAGTCTTTTTTAAAGATTTTAGGGATAGTCTTAGCATTCGAAGACCGCCCGCTATGACTGCGGGTGTGTGTTAAATATACATATGATATACAATATATCATATGTATATTTCGGATTTTGTATATTAGTTTAGGTAGTATTTGAGTGTAATTAGTATTGTATACTTACCATAATTGTATATTTAGTATCCAAGTAGAATAAAATTTTAGGAATAGAATAGGAATATGATTCTCCTATTATGAAAATATGTATATGTATATATACTTTCAATCAATGAAAATAATGAAGGAATTATTTCTTTCAATAATAATAACCTTAGAATGTTTTCTTCATACTAATAAACTTGAAATATCTTTCATTCATATACTATAAATGAATATATCATTTTATTCAACCATAAACATCATATACATCTAACATCATCGACAAAGAAGTACGAAACAAGCTAGAAAATTTGAAAATGAAACTAGCTATAAAGGTACTAGATTGGCGACCTAATGCACGCAAAATATTAGACAAAAGTAATATTCTTAATTTGCCAAAAGGAATATTTAGACAGTGGTCTAAAAAATCATAAATTGTAAGAAAAATAAAAAAGATAATCATTTATTAAATAGTTGTTCCATTTGAGACAACGGGTGATATGTTTTGAAGAAAAAATGAATGTCAACTAAAAGATATGAATTTGATTATTCAAAACTCAATATACATTTTAGAAACCTCTATTATAAAAGTAATTAATAACTTTACAGCTCAAAAAGTAAAAGAATAAGTCATAAATTAAAATAAATACAACTTTTATAAATAACTTTAAAGCCTTTGAAATTGAGAGAACTTAACTTCAATTTATTTTCTTTTTTGCTAAGTGTACATAAATATAAAGAGGTAACACACTTATTCTTTCAATAAATATGAGGTACGTTGTTGTCAACATCCCTATAATTAGCTAGACATCTAGTGGTAGACAATATACCATGAAATTAATGAAGCTCAACATATGGTAAACTAAGAATAAATTAGATATATTTATCTCTAATAACATAATACTAAAAATATATGTACATAATATAATTAACTGAAAAGCTAATTCATGTGGTGAGAAATGTTCAAAATCATATAAAAGAAACATTTTGACTAAGACGCTCATTAATAGAAAACATGAAATTAGCTTCAGAAGTTGTCGGTAATTTCCAGCTAATTCATCGCTAAATTACTTCTAGCTAACTGAATTTTCTTACAATCTATCGCTAATTTGTAGATAAATTGAATTAGCATGAAATTTTTGCTGTTTAGCTACAAAATTTTGTTATTCGCTATTCCTTGTTTTCTAGTAGTGGCTTTTACAGATGTCTTGCGATTAATTCATCTTATTATTATTAACTAAAACCCATGTATTTTTCATTAGTTATTTATCTTCTTCAAACAACTAGTAACACCTATCTTCCTAGTTAATTGCAGTCTAGCATTTACTACCAGTGACGTCAGATGTAACCCATCTTGGGTAGCAAACAAAAATAATTGTAGTCCTAATTTAAATGGGTTTACCTTTTTGTACACTTGGCCGTTCCCCATGACGATATCGACAGCAATGGCTGTTTGTTATATACACTACCAAAGATCTTGAATGAATTACTGCAATATGTCATATACAGCTTTATCGCCGATCTATCTCATTTTTTTTTGGATAATAGTTTTGTTTGTTCCGCATAAAGATAAGCTTGATAAAACTACTCCAAAAGAAAAAAACATTACTACAAGTGACAACACTACCGTAACAACCACGAATATGTTGCACCCCGGCATGCATTTAGGATTTATTTGATTTATTTTTTCATTATTGATCTCACATTTATAGATAGTAACCTATACTTGTAGTTTAAATAAAAATTATGAAGTTTGTGACCATTTCATCTAGAAGTTTAAGCGGTTTGTGACCATTTCATCTAAAAGTTTAAGCGGTTAGAGAACTCGCACATTTTTCTTTGCTTAATTATATTACTCACTCCGTCCGATATTACTTATTCACCTTCCCCTTCATGCACCCTTTAAAAATCATAAATAAAAGGTCTATTTTTACTATCTTACCCTATCTTTCCCAATAAATTAAACTCTAATTAATATTGATTATTTTTAGAAACACTTATTATTAAAGGTAAGATGAGAAAAATTTAGTTAATTCTGTCTTAATTTTGTAAATGGACAAGTAATTTAGAACATATATTTTTAGTAATAAGGACAAATAATATGGGACAAAAGGATATCTCAACAAAAACTAAAGTGTTAAAAAGGGCAGGACAACTCGTTGCACAAAGCAACTCGTGTTAGTAGGGTTGAGGGAAGGAACACACTTCAAAAAGTATGCTGCAGACAGTCTAATCTAATACATGAAAGTATGTATGTCCTAGAGACAATCATTATTAGGGACAAATGTACTTGAACACATTCGTATTATTAATAAGATTAATATTTATGGCATTTGCAATTATTGAATTATTATTTGATTGTTTGTAATTATTCATTAATCTGCATCCCTTGAGCTTACGTTGTCATTAATAGAGTGAGATATTGATGATAGAGCGTAACTCTAAAATAGCATCGACTAATGATTATCGAGAATGGGATACCGATGATATATTATAAGTTGACATGTGAGTGCATCACATTCTTAAAGAATGTAGTATGTCTCACCGCTACTAGTAATGGTTACTAGTGATGGACACATGTATTTTTTGAAAGTATTGGTATACCCTGCTGATAAACTATTTGTTATACATGTTTAAAGTGTTATCAGCGTGTGGGAGATAAAAGTCATTTGACTTGAGGTCAAAACACACCTTGTTTACAGAGTAATGTACTTTGACCCTGTCCTAAGCTTAAACTCCTTATAAGATAAGATACGACTTGTGTTGGGTACATTATGATGTAAATTAAGGTGGTAGTTGAGCCAATAATAGGATTCATTCCTCGATTGGATATTCGAGAGAGAGCACACAACTTCTCAGTGATATTAGGTCGACCAAGTCATTGGCCAATACAAGAGACATATTTAGAATATGATCTAGTTGTCGACTAATATAGATGAGATAAAGTGATCAAGTCATTTGGATAGACACATGGCAAATTCTAAGCTTGATCGAGTGTGTCGCGAATGAAAGGAATTTATCATCTCACATAAAGGTTATGTTTGCTGGATTCATGTAAACGTACTTCATATATTGAGTTCGTTTACGGCGCAGTCTAGGAGTTCCTTATGGACCTTAATTGGATTAGTGTCAATATGTAGAGGCCTATAGGGTCACACTATGTCGATTGTCTATTCGATCTAAGGGTGTATTGAGAAAATATTAAATATTCGATTTGGAACGAGATATTTAAATTGATAATAACTATGTGATAATTTCTATTAGATGAAAATTATTTAATTAAATCAAAATTAGATTTTTGATTTAATGTGCTAAATATATATATTAAATGAAAACGGGAAACAAAATTTTACGTAAAGGCGCCGCTAATTTCTATTAGATGAAAATTATTTAATTAAATCAAAATTAGATTTTTGATTTAATGTGCTAAATATATATATTAAATGAAAACGGGAAACAAAATTTTACGTAAAGGCGCCGCGACGCCCACTAGACTGCGCCGCGGCGCACGCTAGACTGCGCCGCGGCGCCGACCCAGCAGTGGGCCCAGTTAGATTAGCCCATTGCACCTTAGTTTTGGGCCAAGCTTGGAGCCCAACCCTAATCAGATTTTTGCCCTAATTTCAACTATAAATACAGCACTCCCCATTGTTAATTCACACACCAATTCTCATAAACAAATTCTAGACTTAGAGTCTAGGATAAAACTCTCTCAAATCTCTGCCAAGATTTCCTGGCTTTCTTGACAGAGGAATACACCGTAGCATTGTGTTTGAAGTCGAAAAGAGAATCGTGTGTCCACCCTTTAGTAAAGACTAAAGATAATATAACTTGTAAGTGTTCATGTTTTATGTTACAAGTTTTTTATTGTCATATAACCATACCAGAATAAATTATTAGGGTAAGTAAGAACAAAAATTTTAAACTTCCGTTGTGCCTACTTATGTATTTTGAACCCAAGAAATCCCTACAGTGGTATCAGATCCTAGGCTGGTTCAATGGTTATATAACAATTGAATAACATAATAATATAGGTTAAAACATAAAATTGGATTAAAACGAGGCTTCTTGAAATCTTACATATCTTGACCGAATAGTTAACCTTTTGAGATCACCCTAAAATATCACCTATGCTAAATCGAGGAAGTCACTCCGTTCTAACTCGGGCTAAGCCAAGTGCAGATAACTGGTTCATTGCGAACATGGTGCACGATGAAGAACGAGTATGAATGGATGATGGTCGATATGTACGTTATTGATAATGGTGGGTGAGGATAAAGGATCTGTGATTTGATCCCTAAATTGGATTTAGGGTTCGAACGATTTTAGAAAAATCAACACATAAATGTTTTGTCAAGACGTCGGCGCCGCGGCGCTTGCTAAGGTTTCAAGGCAGCGCCACAGCTTCATGGTGGAGCGTCGTGGCCCTAATGCTTCAATTTTAAAATTCTGGACTTACTGGACAGTAGGCGCCGCGACTCCATAGTGGAGCACCGCGACCCTAATGAACCACAGAAGCCAAAAGGTTTCTGCCTTGCCAGTGTCGCGACTCCATAGTGGAGCACCGCGAAGGCACCGTGGTGCTAATGCATTGCAGAAGTAGAATTTCAACTTCTGCCTCACTGGCACCGCGGCTCTAATGATTAGCGCCGCGGCCCCATCGGTCCGAAAAAAAATTTATTCAGAATGTTTAACCCATGATTATTATTATACAGTATATTTGATAAGTATGTTGTTTATGTGCTAAATGATTATCATTTAGATTACTAGAATAGTGTCCGCAAAGAATTATCTGGGTAGGCAGCGCCCAGTATTTGTTAAACCGCTTAATATCATGCTTGGGTAGGCGGTACCCAATATATGCTTAGTCATTTGCATAATAATTAAAATGCTTTGGTGGACATAACATGCTATAGTTGATCTTGGTTAAAAGCCTAAATTAAAATATTCCCTAAAATTTTAATACAAGTCTCATTTGAAATGAACGCTTTGTCCGTTATAATTGATTATAGAGCAAAATCCTTTTCGGCGAGATAAATATTTATGCCACAGCATTTGCTCTAAGTCTACAAGGACTCAGACTCTTTCATAGATGCATGTTAAATGTAGATGAGTATTTACACCACAGTGTTTGCTCTATAAGGCAAAACTCACTTAGATACATAATTGCAGTCGCATAACGGGGTTGACTTGCTAGGTTGTCTTGGCGCCACAGTGTCGGACAAGCCGAGAGACGCATATCGATTGTTTAGAACATTCGGTCAAACAAGAGTTACAAATTGTTTGTAATTGGTTGGAGACCTACCGGGTTATGCTATTGAAGTTATCAGCCACAACAAATGCGGAGATAACATGAACCTGGATCTTGGCCCATTATGACCATATTTGATATGAGTCTGTATTCTTCCATGGGGTCGAAGAGTATGTTAAAATAGTGGGAGCTAGTTGAACTAAATGCCATGTTAATTAGTTAATCAATGTGTTCAATAGAAAGTATATTAGAGTTTAATTTCAAGTCTATCTATATCTTCAGTTTATACAAAATATCGAATCTGTCACTAAAAATGTTGGTCGAGACAAACAATCCGACTGTAATAAATTACCACGACTGGTTAAGAAATCTGCGATTGGTGTTAAGATAAGAAAGAATTGAGTATGTGTTGGACACAGTATTCCCCACAGTCCCTGTTGAAGATTCTGCTGAGTATGCCCTGTTTGACAAGGTGGCTTATCAGAAACATCTAGACAATGCTACCTCGGCACAATGTGTAATGTTGTCCTCCATGACCTTGGAGTTACAGAGGCAACATGAAAACATGGCCTCCAATGAAATGCTAGAACACTTGAAGAGTCTCTATGACTCACAGTCTTAGACAATAGAGTATGAACTGTTGAGGAACCTTTTCAAGTGTAAGCTGAACGATGGGGGTCAAGTGTCAGCACATCTTCTGAAGATGATTAGGCTGATAGAAATGTTGGCTTCGATTGGAAATAAGCTGCCTATAAATATCTCTGTCAACCTAATCCTGAATTCACTTCATGGTTCATTTGAGAATTTCATTGTGAACTTCAATATGAATGGGACCAAGGCAAGTATTCCAGAGCTTCACAACATGTTGAAGACCTTTGAATCATCTACCTCTAAAGGTAAAACCGTGCTCATGGTGGGCTCTTCTAGCAAGTTCAAACCCAAGGGTAAGAACATGCAGAAGAAGAAGGGTAAGACAGTTGCTGCACCTACAGTTATGAAATCTATAGGAGGTGTTCAAAAGAAGGTAAATATAGCTTCGAATGTGTGCCTCAACTACAAGAATAAGGGGCACTGAAAGAAGGACTGCACAGCTCCAAAAGGAGGCAAAGCACTAGGTGCTCCTGGCTCTACTGGACAAGGTATGTTTGTCATTGAAATAAACATGTCTATAAGTAACTCTCACTGCTGGGTATTAGATACCGCTTGTGGCTCACACATTTGTAATAATGTGCAGGGTCTGATTGACAGCAGAAAGGTTGGACCTTGGGAGGTAGACATGCGCGTTGGAAATGGAGCACGAGTGGATGCTGAACGCGTGGGAACTTATAGACTAGATTTACCTTCAGGATTTTGTTTAGAACTAAATAATTGTTAATTTATTCCCTCATTGACGAGGAATATTATTTCTATCCCAGTGTTAGACATTGAGAGGTTTTCCTCATTTATTGCCAATGACAGTTATGTACTGTCTTTTAATGGTTTTGTTTGTGGAAATATTTCGCTTGTGAATGGTTTGCATGTTCTAAACAGTAGTCATAACATTTTCAATGTGCAAAACAAACGAGCTAAGATAAGTTATCCAAAAAACCCCACCTACTTATGGCACTGTAGACTTGGTCACATCAATGAATCAAGGATAGCAAGATTAAAAAAGTTAGACTACCTGGAACTATTTGACTTAGAGTCCTATGGTAGCTGTGAATCTTGCTTGAGAGGAAAGATGACCAACAAGCCACTTTCTGAGAAAAGGGTGCGAGCCAAAGAGGTACTTGAGTTGGTCCATACTCATGTATGTGGACCATTTTTAACTCAAGCTAAGGAAGACTTCCCTTACTTCATCACTTTTACAGACGATTTCACAAGGTTTGGGCATGTGTATCTTATGAAACACAAGTCCGAAGCCTTTGAGAAATTCAAGGAGTACAAGTCAGAAGTAGAGAAGCAACTTAAAACAAGTATCAAGACCCTTCGATCAGATCGAGGAGGTGAATACTTAAGTAAAGAATTTATGGATTACTTGAAGCTTCATGGAGTCCAATCACAATGGACACCTCCTAGAACGCCACATATGAATGGTATTGCTAAAAGGAGAAATCGAACCCTATTAGATATGGTTAGATCCATGGTGTGTTTCTCAGCTCTACCAACATACCTTTGGGGCTATGCATTGCAAAGCTCAATTTATATTCTGAACAGGGTTCCTTCAAATTCAGTAGAGAAAACTCCTTATAAGATATGGAATGGCAAGAAGCCAGCACTTAAACACATGCGACCCTGAGGGTGCCTGCATATGTAAAGAAGATGCTTACTGACAAGTTGGAATCTAAAAGTGAGAAATATTATTTTGTGAGGTATTCAAAGGAAACTAAGGGATACTATTTCTATCTTCCTGGAGAACATAAGGTCATTGTTTCCAGAAATGCAACTTTCCTTGAAGAAGACTATGTCTACAATGAACAGAGTTGCAATAAGATAAAACTTGAAGAAATTCAAGAACCATAAGATAACACAGAAGTTGAACCCTTGTCAAAAGACCTAGACAAGGATTCACTGGGAGTATTTGGTGAAGAATGGGTACTTGGAGTACGCCCTTCAGCCAGTGGGAGTGATGTGAGAGATAGTGCAGAAATGCAAAGCTCTTATACATAACTAATAGAAGATGATACAATGATTGTACATCATTCCATTAAGGAAATACATGAAAATGACATTCCTGAAAGCTATCAAGGTGATGGATTGTCCAGCACACAAAGACCTTCTTATAATCAGAATGCAACAAATACTGAAACGCAGAATAATCAACTCTGTAGGACTACTAGGACTCATCGTCTGCCAAAAAGACTTAATCTACTTGTTGAAACACACAATGAGATAAATATTCCTAATGATGATGAACCTACAACTTACTGCGAAGCTATGTTAGACATTGATTCATAGAGATAGCAAGAAGCCATGAAATCTGAGATGGACTCGATGTACATCAATCAAGTTTGGAACTTGGTTGATTTACCAACAGGGGTTAGACCCATAAGATGCAAATGGGTCTTCAAGAAGAAGATTGATGTATATGGAAAGGTACAGACTTATAAGGCAATATTGGTGGCTAAAAGTTATAATCAACGGCCTGGGGTAGATTATGATGAAACATTTTCATTTGTTGCGAAAATTAAGTCCATTTGGATTTTGCTTGCAATAGCCGCATACTATGATTATGACATTTGACAAATGGATGTTAATACTGATTTTCTCAATGGTAACCTAATTGAGGAGGTGTATATGATACAACCTGAGGGTTTTATATCTAAGACTAAGCCCAAAGCAGTATGCAAGCTACAGAAGTCCATTTATGAACTTAAGCAAGCCTCAAGGAGTTGGAATATTTATTTTGACAAAGCAGTCAAATCGTTTGACTTTGTTAGAAGCAAAGAAGATCACTGCATTTATAGTAAACGCAAGAAAGAGAGTATTGTTTTCATTGTTATATATGTAGATGCCATATTAATAATGGGAGATAATAATACTCTCATGCAATCAGTCAAGGAATGGTTATCCAACACCTTCATGATGAAGGACTTGGGTAAAGCCTGCTACATTCTTGGATTTAGGATTTATAGAGATAGACCTAATAAATTGTTGGGATTGTCACAGTTCATATACATAGACAAAGTGCTAAGACGATTCTCTATGGAAAACTCCAAGAAATGAAGTCTTCCTATGGGTTAAGACATCAAGTTATCAAAGAAGGATAGTCCTTCTACTGTTGCAGAACTTGAACGCATGAAAAAAATCCCATATGCTTCAGCTATAGGATCTATCATGTATGTCATGACCTTACGAGGCCAGATGTGGCCTATGCACTTAGTATGACTTGCAAATTCCAACAGAATCCTGAGGAAGAACACTGGAAACAGTCAAGAGTATTCTTAAGTATCTTAGACGAACTAAAGAATATTTCTTAGTCTATGGTGGACAAGAGAAGCTAGTGTGTATTGGGTACACTGATGCTAGCTTCCACACAGATCTTGATGACTTCAAATCTTAATCTGAACATGCCTTTATTTTCAATGGCGGAATAGTGAGTTGGAAGAGTTCCAAGCAAGCTACAACTGCTGATTCGACAACAGAAGCCGAGTACATTGTTGGATCGGAAGCTGGTAAAGAAGTTGTCGCGATATATGAGTTTCTGAAAGAACTAGGGGTTGTTCCAAGTGCCACTTGTCCAATAACAATTTATTGTGACAACACTAGTGCGATTGCGCAAGCTAAGGAACCAAGATCAACAAATAGAAACAAACATGTACCGAGGAAATACCACATACTTAGGGAGATCTCAACAAAAACTAAAGTGTTAAAAAGGGCAGGACAACTCGTTGCACAAAGCAACTCGTGTTAGTAGGGTTGAGGGAAGGAACACACTTCAAAAAGTATGCTGCAGACAGTCTAATCTAATACATGAAAGTATGTATGTCCTAGAGACAATCATTATTAGGGACAAATGTACTTGAACACATTCGTATTATTAATAAGATTAATATTTATGGCATTTGCAATTATTGAATTATTATTTGATTGTTTGTAATTATTCATTAATCTGCATCCCTTGAGCTTACGTTGTCATTAATAGAGTGAGATATTGATGATAGAGCGTAACTCTAAAATAGCATCGACTAATGATTATCGAGAATGGGATACCGATGATATATTATAAGTTGACATGTGGTCTGCATCACATTCTTAAAGAATGTAGTATGTCTCACCTGCTACTAGTAATGGTTACTAGTGATGGACACATGTATATTTTTTGAAAGTATTGGTATACCCTGCTGATAAACTATTTGTTATACATGTTTAAAGTGTTATCAGCGTGTGGGAGATAAAAGTCATTTGACTTGAGGTCAAAACACACCTTGTTTACAGAGTAATGTACTTTGACCCTGTCCTAAGCTTAAACTCCTTATAAGATAAGATACGACTTGTGTTGGGTACATTATGATGTAAATTAAGGTGGTAGTTGAGCCAATAATAGGATTCATTCCTCGATTGGATATTCGAGAGAGAGCACACAACTTCTCAGTGATATTAGGTCGACCAAGTCATTGGCCAATACAAGAGACATATTCAGAATATGATCTAGTTGTCGACTAATATAGATGAGATAAAGTGATCAAGTCATTTGGATAGACACATGGCAAATTCTAAGCTTGATCGAGTGTGTCGCGAATGAAAGGAATTTATCATCTCACATAAAGGTTATGTTTGCTGGATTCATGTAAACGTACTTCATTTATTGAGTTCGTTTACGGCGCAGTCTAGGAGTTCCTTATGGACCTTAATTGGATTAGTGTCAATATGTAGAGGCCTATAGGGTCACACTATGTCGATTGTCTATTCGATCTAAGGGTGTATTGAGAAAATATTAAATATTCGATTTGGAACGAGATATTTAAATTGATAATAACTATGTGATAATTTCTATTAGATGAAAGTTATTTAATTAAATCAAAATTAGATTTTGGATTTAATGTGCTGAATATATATATTAAATGAAAACGGGAAACATAATTTTACGTAAGGCGTCGCGGCGCCGACCCAGCAGTGGGCCCAGTCAGATTGGCGCACTGCACCTTAGTTTTGGGCCAGGCTTGGAGCCCAACCCTAATCAGATTTTGCCCTAATTTCAACTATAAATACAACACTCCCCATTGTTAATTCACACACCAATTCTCATAAACAAATTCTAGACTTAAATTCTAGGATAAAACTCTCTCAAACCTCTGCCAAGATTTCCTGACTTTCTTGACAGAGGAATACACCGTAGCATTGTGCTTGCAGTCGAAAAGGGAATCGCGTGTCCACCCTTTAGTAAAGACTCAAGATAATATAACTTGTAAGTGTTCATGTTTTATGTTACAGGTTTTTTATTGTTATATAATCATATCAGAAGAAATTATTGAGGTAAGTAAGAGCAAAAATTTTAAATTTCCGTTGTGCCTACTTATGTATTTTGAACTCAACAAATTCTACGATACAGTAATTAGTAACCGCTTCTACCGCTCGAACTTATCTCTAATATATGTTAAGTCAAACAAAAAAGAAATGAGTTTTAGAGAATATAGAGACAACCTGTAGGAAGGAGGGTTTTTAGGCCAATAACGGCAATTGATTTCAGAAGGAGGCCAAATCTTGTGAAATAAATGATCAACCCAACCTTTTTTCCCCTCAACTTCCTTTTGCAAAGATGTACCATACCCTTCAATACTCTGTGACCCTGGATTCTTTGCAATCAACTCTTTCTCCTCTTGTGGCACTTCCTCAAAGAACGCCTTCCCAACTTTTTGCAAATTTGCAATCACATCATCGGGAATCCCATGATTTGTCACTTGAAAAATACCCCACTCTTTGCTCGCCTCCGCTATCATTTTCACCACTTTTTCCTCGTCAACATCGCTTATGTCGATGACTGGCACCTGAAGAACAACTCCGTGCAACGTTGTGGCTGCCGGTTGTTCGTTCTCTGAACGAATATACTCCGATGGAATTGTGTCCATGCATTTTGATATTGACGCTATTGCTTGTACCCTTGCCACCTCCATTGTTAGGGCTGTTACACCGTTGCCTTGAACTGTTTTCATTTTTCTTTTCTTTTCTTTTCTTTTAATTACTCAGTGCTTGTGTTTTTTTTTTTTTTTGCTTGTTTGTCGTCTTCCTAAGATAGGTTCATGCAAATTTAGTTTCCGTTATATAGGGAAGTGACGCGGTGTACCTTTTACTATGTCTTTGTTTCAAACCTACTTTAATTTTGCCGAGCTTCTTGCCTTTACTCACTAATCACTATGAAGGAAAATAGGATACACCAAAAAATATAGGATAAATTAATACAAAAGTGAGATCCTTTTCTTTTTCATTTTTTCTTTCTCGTGGGTGAGTTACGTGGACTATTGTGGTTCACTTATACCACCTACTAAACTTCACTTCTTATTTAAGTAGTGAATCTCAAATGCAAATTAATATTCCACGTTTCATCTAATGTACATTAATATGATTGGGTACAAAGTCTGAATAACACAACCTTTGAATTTTACAATTTTAAATTTAAGGTGTATATATATAACATATCAAAAATATCATTTGCATCTTGTAAGTTTAAGAGGGATAATTACCTTTTGATCCGCTCTAGAAAATAATACCTAGTAAATATATGTATTTTGTGTATTAAATATCAATATATATACATATGCATATTATATACATAATCAATACATATATTTTATATATTTTAGCTAGTGCTCGTAATTAATTTTGAGCAACGGATCATAGATAAAACAAGCCCTTTTAAATATGTCCCATTTTTCATACGAAGTAATAGTTGAAGATAAAAAGTGAATGTTGGAATTAAACGCATACCACTAAATATATTTTTGAAACTGATGAAAAATAAGTATAACATATAAATTGAAACAAATAAAATATTTAAGTGTTTCTTAAAAAGTACTCCCTTTATTTAATGTTTTATATGAAAGGATACGAGAGTCAAAATACTTAATTTTGATTATGAATCCAGATATATTTTTTAAATTTTTTTAAAAATAAAATATACATATTTAAAAACTTTATGAAAAATACTAGAAGCAATATAACAAATAATCTGTTAAATATATATCCGATATACACAATATACATGTGTATATCAGATGTATATTTGGTCTAGGAGTCTCGGTTGTGTACAGTTGGAAGCCCACGGTTTAGGCATTGTTTTAGTAAATATTATTGTAGTATTTTAGGGTAAATATTATATTAATTAGTGTTGTACACTTACCATAATTATAGGAGTCTTGTACTAATAGAATAAGGTTTTTGTATTAGAATAGGAATATGTTTCCTATTATGGAAAATTGTATATTGTATATATTCTCTTCATTAATGAAAATAATCAAGAGATTGTTTCTTTCATGGTATCAAGAGACTAGGTCTAAATTGCTTCCGCCTTTATTCTCCAAATATTGCTTTCGGGTTTTGTGCACTTTCTCAGTCAAAACCTGCCTCGATTTCCGTACCCTTCACCGAATTTCGTGTTATATTTTACCTCCACTCTTCCCAAATTTTCCTTCCAATCACTTTGTTCTTTCGTTATGTCTAAGAACACATTTCATCATGCCCTCACTGTTTCTAACATCAAGAACAACATCCCTATTTTTCTTGAGATGGAAAACGTCCAATATGTGACGTGGCAGAATTGTTTAAGATTCACGCTATCTCCCATCAAGTCCTCCATCACATAATTCCTCTCGATGCCCCTATTCCCGCGGAGGATCCTCAGTTATGGATTACTCTTGATGCTACCGTTCTCCAGTAGATTTATTCTACTATTTCGGTTGACCTCTTATAGACGATCATTGAGCTGGACACTACGGCTATGGCTACCTGGAATAAATTGCGTGATATATTCCAAGATAACCAACATCACGTGTTGTCACCCTCGGGCAAGAATTCTCCCAAGTCAGCATGGAAGAATTTCCGAACGTTTCTGCATATTGCAATAGACTCAAGGAGTTGGCGGACCAACTCCGTAACGTTGGCGTACCTGTGACAAATAATCGTCTAGTTCTACAATTGGTTGCCGGCCTTTCTGAGGCCTATAATGGTGTTGGGACTCTCATTCGTCAAAGTAATCCGCTTTCCTCTTTTTATCAAGCCCGCTCCATGCTTACTTTGGAAGAAACCGGTTTGACTAAGAAGGCGGCTACCGGTGCTAGCCCCATTGTCATGATGATGTCCTCCACAAATTCTTTGGGTTTTGTTGATAATTCGGGCCAAAACCGTGCTCATGGTGGTGGAAAAAATAATCGTAAAAACAACGGGAAAAATCATGGCGGCAAACGCGGTGGTTCCGGCGGCGTTAACAATGGCAACGGGTCCAACTCCAGCAACAGTGGGCCACGACCCAAATGGTCCCAACCTTGGGCCAACTGGCTGTGGGCATGGACTAGTAGGTAGTGGCCCAACAGCCGCTGGTCCCCAGTTCCGTCGTGTCCAATTAATGGTCAGTGGGCTGGTCAGCCCATCTCTCGGCCCAACATGCAATGGCTAAATTTTGGTAACCCCTCTGGGCCGAGGCAGCAAGTAGAGGTGCTTGGACCTCGGCCTCTGCAGGCCCCACTCCTACTGACATCGAAGCCGCGATGCATACAGTTGGATTGAATCCTCCAGACTCGAACTGGTACATGGACACCAGCGCCACTACCTACATGACATCCGACCAAAGTACTCTCTCGTCTTATTCCAATTTGAGCAATACTCATGGTATAATTGTTGGTAATGGTAATTCAATTCCAATTCTTGGTTATGGTCATACAACTTTGTCTCCCTCCGTCCACCTCTTGTCTTGAAAAATACCCTTGATGCCCCTAAATTGATTAAAAATTTGGTGTCTGTCCGTAAATTCACCACTGATAACTCTGTTTCTATTGAATTTGATCCGTTTGGGTTTTCTGTGAAGGATTTCAAGACGGGGAACTCTCTCATGAGGTGTGATAGTAGGAGAGATCTTTATCCTATCACAACACGTTCCGGTTTCTCAAGTCAAGTTGTGCCATCAACTTTTGCAGTCCTTGCTCCTTCTTTGTGGCATGCTCGTCTAGGTCATCCGGGGTCATCTATTTTGTCTTCCTTGGATACAAATAAGTTTATTTCATGTAAGGGTACGAGCAGTACTCTGAATTGTCAATTTTGTTTGTTAGGAAAAATTGTTAAGTTGCCATTTGTAGACTCTAATTCTCATACTTTAATGTCATTTGATATTATTCATAGTGATCTATGGACGTCTCATATTCTTAGTTCTTTGGGTCATCGGTATTATGTTCTCTTTTTGGATGATTATTCTAAAATTTTATGGACTTTTCCAATAGCGAAAAATCTCAAGTTTTTTTCAATCTTCTTAAAATTTAGAGCATTCATTAGAACCCAATTCGAACGAGAAATAAAAAATATCCAATGTGATAATGGCAAAGAATATGACAATGGGGTGTTTCGGGAATTTTGTGCAAATAATGGGATCAATTTTCATTTTCTTGCCCTCATACGTCTTCACAAAATGGGAAAGCCGAACGCAAAATTCATACAATTAATAACAATGTTCGCACTTTATTAATTCATGCTTCCATACCCCCAGTCTTTTGGCATCATGCTCTACAAATGGCTACATATCTCCTTAACATTCTTCCTTCCAAAGGTTTGACATATTCGTCCCCCCTTCAAATTTTATATAATAAGACTCCTTCGTATTCACATCTTAGGGTCTTTGGGTGCTTGTGTTATCCACTCTTTCCGTCCACCACCATTAACAAACTTTAGGCCCGTTCTACCTCGTGTGTGTTCTTGGGTTATCCGTCAAATCATCGTGGTTACAAATGTTTTGATTTATCTTCTAATAAAATCATCATTAGTCGTCATGTAAGTTTTGATGAATCCCAATTTTCATTTTCTAAGGATAGTACTCCCGTGCCTAGTTTGTATAATTTTTTGGATGATGATATATCCCCGTATTTTATTCCCCAGTTTTCAGATGTGTCCCGTACCCAAATTCGCCAGCGGGCCCACTGCCCACTGGTCCTCTTGTAACGTCCCCGTCTACAGTTCTGGCTCAGTTCCGGTTACTGATTCCGAGTCCAATCTTGGCCCAGTTCATGTGTCCAGTTCTGGCTCCAGTTATCGATGTGGGCCAATAGGCCCACTGCCTACTGGCCAATCCGTCCCGTGTCCCGAAATGTCCTAAAATCGCCCAATTCTCCCCCGAGTCAAAGACCAGTCACTCATAGTCAATGGGGTATTTTTAAACCAAAAAGACATTTTAATTTAAATTCTAATGTTCTTAAATCCCCTCTACCCCGTAACCCAGTGTCTGCTTTAAATAACCCGAATTGAAAAATTGCTATGACCGACGAATATAACGCTCTTATGGATAATAAGACGTGGGAGTTGGTGCCCCGTCCATCTGGTGTTAATATTATTCGGTCCATGTGAATTTTTCTCATAAGGATAATTCTGACGGTTCTTTTGCGAGGCATAAAGCTCGTCTAGTAGGTGATGGTAAGACTCAACAGGTTGGTGTGGATTGTGGTGAGACATTTAGTCCGGTGGTCAAGCCGGCTACCATTCGCACTGTGCTCAGCTTGGCTCTTTCGAAAGCATGGCCCATTCATCAGTTAGATGTGAAGAATGCTTTCTTAAATGGTGATCTCAAGGAAACAGTTTATATGCATCAGCCCTTGGGGTTTAGGGATCCCAAATATCCTCATCATGTCTGTTTGTTGAAGAAGTCCTTGTATGAAATTAAGCAGTCTCCATGCGCTTGGTATAAGAGGTTTGCAGACCTATGTTTCGACTATTGAGTTCTCTCACAGCATGTCTGATAATTCATTGGGGGCCTAAAGCCTTTGCATTAGTGGCTTTGGCTTAGAACCGACAATTTTTAGTAGCTAGCTATAATGGATGGTACATTTGCATTGATGCGCAGGATGTATGGTTAATGGATTTTCTTCTGGATAAATTATAGGCATAATACATAAATAGATTTCCAAATTTGGCCTCAGCTGGTAAGTATGTCCTTTAACTTTGGGTGTGCACAAGTAGGCACCTTAATTTGTATAAAGTTGAACACGTAAACACAAATGTTGATGTGGTACTAGCATGGCACATAAATTTTGAGGTGTCTACATGATCATTTTGTAACTTGAAGTGTTCGACCGACAAAGTGGCGACAAGTTAAGATGCCTACTTGTGCACACCCAAAATTGAAAGACATACTTGCCAACTAATGTCAAGTTTGATGACCTATTTATGTATTACGCCTAAATTATATAAAATTGAAAAGCAAAAGAGTACCAAAAGTTCATTTAAATATGTGGATGTCATGACATAAGCACAATATATATTAAACATTATGACGAATAAGATATATATATATATATATATATATATATATATATATATTGAAGGAAAATAATTCCATATCTTTTTCATTAATCCACACAATCATATATACATTTCTAGGATCCTAAGAATATATTACATGTATTTATATCCTAATGATATGATATGATTTGATTATGACATCCTAATTACATAATTATGATATGATATGATTGGATTATAGAAATAATAATGATTATTTCCATATCTGTCTAACAGTCCCCCGCAGTCTTAGCGGGGAGGTTCTCGTATGCTGAGACTGTCCCTGAAATCATCAAAAAGTACGCGTGGAAGACCTTTCGTAAAATATGTCTGCAATCTGATAACGGGACAATACATGGAGAACACAGACTTGTTCACGAGCAAACCTTTTCATGGATAAAAAATATATCCATCTCTATGTGTTTTGTGCGTTGATGCTGGACAGGGTTACCTGATAGATATATTGCACTCACATTATCACAATAAACCATAGTTGCTTTGTCGATCGAGCATGAAGTTCTAAAAGAATATTACGGAGCCAACATGATTCTGCGATCACATTAGCTACCTCTCGATATTCTGCCTCAACACTCAACCGAAATAGTGTCGGTTGGTGTTTCGACAACCACGAAATGAAGTTGTCTCCTAGAAACACACAATAACCAGAGGTGGATCACTGTGTATCGGGCAGTCACCCCAATCAACATTTGTGTAAGATGTGAGGCCAGAAATGGTGGACTTATACAGATGCAACCCAAAATCAAGAGTACCCTTAACATACCGCAGAATTCGTTTAAGGGCCCCATATGCTCTTCCTTCGAATCATGCATATGTAAGCAAACTTGTTGAACTGCATAAGAGATATCAAGTCTCATAAATGTGAGATACTGCAATGCCCCTGCTAAGTTGTGGTAATGTGTTGGGTCACTGTATGGAGTACCTGTAGAGTTACTCAATTTTGCCTTTGTATCAATCGGCATATGTGACGGTTTGCACGAGGATATACCAGCTTTGTTAATGATCTCATCGGCGTATTTCTTTTGACAGAGAAACATACCACCTGCATATTGAGTTACAACGATTCCCACAAAATAATTTAGAGGGCCCAAATCCTTCATAACAAATTCCGAAGCAAGGAAGGACATAATAGACTAGCGAAGTGACTCATATGACGTTGTGAGAATGATGTCATCCACATAGAGAAGAATATATGACATGTCATTTCCCTTCTTGTAAATGAATAAAGATTGATCGGACTTGCTGTGTGAGAACCCCATTGTGGATACGAACCCTGCAAACCTGTTGTACCATGCCCTGGGGGCCTTTTCAAACCATATAAAGATTTTTTCAACAAGCAAACATAATCCGGATGAGTAGGCTCTCGGAAGCCCAAATGCAGGTGCATGTAAACTGTTTCTTATAGGTGACCATGTAAAAAAATATTCTTGATATCCAACTGATTGATGGACCATGATTTGAACAAAGCCAGACTGAGAACAATCCTGATAGTTGTTGGTTTAACTACTAGAGTGAATGTTTCACCGTAATCCATGCCAACTTGCTGAGACCTGCCATCACTAACAAGACGAGCTTTGTGCCTTGCAAAAGAGCCATCATAATTCTTTTTATGATAGAAAATCCACATAGAACGTATTATGTTCACATTAGATGGACGGGGCACTAACTTTCACATCTTATTTTTAATAAGAGCATCAATTTCGTCTAACATGGCAGCTTTCCAATTCGGGTCTGATAGGGCCACTTTGGGATTTTTTTAAAGTGGTGATAGTTGAACCAAAAATGTTAGGTTATAATAACGCTTGGGCCGAAAAATCCCATGCATGGCACAGGTTTTAACGGTCCGAGGTGGGACCGAGACTGATGGTTGGGGCAGTGGGCTTTCGGTTTGTAGACTGGATCGAGAGATAGTGATATTGTGGGCTGGTAGAGCTGCGCCTAGTGGCCTAGTTGGGGAATTGGATGAGGAAGTAGTGGGCTCCCTCATTTTGGCCTTCCAGTCACGAGAAGTGGACTAGGCCGAGGCCGAAGAAGATGAAGCAGTGGGCTCCTCGACTCGAACTGGCCTAGTCCCATTTCGTTATTGGGCCACTATATTTGGTGGTTTATTTTGGGCTGGTCCGATCGAGGATGCATTGGTTTGGGCATGTAAATGGTGATTTAAAATTGGATGTATTACCAAACGGGAATGTGGACTCATAAAAAACAATGTGACAAGAGATGATAATTTTTCCATTAGACATATCATAACACTTATAACACCTATGATTTTGTTGGTATCCAAAAAGACACATGGAGTGGAACGTGCTTGAAGTTTGTTTATGGTTGTGGATGGAAATAAGGGATAACATAAACACCCTCAACCCCTCAAATGTGTATAGGAAGAAATACGATGGTACAACATTTGTGTGGGTGATAGGTTTGAGAGTAGCTTGCTAGGAATAATGTTTAAAAGATATGTGGCCATTTGAAGAGCATAATGCCAAAAAGACGGTGGTGTGGATGAATGTACAAGAAGTGTGCGAATTAGATTGTTGATTCTTCGGATTTTTCTTTCGGTTTTCCCATTTTGAGGAGAAGTATGTGGACATGAAAGACGCAAAGACATTCCATTTTGCTGACAAAATTCTTTAAATTGATCATTTATGAATTCCTTCCCATTGTCACATTGAAAACATTAAATGGATTTCTGAAATTGGGTTTTGATGAAAACACTAAATTGTTTAAAAATGGTGAAGACCTGTGATTTCTTTCCTATGGGAAATGTCCACAAAAAATTCGAATAATCATCCAAAATAAGCATATAATACTTATGACCTACCGAACTTAAAATTGGGGATGTCCACAAATTACTATGCATGAGATCAATTGGCATAAGAATAATTGAAGCAGATAAAGAAAAAATAAGTTTAACATGCTTCCCAAAAATGCAAGCCTGACAAATATGAGAGTCCAAAAATTTGTTACAATAAATTTTTTTATTATTTCTAAGAAAATTGAACAATAGTGCTCCCGGGTGTCCCAACCGGTTATGCCATAAACTAGGAGAAATAGTTGCAAAGGTGGATGGATTGGTGACTTGGTTGTTGGTAGTGGTGGTGATGGGATACAAATCCACATTGCTATTACATCTCATTAGTGGCATCCCAGTCTGAAAATCCTTCACAGAAAACTCAAACGGAACAAAATTAACAAAAATATTATTGTCAGTAGTAAAACGACGTACATATATCAAGTTTTTAATCCGTTTGGGTGCATGTAGGACATTTTTTCAAATGTAAAAGTGGGTGAGGGGGGGGGGGAGATGTAATTGACCAATACCACGAATTGAAACTTTTTGCCCACTTTCAACAATAATATTTTTATTACTGCTCATATTAAAATAAGATGAGAGAGTACCTTGAAATGCTGTCATGTGTGATGTTTCCCCCGTGTCCATGTACCACGAATCATCGGGAATACTTAGATTCATGTTGTTCATTGTCTTTTCAATATCCGTGGGAGCATAACTTTCGGAAGATAGTCCATAGGCTGCAAAAGCTTGCTGCGGATGAGAACCGAGAACTCCGGGATGTCTAGAAGCGGGAGGAGGCCGGGCCCACTAAGACGTGGGGTACGGGTAGGGAGGTGCAGCCCACTATTGCGGCTACCAACCCCACGGTCGGTACTTCCCAACTGCCCGCCTGCAGGCTTGTGAGGTTGTTGCCAGTGGGGTCTGTTTTAGCCCTGATGGCCACGGCTGTTTCCGCCACTGGCTTCCTGGCCGCCTGGCCGCCATCCCGACCTCATCGCTTTGCACCATTATTTTTTCCTTTATTATTGTTACGATTTTGACCTCTTTTGACCCATTATTTTATCGGTTCGAACCATTACCGGAACCAGAATTTTGAGTGCCAAAATCATCATTATAAGTGTTGGTGGAAATAAGGGCGGTGCCGGCATTGGTTGCCGCCCCCCATCACTTGTTTTTGCTTCCTCGTTTCTTCAAAAATTAATATCGAACGAGCCTCATATAATGGTGGTAAGAGATTGCTTTGTTGAATGAATGTATCAACACCATCAAATTGGTCATTCAATCCCGCAATCAATTGGATAACTAACCTTTGATTTTTCACCGACGCACCAACATTTGAAAGTTGATCGGCAAGCATTTTCAGCTCTTGATAATATGCGAAGACGTTTGATAAATCATCCAATTTTACATTGGTGAATTGGTTTTCAAGATATACCGCCCGAGAAATTTTATTATCTTGAAAAATATTTTGTAAACGCTCCCAAGCTTGTTGAGCCGTAGAGTCCGGTTCCAAAATGGTGTGAAAAAGGTCATTCGAGATGGTGTCGTAAATCCATGAAGGACTATAGCATCTAAGCGAGACCATAAATTTTTATCAACAACGGTGGTCTCCGATGAAGACTTGGGAGGAATAATATGGTCGATTACTTTGTATGCTCGGCAATGGATTTTGAATAACTCAATCCAAGAGGAGTATTGCCCTTTTTCCATCTCAAGTGTAATTGGAATAAAGTTCTTGACGTTGTTTACAGCAAGAGTAGGATGAAATTTTTATTTGTCGGCCATTGGTACCCAAGAAAATACAAGAAAATGGGAGGAGAAAGTGATTAGAGGAAGGGGAATGAAGAAACCTAATTAGGGTTTGTTTGGGAGTTTAGGCCAAAAAAATTGCGGCTCTGATATCATGAAGAAAAATAATTCCATACCTTTTTCATTAATCCATACAATCATAAATACATCTCTAGAATCCTAAGAATATATTACATTTATTTACATCCTAATGATATGATATGATTTGATTATGACATCTTAATTACATGATTATGATATGATATGATTGGATTATGGAAATAACATATATATATATATATATATATATATATATATATATATATATGAACATGGCAAGACATAAAGCACGCAGTGATACTTCTGAAATAATTGTAAGGGGTTACATGGTTGTGAAAGGATAAGAATAATAATCTTGGGATTACAGGTGGTATTATTTTATGTTACATTTGGTTGAAATATTTTATCTGATATAAGTAATTCAAGGATTAATTATCCTATAATTTTATAAGGTAAGGTACTGATGACTTTTGTGCGTCGTGTTTAGTTATATTCTAGGCAATTGAAAGATCTAGATTAAGAAAAACATTTGATACACTTGGAAAAGAAAAGGCACATGAGTCCATTCTAATTAGCCTTACCAAGACGAATCTGTTAAGGTAGCTATACACTTGAATTGCTTTGATTTGTCAAATTAAAGAATGTATCGATGTTAATCAAGTTAAATTTGAAACCATGCATGAAAAAGATGTCAATCCCTTTTTCTTTTTTCTTTTTTCTTTTTTTGTTATTTTGACTTTTGTAACAATTAGGGAAGATAAATGAGAAATGTGAAAATATACAAGGGTATACACGGTATACACATACCTTGTGTATACCGTGTATATCACGGAATTCCATAACAAGTGGAAAATCGTGATATACACAGTATACACAGCCGTGTATATCTTTTTATGGTACCATATTATTTGTATATTTTTTATATAATTAGCATTGTACGCTTACCATAATTGTAGAATTCTTGTACAACTAGAATTGGGTTTTAGAATAGGAATAGGATTTTTCATATTATGAAAATTGTAAATTGTATATATATATACTCTTTCATTAATGAAAATAATCAAGGGATTATTTCTTTCATGGTATCAGAAGTCTATGTTTCTCATACCTCGTCCTCCAACATCTTCCGCTCGTCTCGGCCTCCTCGAAATCCGAGGCCTTCATCGGTTTCCGTGCCCATTTTTTTCCCTCCTCTCTTTCCAATTTTTCTTCCAAATCCCTCAAATCCCCTATTGTTCTTACGTTATGTCTAAATAAAAGAACGTATTTCATCCTGCCCTTACTATTTCCAGCATCAAGAATCACATCCCTATTGTTCTTGAGATGGAAAACGTCCAATACGCGATGTGGGTTGAGTTATTCAAAATTCAAGCCATCTCACATCAAGTTCTCCATCACATAATTCCTTCTGCTACCCCTACTCCCGCGGAGGATCCTCAGTTATGGATTACACTTGATGCTACCATCATTTAATGGATTTATTCCACGATTTCTACCGACCTGTTACAGTCAATTATTGAGCCGAACACTACGACTATGCCTACATGAAATAGATTACGTGATTTATTCTAGGATAACCAATATTCTCGTACTGTCATGCTTGAGCAGGAATTTTTGCAAGTCAATATGGAAGATTTCCCGAATGTTTCAACTTATTGTAAACGGCTCAAGGAATTAGCAGACCAACTCCGAAATATCGGAGCTCCTGTTACCAATAATCGTCTTGTTCTACAGATGGTTACAGGTAGAGATGTTAGTGGATTCTGGACCCGATCCGGATCCGGTGGTTCCAGATCCATTTTATAGGATATGGATTTTCAAAATTTGGACCCGACGGATCCGGATCGGACCCGGATCCATTTCTGACGAATCGGATCTGGATTTGGATCTTGTATTTGAGATCCGTATCTGGTCCAGATCCGACCCATAGATCCATTTTTTATTAAATATATTCATAACCTAGAATGTCATTTTATAAATATTTTCTTAAAATTGCTAAGCACATCCTTGCAAGTTTAATTCTCAAAACAAGTTTAATTTATCACAGCGTTAACTCAAAAACCAAAAAATAAAGAGGTAACTTCGATAATAAAATCAATGTTATATTAGTGAATGACTAACATCTCCATAGACAAGTAGTTAAAATTATATTCACTTCATTTGTGAAGATTCCAAGCACATGCAAGTTCTGCATTGTGGAAATACTAGTCACCATTTTTCACAACTATTGTCATTGTCCAACATTTTCAATTAATAGCTCACAATCAAAACGAGACAACGAACAAAATATCTCATATGAACATTTCAAAATTGAAACATAGTAAACTGTTAGCTAAGTAAAAATCGTTTGTCAGTTCAAAAAAAAATTCTTAGCAAGGTTACATTTTTAGCAAGACAAATTTTTTTACATATGGATCCAGATCCGATCCGTGGACCCGACGGATCGGATGGATCCGGATTTGGATATGATTTTTATGGACCCGATGGATCTGGATCCGGATCTGGATTCAGGTATGAAAAATGGATCTGGATCTAGTAGGATCCGGTCTAGATCCGATCTGTTGTCATCCCTAGTTGCAGGCCTATCTGAGGCCTATAATGGCATTGGGACTCTCCTTCGATAAAGCAATCCGCTTTCCCCTTTTTATCAAGCCCGTTCGATGCTCACTTTGGATGAGGTCGGCTTAGCAAAAAAGGCGGTTATCGGCGCCATTTCTGTAGCAATGATGACGTCCTCCGATAATTCTCATGGGTTTGTTGAAAATTCGTGCCAAAATCGCAACAATGGTGGCGGCCGGAATAGTGGCACTACTGGCAAAAAATAGTAACCACGGTGAAAGTGGGCCGCGGTACAGTGGCAGTGGGCCGCAGACTGCCTAGTCCCAGCTTTGGGCTCCTTGGTCGTGGAACTGGGCCAGTGGCCCTGGGCCCAACAGCCCTACTACCAGCCCAATGCCTACCCGAACTGGGCCCAGTTTCCATACATCAACATGCCAGTTTTTTGGTCCAGCAGGGATACCCGAGATATAGTTTTAGGTCGGGGTAGCAAGTCGGTGTGCCTGGGCCTCGGCCTCCACAGGCATATCAGGTTGCGGGCCTTACTCCGATCGACATTGAAGTCGCAATGCACACACTTGGATTAAATCCTCCAGACCTAAATTGGTACATGGACACCGGTGCCACTTCACATATGACCTTCGAACAAGGTACTTTCTCGTCTTATTCCAATTTGAGCAACAATGTGGCATAATTGTTGGTAATGGCAACTTAATTCCAATTCGTGGTTACTGTCATAAAACTTTATCTCCCCTCCCCCCCATCCACCTCTTGTCTTGAAAAATGCCTTTCATGCCCCTACCTTAATTAAAAAATTAGTGTCAGCCCGTAAATTCACCACTGATAATTGAGTTTCGGTTGATTTTGATCCTTTTGGATTTTATGTGAAGGATTTCAAGACGGAGATACCTCTCTTGAGATGTGATAGTAGAGGAGATATTTATCCTATCACGCCCGCTTCCAGTCTCTCGAGTCAAGCCTTGCCATCTATTTTTGCAGCTCTAGCTCCTTCCTTGTGGCATGCACGTTTAGGTCACCCTGGGTCTTCCATTGTTTCTTCCTTCCATAACAATAATTTTATTTCTTGTAAGGGTACACATAGTACTCCAATTTGTCAATCATGTCCTTTAGGAAAACATGTTAGATTACCATTTGTAGCATCTACTTCTCGTACGTTAATGCCATTTGATATTATTCATAATGATTTATGTACATCTCCCATTTTAAGTTTTGTGGGCCATCGTTATTATGTTCTATTTTTGGATGATTATTCTAATTTTTTGTGGACCTTTCCGTTAGCGAAAAATTCTCAAGTTTTTTTCCACTTTCTTAAAGTTTTGAGCATTCATCTATACCCAATTCGATCAAAAATAAAAAATATTCAATGTGATAATGTGAAAGAATATAATAATGGGTTGATTCGGGAATTTTGTGAAAATAATGGCATCATTTTACATTTCTCTTGTCCTCATACGTCCTCACAAAATGGGAAAATCGAACGAAAAATTTGTACCATTAATAATATTGTCCGAACCTTATTGGTCCATGCTTCCGTACCCCCTTCGTTTTGGCATCATGCTCTACAAATGGCTACGTATCTTCTTAACATACTTCCTACTAAAGGTTTGGCATATTCATCCCATCTTCAATGTCTATATAATAAGACTCATTTGTAGTCACATCTTAGGGTCTTTGGGTGCTTATGTTATCTGCTATTTCGGTCAACTACAATTAACAAACTTCAAGCCTATTCTACCCCTTGTGTGTTTTTGGGTTATCCATCCAATCATCGTGGTTAAAAATATTTTGATGTATCATCTAATAAAATCATAATTAATCGCCACGTTATTTTTTATGAATCCCAATTTCTGTTTGCTAAGGTGAGTAGTCCCGGGCCTAGTTCATATAATTTTTTAGATGGCGATGTCTCCCCTTATATTATCCAACATTTATCGGACTTGTCCGCACCCAAAATCCTCTAGCGGGCCTACTGCCCGTTGGACCTCTTGCTCCATCAACTCAACCCAGTTCTGCCCCTGCTACTGTTTCCAGTCCCGGTCCATCATCTCGTGTTGGGCCAGCAGGCCCACTGCCTACTGCCAGTCCGTCACTCATCCGAATTTTTCCAAAAATCCACCTAATTCTCTCCCGAGTCATAGACCGGTCACTCGTAGTCAACATGGTATTTTTAAACCAAAAAGACATTTTAATCTAAATTCTAATGTTCTTAAGTCCCATATTCCCCGTAACCCAGTGTCTACGTTAAATGACCCGAATTGAAAATTGGTTATGAATGACAAATATGATACTCTTATTGAAAATAAGATGTGGGAGTTGGTGCCCCATCCTTCTGGTGTTAATATTATTTGATCTATGTGGATTTTTACTCATAAAGTTAACTCTGATGGATTTTTTGCGAGACATAAGGCTTGTCTTATAGGTGATGGTAAAACTCAACAGGTTGGCATGGATTGTGGTGAGACATTTAGTCTAGTGGTCAAACCGGCTATCATTCGTACTGTTCTCAGTTTGGCTCTTTCGAAGGCATGGCACATTCATCAGTTGGATGTGAATAATGATTTCTTTCATGGTGATCTTAAGGAGACCGTTTACATGCATCAGCCCTTGGGTTTTCAAGACCCTAAATATCCTCATCATGTCTGTTTATTGAATAAGTCCTTATATGGGCTTAAGCAAGCCCCGTGCTTGGTATAAGAGGTTTGCTGACTATGTTTCGTCTATTGGGTTTACTCACAGCAGGTCTGATAATTCATTGTTCATATATCATCGTGGTATTTCTCTGTCTTATATTCTATTATATATGGATGATATTATCTTGACTGCCTCTTCTGATGCTTTGCGCAAGTCTATCATGACAATGCTAAGTTCTGAGTTTGCTATGAAAGACTTGAGGCCCTTGAGTTACTTTTTGGGGATTGTTGTCACTCGTCATATAGGTGGGTTGTTCTTGTCACAACGAAAATATATAGCTGAGATCATTGAGTGAGATGGTATGTCCTCGTGCAAGTCTACTTCCACTCTAGTTGATACTAAACCCAATCTAGGTGTTGCGGCTGGCTCACCTTACGAGGATCCAATCCACTATCGCAGCCTTGAGGGGCTCTTCGGTATCTTACTTTCACGATTCCATATATTACGTATGTTGTACAACATGTGTGTTTATTTATGCATGATCCAGGGTTGAGCACATGAATGCGCTCAAACGCATTATTCGATACATCCAAGGGACACTTGACTATGGCATACATTTATATCCTTAATCGATGTCTACATTTGTCTGGTATACAGATGTTGATTGGGGTGGCTGTCCAGTTACTAGACGTTCCACGTTTGGTTATTGCATATTTCTTGGTGATAACTTGGTTTCATAGTCTGCCAAACGACAAGCTACCTTATCCCGCTCCAGTGCAGATGTCGAGTATCGAGGGGTAGCCAATGTGGTTTCTGAATCATGTTGGTTACGTAATCTTCTCTTGGAGCTTCACTTTCCCATTCAGAAAGCTACATTGGTATATTGTTATAATATTAGTGTCGTATATCTTTCGGGGAATCCAGTTCAACACCAGTGCACTAAACATATTGAGATGGATATCCATTTTGTTTGCGAAAAGGTAGCTCGTGGACAAGTACGTGTCTTACATGTTCCTTCCAGGTACCAAATTGGAGACATCTTCACTAAGGGTCTTCCCTCGGTCCTATTTGAAGATTTTAGGGACAGTCTCAGCGTACGAAGACCGTCCGCTATGACTGCGGGGGATATGAAAATATACAAGGGTATACACGGTATACACAACACGGTATACACATACCTTGTGTATACCGTGTATATCACGGAATCCTATACCAAGTGGGAAACCGTGATATACACGGTATACACTGCCGTGTATATCCTTTTTCTGGTAACATATTATTTGTATATTTTGTATATATTAGCATTATACACTTACCATAATTGTAGGATTCTTGTACAACTAGAATAAGGTTTTGGTAGCAGAATAGGAATAAAATTTTCCATATTATGAAAATTGTAAATTGTAAGGGAGAATGCCGCTTTAGAAAAGATGAGCTCTACCACTACTAGTACCAGGCTTAGGCTTTCCTAAGGGATTATTTCTTTCAAATGTTTGTAAGGTACGATTTATTTCATGTCATATGATCGCGTTGCACCCAAATGTGACTAGCCTTGCATGTTCACATTATGTTCTTTATTCTCAAAACTTTCTTCAGATTTTTTATCCATTGTTCTTGCACATGAGCTGTTGTTTTGTTTTCTCTATTTAAGTTGAAAAGTGGGGGAAAATTTATGAATCTTATCACAATTCCATAAGGTGTCATGTTTTTTTACAGTACTCCCTCCGTCCTAAAATAAATGTTGTTTTAGGAAAAACATTATCTCAAAATAATAGTTGCTTTAGAAATTTAAGACAAAAATTAGTATATTTTTTATCAAACTATATCCTTATATTAATTATTGAAGAACTATTTTTTCTTAAAAGTGCTCAATTCTCAATAAATGTCTAATAGCCAAGAGTAATTTAGTAAACTATATATTATATTTATTAATTTTTAAATTAGCGTGAAATGAGGCAAAGCATACTTTAACATAAGGAGTAATAACAAACCATTAAAGTCTTCTTAGAATTGTAATTATTGCTCCTGACGTAACATATTAGGTTTTTGTCCATAAGAATTTATGAACCAGACTCCAAAATAAATGAGTACACGCGTGTAATAAAACTACTAAGCTATATAATAAAGACTATCAGCTAATTAAACTAAGAATTAAGAAATGAAATAAAGCATCTGTGCAATTACCAGAACTTACAGTACAAGCAGCCTATTGCAGCAGTCGTGAATATATACACATACGCTGCCAGTATTAATGGATATTTTTATTTCCCTATTTTAACTTTTAAAAGGAAAAAAATACTTTTCGCCTCAAATTCTTTAAGAATATAATTATTACACAAACTATCCTACTATTTGGAAGATAATTATTGTGAACTATTTTATTTTCAATGTATACATGAAAATTGCTACTACAAACTTTAATTAATAACCAACAAATGCTGGGACAAAAGTTTAGAGAAAATTACTTGGATGCATGAATTTGAACGACAACTATTATTGTAGCATAATTAATCACCCTGTCTATTCATTATTTGTGGTTCTCCTAGTGTTTTAAAAGGCAGTTTCACGACTTGGTCTGGGGTCGCCCTGGGGCGAGGCACCGGTAAAATGCATCGGGGCTCACGTGCGGGGCTTAGTTCCTGTGAGGCTTACGCCTTAAGCGCCCGGCTGTACGCCCTAAACACGCCTAAACCCCAATGCTCGGGGCTCGCCTAAAGTTCTTACACAAATTTATGTTAAATTCCTTAATAAAAATCGTTGACCCTCATAATGCTTTAACAAATGAACGATACTTAATCGTTTTTCATCTATATAAATAAGAAGATGGAGTGGAACTCAAATAACAAGTCATAGTATTACATATTCACTATTTGAGAATATCATGAAGGTGAATATCACTTAATATTTCTTTTTAAAATGCATAGCCAATTTCATTTTCACTTGTCATTGGTCTTTTGTCCTATGTATCAAATCTATCATATTTTATTATTTCGCTATTTGAAAGTAATTTTAATTTTATTCATGAAGGAGTTACATTTTAATTATAATAGTGATAAAGTTTATTGAAATAAAATGAACAGTATGATAGTAATATTGTTTTAAGGAATTATGATTTTTTCATTGTTTGAATGTTAAGATGTTAGAGTTGATATAGCTTTTATTTCATTGTATTATTTATACTTGTAAAATTATGTTATGTATAATTACAAGTTGTAAGCCGGGGTTGGCTAGAGGGCGAGGCTAGTAAAGCTTTTGCTTTAGGCCCCCAAACTTTTGAGGCCCAAAAAATATTACCGATGAATTTTATGGTTTAAGTTTTTCTCAGATAGTATTGAAGATTGTTAAAAAGAAGTACAAAATATATATAACAAACGAAAGAAAAACACTATCTATGTTTTAAGAGCACTATCTTAAAACTTTGAACTAAACTACTCAAATCTTCATATTATTAAATAAAAATTATACAATAACATTCTAGGCAATGTCTTTAAAACATATGGCTAATAGCTTTACCTTGAATTGATCCTCACTAATATAGATACTAATGTTACTATATGAAGTAAAAGACTACAAGTATGAAAAATAAAAAGGTCAACACTCTTAAGGCCTCATATTTAAAATTAGCTTTAGGCCATTAATATATATATATATCATTTATTTATAGTTTTCTTTTATTTATTTTTTGTAATTATATTATTTTATGAAATACTAAAAATTAAATATCTATGGGGCTTATGCCCCATGCCTCAGGGCTTACGCCTCGCCGAGGCAAATATAAAACGTCCCGCCTTACATACCTGCCTTTTAAAACACTGGGTTCTACATTAGCATTGAAATAGTTCCTAATTGTAAATCGCTTCAGATAATTTGTATGTGTAGAGAAAATTAAGTTTCTAGAAGCAATTAGTAATAATTTTGTGAATTAAAGTGAAAGCTATGTGTGCTAGAATGAACATTAAATTGAGCATCTAGAGACAAGCTCTCCAGAAAATGAAATTTAATATATTGGAGACAGATCAGTGTCCCCCACCCCACACACACAAGGGCAATTATATATATATAATTGGGGTACCTGAACTCATGATCTTTTTATAAAACTAAGTATTTTATGTATATATTTTTTTAAATTGGTATATTATTTCTCCTCTATTGTGGTTTGTCAAGGTGCAAGATCTTGATAGTTTTTCCTACAACTCTATGTATGTGTTACACTAACCATTTTTGTATTTTCATAAATCAAAGAAAATTTTGTGTTACTATTTCAAAGTGCACCAAAATTTTGAAGTTATTGTAATCAGCCCACCACAATTCGGTTTAATAAATCAAATCCAAGAAGGTAATGTAATTTGAAAGAGAATAATCCCCTGATTATTTTTATTAATGAAAAGGTTTATATATATGATATACAATATTTAATTTTAGAAATTAAATCTACATTTTCCTAATACATGACTACTTCAATTTCCTAATACAAGACTACTACCATAATTATATATGTACAAGAATTCTAATAATGTGGTAAGTAACCATACACTTTACACGGCCATATACACGGCCAATATACACGGTCCTCCGTGTATATTCTTTCACACCCCCGCAGTCATAGCGGTCGGTTGTCGTACGCTGAGACTGTCCCTAAAATCTTCAAACAGAACTAAGGGAAGACCCTTAGTATAGATGTCAGCAATTTGATACCGTGAAGGGACATGCAAGACACGTACTTGTCCACGAGCTAACTTTTCACAAACAAAGTGAATATTCATCTCGATATGTTTAGTGCGCTGATGTTGGACCAGATTCCTAGAGAGATAGACCACACTAACATTATCATAGTAGACCAAGGTAACTTTCTAAATGGGAAAGTGAAGCTCTAATAGTAGATTACGCAGCCAACAGGACTCAAACACCACATTGGTCACCCCTCGATACTCGGCTGTCGCGCCCTATTTTGACCTCGCTCGGGTCAAAGCGGAGCTCGGACGTATGGGGTGATTCCTGGGTAAAGGATTGAGGAGTCGCCACCTAATTATTTTTTACGGTGAATTAGGACACCTAAATATTTAAACTAAGTGCTGCAATGTAACTCCAATTTTAAGGTCTGCGAAACTAGTGAGATTCTAGGTAAGGGTTCTTTATTATCCTAAAGGGAAGGGGTTAGGCATCCTTTAAGATCCGCTAACTTGCGGTTATCCGGTAAAACTCAGGTTAATTATTATTAGAAAAAATGCGTGTTTGAAGCATGAAGTTTAAAAGATGTTTGTTAATAATTAATAAAAAGGGGATGCATTTTAAAAGATAGATGAATGTAGAGATTTTTCAAATATGCATTTATATGATATCTAAAGAGAAATACATATAGAGTTGAAAAATATGTATTTGACAATTGATAGTAAAACAATTTATTTATAATGCCAAAGAAGTAAAATTTTGAGAAATCAATGAATTGTAAACTGGCAAAAGATAAACTTATTCAGTATGATTAATAAAGCAAAATAAAAGATGACAAAAGTTATTTTGAAAATCTTGAATTCGCGTGACGAGCCTAAAATAAATAAACTAGCGAAGGATTTCTAAGTTTGCGAGCCTACAAATAAGCTAGCGACGGGTTTCAAATCTTAAACTAACCTATGAATAAATCCTAAGTTTGCCTATTCTAAGCATTTCAATAATTACATAAGTGCGATAAATAATATTACAATACAAAGCGAAATAAAAGCTGAATTAAAGAAAGAAATAACAATAAATAAACTCCGAGGAATATTTGTCGTTATTTACTTTAATCCTATAAGTCGTCAAGAACAAACGGTTAGAAACATTTAAATACAAATAACTTCATATCCGTATTCAAAGCAGTGAATGTTTTGATCGCGGAGGGCTCAGAACTTAAATTTTGAAAAGAACATTCCAATCACGTCGTGGTCGCAAACATATGACTCATGTGGTTTATTTTGATTGCCTCGCCTACTAAACGTGTTGGTCTCTCGGGTGAAATAGAAAAGATCACTATAATCACGTCGTGGCTGCGAATATATAACTTGTTGGTTATTTTAGTCACCTCGCCTACTAAACATGTTGATCTCGGATAAAAGGTTTAAGTCTTCATCCTTGCCCGAAGTTATATTTCCGTCTTTGCAACCTGTGTAGGCCTCAAAATCGACGGATATTTTTCATCGGCGGTGTAGTATCGTGTTCAAATCAAGAAAAATGAAACAATAATGATGGCGATAGCTTGGTAGCATGAAAAGCAGGCGTAAAAACAGCTTCCGAAAATGACGCGGTGTCTAGTTTAAAAGCGAGAAAGCAAGAGAACAAATATTTGAATCTTTGAAACAGTGGCGAAATAGAAAGCAATGTTTGAAAAATGCGAAGTAAATCGAGAACAAAGAAATGGAAAATGCGGCCTCGAATTCAATTTCGTCACTTTAATGCGATATTAATTAAAACAAGAAACAAAGTGCCAAAGAAACGAAAGCGGTGGCGCTTTAAAATATCCGACCCGAGTTTACGAATGCGGAAATTCAAATCGGTCGCCCGACCAGTCGATGATTCATACCCAAATCGATTTCGATGCAGCCAGATAACCAACAACAAGAATATGAAATGCAAGAATTGAAAATGTTGCCAAAGCGGTCGACCGGCAAGTCGATGTTGACCGGATCGTGATCCAAACTTGAAATCGATTTCGACGCAATTTGGATAACCAAGAACAAGAATATGAAATGCAAGAATTCGAAAATGTTGCCCAAATCGGGTCGACTGACCCGGTCAAGGATCTGACCCGGATCAATGATCCAAACTTGAAATCGATTTCAACACCAATTTGAGATAACCAAGAACAAGAATATGAAATGCAAGAATTCGAAAATGTTGCCCAAACCGGTCGACCCGACCGGTCGATGACCGACCGAATTGGAGTTTCAACCCTAATCAAACAATTTCGTCAATTTCAGATAACCAAAGATAACAACAAGAAGAATGTAGGAAAATTGGAAAAATCTAAACCGGTCGACCCACCGTCGATGTTTGACCCGACCAATTGTGTGTTCAACCCAAGTCAAATAATTTCATCAATTTGGATAACCAATGATAACAAACAAAGAATGTAAGAAAATTGGAAAAATCTAAACCGGTCGATTCGACCGTCGATGTTTCCGACCAAATCGGTGATCCGAACCAAATCTTACACCAAATTCAGATAACCAACATACATAAACATGAAATGCAAGAATTACGAAAATGTTACGAACCGTCGACCGAGTCGGGTCGACCCGACCAAATCGATGAAAAATCAGAGAAATCAAAGGGGATGACAAACCTTTTCGGACTTGATTCTTGGAACAACAACGAAGCCAAATACTCTCAAATCAAGAACACAACAAAATATGTATGTATATATTGAATAATCTTCCGAAAGTCTATTTTTTCTTCCTCGAAAATCTCCTCCCCTGATGAAGAACAACATGGGGGTATTTATAGGTGGATTCCCCCCTAAAAAATGAGTTTGAATTCGAATTAAAGGTAAAGAAAAATCCGGATTTGAGGGGCATGGGTCGCGGGTTTTAGGGGTATGGGTCGAAGTGACGGGAGTTGGTGGTGGCAGGGGGTTGGTGTTGGTGTCGGGTGAGGTGACCGGCGACGTGGGGTCGCCGGTATGGGGGTGTGGGGTCGGGCAGAGGTGCGGCGTCGGCTTGGGAGCCTTTAGGGTTCGTTTGCTTTTTTTCGATTTTCTCTTTTTGGTTTGGGTTTTGGGGGAGAATTAAAAGGGAAGGGGTGTTGGGCTTGGGCCGACGGGTCGGGTGAGTCGGGTTGGGGCGACGGGTTGGGCCTGGTGGAATTAAATTGTTGGGCTTGGAGTTTTGGGTTGTGGGAATTGGGTTTTGGGTTTAATTGTTTTGGGTGATGGGGAATGGTTGTTGGGCTTCGGTTTTGGGCTGGGTATAAAGGAATTTAATTGGGGAGTTTTGGGCTTGGACGAAAAAAATGGGTTTTGTTTTGTGGGTTGTTGGATTGTGGGAATTGGGCTTGTCCGATTTTGGTGGTAAGGGAATTTAATTGTTTTGGGTTTGAGTATAAGGGAATTTAATTGGGGATTGGGCTTGGACGTTTGGGTAGAATTTGTATTGGGTTTGGAAATAAAAAATGGGTTATGGATTTAAAAATATATAAAAGGGGTTTAATATTAAAATATATATTTTTTTTCTTGTTTTGTAAAAGATGTGAATTATTTAAAATAACATAACGACGTAATAATAATAAAATATAATATTTGCAAAATGTTCAATGCTTAATAAAAGGGAAATGCGATGCAATTTTGCGAGAATAAAATTTTCGGATAACTTATGATTATTATAAAATGAAAATGATATAAAAATATGCGAATAATAATAATAATACGAAGATACACACATATATGCCTATATTTTAAAATTATTCTAAAAGTGTCAAAATATTAGAAATTACGAATAAAATCATAAAAGATGGGACAAAATTGGGTGTCAACATCGGCCTCCGCACTGGTTCACGATAAAGTAACCTAGCGATGACCAAGAGACCAAGTTATCATCAAGAAACATACAATAACCAGATGTCGAACGTCTGGTATCTGGACATCCACCCTAATCAACATCTGTATAAGTGTCACGACCCGACCCGACGGGCCGCGACTAACCGCCCTAATGACGTCATTATCATGACCTGTCACGCACAAGTCCAACTAATCACCTAATGAGTCTGAAATCCGGCAGCATAACGCTGCAATAACAACATATGCCAGGGTAGGCAAGCCGACAAGGCTGCCACTAGATAATATCATATATACACGGGGACACCCCAACACAGAGCACAATAGCATGACTGACCAAAACAGAGTTATAACTCTTACATAAGTACAACCCACAATTGTCTACAGACCTCTATAAGAAGGACAACGACATATGACGGGACAGGGCCCCGTCGTGCCCCTAAATATACATAAATCAAAATGATAGGGTTCCGTACAAAAATGGTAAAGCTCTGGATCAAAGGAGCTTTCCAAAGCAAGCGAGAACCTAAACCGGAGGGTCACCAAACTGAGCACATGTACCTGCGGGCATGAACGCAGCCCCCCGAGGAAATGGGGGTCAGTACGAAATAATGTACTGAGTATGTAAACATGAAATACTGCAAATGAGATCATAAGTAGCCAATAGATAACAAGAGGTCAGTATAAAAATCAGGATCCAAATCCAACTGTGCCATAAACAATAAAAGTCAGTTGTGCCTTATAAAAATGAGAGTCAAGTCAAGAAAACATGAATGCTTGTCCATATACATATATATACCTGTAACGTAACTCGGCCTACTAATGCGGGACTCGGTGGAATCATATCGTAACCCGGCCCATATTGGGACTCGGTGAAGTCATATCATAACCCGGCCCATGCTGGGACTCGGTAAAGTCATATCATAACTCGGCCCATGCTGGGACTCGGTAAAGTCATATCTTATCTATGGATCCATCCTATGTAACACGGCCCTCTAGTGAGGAACTCGGTGAACAATGCAAGGTTGTGCACGAACATAACCCGGCCCGGGACTCGGTGAAGTGAAGTAATAACACTTAGCACGAGTAGATTTCATGAGTAACCATATGCAATCAAAATTTTCATTTGACTCCCAATAAAATCATTATAATAATGTCATAATAAACTCTTTACTGAAAAATCATAGGCACTTCTCATAACTAACATTTTTAGGAATTAAACTGTATAAGAATCATGTACGTCCGTCCTACCTTCATTAAATAAAAATCATGCCAAAGAAAGAAGGAATAGTTCACATACCTCGTAGACGAACTAATCAACTCAATATTAGAGTACGTCTCATTTTAGAACTTCAACCTATAATAAGGGTAATACGTTCGTTAATTCTATGATCACTGGCATACTTTATATCGAATAACGACTTCCTATTCTATAAAAATTCGGGCAGCACTTCCCTTGTTTATACATGTTTCCACAACTTCCAAACGATGCTAATAACATCAATAGCCAAGCACCAATTAAGGGCACAACCAAAAAAGCAACAAAGGGGATTTACAGACCCACTTCTCATGTAAATTTAGCCTCTTAATCCACATAAAAACAGCCCACAAAAATAGTCCATGTTCCAACAACAACGATGGTAGAATGTGAAGCCTTTCTACACCCTTATTCCTTTAGGACTTACATTAGCAATTACCACACTTAAACATGCATAATGGTAACTAAATTTCCAGCATTATAACACCACAAAACAGTCCAACGATTTCATGCAAGTTCTTGGCCACAACATGTCATAATTCCATAACTCTTCTCTTAACTCCTAAAATCCAATTCCATATTTCAATACTTCCATATAACTAATTTTAAACTTTACTATCAATGTTTCCTTTCAATTTCATCATGCAATTAGTGATAATAATACAACAATAACCAACGAATCCAACAATCACCAAAATCTGTCCCAAATTGGCAACTAGTCCAAAATTGTCACATGCATTGTTTAAATTCCAAATTTTTCTTAACACAAATTCATATCCTTAATTCTAACAACATGCATTCCAATTAAATTATAGAAAGAAGAATTTTATACCTCAAATTCATCCAAAATAATCCATAATTTTCTGCCCACTGCTTGTCCGAAATTCCCCACTGTTTTCGTATTTCTTTTCCTTTTTTGTTCACTTTTTAAACTCCAATTGACATGCAAGTGTTCTACAATGTTAAGCCATCATCCTTACCCATTTTTCTTCCAAAATTTCCTCCCAAAAATTTAAAATTTCTGGTCTAATTTTCGGTAAGTAGTGGCACGTTTTTGCCACTGTTTTTGGTGTTGTTTTGGCTTCTAATTTTGTGAATAATGTAGTCCAAGAAGAGGAGATAAAATCTTAAATTGGGTATGGGGTTGGGGGTGATTTTCGGTCAGCAGAGGGGGTGGGTTTGGAGAAGAGAGGTGAGGTTTTGTTTAAAGTTTAGAATGAAAGAGATGAATGTAGGTTTTAAAATAAAAAAATCTGAAATTTATTATTTACACTTTGGCCCCCAAGTTCTTCAATTAATAAATCTCAAACCCACTTTTTTTAATTCCCGAGAATTTCATAAGCCTCGTATCCTCAATGTCATAATTTTATAATACATTATTAACCCATATCGGGACTATACAATTTATTTTTTTTAAGTTTCCAACGTCACCCTCATTGTGACCAACATCTTTCCGGAATCACATCCTCGTGTATACTAATTTCCGGTATTTGAATCCTATTTTCTTAATTACGTTCTTAATTATCGTCTTAATCTTACGAGGTGTAACAATAAGACACAAAAGTAGTTACGGAGGATGGATATAAGTGCAAACCATAATCAAGAGTGCCATGAATGTAACGCACAATGCATTTGAGAGCATGCATGTGCTCGTCCCTCGGATCATGCATAAACAAAACATACATGTTACACTGCATAAGTAATATCGGGAGGTGGGCTAGAATTAGCACTCAGCTTTGGTTTGGTGTCAACCGGAGTAAGAGCGGACTTACAGGATGACATACCAGCACGTTCAATTTCAGCCGCATACTTCATCTGGAATAGAAATAGACCACCTGCATGACGAGTTACAGTTATACCCAAAAATAACTCAAAGGCTCCAAGTATTTCATATCAAATTCAGAGCTGAGAAGAGACATGATAGACTTGCGCAGTATATTAGAAGAGGCAGTCAATATAATATCATCCACATATAACAAAATGTATGCCGGAGAAGTACCACGATGGTAGATGAACAGAGAATGATCAGACCTGCTGTGAGAAAACCCAATAGTAGACACATAATTTGCAAACCTTTTATACCAGGCCCGAGGGGCCTATTTTAGTACATACAAGGACTTATTCAACAAACAGACATTGCTAGTATAATCGGGGTCCTTGAAACCCAAGGGCTGATGCATGTATTACCGTTTCCTTAAGATCACCATGTAAGAAAGCATTTTTCACATTCAGCTGATGAATGGGCTATGTTTTCAAGAGAGCCAGACTGAGAACAATGTGAATGGTTGTCGGTTTGACCACCGGACTAAATTTCTCTCCACAATCCACGCCAACCTTGTTGAGTTTTATTATCACCTACAAGACGGGTCTTATGCATCTCAAAACAATCGTCAGATTTTTCCTTATGAGTAAAAATCTACATAGAATGAATCACATTAACACCAGCTGTATGGGGAATCAACTCCCACATCTTATTTTTAATAAGAGCATTATATTCATCATCCATGGCCATTTTCTAATTCGGGTCATGACGGGCAGACACTGGATTACGTGGAAAGGGTGATTTAGTGACATTAGAATTTTGATTAAAATGTCGCTTTGTTTTAAAGATACTCAGTTGACTAAAAGTAATGGGCCCTTGACTCAGAATTGAAGGTGTAGAGACGTCTCGTGATTGGCCAGCAGGCAGTGGGCCTACAGGCCTATGGGCTGAACTAACGAAGGTGGATCGAGGCAGTGGGCCTGCTGGCTGGAATTCCTGAAGGGAAGTTACTGGGCCAGTGGTCACTGGGCCAGCCGGTGGCTACTGGTCCAGATCCCGAGATGGGGTTCGGAACAAATGGTGAACCACATACGGTGAGAACTCATCATCCAGAAAATTATAGGAATTAGACACGGAATTATGCAACTTAGCAAACGGAAATTGGGTTTCATCAAAAATTATATGGCGACTAATGATGATTTTATTAGAGGATAAATCATAACATTTATAACCACGATGATTAGACGGATAAACCCAAAACACACAAGCGGTAGAGTGGACTTGTAGTTTGTTTACTGTAGTTGAGGGAAATAAAGGATAGCATAAACACCCAAACACCCTAAGATGAGAATATGACGGATCTTTGTGAGAAAGAATTTTGAGTGGAGATTGGTATGCTAATCCTTTGCTAGGGAGTATGTTAAGAATGTAAGTAGTCATTTGTAATGCATGATGTCAAAATGAAGGTGGTAAGGAAGCACGAGCTAGTAATGTCCGAACAATATTATTAATGATGCGAATTTTTCTTTCGGCTTTCCCTTTTTGTGAGGACGTGCGAGGACAAGAAAATCGAAAAGATATGCCATTAACATTACAAAATTCCCTAAACGGCCCATTATCAAATTCTCTTCTATTATCATAAATTTGTGTGAATATAACTATGAATTGGAATTGAATTACCATTACCAACAATTATGCCACTATTTTTGCTCAAATTAATTTTTTGATAGGTTATGACTAAGGAATTTTGTGTTATACCCCGTTGGCTACGGAGGGAGTATTGCTTCTTAGTGTTATGACCTTCACCAATTTTACTCAAATTTGATAGCTTGTTCTTGAGTTTGTTTTGTCTATTACAATTGGCTCAATAATTGCCACGCATTTTAATTTAAATGCAACCTTAGTGAATTATAATGCGCATGATTGAACCTTCTAGATCATGTCTGTTTATTTGTCACGAGTACTTAATAGACATCCCAAATAAGAAGTCTAAGTTTAATTATTTATCACAAAACACATAGTGTAAGCATAATGATTAATTTTGAACATGAAATTTGGATACTTTGAAATTGTTGTTTTACAGACTCTCCCTTGCTTCTCTTATAACATTTGACTTCATCAAACACCCATATTTATATTGTTGTGGAAGAGGGATAATTCTCAAAGAAAGTATATTTGTATTTAATTGGTCGGAATATATGTCTTGAATAAAGTTGATCTTTAATTTCACTCAATACGCCATATCCTTTGAACATTTAGGTTTAATCTTCATAATATTGGATTTCATTTGAGAATCCACGACACGTAACACTTGATATGAATTTGATTTGTAGGATAAAGAAGTGGCATCCAAATAACCTTCCACTAGAAATCAATGTAATGGACTTATTTGTGAAGCCCATCTAGTTACTACAGTACAGGAACAAAATTCGCCGTCTAAATGACCCAAAAAGTGAGAAAACCAACACAAATAACCTAAAAAAGATACAAAAGCATATTTTGCGCAACAATTCGTTGCGCAAAAGGAGTTAATTGTGCGGTAGTTTAATATTTTCCAACACTTTGTATTATTTCAAAAGTTTGACATTTACGATTTTTTTTCATATTTTGACCGTAGATTAGTCATGTCTCAAAATTTCGGAATGTCAATATTTTATATAGAACCTGATATTTTTGTATGCGAACAATAATGTAGGCTCAACACATCAAGGATACCTAAACGTCCGGATTGTCGTTTTAGGAGTTGTAAACTGCCAGAAGTAAGTTTTGATTGGAAACTTGTTATCATTAAGTTTAAGTGTTTAAATTGTAGGAGTTTGATTTAAGCGTTTTATTGTTTAGTCAATGAATTACTTTATTTCGAATATGTCGAGATTTTTTTCTAATTAATTTAGGATGTCACACGAGTTAGTAATAAACGATAATAAAGACTACGATAACTAATTATCATTAAGAAAATAATACATAAAGAATATAATACTAACTTAAAATGTACAACTTAATTACATATACACAATCTTTACTGGGTCCCACATGTAGTAGACTTTAGATTAACCTTAGGCCTAAGGCTAATACGATCCCTGCCACCCTCACCATCGTCTCCATCCCCTTCCTCCTTCTAATAGCAGGACGCTCTAAGCCATGTTCATCTGCATCATTTTTTTCTTACCGCCCTTCTTCAAAGTCCGGATCATAATGTGCACATGACCGCCTTTAATTTACATGATCAGAGCAAATCTGTTGGGATGAGTAGAGTCATAATCATCAACATCATCGTCCTCATCAGGAGACGGGACCACAGCCGCAGAAAGATGAACCTGAAATAATATGTAAACAATTAGTATTAGTTTTAATTTATATTTAATATATTAACTTTTGGTAAAAAAAACATCAAACATGTGTGGCGACGGTCTCCTGAGAGGAGTCTGGTGTAGGATCCGAAGTAGTATCATAAATGAGATCCTGAATGGCTGAAGCTAGAGATGGTGTTGGTGCTGGAGCCGGAGCTAGAGACGAATCTTAAGATATGAAAATTATAAAATGATAAGTATAAGTATTTTAATTTTTTTAAAATAAATATTTTAAACACTAACCCCTGGGTAAGAAAATCCTCTAAGTCTATGAATGGTAAATTGTAGTGCAGCTCCCTGCCACCCTGAACATTATGAACTGGCGGCTCTGCATGCACTGTTGCGTCATATGAAGCCTAATCTATGTCATCACGTACACTGATGTATGCATTCTGGATTTGATGGGATGATGACCCAGGTACATCTTAAAATAGTTGTGTCAGTGTATATGTATATGTCGATGGTAGGTAAGAAGTCGACAGGCGGCCTAAGTCGACGGGACATCATAAGTCGACGGATGCTGCTGGGCTGGAGCGGGATTGGGAGCATGCTCATTTATTAGACGGAGTCCTCTGCAGTCACCACCTACTATGGCACAACCTCGGCTACGATCCCCCCGGTCACGTTCCCCACAACCACCATTCACTCGGCTATTATCCACTCTGCCATTACACCCTCTGGACCAACCCTCTCTGTCACTCTCCATTCTGCCACCACCGCCTCCACGAGGTGCGAGATCATGACGGGTCCGTCCATCTATTGCCTGATACGGGCCTATGGAACACGTTCATGCATACGTCCGACCTCTTGTACCTGTTGGATACTCAGTTCGGCTACCTGAATGATCTGGCCAGCAAATCATGTTGTCTCAGGGATATCCATATGTTGAAATCCTAAATGGCACATTATTTGTATGGTCTGTAGATGCATTTATTTGTAAATATTAATAATTGAATAAATTATTAACGTAATAATTAAGATAATTAATTAACTTTACGTGCGGTAAACTTACAAATATCACATACTGCCCCGCAAAAGTTGCGTATCCTCGACTATTTGGAAGATATATATCGGTGTTGCCAATCAAGCTGCATGTGATTTGTAGGTACCACTCCATCTAAATACCGATCAGAGTCGTATGACCGACTTTCGCTGTGCTTTGCAGCCTCTAAACCCAACGACCGATATGGGTGTGTATAAAGGCTCGGTATGCATCAATGATAGTCGAATACTCATCTCGCGGATAGCAGTGGTGCTCCCAATCATCCGGATCAGGAATATTATGTGCATGTCCAAACTGTCGTAAGACGCAACGAGGCGCGTGATCCTCAATGATCTCCATGTGTATCAACAGACACCGCGACATTTACACGGCCTCACCAGCCTTGCAAAACGCTGACAATTGATCCAAAAAAATGGATCATACGACGTCTATATAAAAGCTTGTAAAAATGACCACAAATTAGTAAACAATAAAGAGAACAATAATAAAAAAATGTATTAATGTAAAATCAAATAATTTTACCCTGCCATCCGTCATACTATCAAGCTGATCCCTGAACGGAAGAATACTGTGGTGCGTATTCATATCTCAAGATCTACCTCCCGTCCATCTCCACGCATAGGGCAAGTCCTCATCAATGAAGTCAGGCTGAGGGTGCACAGGTACGAGCTGAAAAGGCATCATCCTATGCCACACCCATAACTGAAAGGGTTATTAAAAAATATTTATTAGTCGTCATTTCAAAAAGGTGTATTTAGAATAAAATTACACACACTTAAATATATTACCTGGATGAGAGCAAAAAATTCATCGATATCACTCATATCGCAAATAGACACTCGACATAGAAATCGATATAGGTAAGCCAGAACAACACCAACTTAGTTGTAATCTCCCAATCGGTCCAGATCGGCCAAAAATAGCAAATACTTCAAGTTCACGTGGGAATCCGATGTGTTAGGAAACATGATGCCCCCGAATATGATGAGTAAATATAGACGGGCATGATGATCCATAATCTCCTGATCTGTGTTGTGTGTAATATAATCCACCTCGTCCATGCCGCGAGTAATTACAGAGGGTAGACATCAACACTCGACTATGTCCATGAATATCATCGAGCTGAGGCGCGTATTTAGTGAGCCTAGTCAACTCCTGACTGAATGTCGCCTCATGTAGAAGAGCCTCACTATATAATGAGAGTCCATCTACCCGCAGTCTAAACATCCTCCACATCCTAAAGCGTGATAGTGGCCTCACCAGTGCAGAGATGAAAGGTGTGGATCTCCGGTCGCCATCGCTCAACCATGACCGTCACAAGAACCCGATCATGCTGTACCCGACTAACAACGATGCAACGGTAGATATCGTCCTGATACAGTATCTATAAAATGCGGGTATGTTGGGTCGAACCTCTAAAAGGTCCCATGCATCTTCCACCCTACATGGATGGAACAACATCCTCATATGTATCTGCCCAGTCCATAATAGCTCGGATCTATGATTATCCTATAGACTAAGTATTGATCTAGGGCCACAGGTGAACGTTGGGATATTTGGAGGTGTCGTATATGTACAAACAATGTTTAAATTATTCATTATCCTGTAATATTAATTATCTAATACTTTATCGATAAATTATATTAACTAACTTATCCATTATCCAAAATTATACTAACTAACTAATCCTTTATCGGGAAATTATACTTAACTATCTAATTTCTCGGGAAATTATAATAATGATATTTAAAAAAGGGCAGTCCGGTGCACTAAGCTCCCGCTATGTACGGGGTCCGGAGAGGGGTCGGGCATATTTCTAATTAATAATTGATAATAAATTACTATACTAACCACAATTAATGAAATATTATATTAATTTTATTTTTAATTCTAAACTAATGATGTTCAATCCTAAACTAAGTATTAATTAGTATAATAACTAAAAGTAACAAAAAATATATTAATGATATTTTTAATCCTAAACTAATGATGTTCAATCCTAAACTAAGCATTAAAGTACTCATTTAACGGCAAATTATATTAAGTAATTAATTAATAATTAATTAAAAATTAACACATAAAATTAGACAACTAATTAGCACCTTAATAATTAACATGGAATAAATAATTTTATAAATAAATAAATTAACAATTAGATAATTAACAAATAAAAAAATTATTAGGAGATTACAATATTTTTTATAATCAAACAATTAGGAGATTACTATTTTTTTCTAATCAAATAATTAACAAATAAAAAAAAATTAAAAAAATGGGTTGGGCAGTCGCAATAGCGGACTACCCCTATTGCGCAAAAAAATAATGCGAAAACACTACTTTCTGAAATTCGAGACTGAAATATAAATCATGCTTAGTATTATAATGTATTTAACAATATCATTAAAAAGCTCATAGTAAAATACCTAGATTAAAGGTTGATTTGAGTTTTAGAATCGAGTTCTACGACGCCTTATTCCGGAATCCAAGCTTCAAAACTTGTTCCTTGACTTGAATATACTGAAAATATTGACTTTCGGGTTGAAATTTTAACCAAAAATGACCTTTTTATGATGTGGGACCTCAGATTTTGCTTGGTTATGGCGGTTTTGGATTTTAAAATTGAAGTGGAAGGGACTATCAGGGAAGAAATCGATGTCGTTTAAAATATCCCTATTGCGTAATAATTTATTGCGCAAAAAGAGTTAACTGCGTCGTTACAGTTAACTCCTTTTGCGCTAATAAATTGTTGCACAAAAACTACTTTTATATCTTTTTTGGGTTATTTTTGTTGGTTTCCTCACTTTTTGGGTCATTTAAGTTGCTGACTCTTATAGTAAAATCTCGACAAATGAATGTTCGATAAATGAATAACCTCGATTAATGAATAAATTCTTCCGGTCCCGACTTGGGCCATTGTACTAAATGAATAATTTCGCTAAATGCATAAGATAATATTTTTTAAAAAAAATCCTTAAAGGCCCAACAATAATATAAATGAATAATTGATTAAATGTAAAATAAAATATTAATTGAAAATAACACATAATATCCTTATTTTTATTGATATTACTATGACAACTTCTCAAATTCAACTCTTTTGAAAATATTCATCTAAAGTTTTTTGTTTTTTCTTTGATCCTATGTTTAACTCAATCTCATCTTTAATTTTCTGCAAAACATGCACTGCATTTGATGCATCTTTTTCTTGTTGTAAAAAATAGTCATTTAAGGCTTCCACTGCTCGCATTGCTTCTTTTGTTGATATCATTGGCTAATTCTGACTATCATCTGGATCTTCATCATTATCAGCAAATGTTTCTATTACTCCTTGAATAATTTTTTTATTAGTAGGAGACTCCATCATTGCATCATTTTCACTAGGATAGTTTAAAAGGTCTTCCACATCCATTGCATTTCTATAACCTAAACCATTGATAACTTCATGTAATCCCTGGATGCCTTCATCTTCACCAAGTGGTTGTTCAGTATTCATATTTTCGTCTGACCGAAGTTTGCAATGTTGAAAATAATTTACAATAGTTGTTGTTTTCACATTAATATTCCAAGCCGCACTAATAAAATTGATAGCATTCAGCACACTAATTTTGTTTGGACTTGTCTTTTCTGACTCGTAGAGTTGCAAGATGCTTGAATAAAGACGACGTCGATAATAAATTTTCAATGTCCGAATAATTCAAGCATCCACATGGTTGAATCTTTGAGGTTGTATTTGGAGGCAAGAAAAATAGTTCAACATTTCTCAAGACTTCAATAACCTTAGGATGGGAAGGGAAATTGTCCACTATCAAAAGAACTTTTCTGTCATCCATTCGTTTATCAAACCAGCAAACAAATTCTTGAAAAAGTAACCCAGTCGTCCATGCTTTCTTGTTAGCTCGATAGTGACAATTAAGATTATTCAAATTCACATTTTTAAAACATATAGGATTAGCATACTTACCAATTATCCAAAGTGGCACTTTGTCAGAACCGTCACCATTGCAACAAATAGCAATCATAATATTTTCCTTGTCCTTCTTTCGTCCTTCCAATTGCTTTATTGCAAGTGAATGATCTACTTCCAAACGATAAAATAATGTAAACCAATTTCATCCATATTGTAGATATCCTTTCATTGAAACTGATATAATTTAGCTTGTATACTTGGTAAAGCATCGTCAACATTCTCCATAGCAACTGAACTACTTTTACCAAACATTCGATAAGATTTAATTTCATGTCTCGCCTTAAATCATTCTAACCAGCCACTTGAGAAATTAAATACTTGATCAGAGCTTCCATACATTTTTTGCTAAAACTTTTTTGCTTGGGCTTGGATCATTTCTCCACTAATATTAAATTTCTCTTGATATTGGAGAACCCATTCATACAACACTTTTTCTAACTCTGGATATTTTGATGACTTGTGTCTCTTGACATTTTTATTCTTTATCTCCATTGATAAATACTCTGCTGAACTTTTAAGAGTATTTGATATCGTTGATTGACTGATAGATATGTTGAACTTTTGCTCCATCCATAACTGCAAATCTTTTTTACTTAAAGTGAGTTGCTCATTTTTATGCTCACATAATGTTATTCTCATTTAATCAGTCAAGGTGAATTTTTTCACTCTTTTCAAATTTGAAGTCATGAAGGAGAAATAAAAGAAAAATCTAGTGATTTGAGAATTAAAAGAAAACTAACGTATTTATAGAGTTTGTGTTCATGCATAACATTTAATAATTTTTTTGTTATAATGTACTTTGTTTTATCAATATACAATTCATGCGTTTCGTTTTTTGAAATTATTTCTTACAAAGTACTTAGTTCAAATTTTAGTTTCTCAATTAATAATAAGTAAATATTAATATAAAGCTTATGCATGTATTACATATTTACTAGCTTTTTGTAGATAGTTTAATTTAATTTCATATTTTAGTTTCTCAATAATTATAATTAATAATTATTAAAAATAATTATGCATACGTGATAGTTCATATTCATCCTTTACTAAATTTGTTACAATGTACTTAATTTATTTTTTTATTTTTTCAATACATATATTTAAAATTACATGCATGAACCTTAATTAAAATAATAATGAAAATGTATAACAAAATGCATGTCACACAAAAAATATAAAAATATTATGTAAATGAATAAATTATTTATTTATTGATAAATAAATTACCTTGCTAAATGAATATTTTTTATCGATCCCAATAATATTTATTTATCGAGATTTTACTGTAATTTGATCTACCCCACGCCTAGAGGTTGCCTAGGCCAAGAGCTATAATTAGTGGTGGTTTCGATTTGTTTTTTTATTCAAACGATTATCATTATATCATTTATAGAGCAAATGTATAAGGAGCATAACGTGATACAAAATTAGGGAGTCTCATAGATGTTCTTTGTACTGTTGGGGTGGGGTGGGGTGGGGTGGGGTGGGGGGGGGGGGAGTGCGGAGGGGGGTTCTTGTTGATTGTATGGAGTATTAATTGTGAATACTTAGTTTTTTTATCAAACCTAAGGTGTTACACTATATATATATATATATATATATAGTTAGTTAGTTAATATTTTTTATCATGATATTTTATTTATTTTATTAAATAAAAACGAAAAAAAGAAGATAAAATAAGACAAAGGAAAAAAGAGGAATTGTCAAAAGCCAAATCTATGCAATAAATGCCCATATCTTCCTTTGAAAAATGAACCCAACCAAATCCCATATTTCACTCATTAACAGATTTTTTTCATTCCATCACTTTTCATATTTTTACTGTGGATTACAATAATTACAGAAAATAAAAAATAAATATTATAAATACTAGAAAGAATAAACTACTCAAGATTACAACAAACTGGAAATAAGAACGATTACAAATTCCTTGTGATTTACTGAGTCGAGTGATGACACTCTATCTTTAAGACAAGATTGCCCCGTATATATCATTTTACGTTCGTGGGCAATAGTCTCCCAAGCTACAACAACAACTAACAAATGAGCAAAGTAAACTCAAGTGTTACTCTTGAGGAACTTTGAATATAATAAACTTGCTAGAGAGGAAGAAGAAGATTTCAGAAAATTTCTTAGTGTCTTGAACAATTGAGCCAAAGGCTTCAATTTATAGTGAAAGGAAATGACCCCTCAACTAGCCAACTAATGGCCTTCAATAGCCATGTAATGACACTTATTGAGGGGTTACATTCATCCAAATAATGACTGAATTCATGTGCCAAATAATGGAGATTCAATGCTTCAAAACCAGCCAAAAAGTCAGAACTTTCCATCTTTCCGTCGCATCATTCTGCCTCCGAAGCGCCGCGGATCTGCGAATTAGTGTCGCGGCACCTCGGCTCCAGTAGCCCAACCACCATTTAGTGTTGCCATGGGGGCGCCGCGGCTCCGACGGTGTTGCATCGAGGCCCTTCACGGCTCCGCGGAACCGCAGCGATTTTCGAATCGTTTCATCTTACACTTCGTACACTTCTTCCTTCATTTACCAATGTGGAATACTTGTCATTTGGCCAATAACCGTCCATCATTCTATGTCTCAAACGTATTATGTATGTACCAATATCTCTTTCACTAATGAAATTTATGATATTTGGCACTACGTGTACACGTGTGTGGAAATGACATTTTCGACTGCGGGGCCCCAATTATTCGAGTCATAAATAATGGGATAAACTTAATTTCACATTAGTAAATTTCCAACAATCCCCTCTTGAAAGAGATTTTGGCGCACTCACAAGGTCCTACTTCCAGCTATCTTTCAGCGGACAGATGTAGCATCTAGATAGGTAGCTTCCGCTTTGAACCTTTCATAGTTGAATACCATCAGACTTACTTACTAAGCGGTGAACGTGATGTCTTGAACCGTTAGTGTTTAGTGTAAGCCAAGTCAACGGTACCAACACAACAACTTCCTTACTCTGTTCTTCATAATGTTTTGTCCGTTGTGGCCGTGAACACTTTTTGGATTCTTATGTGCGTTCATTTGAGGCAGCTTGTCCTCACACTTAAATAGGTGGTCTCATATAAGGTATCCTGCTATACTCCACTTTACAAGTGTTAGGAACCATTAAAAGTTTCCCCAAACCTAACCTCAACCGTTGAGGATCATTAAAGGTTTTGGAAACTTAACTTTTACCCACACTGCAGATAGCACTTAACGTATATCGCGGGAACGGATTTGGATTGATGTTTCTTTACAGAAATCACTATCCGAAATGCTCATGCTTCCACTAAAGCGTTTCAACTGAACCTTTACAGCTTAGTTTTCCCATTGAACATAATTCCTGGGATCTCCAGTTAGTAAGGTTGGGTTACCACCGTATTGGTCCTTATAGCTTGGATTTTAAGCCAATTTCCCTAGACAAGCAAAATATTTGATCTTTGGGTAAGCCCTTTGTCAGTGGGTCCGCTATGTTATCCATTGATTTTATGTAATCAATGGATATTATACCCATGGTGATCAGTTGCCTAACGATCTTATGTCTCCGTCGAATATGACGAGACTTGCCATTGTACATAGAACTGTGTGCCCTTCCTAGAGCCGATTGACTGTCGCAGTGGATCATTACAGAAAGTACGAGTTTGTCCGAATAAGGGACATCCTCTAAGAAGCCGTGAAGCCACTCAGCTTCTTTTCTTGCTTTGTCTAAAGTGATAAACTCTGATTCCATCGTAGATCGGGCTATGCAAGTTTTCTTAGAGAAATTCCAACACACAGCCCCACGACCAATTATAAATATATACCTACTGGTGGACTTGGTGTTCTCTATATCAGATATCCAGTTTGCATCAATGTACCCCTCTAGTACAGATGGATATCTCGAATAGTGTAACTCGTAAGTTAACGTGTATTTCAGGTATTATAGTACCCGATTCAACACCTTCCAATGATCATTATTCGAATTACGGGTAAACCTAGCCAACTTGTTGACTGCATAAGCAATATCAGGTCAGGTGCAGTTTGTTATATACATCAAACTCCCAATCAACTGTGCATATTGCTCCTGGCATACAGGTGCACCACGATTTTTATCAATCTTTTGATTTCTATCCAGTGGTGACTTCGTAGGCAAACTGTCAAACATCTCGAACTTTCTCAACACATCCTCGATGTAGTAAGACTGAGATAAGATCAGTCCGTCAGACGTCTTAGAGATCTTTATCCCTAAGATGACATCTGTGATACCCATATCGTTCATGTCAAAGCATTGTTTCAACATGTTCTTAGTCTCTAGAATCACGCTAGGACTGCTCCATATGATCAACATGTCATCTACATACAGACATATCATGATGAACGAGTCAGAGTTACCTTTCGTGTAGACACATTTGTCACACTCATTAATGGAGAAACCCTTCGATAGTAAAGTACTATCAAATTTTTTGTGACATTGTTTTGGGGCTTGTTTCAGCCCGTACAGATATTTGACAAGTCGACAGACTTTCTTCTCTTGCCCTGGAACTACATACCCCTCAAGTTATTCCATATAAATTTCTTCTTCCAAATCACCATTTAGGAAGGTTGTCTTGACATCCATTTGATGTATCTCAAGGTCACGCAATGCTGCAATCGCAATGAATACTCGTATGGACGTCATCCTAGACACTGATGAGTACGTAATAGTCAAGGCCTTCCTTCTGCCGATAGCCCTTGACTACCAACCTGGCCTTATACTTATCTATAGAACCCATCTACTTTATACTTCCATTTGAGTATCCATTTACAACCCAATGATTTATTTCCCAGAGGAAAATCAACCAACTCCCAAGTATGGTTATGCAGGATGGAGTCTATTTCACTCTCAATAGCTTCTTTCCAGAGCGGTGCCTCTGGAGTTGACAATTCTTCAACAATTGTCCTTGGTTCGTCATCAACCATATAAGCTACAAAGTCAGGACCGAAGGATTTATCCTTCCTGGCCCTTTTACTTCGCCTCGGTTTCATCTCTGGAATCTCCAAATTCTGAGAATCTGGAACACTAGATTCCGGATATTCAGTCCCTTCGAAGTCCACTAGATCTGAACCATCTAGATCCGGGCAGTCAACAACTCCTGTTTCCTGAGAGCTTTGTTCATAACTTCGTTTGCGAGAGGTTATGTCTTTTTTCTTTCTAAGAAAAGTACCCTCAAAGAATTTAGCATTCCTTGATTCCATGATTGTACCCCCGTGGATATCTGAAATATTTGACTTATGCACTAAGAAGCGATAAGCACTACTGTTATTTGCATATCCGATAAAAATGCAATCTACAGTCTTAGGCCCAATCTTGACCTGCTTTGGCTTGGACACTTCGACCTTTGCCAAACAACCCCACACATTTAAATATTTATAGGTGAGTTTATTTCCCTTCCATGATTAATATGGAGTTTTGTCCTTACCTTTATGTGGGACTCTATTAAGAATCGTATTAGCAGTAAGGACGGCTTCTCCCCACATATTTTGAGGAAGAGCGGAATTGATGAGCAAGGCATTCATCATTTCCTTCAACGTGCGGTTCTTGCGTTCAGTAACACCGTTCGACTGAGATGAGCATGGAACCGTCGTTTGATGAACAATGCCTGATTCGGCATAATATTCCTCAAATGGCGTTATGTATTCTCCCCCTCTATCGCTACGAATGGATTTAATCTGCATACTTAGTTGGTTTTCAACTTCTTCTTTATAACATCAGAATGTTTCAAAGGCTTCATCTTTAATTTTTAACAATTAAAGGTAACAATACATTGTGCTATCATTAATGAATGTCACAAAGTACTTGTTTCCCCCTTAAGTTTGTGCAAACTTATTGACCTCAAGTCTAATGACTTCTATCTCCCACACGCTGATCATACTTTAGACAAATATAACAAACAGTATATCAGTAGGGTATACCAATACTTCCAAAGTATCCATGTGTCCATCACGAGTAGTCATTACTCGTAGCATGTGAGACATACTACATCCTCTAAGGATGTGATGCAGACCACATGTCGACTTATCACATATCATCGATATCCCATTCTCGATGATCATTAGTCGAGGTTATTTTAAGAGTTACGTTATAATATTAATATCTCACACTATTAATAACAACATAACTTCCAGGGATGCATATTATAGAATATTATAAACAATCAATTAATAATTCAATAATTGTAAATGCCAAAATATTAATCTCCATTAATAATAATACGAATGTGTATAAAGTATATTTATCCTAATATAGATTGTCTCTAGGACATAAATATACTTTCAGACAGACATTGTGTTAGCCACTCCTCGTATACATATAGAGATGAGTACACAAATATTTTTGGGCGTATAATCTTTGAGTAAACGAATTTGGGCGAGCTTTACAAAGTCATAGATTCTTCTGATATTATTCAGGTTTATTTTCTTCCATTCAAATTCCTATTATTTCTGACATGGTGGATCATTCGATGTTTATGTTCTTCCTACTAAAAGTTTTCCTCGTGAACATGCAAGTTTTCACTTGCAGCCAAGTGTAAATCTAGTCATCTTACACTTGAAAAGGTAAATAAAAATACCAGTCACAACTTTGCTACTTTGAGTTGTCTGCTGCCTATTTGATTACTACATAATAAAGCATAACAAATAACATCCAAAGAGAAGACATAATTAATTTAAATTTGAACTTTAGATTGCTGACTTTGTGATTTTACTTAATTGTATTTGTTATCAATCTGTATTCCAAAAAAATCAGTAAATAATAATAACTGAAAATAAACAGAATCAGTGTTGAAAAATAAGAAAAAAATTTCAGAATATAATCGAGCCCACTTAGTTCAAAGTGTGTCCTTAAAGAAATTATTCCCCTCACAGTACTCGAGGTTGATGGAATATCCCCTCCCAGGATAGAACGATTATCTTACCAGAATAGTAGTAATCCAAATTCAGGTAGCGGCGAACCACTCAACGGCAGTATATCACACAGAATTTATTTGTGCAGAAGAAGAAGAAGTTTTTGTTGTTCAGAAAATTCGTAAGTAAAATTCTGAGGAATCAAACGAATTTATAGCCATGGAAGTATTGTTTCTGAAGGTTTGCAACCCTTCTGAACAGCCACTAAAACTGGTAGGAAATTTAAATATGGGAAAGAAATCGGATCGCGGGTCAGACACGCGGATCCGGGTCACTAACGGGTAGGATTGGATAAGTTAATTAATTTAATTAAATAATAATTAAAAATTCAAGAAAATTTGGTCCAAAAAGATTATCAATCAATCATTTGACCAAATCCGAATCCGAATCTGAAGCTGAGTCGAGCCGAGCCGAGCGACGACGACGGCGCGAGGGGAGGCCCTCTTCTTAACCCTTTAGCAACAAGAAGGAGTACTTCTACTTATAAGTAGAAGAACTTTTCTTTCCACTACCGATGGGGGACAAATGTTTATTTTATAAAGCAAGAGGGAACTCCCACTTTTCTTTTCACTACTGATGTGGGACAAATGCTTATTTCATAAAGCAAGAGGGAACTCCCTCCATTTTCCATTCAATCTATCATTTAAACCCAACAATCCCCCACATGAATTGGGAATGGCTATAAGATAAAGGAATGCGCGGACAAGTGTGATATACAAGCGAGAATTGACTGCATCTGGATAAGTAGGTTTCCCTTTGAACTTTCCATAGTGAACTTATATCGGATATACTCGATCAATCGGTAGATTTGATATCTTTGAACCGTCGAACTTTGTTGTATACCTAGACAACATAAGTCACACAATCAACCCTCAACCGTTTATGGTTCTCACGGTTGTGTTCGTTTCAGCCATGAACACCTCCTGGTTTCATGAGTGCGTAGAGAATGGGCCTCCAATGTCATTCCCCTTTAAAGTGTCTTACACTTAACACTCACATAGGTGATTTCTAAACATGTGGTCCTATAGCCACATTATCTGGTCATACACTGCCAGATTTAGATAATCATTAAAGAACCTTAATGCTTTATTAACTCATTAACAAGTCATAAGGTTTTATCCTTATTTCTGAACATTGTCTTCATCCGAGAATGGGTTGAGTTATTTGACAATGTTGAACCGTCAGTCACAACTTTGTTTGATCTCCTTGAACCTAGCTCTTGGGATCTTCAGTCTGCTAGGTAGAGTTACCGCCATGATGACTTGTCCTCGGCCTTAACTCCATTCCCATTGATGATCTACTAACTCCCTCTCTAGATAAGCCTTTTGTAAGCGGATCCGCCACGTTATCTCTTGACTTTACATAGTCAATCGTGATAACGCTACTAGAGAGGAGTTGTCTAACGGTATTGTGTCTCCGTCGTATGTAACGAGATTTTCCGTTATACATTACACTCCCTACCCTACCTATTGCTGCTTGACTGTCACAATGTATACATATAGGAGCCAAAGGTTTGGGCCAGAATGGAATATCTTCTAAGAAATTCCGGAGCCATTCAGTTTCTTCACCGGCCTTGTCTAAAGCTATAAATTCAGATTCCATTGTAGAGCGGGCGATGCATGTTTGTTTTGAAGATTTCCAAGACACTGCTCCTCCACCAACGGTGAAAATATATCCACTCGTGGATTTAACTTCATATGATCCAGTGATCCAGTTTGCATCACTATATCCCTCAATTACTGTGGGATATTTATTATAATGCAAAGCATAGGTTTGGGTGTGTTTTAAATACCCCAAGACTCGTTTTATTGCCATCCAATGAGTTTGATTGGGATTACTCGTGAATCGACTCAGCTTGCTAATAGCACATGCTATATCTAGTCGTGTACAATTCATAATACACATCAAACTTCCCAAAACTCGTGCATAGTCCAATTGTGAGTCACTTTCACCTTCATTCTTTTGAAGTGCAAAACTTACATCAATTGGAGTCTTTACAACATTGAAATTTAAATACTTAAACTTGTCAAGTACTCTTTCAATATAATGAGACTGCGATAATGCTAGACCTTGTGGAGTTTTATGAATTCTGATGCCTAAGATCAAATTAGCAACTCCTAAGTCTTTCATATCAACATGTCATCAACATATAAACAAACAATGACTTCATGATTTGGAGTATTTTTAATGTAAACACATTTGTCACACTCATAAATCTTAAATCTATTTGCCAACATTGTTTGGTCAAATTTCGCATGCCATTGTTTGGGTGTTTGTTTAAGTCCATAAAGTGACTTAACAAGTTTGCATACTTTCCTTTCTTTATCAGAAACCAAAAAACCCTCAGGTTGTTCCATGTAAATTTCTTCCTCCAATTCTCCATTTAAGAAAGTTGTCTTGACATCCATTTGATGGATTTCAAGACCATATCTGACTTGATGCCACTAACACCCGAATAGATGTTATTCTTGTTACCGGCGAGTATGTGTCAAAGTAATCAAGGCCTTCTTTTTGTCTATAACATTTGACCACAAGTCTTGCCTTATATTTGTCAATAGTGCCATCAGCTTTCATTTTCCTTTTAAAAATCCATTTTGATCCTAAAGGTTTATTTCCAGGAGGAAGATCAACCAATTCCCATGTATGGTTGTTCAAAATTGATTCAATCTCACTATTGACTGCCTCTTTCCAAAATGCTGAATCAGAAGAAGACATCGCTGCTTTAAATGTTTGAGGCTCATTTTCAAGCAAGAATGTCACAAAATCTGGTCCAAAGGAAGTAGATGTCCTTTGACGTTTGCTACGCCTTGCATCCTCTTTACTTGGTGTATTTTCCTTTGGTTCTTCCCGCGGTCGTTTAGATCTTTCACTTGACGACTCACATTCAGTTTTATGCGGATAAATGTTTTCAAAGAATTCAGCATTATCTGATTCAATTACCGTATTAACATGAATTTCGGGATTGTCCGATTTGTGAACCAAAAACCGACAAGCTTTGTTGTTTGTAGCATAGCCAATAAAAACACAATCCACAGTTTTTTATCCGATTTTTACCCTTTTGGGCAAAGGAACTTGGACCTTTGCTAAACACCCCCACACTTTGAAATATTTTAAGTTGGGTTTTCTTCCTTTCCATAGTTCATATGGAATAGATTGTGTTTTGCTGTGGGGCACCCTATTGAGTATTCGGTTAGCTGTAAGGATAGCTTCCCCCCACAAGCTTTGCGGTAAACCGGAACTTATTAGTAAGACATTCATCATTTCCTTTAATGTTCGGTTTTTTCTTTCCGCAATTCCATTTGATTGTAGTGTGTAAGGGGCAGTAGTTTGATGAATAATTCCATGTTCTAAACATATCTCTGCAAAAGGAGATTCGTCCTCTCCACCCCTATCACTTCTAATCATTTTTATCTTTTTATTCAATTGATTTTCCACTTCGTTCTTGAATTGCTTAAATGCATCAATTGCTTCATCCTTACTATTAAGCAAATACACATAACAATATCGAGTGCAATCGTCAATAAAAGTTATAAAATATTTCTTCCCACCGCGAGATGGTATTGACTTCATATCACATATATATGTGTGAATTAAGTCTAAAGGATTTGAATTCCTATCAATAGACTTATATGGATGTTTAAAAAACTTAGATTCAACACAGATTTCATATTTAGATTTATTACACTCGAATTTAGGCAATACTTCTAAATTAATCAATTTTCGCAAGGTTTTGTAGTTGACATGTCCTAAACGAACATGCCATAAATCATTTGACTCCAATAAGTAAGACGGAGCTGAATTTTCATTAATACTGTCAACAACCATTACATTGAGTTTGAAAAGGCCCTCGGTGAGGTAGCCCTTTCCTATGAACAAATCATTCTTACTTATTACAATTTTCTCACTAACCAACATGCACTTAAACCCGTTTTTGACGAGTAGTCCTGCTAAAACTAAATTCTTCCGAATTGTTGGAATGTGCATAACATTGTTGAGAGTCAGGACCTTGCCGGAAGTCATCTTCAGAAGTATCTTCCCATATCCTTCAACCTTGGCTGTTGCAGTATTTCCCATAAACAGTACCTCTTCGGGTCCAGCAAGCATAGGTTGCAAATGCTTCTTCTGTAGCGCAAACATGTCGAGTCGCACCAGAATCAAGCCACCACTCCTTTGGGTTTTCAAACAAATTGCACTCTGATAGCATTGCACACAGATCATCCATATCATCATTCTTTTCCACCATATTGGCTTGTCCTTTTCCCTTGTTCTTTTTCGGAAGATGACAATCTGGGGCTTTGTGGCCAGCTTTCCCACAATTAAAGCAGTTGCCCTTGAATTTTTTCTTGTTGGAATCCTTCTCCTTCCAGAAGACCTCTTCTTTTTCTTGTTCTTTTTCAGAGCAGCATCTTCAACGATGTTTGCCCCTTCAATTGGTGAAGTCTTACGGTACCTTTTCTCAGCGGTTTTGTTATCTTCCTCGATCTTGAGACGAATCACAAGATCTTCCAACTTCATTTCCTTTCTTTTGTGCTTAAGATAATTCTTGAAATATTTCCATGAGGGCGGCAACTTCTCAATCATTGCAGCCACTTGGAACGCTTCATTTACTACCATACCTTCAGCAATAAGGTCATGGAAGATAAGTTGAAGCTTTTGAACTTGGGTTCCAACGGTTTTTCCATCCACCATTTTGTAGTCTAGGATTTTGGCAACCACAAACTTCTTCAAGAAAGCATCTTCGGTTTTGTACTTCTTTTCAAGTGCACTCCATAGTTCTTTGGAAGTCTCTACTGCACTGTAGACGTTGTACAAGTCATCTTCTAAGGCACTCAAAATGTAGCATTTGCACAAAAAATCAGCCTGTTTCCAAGCCTCAGTAACCATGAACTGTTAGTTGTCAGGCATGTCGGCGGCAGGCACGGGAGGGTCCTCACTGGTGAATTTTTGCATACCAATGGTGGTAAGCCAAAAGAACATTCTTTGCTGTCATCCTTTAAAGTTGGCACCGGTGAACTTCACAGGTTTCTCAGCCGGTGGCACAGCGGTACGAGTTGTAGGAGTAACCGCTGGTGCAGTATTCGTAGAGGTAGTTCCAGTCTCAATTGCCATTATTCTTTTGTCACTATCAAATCGATAAACTGTTTTAGTTAATAAAACCAGAATAGCAATTCAATCACAGACTTAAACGATGAAGATTTTATTTCTTCAAATCGCAGTATAATTATGAAACTTTAGTATTCCAACGAAGTTTTTATATCTTCGAGTCAGAATACTAATATTCATATGGAGTAGAAAACTACACAAGTTTTAATCTCCAAACCAGAATACAGCAACGATGGAGTTTTTATGTTCTTCAAATCGTTGTACAATTATGAACTTTAATATTCCAACGAAGTTTTTATGTCTTCAAGTCAGAATATGAAATTTCATACGGAGTAGAAAACCACACAGGTTTTAGTCTCCAAAACAGAATACAGATTAATCTAAAAATTTAATTTCCTTAATATTGTTATCAATCTGTATTCCAAAAAAATCAGTAAATAATAATAACTTAAAATAAACAGAATCGGTGTTGAAAAATAAGAATAATTTTTCAGAATATAATCGATCTCACTTAGTTCAAAGTGTGTCCTTAAGGAAATTATTCCCCTCACAGTACTCGAGGTTGATGGAATATCCCCTCCCAGGATAGAACGATTATCTTACCAGAATAGTAGTAATCCAAAGCAAGAGGGAACTCCCACTTTTCTTTCCACTACCGATGTGGGACAAATGCTTATTTCATAAAGCAAGAGGGAACTCCCTCCATTTCCCATTCAATCTATCATTTAAACCCAACAATATTGTCACAGAAGCAAAGATGGTCTGAAAAATATGTTGTTTGGTTCTGAATCAGCATCTCAAATAATGTACTAAGCTTATGGTCTGAAAAATAATTGCTTTTAATATGAACAAAATAGTAAATGGTTTTTACTTTTCTAATTTTACTTGAAACATGTCACGACCGTGGGGAACCTACCCTAACTCGTAGTGAATCCAATCATACAACATACGAGAATGCGGAAGTAAATAAGTAGAAGAGAGATACTTTAACAAGTCTTAATAATAAATACATTATTTGAAGAAAACCCACAATGATTCGGTAGTCATAAGTACAAAGTTCTAGTAACTTAATACAAGTCTGAAAGTGAACAACAAATATTGTCTGGATGTAACAATGACAAAAGCATAAAATAGATTAAAAAAAAAAAGTTCCAGTGCCGGGAATGCATCGGCGGCTCACCCTGGACTCTCCAAGCGATCACCAATAAGCTATGATCTATCTACTACTCCATCGTCCGGCTCAGTACCTGCACATAGAATGCAACAAGCGTAGAGTGAGTACGAGAAACACGTGTACTCAGCAATATCGCCGACCGACCCTAGCTATAACGGTGACGAGAATTGGTACTTTCTGATACCTCTCTACTAATTAGTTAGTTAAATATAATAAGTAATCAGTTAACCAACCTAGCAGTAAGTCTACAGTTTGATATTGTACAAGCACTCTCACATTCTCATGTTTGTAACAAGGTTTAGCCTAAACCCCATTCAGGGCATCTAGGCTCATCAAAATACTCTACTCAAGTCTCACAGCAATATAAGTGTAAGCTAATAATATTTCTTCTATCAAATCAAAAGAGTATAAGTATATCAGAGATCAACACTGAGCACACATAACACCAAATAGATATTAGAATATGGATGAATGCAATGCAAATGATATGTATGTATGCAATGGCCATATGTATCTGGTATACACATGTTGCTGCAGTAGTTATCACGTGGCTAATGGGGGACTCACGAGGTTTATATACACATCTGATCTCATCGGATATCAGCTTTGTGGTTGTAGTGTCATCATCAGTCATCACTCTCATCATGTACCATATTCGACAACCAACTTCCCAAGCCTCTCTCTTAGCAATGTCTCAACAGTTCAATGCCAATTATAATATATATAAATTAAATGAATATGTGTACACCATGCAATCAGCATAATCAATACAACAGTATTTATCAGTTTCTTTTCAAGTATTTAGATGAGATGTAGAGTGATGAATGCATGACAGGTTCAGTCAAGGATATAATATCAAACACGGCTACAAGCCCAATTAATCAACAAACGTACCAACCTAAGCAGATTTATGCACCGCGCTCATGACCCGAAGGGCTAAACACTTAATCTCCGTCAAGTATATCAACTAGTTCATTAATTACCCAAGTTAAGTTCATCGGTGCTCGTATTAGTGCTCGTCACCTCACTAATACGGGACGCCCAATTCTCCATTACTCCCATTAATTAATTAACAGTATACCAACATATAAACGCTATACTAGAGTCTAGAAAGTCTCAACTTGCCTGAATTAAAGCTGAAAAACTCACGCAATAGTTTTCCCCTTACGTCGAGCCTCCTCACGAGCCTACTCCGATCGATCATATCAATTATATGAGATTACGGTCTAACCACACCCATAATCCTCAAGCTAAATTATAAAGAAACTCGGAGCCCACATTATTAAAATATGAACTTTCCTGCTCAAATAGTATCAATACATGCTAGATAGTCATAATCTCAAGTTAATTTAACTAAGTCCAATTGGATCCTCAATTTCATGAATTGGCAAAAGCCTCAATTTCTAATCGTAAAATTTTCTTGAATTCTAAAAAGGGTTTGAATCATAAAATTGGTCAAATAATTATCATCCACTAGTCTAATACATCACTAGTTTACTATATCAACAACAATAATCCAATAACCAATCCCCGATCCCCATTTACAACTCTTTTATTCTCAACAAAGCACTTTTCTTATTTCCCCATCTAAGAATCGTACTTAAGATGAAGATTAACTAAAACACATTAACAAAAAGGGGGAAAGATTACCTTAAGGACGAAACTCCCTTAAATCTTCAAGAAAATTTGCTATCCAAGCTCTAGGACAAAAAGAAAATATTTTGGGAATGAAAAAGATTTTTGGTCATTAACTCTCTTAAATCTGAACTGTATTTCTTCTCCAACGGAATTGATTCGCTGGAGCGAACACGCCGCGGTGGAAAGCCTACCCGCGGAGGCAAACCCACTTAAAACCTTGATATCCGCTTGGGCAAAGGGAAACATCGCAGAGGCGCTCCCGCCCTGGCGAGAAACTTGTCCACTAAGGATAACTATGGGTTCATGGAAGAACCTCACTTCGGCGAGCCAAACCTCCGTTGAGGTGGACCCGCGGAGGCGTAAAGAAGGGCGCTGGGGCGAACACCAAACACCAGCAATGCGCAAAATTCACAACTATCCGTCAACCACACGAAACACTCCCGGGACCTCCGAGACACAAACCGAACATGCATTCCCATCAGAAAACTTATTACAAACCTGCTTGCGCACTTGGATTTCCCGAAAAAGGTCTCTAATGCTCGGGTTTGACTAAAGTCAACTCTTAAATTCTAATTTCACAATTTTACAACCTAACCTTCAAAACTCACCCAACTGCCTCGGGAAATGAATCAAAGGCTCGACTAAGTCATAAATGTCATTTTGGACCTAATGGAACTGATGAAACTACGAACGGAGAGCATTTACCCAAAGTCAACTATGGGTCAAAATCTTCTATTCTCTTAACTTGGGATTTTTCAAACCTATTAAAATGGATCTGAAACCTACCCGATCACTTTATGAATTGTGCCACCCATATCTACAAGTCACAAACAAGGACTCGAAAAGGGAAATTTAGGGGTTTCCAGGCAAAATAAGCAAAATGACTTTCGAGTCATTACAAAATAGGAGATGGATCTTAATATATGATTTACTTTTGAAGCATTGTAACAACAACAACATACCTAATGAAATCCCACAATGTGGGGTCTGAAAAGGGTAAAGTGTACGCAGACCTTACCTCCACCTTGGTAGGTAGAGCGGTTATTTTCGAAAGACCCTCGGCTCAAAACAAAGCATAATCACAAGCAAAGCAAAGAAAAGCAAGAGAAACGGTCCGATTCAGACAAGAAATCAAACTACATGGGACTATAAAGCAATATTGCACCTATAAATGTGATAGGCTAATCGGGCCTACAGTAAGAACACTGCAACTATCATTTTGTAAGTGTAAGTAGGACTACGCTTGACTACCTACTATCTTTCTACCTTAATTCGGGTCCTCCACAATCCCATATATAAGTTGCACCTGCGTCATATCTCGTCTAATCACCTCTCCTTAATACTTCTTCGGCCTAACTCTACCCCTCTTAAACCCGTCCATTGCCAACCTTTCACACCTCCGTACTGGGGCATCTATGTCTCTCCTCTGAACATGCCCGAACCATCTCAACCTCATTTCCCACATCTTATCCTCCACTGAGGCCACTCCCACTTTGTCCCAGATATCATCATTTTTAATCATATCTCTCCTTGTATGCCCACACATCCATATCAGTATCAGCATCTCCGCAACATTCATATTTTGTATGTGCAAAGTCTTGACTGGCGAACACTCTTCCCCATACAACATAGTCGGTCTATCCACCACCCTATAGAACTTGCCTTTAAGTTTTGTGACATTTTTTTGTCGCACAAGACTCCATATGGGAGCCTCTATTTCATCCATCATGCCCCAATACGATGTGTGACATCGTCATCAATCTCTCAATTCCCTTGGATAATAGACCCTAGGTACTTGAAGCTTTCTTTCCTTGGAATGACCTGTGTACCAAGCCTCATCTCCACGCCTGTCTCAGGGTCACTCCCATTGTTGAACTTGCACTCCAAATATTTTGTCTTGGTCCTACTCAACCTGAACCTTTTAGACTCCAGAGTGTGTCTCCAAACCTCCAGCTTGGCGTTCACTCCACTGCGAGTCTCATCAATCAGGAGTATGTCGTCTGCGAATAATATACACCATGGTACCTCCCCTGGGTTTTTGTCACGTTAGTCCGTCCATCACCAAGGCAAATAGGAATGGGCTAAGAGTTGATCCCTGGTGCATCCCCATCATCACTAGGAAGTGCTCTGAGTCTCCTCCTACTGTCTATACCCTAGTCTTGGCTCCATCATACACATCATTGATCACCACAGTGTACGCTACAGGTACACCTCTAACCTCCAAACATCTCCATAGAACTTCCTAGGGACTTTATCATATGCCTTCTCGAGGTCGATGAAAACCATATGTAAGTCTCTCTTCCTCTCCCTATACTACTATGCCAACATGCTAATAAGATGAATGGATTAAGTAGTCGAACGCGCCTGCATGAATCCAAATTGGTTCTCGGAAATACACGCATCTCCTCGCCCTCATCTCCACGACCCTTTCCCAAACTTTCATAGTGTGTCTCAGCAGCTTGATACCCCTATAATTGTTATAACTCTGGATATCACCTTTGTTTTTGTACAAGGGAATCATTGTACTCCGCATCCATTCTTGGGGCATTCTTGTCGTCTTAAAATGACATTAAACAACTCAATCAGCCACTCCAAACCTGCCCTGCCTATGCTCTTCCAAAATTCAATTGGATCTCATCAGGTTCAGTCGCTCACCCCCTGCGCATCCTGTGAACAAAACTCTTAACCTCCTCAACCTTAATGCTTCTTTAATACCCAAAATTCCGGTACCTACCAGAATGCTCCAGACCTCCAAGCACAATATCTCCGTCTCATTTTTTGTTCAAGAATTTATGGAAGTAAGATTGCCACCTCCACCTAATATGTGTTTCCTCCACCAGTACTTTGTCATCCTCGTCCTTGATGCACCTCACCTGATTCAAGTCGCGGGCCCTCCTTTCCTTTTCCTTGGCTAGTTTGTACAACTTCTTATCCCCACATTTCTCCTCTAATTCCACATACATGCGTTCAAAAGTCGCCATTTTTGCCATCGTCGCTAGCTTTGCCTCATTTCTCGCTATTTTATACAGTTCCCTATTCGTCCACTTCTCCACCTCATCCTTGCTTTCTACCAATTTCACATACGTTGAATCTTCACTTCCACCTTCTCTTCAAATTTACCATTCCACCACGTTTACCCCGCGAGGCCCCTCACACTTCTCTAGTTACCTCCCGAATGCAATTGGTCATCATGTCCCACATACCGGTCGCATCCCCACTACTACCCCAATCCTCGTTGGCTATCTACCTCTCCCTCATCTCATTTGCACTAGCCATGGTCAAACTCCCTCATTTGATTCTTAACCTGTCATCCATTTCTTCTCCATCTTGATCTCCAAATCCATCACCAAAAGCTTATGTCGGGTTGTAAGATCCTCATTTAGAATAACCTTGCAGTCTTTACAAATACATTTGTCAACCTTCCTAAGGAGCAAAAACTATATCTGAGTCTTAGCCATCAAACTACGAAAAGTCACCAAGTGTTCCTCCTTCTTCAGGAACCTCAAATTGGCTATCAACATCCCACAAGCTCTAGCGAACTCCAAAAGTGACATGTCTCCCTTTCTCCTTTCCCCGAGTCCAAAGCCTCCATGCACGTCGTCATAATCCCCCGGAAGTGACCCGATATGTCCATTGAATTCCCCTCATACAAATAATTTCTCAATGGGTGGTATACCTCCCACCACTTCATCCAAATCCTCCCAAAAGCATCTCTTCTCCTACGCATTCAAGCCCGCTTGCGGCGCATAAGCACTAATAATATTCATAGTGAACCCTCCAACTACCAACTTAATCGCCATCGTCCTGTCATTGACCCTCCGCACCTCTACCACCTAATTCCTTAGCCACATTCTTATACTTCGACCTACCCGAGAACCATAACTTATACCCGTCTATATCCTTAGCCTTAGGTCCTACCCATTTGTTCTCCTAGATACAGGCTATATTAATCATCCTCTTCTTAAGAATCTTAACTAGCTCTATGGACTTCTCTGTTAAAGTCCCAATGTTCCAAGACCCTATTCTCAGCCTAGCCTCTCTCTTACCCCGCTTACCCCCTAACCCTCGCCCTCGCCCTCGCCCCCGATCGAGAACATGACCTTAGTCTACCATCAGTTACCAAAGCCACTAAAGCAAATATAAAATAACAAACTACTCAAATATTTACCCTAAAACAAGAAGGGATCAAAGTGCAAGCATAAGTTAACAAGAATCTAGAGGCAAGTAAAATCACTTCGCCAAGAATGTTATAACTAAAGATAAAAAATGGCAAAATTTATCAACAAAGTTAAGGATAAAGAATGGATACGGGAAACCGGAGGTACCAACTCCAGTTGAATCGAACTTGTTTGTCGGCGAAATCATTGTTCACCGGTACTGTTCACCAGCACCGGAAGTACTGTTCACTTGAGTTTTCACCAAAAACATTAAGTACCTGCATAGATCTAAGAGAGAAAGAACACAAGAAAAAGAACAAGAACAAAAAACAAATGAAATTTTGTAAATAAAAAACTCCGTCGCGACCGGTACTGTTCACGGTACTGTTCACCAGAGTTTTCACAAAAAAAAAAATCAAACACCTGCGTAGATCTAGGAGAAAAAGAACATAAAAATAAGAACAAGAACAAGAAAAGAACAAAAAAATAAATGAAATTTTGTAAAAAAAATGTTTTCCCGTCGCCGCCGGTGGGTGGTCGAAGCGGTGTTGTTGGGGTCTTACCGTCGCCGCCGGCGAGTGGTCGGAGCGATGATGTTGGGTCTTACCGTCGGGAACGGGGGTTATGAAGTGTGTGGTTAAATCTAAATGTTTACTCATTTAGCACAAGATAACCATTGGGAAACTTTGTAGCACTTGCGTCCAAAAAAATTGTTTTGGAAGTGTTGAGTTTGCTAAAATCTCAGTGTCAAGGTACATATGTGTTCATACAATTCTTTCTCATTCCAATTTTCCATATCTATTGTTACATTTAACCTTAAACATTTGGTTAATTGAGTTTCTTTTTCAGTTTCATTTCATCACAAAGCACGTCCTATTAAAATTTGGGGTCATCCAAAAAAATAAAGCTAGTTTATTTTTTTTACATGATGTTGATGTTGTAATTCGAGAATGGAACATTTAGGGATGTTTTGTGATATTAAATGTGAATGTAACTCTAAAATTACCAAAATGTAAAATTGCAACTGTTTGAGGTATCTATGTGATTGAGTTATACTGATCCATTTTCAAAGTTTACTTAGATGCCTCTGTGCACTTTTTTATTACGTAATCGGGAAAAAGTTGGTGATAGATACAAAATTTGGAAGTAAAGGTTGTTAAAAGTTAGTATTAGTTAAATAGCGCAATAAAAAATAACATCAAGCATCCGCGCTTAGCACAGGCACGCTTATCTAGTATTTTGTATATAAGGAGGATCAAAAAGCATATTATTACCGCTTCATCTGCGTGCAGTAACTACAAGGGAAATTCATTAACTTATGCGACCTGTGTTCCGGAAACATTTTTGTAATTTAGTATATATATTCAATTGCAAGAGCATACATAGACAATCCATGACTGCATGTTTCACAAGACTCTATGCTTGCCAGCCTTTGAGAGCAATTCTAAATGTCAGCCACCACTTTAAGTTTGTTACGGAATTTTCTCCATCGCCTTTCATTTGCTCCCACGATTAGTGTGTAGTATCTCCCTCTACAAAATGTCTTTTAATGCGAACATCTTGAATCCAGTAAAAAACTAGGAGGCGGACCGCTTACCATTTGCAATTGCTATGGTAGCGAATGATGCCCGAGAAAAATTTGGAGATGTCAATACATATTCAAAGGTACAATAGTTTTTCCCTTCCGTAGTTCTCTACATTAGTTTGAAAAAATAAAGTGAAAAGTTCCATAGGAGCTGTGTATGTTGATAGTAGAAGGAGCATCAGAAAGATCATACCTCCTTCATTTCCATTATGTTTTACAAGATTGGCCACAACCTTTCGGAATCAATTTCGAAGTAAGAGAGAATCAGAAAGAAGAAAATATATAAACAGGAGAACTTTATAAAGTGACATTCTCCAAGAAGATATATAAACATGAAAGCGCGGTGCACAAAGCATCTCGCATTAGCATGATCAGGGGAAGGGCCACACCCCAAGGGTGAAGATATATAGTACAAAAAAAGGCAGTCCGGTGCACTAAGCTCCCGCTATGCGTGGGGTCCGAGGAAGGTCCTGACCACAAGGGTCTATTGTACGCAGTCTTACCTTGCATTTCTACCAGATGTTGTTGTTAAATATACATCCGATATACACAATATACATGTGTATATCGGATGAACAGTGATATCACTGGTTACTGTAGCAGCCCACATATGGGCTTATTTTGTATACAATGTGTATATTAGTCTTGTACCTTAATTAGTCTTGTACACTTACCATAATTGTATAGTTAGTCTCCAAATATAATAAGGTTTTATGAGTAGAATAGGAATAGGATTTTCCTATTATGAAAATATGTAAATTGTATATATTGTCTTTCAATTAATCAAAATAATCAAGGGATTATTTCTTTAATGGTATCAAGAGTTTAGGTTTATTTTCTCTCCCAAATATTTCCGTCCAAACAGCGGGTTCCGTGCCCGGAAATTCTTTTTCTTCTGAAATTTCTTCTTCTGAATCCCTACATCACGTCTTGCGTTGCTATTATGGTTAAGAACACGTTTCACTCTGCCCTTGTTGTTTCTAATATCAAGGATCACATTTCTATCGTTCTTGAGATAGAAAACGTCCATTATGCGACGTGGGCCGAATTGTTCAAAGTTCACGCACGCTCGCATCAAGTTCTCCATCATATTATCCCCGCGGCTCCTACGGATACGGAGGTGCCCAAACCCGAGAATGATTCTAAGTTATGGATAACACTTGATGCTACTGTTCTTCTGTGGATTTACTCCACTATTTCTACCGACCTCTTGCAGACGATTATCGAACCAGACGCCACGACGATGGCGGCTTGGAATAGAGTACGTGATATATTCCAAGATAATCAAAATTCTCGTGTTGTTACCTTGGAGCAGGAGTTCTCCCACGTCAACATGAAAGATTTCCCCAACGTTTTAGCATATTGCAAAAGGTGGAAGGAGTTGGCTTACCAACTCCGCAACGTTGGTGCGCCAGTCACCACCGACTGTCTTGTCCTTCAAATGGTTGCAGGCCTTTCAGAGGCATATAATGGTGTTGGCACGCTTCTTCGTCAGAGCAGCCCTCTTCCGCAATTTTATCAAGCTCGTTCTATGCTTACACTCGAAGAGTCGGCTTGGCCAAAAAGGCGGCTACCGGTGCTAGTTCCATAGTCATGATGACCGAGTCCAATTTTCCTCCGTCCGGTCCCAACAACTCGGGCTAAAACCGCAATAATGATGGCGGCAAAAAGGGTCAGCATCGGAAAAATAATGGGAAAAATCGCGGCGGCAACACAGGTGGCAGCCGAAACAGTGGCAATGGCGATGGCGCCCCTCGGGTCAGTCACCAACAGTAGTTTTGGGGCCCGCCGTGGGCCTCTATGCAGTGCCAATGGGCCAGCCATTTTGGGCCTAACAGTGGTGGGTTTCCAGCTTACTACCCGGGAAACTGGGGCCCAAATTTTCAACAGCCCAGGCTCAGTTTTTAGGGTCCAGTCTTGGGTTTCAGGCCAGCGTATGGGTCGGGGCAGCAGGCCAGCGTGCTTGGGCTTCGGCCCCGCAAGCCCATCATGCAGCGGACCCCACACCAACTGACATTGAAGACGACATGCACACACTTGGATTAAATCCACAAGACCCGAATTGGTATATGGACACCGGAGCCGCGACCCACATGACGTCTGACCAAGGTACTCTCTCGTCTTATTCCAATTTGAGCTGCCCTCGTGGCATAATTGTTGATAATGGTAATTCAATTTCAATTCGTGGTTATGGTCATAAAACATTGCCCCCCCCCCCCCCCCCGCATCTACCACTTATCTTGAAAAATACCCTTCATGTCCCCCAAATTGATGAAAAATTTAGTGTCTGTCCGAAAATTCACCATTGATAATTCTGTGTCTATTGAATTTGATCCATTTGGGTTTTCTGTGAAGGATTTCAAGACGGAGAGTCATCTCATGAGGTGTGATGGTAGGGGAGATCTTTATCCTATCACGCCAAGTTCTGATTTCTCAAGTCATGCATTGCCATCAATTTTTGCAGCTCTGGCTCCTTCCTTGTGGCATGCTCATCTAGGTCATCCAGGGTCATCTATTTTGTCTTCCTTAAATAAAAACAATTTTATTTCTTGTAAGGGTGCGCATAGTACTCCGAATTGTCAATGTTGTTCTTTAGGAAAAATTATTAAGTTGTCATTTGTAGACTCTAATTCTCATACTTTAATGTCATTTGATATTATTCGTAGTGATCTATGGACGTCTCATGTTCTTAGTTCTTTGGGTCATCGGTATTATGTTCTCTTTTTTTATGATTATTCTAAATTTTTGTGGACTTTTCCAATAGCGAAAAAATCTCAAGTTTTTTCCATCTTCTTAAAATTTAGAGCATTCATTAGAACCCAATTCGAACGTGAAATAAAAAATATCCAATGTGATAATGGAAAATAATATGACAATGGGGTATTTCGGGAATTTTGTGCAAATAATGGAATCAATTTTCGCTTTTTCTTGTCCTCATACGTCTTCACAAAATGGGAAAGCCGAACGCAAAAGTCGTATCATTAATAACATTCTTTTTGGCATCATGCTCTACAAATGGCTACATTTCTTCTTAACATTCTTTCTTCCAAAGGTTTGACATATTCGTCCCCCTTCAAATTATATATAATAAGACTCATTCGTATTCACATCTTAGGGTCTTTGGGTGCTTGTATTATCCACTCTTTCCGTCCACCACAATTAACAAACTTCAGGTCCGTTCTACCCCGTGTGTGTTCTTGGGTTATCCGTCAAATCATCATGGTTATAAATGTTTTGATTTATCTTCCAATAAAATCATCATTAGTCGTCATGTGATTTTTTATGAAAATCCCAATTTTCATTTTCTAAGGTTAGTACTCTCGTGCCTAGTTCGTATAATTTTTTGGATGATGATATATCCCTGTTTAATATTCACCCATTTTCGGACGTGTCCCGTACCCCAAATCCGTCAGCTGGCCCACTGCCCGTTGGTCCTCCCGTAACGTCATCGTCTACAGTTCTGGGTCTAAAAACTGGGCCATCTATCCTGCCTAGTTCTGGCCCAGTTCAGGTTACTGATTCCGGGTCCAATCTTGACCTAGTTCCTGTGTCTAGTTCCGGCTCCAGTTATCGATTTGGGCCAGTATTCCCACTGCCTGTTGGCCAGTCATCACAAGTCCCGATATTTCCCAAAATCCTCTCAATTCTCCCCTGAGTCAAAGACCAGTCACTCGTAGTCAACGGGATATTTTTAAACCAAAAAGACATTTTAATTTAAATTCTAATGTTCTTAAATCTCCTCTACCCCATAACCCAATGTCTGTTTTAAATGACCCGAATTGGAAAATTGTTATGACTGACGAATATAATGCTTTTATTGATAATAAGATGTGGGCGTTGGTGCCCCGTCCATCTGATGTTAATATTATTCGGTCCATGTGGATTTTTGCTCATAAGGATAAGTTTGACGGTTCTTTTGCGAGGCATAAGGCTCGTCTTGTAGGTGATGGTAAGACACAATAGGTTGGTGTGGATTGTGGTGAGATATTTAGTCCGGTGGTCAAGTCGGCTACCATTCGCATTGTGCTCAGCTTGGCTCTTTCCAAAGCATGGCTCATTCATCTATTAGATGTGAAGAATGCTTCCTTGCATGGTGATCTCAAGGAAACAGTTTATATGCATCAGCCATTGGGGTTTAAGGATCCCAAATATCATCATCATGTATGTTTGTTGAAGAAGTCCTTGTATGGGCTTAAGCAGTCTCCACGAGCTTGGTATAAGAGGTTTGCAGACTATGTTTCGACTATTGGGTTCTCTCACAGCATGTCTGATAATTCATTATTCATATATCGTTGTGGTTCTTCATTGGCTTATATACTATTATATGTGGATGATAATATCTTGACTGCCTCTTTTGATGCATTACGCCAGTCTATCATGACAATGCTCAGTTCTGAGTTTGCTATGAAAGACTTGGGGGCCTTGAGTTACTTTTTGGGGATTGTTGTTACTCATCATGCAGGTATGTTGTTCTTATCACAGAGGAAGTATGCAGTTGAGATCATTGAGAGGGTTGGGATGTCATCCTGTAAGTCCACTTCCACTCCAGTTGATACTAAACTCAAGTTGGGTGTTGCGGCTGGCTCACCTTATGAGGATCTGACCCGCTATCACAGTCTTGCAGGGGCCCTTCAGTATCTTACATTCACGAGACCAGATATTACGTATATCGTACAGCATGTGTGTTTGTTTATGCATAATCCCAGGGTTGAGCACATGAATGCACTCAAATGCATTATTAGGTACATCCAGGAGACACTTGACTATGGCTTACATTTATATTCGTCGTCGACATCTACTCTTGTCTCGCATACGATGCCGATCGAGTGGTCGTTCCGGACACCGCAGTCCCACGCCTGGCTATTGTATATTTCTTGGTAATAACTTGGTCTCATGGTCTGCAAAGCGTCAATCGATATTGTCCCGCTCTAGTGCAGAGGCCGAGTATTGAGGGGTAGCCAATGTGGTCTCTGAATCATGTTGGTTGCGCAATCTTCTTTTAGAGCTTCATTGTCCTATTCAGAAAACTACATTGGTTTATTGTGATAATGTTAGTGTCATCTATCGTTCTGGGAATCCGGTTCAGCACCAGCGCACTAAACATATCGAGATGGACATTCATTTTGTCCACGAAAAGGTATCTCGTGGACAAGTATGCGTCTGTCATGTTCCTTTCAGATATCATATTGCAGATATCTTTACAAAGGGTCTTCCCTCGGTCCTTTTTGAAGATTTTAGGGACAGTCTCAGCGTTCGAATACCGTCCGCTATGACTGCGGGAGAGTGTTAAATATACATCTGATATACACAATATACATGTGTATATCGGATGAATAGTGATATCTCGGGTTACTGTAGCAGCCCACATATGGGCTTATTTTGTATACAATGTGTATATTAGTCTTGTACCTTAATTAGTCATGTACACTTACCATAATTGTATAGTTAGTCTCTAAATAGAATAAGGTTTTAGGAGTAGAATAGGAATAGAATTTTTCTATTATGAAAATATATAAATTATATATATTGTCTTTCAATTAATCAAAATAATCAAGGGATTATTTTTTTCAGTTGTTTCCACAGATCAAAATTATATGAGTACCTTGAGCGAGAAGGGGACTCGCGGGAATTAAACTCAACGAAAGAGCTCCTGCTCCCAATAAAAATGGCCTCCTCGTGCAACTTCCTGAAACAGATATTAGAATTTTTTTGTTAAATCAACACGTTTACCTCAAAAAAATAGCTTAAATGGAAAATCACTTGATAATATTTTCTTACTGTCTTGATTAGGGGATGTGTTTTCGCATGTGATAATGTTCAATGCAGCATGCCTATTCAAATTGTTGGCTGCTGATGGAAGCCCAAGACTCAGTGAGAGTGAAGTAGCTGCCATTTTTGCAGACAGCAATCACTTTATCTTTGCTTCTCATAAAGCGTTACGTTGGATATAGATAAAGCACGTCCTCTTTGACTGGTCCAGAATTAATTCATGATGTTTTCTCATGTTTACTTTTTTCTCCTAATAGTTGTGCACGTATGATTTCTTTTTTCTTGCTTTTCTTTTCCTCATCAGAAAATATTTATTCAATTTGTGATTATTATGACATAACTGATAAAATTATGACTATTACATTAGATAATGTTTCATCTTATAATTATGCTATTAGAATTTTAAAAGATCTTTTAACTCCATCTTTTCCAAATCATTTTCATATAAAATATACATATCATATATATAACTTAGTTGTAAATGATGGTCTAGTACTTTTTGCAGACATTCTTAATAAAATATAATTTGCTATAAACTTTATTTTTAAAAGTAATAGAATACAACGAAAAAAAGAATATAAAAAAACTTGTCACGATTGCGGACTACCTTATAGAAAAATTCCCGAAAAAGTAGTCACTGGGTGAAATTCTTTATACGAGCAACTACTTGTTGGTTATGATTATAGAAAACCTATAACTTTATTTTTATAGAAGACCTATAACTTTATTTTTTAGAACACCTCTAACTTAATTGAAACTATTTATGATTGTATAGCAGTACTTCTACCTTCAACTCCAAAAAATCCAAATGACCCACCACCTATTGAACAAACTAAAGAAGAAGTGTTGTCTAGCATACAAGATGAATGCAAAAAAGTATATAGGCACTACCAACTAGGAAGTGCCAGCAACCAACCGGCTTTCATACCATCTTCTTCTTCTTCAACACAACCTCAAAAAAGACATGTTGTTTCTACAGCTAGTATTGAAAGCCTTAGAAATAGAATGTATAGTGGTAACACTACTAACCAAGTTAGCGAGTTTGATGTTTTTATTTTGCAGGGTGTTGTACCGTACCAAGCAGTTCTCAATGAAGAAAGACGTGAAGATTTGCTGAAATATTGGAGGGAGAATGAGAAGACATTTCTGACACTGTCAAAGATGGCTCGAGATGTGTTAAACATTCAAGCGTCATCAACAGCGTCTGAAAACACTTTTTCGGCCGGCAGATTTCAAATAGGAGAGCACATACACTCATTAGTGGGAGACAGCTTGGAGATTGTAGTATTATTCAGAGATTGGATACGAGCGGAGCGTAGAAGGTGCGGTCAACCAAAGATCAACGAAGAAGAAGACGAAAACTACAACGAAATATTATCCGACGGAGGTGGAAGCGACGTCGATCAATTTGACCAACAAATACCAATTCCAATTCCAACTGAAGAACCACAAGAAATTATAAAGAAACAAGAATAGGTGTTTTTAAATATGTAATTTTTTTAATTACAATTTTACTATGTTATTTGCAACTTTCAACACTACAAAGTTGCAATTTTGACAATTGTATTACAAAAAAATCATATTTCTATTAAATAATATAAGAGGCATAAAAATATTCTATTACATTATCTTGTTTATATGTTTTTTTTTAAAAATTAAGTGCAAAAAAAAATCCGGAAAAAAACCGACCCCGTCCCGCCCCGACCCGATAATATCGGTCCCTTTTTCCGACGGGACCAGGACCGGGACGGGACATCGGAAAAACCCGCCAGTCCCGCCCTACTCCCCCATCCCGCCCCGTCCCGCCGAGACCCGCCCCGCCCCGTCCCGGACCAGACCCGTTGGCCACCCTTAATTTCCTGCCAAGGTTCAAATGGCTTCTGTGTCTCTTTCCAAAAGTTAATGAGATGTGCTTCATATGTAGAGCTAAATTTGGCCCAGATTCTGTAGCTTAAATAGAGGGATGCCCAAGATAAAATATGGAAAAATTACGCGACGTAGCAAACATTTAAGACTGTATTTATGAAACGTTGTGGTGAGAATTCCACGTTGTGGCCAGAAAGACCTGGGCTCAAATCCCAGCAGCCATAGTTCTTTCCATGCTAATGTGTGATGCTTGTGCACCCGGGCTGCCCTTTTATCACGAAACATAGCTACATTTTGAGTGTTGTAGCAAATACACAAGACACACTCGTAACTGTATGCACTGATACAATATATCAAATTTTCTCACAGAAGGTCATGGGTTCAAGCCGTGGAAATAGCCTCTTACAGAAATGTGAGGTAAGGCTACGTACAATAGATCCTTGTGATTTGGTTCTTCCCCGAACCCCGCGCATAAAGGGAGCTTAGTGCACCGGACTGCCCTTTTTTTTAATACTTCTTCAGGAAGAAGCATATATCCATCTATATTTAAAGTTAAAGCCCAGAAGCCAGCAGGCATACTTAATTTGCTAATAATTCTGGACTGCTCATCCTCTCAACTCTCAAGTTATCTCAATTGCAAATTGCTTCTATGTTCCATCTTTTTTTCAAGAAAAGTGATGCTTTTAAGGCATACATTTATGTGGCAGTTGTGTTTAAACGTTTCAAAATACGGCATTAGGTTATCATGGTGATCCACCATAAATAGCCTCTTATCCTTGATTACCCGTATTGTATATGCTTAATTCCTTCTTTAAGAATTTAGAACTGACATGTCTTTAGGAAATTTAAAGAACAAGTGGCGACGATATTGTCCTATTCTTTCCCTTCATGTAAATTTTTACACGTATATGTTATATGGTGTTGACAATTCTCATTACTCCAGTATTCTACAAGTGCCAAGAATGCAAGGAAGAAGACTAATCACAATTCACAACATGATCACCTTTTCTGAATATGTCAAATAGTTTATATCTAAATATTATATACGTTGTATTACTCTCATGACGGTAAAGAATGTGCCACTTTGCAATGTTTTCTTACTTGGTGTTCAACTTGGATAATCTTGTTTCTAAATGCACCTAAATAGGATCTTCCATGGACTGAAAGAATGTATCCTTTGTCAACCAAACAATATTCATGAGTGCATATTTTGTTTGGATATGTATGTAAATAATTTGAAGCAGCTAATTTCAATTCTTATAACGTCGGGCCCGGGTTAAAACAGAAACTTGGCAACTTCCATCCGGAATTTAGAAATATATATTTCTGATGCCGTGAAGCCAAGGTGATGGAAAACAGTCATGTGCTTCTTACAAGTTTCACCATGAGAAGAATGTGCTGGAATAGGAGAAGCAAGACAAATATTCGGATCCAACATGCAATATCCTTTTTTAAAGAAACTAAAATAATAAAAAGAACAGCACAGAGACATAAATACAAAAGCAATAAAACTATCTTGACTTTTATTCAAGTTTTAGGATGAAAGAAACATATGAACACGCTTCCAAGTTTTGAATGTAAGCATAGCAGAAATCTACATACAATTCACTACATATATTTATGGAATAAGATCCCAAACCATAAATTATAAAAGTGGCATAGGCAGCATTTATCCGCAGCAAGAACCACAGGCAGGAAGAGAGCCTGCAGTGGGAAAAATGGTCAGATTAAATAACAGCAGAAATTCTTATAAACAAATAACTCAGAAGCAATTTTAGGAGGAAGTATTAAAAGGCAGCCTGATGCACAAAGCATTCCGCATTAGCAGGGTCCGGGGAAGGACCGCAACCCAAGGGGTATGATTACACAGACATTAGTGTCTGCTTCCATGGCTCGAACCCGTGACCTATAGGTCACACGAAGACAACTTTACTGTTGCGCCAAGGGTCCCTTATGAAGTATTATGAAAACATTTGTGTAAAATATGTTGGGATAGTCTGATAACTTTTTGGAAGATTTGTTTACAAGTTGTGAGTGAAAGAAGAGTTCTTCTATGAAAAATACCCTAAAGCCCTTCTTCTTAGGAAAACCTTTTTGGAAGTTTTGCAAAACGTTTTTCCAAAATTTCAAAGAACATTTCAGCAAACAAACGCCAAAAAGATCGAAGAAAACAATTATCATACTGTGGTCAATGCCTCGGACATTATCCAATCCACGGGGTGGCCCACGTGGACCACCACCATATGGACCACTTCCAGGACCTCCAGGACCGCCACCATCCCACTTCTTGCTGGATCCTGAACCTTTTCTGTAGGCATCTGTTTTCTCCATCTGTGAAGGTATTGAAGTAGTTAATACAGAGTCAACAAAAGCATGATTCTAGCATATATGTGGTTCTTAACTAGGAACTGAACATCATTACCGAAAACATAGTAACAAAGAAAACGCTAATGAAGTTGATGATGGACCAAAAGAAGTCAGTGATAGTCTTCAATCGCCATATGGAACGCTTGGATTTTACAACCCCTGCAAAAATGAGGTGCTTATATGAGAAGAGCTCTCTCACAATACAAGTTTGTTATGTATCCAAACATAAAGCATCATGTATTAAATGTTTCCCTATGACAGACTACATTTATCAATAAGAAGACCAACCAACAGAGACACAACATGGCAGCAAAAGATTTTAAGTTTCTTCTGGCAAGAAGCTAAGAAAGGTCAACTGAATCAGCCAAAAAAAGTGCTTAGCATGCAAGCTCAGAAACATTGTTGCTCTCATGCAACTTTATAAATGAATTGAGTATAACCACATAATCAATCAATCTACTAATCTCAACCCCAAATTAGTTGGAATAGACTATATTGATCATTTGATCATCTTTATCTATTTGGCTATATTCGAGCACATTTCATTTTGAAACCATAGTAAATAATTTGCTTTTTTAAGGATAGGAGTTTTCTATAATAAGAGGTTCTCTAAATTTCACACTTATCCTTATTTGAACCTAATTTGTTTCTGACAACAAAAACTAAGCCTTAATTCTTAGTAGTTAGTATGGTATAAGGGTCTTTGCTTCCATTGTGTTGTACTATCAGTTTAAGTTTGTATTAATATGGAGCGATTGCAGGTCTTTGAGAAAAATTCAATAGTGGTTTTGATCTACCTCGTCCCATAATAGCAACTTCATTCACCATTTTGCACACCCATGCACTGCTACATTTGACAATCCACATAGTGCAAGTCCAAAAACCATCTCATGTGGCATTCTTTCATATTATTCGCCATGTGTATCATTTGCACTTACCTTCTAATGTTATTGTTTCTAATCGTGTGTACAGTATGACCTCACATCCATATTAGCATCCACATGTTTACAATCTTCATCTGGTGGATACGTTTCAATCCCTTACAACATCGCTAGTCTAACAACTGTTCTATACAACTTGCCTTTCACTTTGTTACACATCTTCCTTAGTGCATAGCACTCTTGCAGCACTTCTTCGTTTCAAACTTTCATCAATCTACTTTGGTTGCATGTGGTACATCCTCATCAATCATGTCTGGTAGATGAGCCTATTGAGATACCGCACCCCCCATCCAATCTTATCTTAAATATCTATTTTTTATGACAGATTTTATCTTAAATATCTTATGGGGCTAAACCGTTTATATTTACTTATACTAAAGTAGAAGTGGAAATAAAAACTATAAAAACTCAGTATTTCGAACAACTAATTTTTCTGAAAACTTTGATACAGCTATATCTCTATGCATTAACAAACAAGTTAACAACATTTATTGCTCTTTCACAATGACCTAATGAAGTTTATTCCAAGGATTTACCCTGCAGTATGCTATCTGATAAGTAGATCGTTTTGGTTCATGGAATAGGAACGAGTTCACAACTTACTGCTAGATCTAAAACAAAACTTGCTAGGACAGGTATCTATAAGATTATATGACAGTAAGGAACCTCATTTATAATAATTCTCAAGTCAGAGAATTTGGAAACTTAAAATAGTAAAATTAGTACAAAATGATTATTAGAATAATATTTCCTTGAGTTGATTGAATGTAGAGACAGAAGGCACTGATAAATAGTCAAAAGGAACCATAAATACATTGAATAAAAAAAATAAGCAATCCAAGTCGCCGCTAATCATTTCCAGAATGGTGAAATGCAATTTGGTTTTCACTAGGGTTATGCCAAATCATTACAGCAGCATCAAACATTACAATTTTTTGGGTTGGCGTGGGGATAGATTCCTCCAGCCCCAATGATATGCGTAAACCCACACAATTCAATAACAAATAACAAATCGAAATAATATGGGATTCATTATTGCAAAAGTTCAAAGGAAAAACAACATTAGGAATTTGATTTTAGATCTAAAAAGGGTCAATTAAACAAAATTATCGTAACCTCAACTGGACTAAGCAAATTACAGCCAAGGTTAGCAAATCGAATCAACAAGTAAAGGGATTCAAATAAAAAACAAAACACAAAGGATGAAATAATAGGTTAATTTTACCTCTCTCGACGTAAGCCATGGTTCGTTGGAGCTCTCCACGCGCTTAGCCTTTATATCTCTATTTTTCTCCCTTCTACGTTGGTTCAGCAAATAGTAGATTGCCACGTCATCGAGTTTCTGTCTTTGATCAAACTAGAGAAAATGGTCCCTTAGATTCGGGGATAGGTTCAAAGTAGTCCCTAAAGTATGGTCTCAAACAATTTTGTTTCTTTAAGTTTGTCAACAGTTTAAAAAATATTTTAATCAAAAACACTAGAAAAGTCTGCAAATCATACAAAATGTTAACTTTTCCTTTCACAGTTTTTGGCAAATTTAATCGTCAAATATTTGAAGGAGACCAAAAATATTAACTTTTGAAACTCAAAAAATCAAAACTATTTAAAACATACTTTAGAGACTATTTTAAACCTATTCCCAAAGTAACACCAACAACAATATACCCAACGTAATCTCATATATGGAATCTAGGGTCGAATGTAGGCAGACCTTACCCTATCTTTGCAGGGTAGAGAAGTTGTTTCTGATAAACCCTTAGCTCAAAAGAAAACATATGAGAGAGAGCATAAGAAAATTTTTAGTAATTTCCATGATCCAATACCTTCTCTCTTACATTTTTGTTAGACATATGTAAAAATCTTACCTGACGACTTCACAACTATTTCAATAATTAACAATACAAGCAATTATCGAAGTACTCAATTCCTGATTAAAATGCTTCTCTGACAGTGCTAACTGGAGAAAACTAGAATGCACCCGATACTTGCCGGTTATTTCTTGTTGTTAGTGAATGCAACGAGAAGGCACTGGCATTTCGTGCTCAAACCAATGAATGCAATACATATGTCCATTATATAAACATTGTCACTGTTATGTACTTCAATGTTCGAAATTTAGAGAATGTTTACACAGAGGAAGTTATATCCGGAGTCCCTCAATTTGGGATCTTTTGGTACTATCAAAGGCCCAATTCTGAATTCTCCTGGGATCTTTTTGGAGTTCCTTCTGAAGCCCTTCGAATGATCTTTATGCATGATGTCACTGCACCAATTTGTATATCAGGTAACAAGCTAATGAATTCCCTTCTTGTTGGCGTCGTACCTGCAAATCAAATTTGTGGTAAGCTCAATCGATGGCTTGTTATAACTATTTTATGAGTATCCTATTCAATAAGCTCAATTGCCAGGAAATAACCTCAATGACTCGGAAATAAGCAAATCGTTTAGCAGAGAGTACTTAGGCGTGCGTTGCAGTAACATTTAAAAGTAGTCTTGCTGTGTTAGTAAATACCCGAAAACACTTCTTCAACTCAAACTTTTTGGTCAAAATATCCAGTCTCTAAAATGTCTTCCTTTCAACTTGGTACAAAAGATTAAAAAAAAAAGCTAGAACAAAAAGAAGACAGAGAATAACAAAACACACCTTAACTATCACTTTTTTGTGAGTTCACACTCAAACTATCAGTTGTTCCCTTTTCCTACATGAACTATCAAATCTGAAAACGGAACAGCTAAAAGTTGGAGTGTGAAACTCGCGAAATAGTGATACTTCAGGTGTATTTTTGACTAAAAAACTCAAAATAAAAACAAAAAAAACAATGACATTTGTAACTAGTCTTTTAAAGGGTATACCATTATTGATCTCTAAAATGGAGTAACTCGGCCAGAACTGTAAGTATTATCAATTTAAATTTTTGCATCGGAGCAAATACTTGGTCAAGTGCTTTAAATAAGAATGTAATTTTTATATCTTGACCACCAAATAACACTGGCAAATAGTTGTTTCTCTCTAATGCACCTTTGGCAAAAGTACTGCCACACGAAAAATTACGTTAACCAACTAGGATGAGATAATCAAATCTGAAACTCATCAACCATGTCAGAAATCAATAGAGAATGTTGGAAGAGATCTCTTACGTCTGATCATGGAAAGAAGTTTTTCTTTTCATTTGAACTTGGCATCATCGATGCTTCCCCATTCTTTTTACACCAGTTTCCAATCTCTCCATGTCCTCTTATCACTTCCCAGATTTTGCTTTCTGTTTCCCAGTCCCAAACTCTCTTGATGGTTGAGAATAAACCTCTGTCACACTCTGTGTTCATACCTGAATGCTAGGTGATAAATTCAATAGAAACAAGACAAAGTAAATTAGAAGCTACTCCGCTCAACCAGCAGATCCACTACTACAAAAAGGACCTTTTAGCGGAAATTAATTAGTGACAATAAGTTGATTGCCGTTAATTTATTTTGTAAATAAAAGTTTTACCAACAAAAATACATTAGCACAGAAAAAGGTACATCTTAACCGACAATTGAAGAGAATTTGCCACGAAAATTTTAAATTTTAAAGCAATTGTTGAAATCAAACTATGAAAAACCTTTGTTTCTTCCTCTTTTTGTCAGGTTAGAGTGTTTAGTTGGAGAAGATGGCAACACAAACAAGAATTTTCTCTCTATAATTTTTTTTTGATGGTGTAACACAGTCAAGGATGGAGTGGATCAATACATCAAATTCATTGAAAAGGTCCTATGTTTATTTGTAGTCTTGTCCTTCATCACTACATCTCTAAATATATGTTGCTTATTTTGAATTGTGTTGCTTTCACATATAAGACATCCGCCTTTGATATTAAGTCTCTCTTATTTTTAAAAAGATTTTGAGCTTTATGTAATCTACTGTTGAAATCATTCTGAATCTTCAAGTGGGACAAGAAAGAAAATTTTGAAAAGGTAATGTGTAGTATGCTCGCAACTTTAATTCTTTGGTTTTTTTTTAGTATTTGATTTATGATCCCATTAGAAATCTATTACTCCCTCTGTCCCAATTTATATAAGACACTTTCTTTTTAGTCTGTCCCAAAAAGCATAACACATTTCCTTATTTGGCAACAATGTAACTTTAAACTTTACCCTTACGCTTAATGAGATGATTTATAACCACACAAATATCTCTGGCTTGTTTTAGACCACAAGATTCAAAAGTCTTCCTTTATTTCTTAAACCCCGTGCCCAATCAAACTGCATCATATAAATTGGGATGGAGGGAGTATATAAATTGAAGGACTGCTATGGAGAAACCTAAATCTGAACCATACCGTTGTAATAAATGAAACATTCTGTTGAATACATTTGCTAGATTTGAGATAGAGCCTTCCAGAATGAGTTATTTATCATGGGTGAGAAAAGCCATGGGCAGAAATGCTCCTAATTAGTAATCTATACATCAGAAAATCAATGAAATCCCATATGAGCAAGTAACTTGATTCTAAATGTTTGAGACATTTTTACTGAAATTTTGATCTTATAAAAAAAATGGTATCTAATGTGCTGATATTTATTAGGTGTCTAATGCCAACAGTGTCCACGGAGTACAACAAGCACCACAGATGTTCGGATGTAGTGTTGCTGAAAATATTTCATCTTGTCATGGTAATGTTCCTATATTAGAATATTTTAACATACTACTTTTCAAAATTGTGCACAATATGTTGGTACAGTTTTCGATTTTAAATTTGCGGTATTTCGGTTTAACCAAAATATTGAACTTTTTCTGTTTATACTATATATGTTGTCTTGTAAGTCTTGAGTAGTTTCTTTGAATCTTTCTTGATTTACGACGTTGAGATTTGAAATTAGCTGTGTGGTTACTAGATACCTCGTTAGTTAGCCAGTTTGATTTCTACTTCCAAAGTTATGTTGGAAATTTACTAAATGTGGAATTAAGTATATCACATTAATTTATGACTCGAACAATTAGGGCCCGCACGTCGGAAACGTCGTTTTCACGCACGTGCACACGTAGTGCCAAGTATCGCAAATTTCATTAGTGAAAGAGATATTGGTACGTATGTAATACGTTTGAGACATAGAATTATGGACGGTTATTGGCCAAATGACAAAGTATTCCACGTTGGTAGAAGAAGGAAGAAGTGTACGAAGTGTAAAATGAAACGAGTCGAAAATCGTCGCGGAGTCGTGAAGGGCCGCGGCGCCACACCGTCAGTCACGGGAGCCGCGGCGCTTCGGAGGCAGAATGCTGCAACGGAAAGTTGGAAAATCTGACATTTGGGCTGGTTTTAGAGCATTGAATCTCCATTACTTGCCACATGAATTCAGCCATTATTTGGCTGAATGTAACCCCTCAATCAAGTGTCATTACATGGCTATTGAAGGCCATTAGTTGGCTAGTTGAGGGGTCTTCTCCTTACACTATAAATTGAGGTCTTTGGCTCAATTGAAACACTACACTCAACACTTAGAAAATATTTACAGATTTTCTGAATTCATCTTCCTCCTCTCTAACAGAGTTACTATACTCAAAGTTCTTCAAGAGTAACACTTGAGTTTCCTTTACTCAATTGTTAAGTTGTTGTTGTATCTTGGGAGACTATTGTCCGATAACGTAAAAGGAGATATACGGAGCAATCTTGTCTTAAAGAAAGAGTGTCATCACTCGACTCAGCGAATCACACAAGCAATCGGTTAAGTTCTTGATTTCCAGTTTATTGTAATAATTAGTTTATCATTTCTTACAATTGTAATAGTTACTTACTTCCCGTTCCCTACAATAATTGTATCCCAACAATTTTAAGACAAGATTTGTTGTAAGTAAGTTAGAAAGATGACTGCATAAATCAAACTGCTTCTGATTCTGCTGCTGCTGCTCAAGGCAATCCATCTGCCTTCCCCACTGCTCAAGGCACTCCTAATGCCTTTCCGGTTGCTCAAGGCTTATCCAACGCCTTTACTGCCGCTCAAGGGAATGTTGTCGGTCCTCCACCTGCTGGATTTCACCATGAACGCCCTGAAAAGTTCATGGGGTCAAACTTCAAGAGATGGCAACAAAAAATGTTATTCTATCTGACTGTTATGGGAATGGCACGTTTCCTAATAGAAGATCCTCCACAAGCTGGAGATGAAATGGACCATTCGCCTTCTGAAACGGGTGAAGGGGGCCTAGGTATCCGATGTCATTAATGGCATGAAGATGGTTCTTGATGCATGGAGTCATTGTATTTCATGTGTAAGAATTACATATTGAACTGTTTGTCAGACCTCTCTACACAATGTATTGCACCGTTGGCACTGCCAAAGAGTTGTGGGAGAAGCTGCAAAAGAAGTACAATGCACAAGATGCAGGTACTAAGAAATTCATCGTTGGAAAATTTCTGAAATTTCAAATGGTGGATAATAAAGCAGTGATGTCCCAAGTCCAGGAATTTCAAATGACTCTACATCACCTGGATTTGGAAGGTATGAAACCAAACGAGCAATTTTTGGTTGCATCACTGATTGAAAAGTTATCTCCTTCCTGGAATAAGTTTATGAGTTTATGAGTTGCTTAAAACTTAAGACAAAAGAGATGACCTTTGAAGAACTTATTATCAAACTCCAAATTCAGGAAGAAAATAAGAAGGCCTTGCCTAGGGGTAAACAACCCGCTGAGGCAAAGGCAAATCTGGCTGAGGCCAAAGGGAACCCAAGCAAGAAGCGCAAGTTCCAGAAAGACGGCAAGACCCAAGCAGCGGAGAAGTTCAAAGGAAACTGTCACCACTGTGGGAAACCTGGTCACATGATCAAGGACTGCCGCAAGCTCAAGACTGAGCAACAAGAGAAGGCCAAGGCTAGGGGCAAGGCACAGGTTAACGTCGTCAAAGACCAGTTTCTGGACGACATGATTGAGGAGTTCTCAGCGGTGGTGCTAGAAGCAAACCTTGTTGAAAATCCCATGCAGTGGTGGATGGACACAGGTGCTACAAGACACATCTGTTCCAATAGAGATGCATTCTCCACTTATACACCAGTGACAAACAAGAAGCTGCTCATGGGCAACAACGCTTCCTCTGACGTGCTGGGGGTAGGAAAGGTAGTCTTGAAGATGACTTCTGGAAAGGAGCTCACTCTGAAGGAAGTGATGCATGTTCCTGAGATTAGAAGAAATTTAATTTCAGGTCCTTTATTGGTTAATGCTGGTTTTAGGCTAGTGTATGAGTCCAATAAATTTGTAGTCACTAAGAGTGGAACGTTTGTGGAAAGAGGATTCGTCTGTGAAGGCCTCTTCAAAGTTAACACCATGTCTGGATTACGCACAAGCAATAATATTAAAGCCTCTTCTTCTTACTTGCTTGAGTCGTCTAATTTATGGCATCATAGATTAGGACATGTCAACTACAAGTCCATCCAAAGGTTGGTAAAGTTGGAGTTGTTGACGTCTATCGACGTAAACCCTCAACATAAGTGTGAGGTGTGCGTAGAGGTAAAACTCACAAAGCTTCATTTTCGATCCGTCGAAAGGAATACCGCTCCTCTAGAACTTATTCACACAGATATATGTGATTTGAAGTTTAGACAAACTAGAGGGGGGAACAAATACTTTGTGACATTCATTGATGATAGCACAAGGTATTGTTACATTTACTTGTTGAAAAGTAAGGATGAAGCCTTTGAAGCGTTCCGACGTTACAAAGCAGAAGTTGAGAACCAACTAAGCATGAGGATTAAGTCCATTTGTAGCGATAGAGGAGGAGAATACGTAGCGCCATTTGAGGAATATTGTGCCCAATCAGGCATTGTTCATCAAACGACGGCTCCATACTCACCTTAATCGAACGGTGTGGCGGAACGTAAGAACCGCACATTGAAGGAAATGATGAATGCCTTGCTCGACAATTTCGGTCTTCCCCAAAACATGTGGGGAGAAGCCGTCCTTACCGCTAATACGATTCTTAACAGAGTCCCACATAAGGGTAAGGACAAAACTTCATATGAATCATGGAAGGGAAAGAAACCCACCTATAAATATTTAAAGGTGTGGGGTTGTCTGGCAAAGGTTGAAGTACTCAAGCCAAAGCAGGTCAAGATTGGGCCTAAGATTGTAGATTACATATTCATCGGATATGCAAATAACAGTAGTGTTTATCGCTTCTTAGTGCATAAGTCAGATATTCCAGATATACACGGGGTACAATCATGGAATCATGGAATCATGGAATGCTCAATTCTTTAAAGGTACCTTTCCTAGAAAGGAAAAAGACATAACCTCTCGCAAACGAAGTTATGAACAAAGCTCTCAGGAACCGGGAGTTGTTGACGGCCCGGATCTAGATGGTTCAGATCTAGTAGACTTCGAAGTGGCTGAAAATCCAAAATCTAGTGTTCCAGATTCTTAGAACTTGGAGACTCCATAGATGGAATTGAGGCGAAGTAAAAGGGCCAGGAAAGATAAATCCTTCGGTCCTGACTTTGTAGCTTATATGGTTGATGACGAACCAAGGACAATTGCTGAAGCATTGTCATCTTTAGAGGCACCGCTCTGAAAAGAAGCTATTGAGAGTGAAATAGGCTCCATTATGCATAACCATACTTGGGAGTTGGTTGATCTTCCTCCGGAAAATAAACCGATGGGTTGTAAATGGATACTCAAACGGAAGTATAAAGCAGATGAGTCTATAGATAAGTACAAGGTCAGGTTGGTAGTCAAGGGCTATCGGCAAAAAGAAGGTCTTGACTACTTTGACACGTACTCCCGGGTGTCTAGGATGACGTTCATATGAGTATTCATTGCGATCGCAGCGTTGCGTGACCTTGAGATACATCAAATAGATGTCAAGACAGTCTTCCTAAATGGTGATTTGCAAGAAGAAATTTATATGGACCAACCCGAGGGGTATGTGGTTCCAGCGCAAGAGAAGAAAGTCTGTCGGCTTGTCAAATCTCTGTACGGGCTTAAACAAGCCCCGAAGCAATGGCACGAAAAATTTGATAGTACTCAACTATCGAAGGGTTTCGTCATTAATGAGTGTGACAAATGTGTCTACATGAAAGGTAACTCTGACTCGTTTGTTATGATATGCATGTATGTAGACGACATGTTGATCACAGGGAGCAGTTCTAACATAATTCTAGAGACTAAGAACATGTTGAAATAATGTTTCGACATGAAGGATATGGGTATCGCAAATGTCATCTTAGGGATAAAAATCTCTAAGACGTCTGACGGACTGGTCTTATTTCAGTCTCACTACATCGAGGATGTTTTGAGAAAGTTCGAGATGTATGACAGTTCGCCTATAAAGTCACCAATGGATAGAAATCAAAAGCTTGATAAAAATCGTGGTGCACCCATATGCCAGGAGCAATATGCACAGGTGATTGGTAGTTTGATGTACATAATAAAATGCACCCGACCTGATATTGCTTATGCAGTCAACAAGTTGGCTAGGTTTACCCGTAATCCGAGTAATGACCACTGGAATGCGTTGAATCGGGTACTACAATACCTAAAATACACACTAACCAACGGGTTGCACTATTCGAGATGTCCAGTTGTACTAGAAGGGTACAATGATGCAAAATGGATATCTGACATAGAGAACACCAAGTCCACCAGTGGGTATGTATTTTCAATTGGTGGTGGAGCTATGTCTTGGAAATCCTCTAAGCAAACTTGCATCGCCCGATCCACGATGGAATTGGAGTTTATCGCTTTAGACAAAGTAGGAGAAGAAGCTGAGTGGCTTCACGACTTCTTAGATGATGTTCTTTGTTGGAACAAACCCATACCTTCTGTAATGATCCACTGCGACAGTCAGTCGGCTCTAGGAAGGGCACAGAATGCTATGTACAACGGCAAGTCTCGTCATATTCGACGGAGGCATAAGACCGTTAGGCAGCTGATCACCACGAGTATAATATCCATTGATTACATAAAGTCAAAGGATAACATAGCAGACCCGCTGACAAAGGGTGGTTTACCCAAAGATCAGATGTTCTGTCTGTCTAGGGGAATGGGCTTAAAACCCAAGGTATGAGGACTAATACGATGGTAACCCAACCTTACTGACTAAAGATCCCAGGAATTAGGTTCAATGGGAAAACTAAGTTGTAAAGGTTCAGTTGATTGCTTCGGTGGAAGCATGAACACTTCAGATAGTGATTTCTGTAAAAAAAACACTAAATCCAAAGTCGTTCCCGCGATAACTATAAGTGCTATCTGCAGTGTGGGTGAAGGTTAAGTTTCCAAAACCTTTAATGATCCTCACCGGTTGAGGTTAGGTTTGGAGAAATTTTTAATGGTTCCTAACACTTGTAAAGTGGGGTATAGCAGGATAACTTGTAGGAGACCACCCTATTTAAGTGCGAGGAGAGGCCGACTCAAATTGAACGCACTTAAGAATCTAAGAAATGTCCACGGCCACAACGGACAAAACATTACGAAGAACTGAGTAAAGGAAGTTGTTGTGTTGGTACCGTTGACTTGGCTTACACGAAACACTGATGGTTCAAGACATCACGTTCACCTCGCATTAAGTAAGTCCGATGGTATTCAACTACGGAAGGTTCAAAGTGTTTGCTACCTATTCAGATGCAGCATCGGTCCGTTAAAAGATTGTTGAAAAACGCACCAAAGTGTGTGCGCCAAAATCTCTTTCAAGAGTGGATTATTGGAAATTTACTAACTATGGAATTAAGTATATCCCATTAATTTATGACTCGAACAATTGGGGCTCGCACGTCGAAAACGTCGTTTCCACACACGTGCACACGTAGTGCCAAGTATCGCATATTTCATTAGTGAAAGAGATATTGGTACGTATGTAATACGTTTGAGACATAGAATTATCGACGGTTATTGGCCAAATGACAAAGTATTCCACGTTGGTAAATGAGGGAAGAAGTGTACGAAGTGTAAGATGAAACGAGTCGGAAATCACCGCGGAGCCGTGAAGGGTCGCGGCGCCACACCGTCGGAGCCGCGGCGCCGGAGCACCGCGGTGCCTCCCAGGCAGCGCCGCGGCGCTAATTGGTTAGGCAGTCACTGAAGCCGCGGCGCTAATTCACAGGCAGAATGTTGCGACGGGAAGTTGAAAAAATCTGACCTTTGGGCTGGTTTTGGAGCATTGATTCTCCATGACTTGCCACATGAATTCAACCATTATTTGGCTAAATGTAACCCCTCAATCAAGTGTCATTACATGGCTATTGAAGGCCATTAGTTGGCTAGTTGAGTCTTCTCCTTACACTATAAATTGAGGCATTTGGCTCAATTGAAACATTACACTCAACACTTAGAAAATATTTACAGCTTTTCTGAATTCATCATCTTCCTCTCTAACAAAGTTACTATACTCAAAGTTCTTCAAGAGTAACACTTGAGTTTCCTTTATTCAATTGTTAAGTTGTTGTTGCATCTTGGGAGACTATTGCCCGATAACATAAAAGGAGATATACGGGGCAATCTTGTCTTAAAGAAAGAGTGTCATCATTCGACTCAGCGAATCACACAAGCAATCGGTTAAGTTCTTGATTTCCAGTTTATTATAATAATTAGTTTATCCTTTCTTACTATTGTAATAGTTACTTACTTCTCGTTCCCTACAACAATTGTATCCCAACAAGTTAAGTGGAAGCGGATCAAAGATTAAAAAGACATTGTTTAGTGAGCTGATTTGGTTATATATTATACATGAAAGTAAGAACTTGTTCGGCGGAAAATTTATCACCAACTTTTGTTTTGTTTCCAAGGAACCAATTACCTCTCCCTTCTGTTGATGAGCAATTTGTATTTGTACAGGGAGAGTTTATCTTTTGAATTAACGAGGATAAATTGTCTTGTTTGAAGAATGAAAACTACTGTAGTTCAGTAGTAATATAAACTGAAGCTGTATTGCATCCACTGTTGTTCACATATTTACATAGAAATTGTTCATATTATGGTAGGCGTAATCTGCATGAGACAAGGTCACAACCTCACTGTCATTTGTGTAACCGACATCTATTCTCTTCTTGTATATTACTTAAATTATTTTAGAGATGTATGATGTTGAGATGCATTTCCTATCTAGACTGGTTCTTTTAAACAAGTTGTTTTTAAACAGGTTGAAAATTTGGTATAGTCCTATTTATAGGGGAGATTTTTTCAAAAAGTTTTAACTATTGAAGAGTTAGTAAATTTTGAGTCGGACAAATTTCATTTATATTAATCCACTCTTGGTGATAAATGGGTTCCTTCTTCAACTTCATTTCCAGGTTCCTCCCTTTTCATTCATTCTTAATAGCTCTTAATAACTTAGTTGTGCTTCATGGTTCCAACTTCCAACCCTATAAAGGCCCGCTAGATCATGGTTTCTTTGAATTTGATTAATCTCATTGTTGGGACTTTCATTCATTTAGTTAATATGTGCAGAATGTTTGCAGTGCCTATTGTTTTATCATCTTTTAGTTTTAGCTTTGGCTTATAGTTAATGTACAATTCCTTTTATACAGAGAATTCATCTTTTGACATTCACTCATTTTATTATTTCAGGCCATACAGTATGATGTTCAAATAGCAGGAGGAAGATTACAATACTATGAAGAGTTGCGGGAATTGTTTGAGGGCTATAGATTTAGAAATTTATATCTATTCGATAAGAATAGTTACAATGACATTAGCTATTTAGTCTAAGCTAACAACATTATCTTTTATTAATATAACGAATTAGTATTTGCTTTTGTGTATTTAGATTTGATGAAATATAGAATATTTATCTTAATTAATAATAGTGTCTTTAATTAGCACTTTCTATTATGGTTGTTGCTAAACATGGATAATTAATACTTGATTTTGTACCTTTCATTTTCTGAGTAAAAAACTTATTTTTATGACGTTTTAATTGGATTTAATAGGAATATAAATGGATGCTAAAAGTATTGCCTGAGCCATTTTGAAAACGGATGTAGTGGCCATTATAATTGTCGCTACACATTAGCTGGTGAAATAGGTCCTTTTTAGTGGCAAATTAATTAGATTTGGCGGCAATTTAATTAGACGCTAAAAGATGAATTGGGTAATTTTCGCTATGGATTTAGCAGCCATTATATTTGTCGCTAAACAATTGCTTCTAAAGTCTGTGACTTTTAGCGGCAATAAAAACTGTCTTTACCGGCACTAGCCTGAATGGCCGCGAAAACCTTTATCGACCCCATGTACAGTGGCAAAAGACTAATGGCCGGTATATGTTATAGCGGCAATTACTATTGCTGCTAAAGGCTTTTTTAATTGTCGCCAAAGACCTATTTTGTAGTAGTGAGACTTGCTTAAAGAAACTTATCATGGAGTTGTCAATGCTAGATGAGTATTAATTCCTTGGCTAATTATCTTTGGAATGACGTGCAAAGGAACTAACAAACTTTGATCTTGTTGTACGGATTAGACAAAGATGAACATCTCATTGAGTTTTGTAGAGGGAAAATGCACCCGCTCAAAATTTAAGATCAGAATTGAAATTAGACTGGAAAAAAGAAATTATGTATTTACCTCTTGAGAGGAAGATGATATAACCAAGAACCCATCTGAATGATCTGGGCTTCTAGAATTAAATCTGAGAGGTTGTTTTACAGCAATGCTTGCCATCTCTACATCAAGAAATCCAAATACCACCATCCTTTTCAGAACTCTAGCTTCGAAGATCTTTCCTCTGAAGACATCACATCAAGGTTTACGTTTCCAGACAAGCAATTAAATGCAAGTGTACCCCATAAGAATACCAGTAGCAGTCAGGACCAGAAGAAGTTATGTTCAACAGGGAAAAAGTAAGTTATAAGTTTCTATGAGCAACAAACCTGCTAGAATCCCGGAATGGTGACAAAAGCTCAGGTGCTGGTATCATTGCTGCAAGCATAGCACATTCTCTCAAGGTAAGAAGAGATGTGCTTCCCGAAATAAAATTCTGATGCAGATTGAATACCATAAATACCATGTCCCCAATATATCTGTTTTGCCATAGGATATGTTATAATCACAATAAGAGGAAAACCATATAGACTACAGGACATGTCATGGAGGGACAAACATGAAATATATATCCATTTGATAATATAGTTGAAATATCATTTGGTTAATGCTTTTTTACCAAGAAAGGTCCATTTGCATTTCTCAGTTTTATCTCCATCCCAAGTTCCATAATCGGACCATAACCAAACTGATTTAATGAAAAAATGAACTAAATTAAAGAAAGAAACAAAAGTAAAGTGCATTTATTTTCCAGTCGCTGAAGTAATTTATGAATGAAGTTATGATAGCAATAAATGAAGATGTACTTGACCTTACACAAATAAGCACTCAAGATTTCCATTTTTGAGATTGTTCCCTCTAGTGCTAAAGCCAAAATCATCTCAACAATTTTCCTCAAGAATGTGCGTTCATTCTTCAAGAATGAGTTTTTGACAAGCTGCCACAGATAGGTAGATTACAATGAATAAACAGAAATACACATCTTGGAAAAGAGTCTAACAACACACACAAACAGCCACACCCTTTCCCTTCCAATTAATAGAACCAAATGGCAGGTAAATAATAAGAATGAAGAACATTTTACTGTGGTAGACAATATCATTTCCTAAGTAGAGAAGCAGAAAATTAAGATAGATTGTTAATATATATTTATCGTATCAGAGATAATGATGTGAGACGCAAACAAAGAATCAGATTGTGCCATAATGAAACTTTCGATTTGTTCTCCAAGATGCCTCATCAGACTGGTGTTTAATACTACTTTTAGCCTGTATCTAAGACCAAAGAGAAAATTATAGTTTGGAAAAAGAACGAGTAGAAATGGGAATTCCTAATGTCTCATACTCAGATATCGGAGGCATTTCAAGAAATTGAAAACAGCAAGTAGAGAAAAAAGAGGAAGAACAAAAAAGAAGAGGATTCAAGTGGTATTGAGGTATTTGATACATAAAGCAAACTTTAGTACTGGTACAAACGTGATCTGAACAAACTGAACCTAAATTCTGAATTCCTGACAGACAACAAATGCTGAAGTTGGAAAAAGAAAAGTTGGCAGCCACCCGAACTTTTTTATGTTTTGAGAATGGTAACATTTAGCCACCCACACTTTAAAGAGGCATTATAATTTGCTATATCTTTAGGTTGAAATTTCAAAAAAGATGCTGTCACACATTACATAGTGAGAAATTGAGCATAAGACTTTATGTTGAATTAGGGATATTGTAAAAATCACATTTCTTTGGCTGATATAGTTGAATTTCCTGCAAGTGCACCAGATGAGATTCAGATAGGGCCAGTTGGAAGGAAAGTACTCTGTGTTCAACAAAAAAGAAAAGGGGAAATGATCTTTGTGCAACAATCTAGGATAAGCTCCTAGCACCAGTAATCGCCACTTAGTCCACATTTAACTAAGAGACGGGATTATTGGATTGTTATAATTGTGAGGCATTCCACATATAAATGAAGTACAATAAATACATCAGCATAAAGCAAGATTTTTTTCCTATATGGGGTTGGAGGGTGGGGGAAGGGGGGAAGGGAAAAGGGATGGTCATACTGGAGGTTTCGGGATGAAACATACATTTCTACGTTGAATGAGGAAGTCATATGAAGGTGCTAGCTATTTTCAATGGAAGAAATCAGAATATCATGAAGGTGATGCTCATCTCTTAGGGTCACCTTTCTCTCAATACTAAAACTAAAAAAGCTACAGTTGAGGAACCTCAAAAAAGCTGATATAGAATTCTAGGTCTCATTTGAATGGCTGTCAAGTTGCAGACGTTCCACACCCAAATCTCCTGTTGCTTCTTTTTATACTCAGTAAGTCTAACAAACGTCTATTCTTATTTTTTTTACTTAGTATAGCCAGACATAGCATCCTCCGTGGCATTCTATAAAATTCTGCCACTAAAACATCTTGCTTTTAGTATGAGCAGTATTAGTCTTTTTCTAGTTTGTTTCGTTTGCTTTTGTCCTTTTTGGTGGAAGGAGCAAGACTTAATAGCTAATCACATAGAGATTAAAGATTGTCTTGCACCATGTACCGGACACAGACATCAAACACATTCGCTATATCTAAACAAGCTTGAACCAAGAGTTAAGAATGGAACGCATTCCCTTTTAGAAAATTTTAATTTTCATGTTTCTTCATGAGTAACCTAATATACATTTGGACTACAATTTACAGATTATCTGCACTCCACTTATATAGAATCAAGTAGCAACAACTAAACTCTATCTTGGACCCGAGATCTGTTGGGACGAAATATAAGAGAAGTAAGCAATAGAGACGCTCCGAGAGGTTGTATGTGAAGTATTTGCTTGCGGATATAACATGAGATCAGTCTGGCCTCCAGCTTCTTCCATAGTTGATGCCTCTGCAAAACGTCGCCCGTAGAAGCGTAAAAAGTTTAGAGATTCCACTCTTGGCTCAGTCGGTGGTATCTCACCCTCCAACATGCTAACAACACTAACCATAGTTGGCCTGAGAGATGGCTCCTCATGGACACAGCACAATGCTACCCGCACAAACTTCTCAATATCTCCACCTTTGACCCGCCCTTCAAGTTTTGGGTCAGCAAGTTCAAGGTACCTTCCTTTCTCATGCATCTCTAATGCAAATAAAGGGAAATAAGCAAGTCCCTGTGCAGATGAAGATGACGAGTGATCTCCAGCGGCAGTATCATCAAGGCTGTGACTTTGTGTTCTTAAGGAGCAGTTTTTCCTTCCACTTACAATTTCAAGGAGTACCATTCCAAAGCTGTAGACATCAGTTTTGTCTGAGATTGCAGAACTTGTGAGCCATTCAGGAGCAAGGTAGCCACGAGTCCCCCTCATTGTTGTGATTAGACTTGACTGTTCACGATTCAGCAGCTTGGAGAGGCCAAAATCAGATAGTTTTGCCTGAAAATTATCATGCAAGAGAATGTTCTCTGGCTTCACATCACAGTGGACAATCTTTTGTTCACAGCCACTGTGCAAGTATGCAAGTCCGCGGGCAGAACCAAGAGCTATCTCAACCCGTTCTTGCCATTCCAGGACAGGTAGATTACCAAAAAGAGTGCGATCAAGCGACCCACGGTTCATATATTCATAAACCAATAGGCGTTGTCTCTCTTGAGCACAGAAACCTTTCAACTTGACCAAGTTTATGTGGTGAATACTACCAATGATCGCAATCTCAGTACAAAAGTCTCTCTGCCCTTGACTGCCTAAATTTATTATCTTCTTTACTGCAACCAGAGTGTTGTCAGGGAGAACACCCTTATATACAGCACCAAAGCCTCCTGTGCCGATCTGAGTCTTGAAATTCTCAGTTGCAGCCTCAAGCTGTTTGTACTTGAACCTTACAGGTAATCCTGGGATGGAGAAGACATCCAGGTCCTCTGAATAAGGAGAACTGGGTTGGCTTTTTTTCGATTTGATCTTTTCCATTCTTTGGGGTCTAGATCTTCTCCACAAAATGAAACCCAGCGCCATCAGTAGGAAGACTCCTGTGAAAGGTACGACCACTATTGCAACTAAAGGAAAGTCTGCAGTTTCCTGATCAAAATTATCATTGTCCCCTAGGGTTGTTGAAACTCCAATCAGGATCTTAACAAATCCCAACAGATCATTATTTCTACTTGTCTCTAACATAATTGACCCTATTTCTTCTTTAAGTTTGTAACAAGAACCAGACAAGTTTGCATAGAATATCCCCAAGCATGAACAGTCTACTGAGCAGAGATTTTGACACATGGATAAATTTACCCCATACCTGAAGGGCTTGGTAAAATCAGTAGTGAAGTAGTCCATACCAAAGCCAAGTCTTATGTACGATGTGGAGGAAGAATTCGACAGATTGCTGTAGTTGGTGGAATTACAAGAAACTGGCAAAGAATAGGAACCATCACTAGGCACACAGCTGCTTGAATTATGTGATCTAAGATTGAAGTTAGCAGGACAGGAACATTTAGGATTATCTGATAACACATCGGGGGTGCATACACCAAGCCCTCCACAAACATAAGGTACTCTACACCCATCCACTGGCCCACCAAAATCTCGTTTGATGTCAGAGCCAACAAAACTAATAACGGTCAACTGACCTGAATCATCCAGTTTGGCAATTCGAAAAGTGGATTGTAGCAAGTTCACCATTATCACAACTACAGAACCATTTTGACCAAAAAGGTACAGACCTGTTTGATTGACAGACATGTATTCCACTGCATAATTTGAATTAGTATAAGCTTTGGTTTCCATGGACAATTTCCAGTATGTCAGACCTTGCCACTGTAACATAGCATCGGAAGCAGTCAAAGAAAGCCTGTAATGACCCTTTGACAAGTCATCGCCTGATATTGCACTTGAAAGCATCATGCCAACACGCAACTTCTGTCCAATTACAATTGTATCTGTCGGATGATTAAAGCTTTCCCAAAGTGTCCTATTAAACTGATCAAGGAGAAGGAGATTTCCAGACTCAGTTAGCTGCAACACATATACTGCTGACTTTAATGGTGGAGTTGACCACTTAAAACTGTCATCTTTTTCAGTAATATTGATACCGTTCTTGGTCAACATCATAATTCCTGAATTCGAAACAGGTGCATCACCATTTGCAGACCATATAATGGTATTGGATTCAACATGGATAACACACAAATAGAAATGAACTTGTTCAGAACCGGGATTGAAGATAGCAGTTTTGAATGTTCCATTGCGAGAAAGCAAGAAACTTCCAGTGCTATCGATAAATTGGAGATTGGAAGCGGTAAAGTTGGGATAGACAAATTCTGTCAACGTAAAACCAAAGACAGGAATACTGGACAAAGATAAAATGAGAAAGAATAAGATGAACTCCATATAGAGTAATGATGAAAGAAAGAACAAAACAGCTTGGCTGGATATTGTGTAGATGAGGCTGGAATTGGTCTATTATTACTTTCTGCATTTGCTTTTTCATGCTTTCCTCTACTGCTTTTCGTTGACTACTGAATTAACTCTGTTTACACCAACTTGATATTGATTGGTGACCAAGTAGAGATATGTTTCACATTAGGTGCTAGCAACAATTGAGCTCGTAAAATATAATATTTGCAGTGTCTATCTGGCATGACCGCCTGAATCCATGGTTATTAATAGTAAGAATATTGAACACTCGTGAACCATGACCTCATAATATATTCTCTAAAGTCATTATTCAAATAAAAGGAATCGTTTACTTTGAATTCTATATTCACTTGAGGTGACACTACCCATATTTTGATAATTAAACAAGAGGGGTGGTTTTCCTACAACTCTAAAGAAATAGACACAAAGTGTGACATGTAATCCTTCTGACCAAAGACACTTGTAGTATACATGGAGTTATGGTTCAATATTTATTTTATTGAAGATAATTGTGCTGACAGCAACTGTTGCCTGAATTAAGTCTTTATTCAGACCCATCATACACTTGCACACATTTCTGGCTTTTCTGGTCAACTGACACCCCATTTTTTGTCTAAAATATTCTACCATAAACAGCCCACTCTACTTCTAAAATAATCATCCCCATAATAAAAAATAAATTTTAAAAATAAAAATGAAAGTTTCACTGCGAAACTATTTTTCCAGCTTTAGTTATCCTAGCCTCAATCCCGTTAAAATTAAAATAAAAGAAAGAGTTCTGGCTTTCTCTTTTCTGAAGACAGAAGGAACTCTAAACCTTAATTTTTAACTGGAGCTAACGTCCAAAAATGAATATTATCCAGACAGCTTATTATAGAAGAAGGGATTTCTACACTTTATAGTCTCCGCCAAAATAATAGCTAACAAATGTATGTTTTGATATATTAATATTTAATTGTAGTATACAAAAAATATAAATTTTATACATAATTAATGTATATTTTTTATATTTTGAACAGTGGTTGTAATTATTGTTAACCAAGAGGCCAAATGCATAAAAAGCCCTTAGGGTCTTTGGTACGCGGAATAAGGTGGATAATTTTATACCTTATTTGGTTGAAGGACCTTCAACCAAACAATGAATAAAATTTATCCCAAACTTACTCCCAGGATATCCCATCTTATACCATCAAGCTTGTTATTATTTTATCCCACCTCCCAGGTGAGATAAATTAGTCCAAGGATTATTATCTCAAGACTATAATTCCGGGATAACTTAGTCTGCCTACCAATGGACCCTTAGAATTTAGAAGAATGACATAAGTCAACGCCCAAAGTGATCTTGTGTTTGGGCTTTGGGCCTGCTCGTCTGGGTATCTTGTGGGCCGGCCCAGTAGAGGAACAAGCCTGTGGGCCGGCCCAATAGAGGAACAAGCCTGTTTAAACTCCATCAAGTATACAAAATTTCATTAAATTGCACTTTTGTTCCCTATTTTGTGCTGATCCTTAACTTTTTGCCTTCAAATGGGCTGGTCTTTAATTTATTCCCTTCAAAATCGAATTTATGTCGAGCGGGACATAAATTCTTTAAGAGCCGAGGCATAATTTGTGGATGTTAGGATGCGAAAATACAAATTTATGTCCCGCGAAAAAATTATTATTTGTTACAGAGGGAAAAGATTAAAGATGAGCACAAAATAGGGGCAAAAGTTCAAATGACCCACAAAAATACACATTTTGTACGTAATAATACGAATAAGCAACGTTTTGAAGGTTCATTGAGACATAACAACAAACAACTTATCTGCATACTTCGTACCTGTTGGGTAATGGTGCTACCACCACCACGAGACGAGAGTGACAAAACAGCACGAGCAACGCCACAATTGCGAAAAAAGCGTCTATCCTCATAAGCAACCACAGCTTGGATCAAATGGTGAGGACATCTACTCATCAGCTCCGACTCGGCTTGTTTAGAGAATGTGATGAGTTGGGTCCATCTTTGAGGAAACTCAGGAAGAAGAATTGTGAAAACAGTGCGAAGGCAAAGAAGAGCGAATGAGAATGCTAAAAGAATGAATTTTTTTGTCATAAAAGAATAGGGGTTTTCGGGGAAGGACTGAGTGTTGTAGGACTGTTGCGACAAGCAAAGATGGAAATGTAAGTTATAGTTGTAAAGAGAGATTTTAGGGAACAAACAAGGAAGGTCGATTAATGGGTTGATTTCTTGAATGCTGTGACAAAGTGCATCGGCGGTGAGCTTTTTTTGGTTGTGTTGTGGGATCAGTGTTGCTTGATTGGGGAAGGCCGCTGAAGTCATCTTCGGACTGACATTCACCCTCTGTTTGGATGGTTGTTTCCCGTGGTTAATTAATGTACAGTATTGTGTGGTAAGGTGCTATAGTTATAACTTATAATATACTATATTGTATAAATGAATATAATATTTGAATAGACGGTATCTTTTATCGTGATTTAAAAATATATTTATTATTTGATTTGATTGTATGATACTGATAATAACATATAAATTTATTAAAATATTATTAACTACTATAACTATTAGAGCTACCAATAATTACAATACATTTATACATTTTACTCTCAATTCTTGTACTTTCATAATGGTTATGGAGGCTTTGCGAGGAAGCTAATACGAGGCTCAGACTAACTATTTATTTACTTTGTCCTAATACTACTAATCTATTCTACGCATTATCAGATATATTTGACAAATTTATCACTTGAGATTCACGTGTCCTTGATCACGTATATAAATTCAACTGTACCATTTTACGGATAAAGAAACATATTATGTATTATTTTATTCATAAAATCTAACGGATAAAAAATTAGTAAAATTTAAAAATTGTTATTTTAAATTACGACTTTAAGAATAAAACGTTATTTACAGTAACGACTCTACAAAAATTAACTTTTTCTCTCTCCATCAATCTTCTTATCCATTTAAATCCATCTTACTCCTTACATGGTCCTATTTTTCATTTGTAAAATCAAATAAAAAGATGGACTAATCCCTACAAACCTGCTCGGTTGACTCTTCCTTCCCTGTAATTCTTTTGCACCCCATAAAAAATGACTGATTTCAAAAATTCACTTCATATCTCAAAAGTCAACATAAGAAAACTAAAAAATTGAATGTTGAAACAAGAAGCTCGTACAATAAAAAATTACTTTAACTCACCTTCTCCTTTTATTAGGAATATAGTTCTATTGTCCGCTTTGACAGCTCAATTGGTTTCAAGAGGATATTTGGAATAAGAGACCAAGGATCGAATCCCGTCAGCGGCAGTGTGGGGGTTTCTTCTTGAAATAAAAGAGGTCCTTGTCTTGTGATGATCTTAGTCTAACCTTTGAAATCAATTGAGTCACCATGATTCATCCTTCATGCACTGTTGGGTAGGTGTGGGAACACGGGGTGGGAGATTCCACCTTTTGGAATAAGGAATATAGTTCTATTTCTTATTTGTAAAATCAAAATATAAAAAATTAAGATAGACTAAAATTGCTTCGAATTTCATCTTTTATCATTTTTTCCACTGTTCTTTGAATTATGTTCCTAATATGCATAAATGATAAGAATTTATCAAGATTTCAGCATTTTTTTTCTTTGGTCGGTACTCAGACTTCCTTAAAAATAAAAACACTTATTGTCTACCGAACTTCATAACTTCAAGCACAACACCACCACTAAATAGCAATTTCATTTATGAAATTAAGAATGAGTGTGATTATAGAATAAATCTGGCTGTATTCATTTTTGGACTACGAACTAGTGAAGCTTTTGGAGAGAATAGAAGAACAATTTGCCAATCAATTTATGTAAAAGTTTTTTTTTCTTCTTCGGCATTGAATTAGACTTTTTCATTGCTTTGACGTTTGACCGATATTTATGGCTAATTTTAATTTTGTACGAGCTTCTTGTTTCAAGATTTTTTTAAAAATATTCTTATGATTGACTTTTGAGATGTGAAATGATTTTTTTTTTCCAAAAATTCAGCCAATTTTTTCTGGGGTACAAAAGGATTACAGGGAAAGGAAGAGTAAACCGAGCGGATTTATGAAAGTACAATGTAGGGGTTAGTCCATCTTTTAATTTGATTTTACAAAGGAAAAATAGAATCATGTAAGGAGAAAGAGGGGTTTAAATGGAGAAGAAGATTGTTGGAGATAGAAAAACGTAATTTTTGTAGAGTCGTTATTGTCTGTTTTATCCTTAAAATTCAGAGTAATGACTTTTAAAATTTACTCCGTCAGCCGTGTTTTTGCCCGTTTATTTTTATGAATAAAATAATATCTAATACGTTATTGGAAAATACGTTTATACTAGTTTTGTAAAAAAAAAATTAAAACGTATTATTTTCGTTAATTAATTTAAATAATGGATTATTTCAGTCAAAAAATTCAAATTTCACTAGGTGGCATAGGCTTTAAATTAAAATAGCATGAATCTCTTCTTTTTTTTGAGTTTTGTTTGATTTTTTTTTTCCTTTCCTCACTTTCTTTTATCTTAATTTTTTCTTCTTTCTCAATTCTCGAGTAAATTTCTCAAACGGTCACTCAATTATATAAATTAAGTAATAAAGTTACTTCACTTAATTTATATTGATAAAGTCACTAACTTTTGGGATTTCTCTTACAAAGTCAACTTAATTGAATTTGTCACTTCAAAAATACTTGGCAAAATAAGCTAATTTTTATGTCATGTAAATCTAAATTCCGCACTAAATAATACAATATCAAAAGATCCGACCCAATAATCAAAATGAGTCTTGAGCATCTAGCTACATATGTATATGATACTATTTTCACTCCTCCAACTTGAATTTGTTGAAGGATAAGCCATTTGGTTTATGATATACTCCTATATAGAATGTGAGATGGGCTTCTTGAAACACTTCTAAAGAAAGAAGAAAAAGCGTAGATATGTTTATGAGTAGGGGAAAGGGGACTAAACATGCATTATTCTACATCCTTTTTTGAATTCGTATTTATCATTAGTTTGGCCCGCTATATTATGGGGATCCCAACTTTACTAATTGGCCATTTTGACATGAATATCCCCCCCCCCCCCCCAAACAAAGTTCAGTTAGGTTGAATTTCGAAATTTGTAAATTACATAGAAAGTTATTTTCGTTTTCTTCACTTTAAATCACTCAAAAAATTCAAAAATAACTTCAATAAGAATTCATGATCAAACACAACTCTAATTCCAAATACCATTTTTCACTTTGAAAATAAAAGAGAAGTTTTCAGAAATAGTTTGGTAGCTTGTTGCAGGTCGTAATTATGCTTTCATTATTTACCATTTGTAGTTATTTTTTATATTTTATTCAATTTGATTGTATTCAATTCACTGTATTCATGAATATAGTTCATGACAAAATGATTTAATGTATTTATAACAACAATTCAATTGTATCCATGAAAATAAAAAGTGTATACAAGGATACAATCAACACAAATTCAAAAAATACACGAATTTGGTGAAAATTCTCTTTGCAATATAGAAATACATGCACAAATATTAAAAAAATACATTGTATGTACACTTAAAAATGGAGAATACACTCAAATCCGGCCAGATTATAAAAATGCAATTATAAAAATTGGTGAAAATATAAATATACACTGTATTTACCCTTCAAATGGAGAAATAATAGATTGTATTTACATTCAAAATGGAGAATACACTCAAATCCAAATAGAAAATCCGGCGAAAAATACAATAATACATTGTATCTACACTCAAAATGGAGAAATACAAACGGAGGGGGTCGCAGGATTATGGCGCTTCATCGGTGGCTCGCCAGAAAAATAGTGTAAAAGATCCGCTCAAGATCTATCCATTTCATGTATTTTTCATGGGGTGAAAGCGGCTGGATCTGAAAAACAAAGTTAAGTTTTTCTTGATTTTTCTCAAATCTACGGAGTTCTATGATGAATTGAAAGAAATGGGTTGTGGATTCGCGTAGAGGAGGATGAGAGCAAGAGATGGTGAAAATTTGGGACCATTTGGGACCGTCGGCTGGAGGCGGCGATTCCCGACGGTGACGGCGCAGGGAAGTATGGTGGCGGCGGCAGAGAGGTTTAGGGAGATAAGATGGTTCTTAGGGTTGTGAGGAGGAGGGGGAGATCTAAAAATTGTAAATTTGCTATAAAGTACAAACATTAGCTATGTATCGTAATTATTTCAAATTATACTGTGAATGGTAAATACCGTGTAAATGTTAGTTATACCATGTAAAAATTTACTTTTTTCAAAAACTCACATATTACATGGCCAAACATACCCTTAAACTTTGAATTTATTTTCTTAATGTCACAAATTAGCTATGCATTATTAGGTGGTCGCCATGCCATTCTGTTCTTGCTTGTGCTGGTTCTTTGAATATAAAGAGTATGTGTGTTAACATGAAGACATATTGCAAGAGAAAAGTGTCAAATTGAGAGAAAAAGTTCAAAATTTAAAATGACTTAACGGATCGTTACATCTATCCACCTTAAAGAAACGTTCGTCCTTGAAGGGATTAGAATTATACCCTAGCTGTCTAATAGATGTGAATAACAATAATTTTAAATATTTATCTAGTGAATCGTTGTAACTCGTAATATTAATTAATCGTTGTCTTCACCATGAAGTAAACTCTCATCTAGGGAAAATAACTAGATTCCGCTTGATTTCAAGACATAAATAACAAATTAAGCATGATCAGTTCCGACTAAGTATATTTTTTATCAAGAGCGGCAAGCCTAGCACCATAATACACCTTTTAATATAGGTAAGTCAATATGGTTAAAAACTAACCAACACAACATATAATTGAAGCTTACGACAACCTGTCATTTTAGGCCCACAAATTGTAAGTTTCCTCATAAATAGATCACTTAAACATATTAAGTGTCATCAATACCATTGAGCATGCCTAGAAGAGCACATAGGAATTGCTCATAGAGTTCATGAGGCAATTGACCAAATCATGCCAGAAATTTCTCAATATTTTCACCCACAATTAACTTGGCAAGTGAGTCCACAATGAAGGTTAAGCCAACTTGTAATGGCTCTCATACTAAATCTTGCATTGCCTCCCGTCAAAACCACAATTAGAATGCATTGCGTGATATTATGAAAGAAATTTTCAACATTGACTAAATCCATGTACAAGAAGCCACCTTGATTGAGTTGATAGAGTGATTTTTGTAAACATGTAAATATAGGAAACAATATATTCCCTATATTTACACGTTTAAATATAGCTGCATTCCAATTAGGGTCTTGTTTGGCCAATTTTGGGTTCTTTGGAAGTGGAGAGATGGTTTGGGCAGACAAGTTGAAATGGACTTTGGGTTTGTATGCAGCAAGAGTGATACATCACTTTTCATTTTTCATCGAGGTAGTAGCACTGCTTACTTATTACTTTACGTGGATGATATTATTCTTACTGCCTCCTCCGACGGATTGAAAAATGAGATTATTGTCTTGCTCAAGTCCGAATTTGCAATGACTGATTTGGGGAAGCTGAGTTACTTTTTGGGGATATCAGTGACCAGGTCTGCCAATCATATGTTCTTGTGTCAGCGTAAGTATGCAGAAGAGATTGTGTAAAGGGCTAAGATGGCGAACTGCAAAGAGGTGCATACTCCAGTTGATTCCAAATCTAAGCTCAGTGCTATGGATGATGCTCCAGTCTCTGATCCTACTCTGTATAGGAGCCTTGCAGGTGCACTTCAGTATCTCACATTCACCATGCCAGACATAGCTTATGTTGCTCAGCAGGTGTGCTTATTTATGCATGCCCCCAGGGAGTCTCATTTCACTGCTCTTAAGCGTATCATTCGATACATTAAGGGCACTCTTGATTATGGTTTGCACCTATATCCCTCTGCACCAGACAGATTGCTTTCATATACGGATGCAGATTGGGCAGGGTGTCCGGACACGCGACGCTACACCTCTGGCTTTTATGTTTTCTTAGGGGATAATCTGATTTCTTGGTCTGCCAAGCGACAGGCTACCCTATCTCGCTCGATCAGAAATTTGAGTACAGAGGCGTTGCAAATGTAGTAGCTGAGATTTGTTGGCTCAGAAATTTACTGTTAGAACTTCAGTGTCCTTTGTGTCAGGCATCTATTATGTATTGTGATAACATCTCTGCCATCTATCTTTCTCATAATCCGGTTCAACATCAGCGAACCAAGCATATTGAGATAGACCTACACTTCGTTCGAGAGAAAGTTGCGTTAGACCATGTCAGAGTGTTACATGTTCCATCATCCTATCAGTATGCAGACATATTTACTAAAGGACTTCCCAGATAGTTATTTATTGACTTCAGATCTAGTCTCAGCGTCCGGCCTCCTCCCGCTCCGACTGAGGGGGTGTGTAAATGTGTAAATATAGGAAACAATATATTCCCTACCCATAATTAGAATATTTCCATATATTGTGTAAATATAATTATGGTAAGACTAGGATTCCTCTTTTGTATAGGCTTAGGATTCATATTGTATAAGAGATTAATATTGTAATCTATATATACCTTGATATTAATGAAAGACTCCCCAAGGGAGATTAATATCATCTAACAATTTCATCTTTTTTTTAAATTTAGTGATATTCACATAAATAAAAGGGTTTGAGAGAATACACGAAATGAAAAAGAATAAGGGATAATATTCTAGTCACTAGTAAAATAAAAATTTTGAAAATTTTGAAACTTTTGAAACTCTTCGAATATGTAAAGCAACGTACGAGAATAGTAAATAACTATTACAGTGATCGAAAGGATAAACAACAAAGAGGACAACAACAAGTTGTCAATATCTTGATCTTGAATTAAAACTTCAAATATGGAACTTGCATTCGAAAATACAAGAACATGAACTGTTGTACTTGTGGCTTGTAGATCCGTTGGGAATACGAACGGTTAGAGTCTTTCATCTGTTAAGTTAACACCTGAAATACTTAGCAATTAATTAGATAAATACAATACCACCGGCTGAGTCGAGAGATAACTCTCTGTCTTTAAGATAAGATTGCCCCCGTATATAGGCTTTACGGAAGTGTGGACAATAGTCTCCCAAGATGAAACAACAAATTATCAAGTGTGCAATGCCTACACAAATGATCTCAGTGAAGAACACGAATAATGAAGATTGCTAAGAGAAGGATTGCTATCAGGAAAATCTGATCTCTTTGTAGTGTTGTTAACTTGTGAGTATGTTCACTATCTCATATATGTTCTTCTATAGAATTGAGCCAAAGGCCTCAATTTATATGTGTGTAAGATGGTCTCTTCAAGTGCCCAAGTAATGGTCATTTAAATGCCATGTAACGACCCTTTAAACCACCAACTAATGCGGCCAAATAATGGCTGAGTTATGAAGGAAAAACTGCCAAGTTAATGCTCTAAAACCTCTCAATAATCAGCCAAACATTTGGACTTTCGTCGAGAAAACACTGCCTGGGAAGCGCCGCGGCGCTGCAACATTTAGCGCCGCGACTCCAGAAACCAAAATTGGAATTAGCGCCGAGGCGCTGTGGCCCAGTCTGCGAGGCACCGCGGCCCTTTCCGACCCATTACATCTTACACCTCGCACAATCATTTATTCGTTTACCAATATGAAACACTTGTTATTTATCCAATAACCATCCATCATTCTATGTCTCAAACATTTCACTTACGTACCAATATCTCTTTCATTAACGAAATTTACGATACTTGGCACTAAGATTGCACGTGTGTGGAAACGAAATTTCCGACGTGCGGGGCCCAATTGTTCGAGTCATAAATAATGGGATAAACTTAATTCCACATTAGTAAATTTTCAACAATCCCCTCTTGAAAGAGATTTTGGCGCACACACAAGGTGCCTACTTTTAGCAATCTTTCAGTGAAAAGATATTGCATCAGGAGAGGTAGCTTCTACTTTGAACCTTCCCTAGTTGAATACCATCGGACTTACTTACTGCGCGGTGAACGTGATGTCTTGAACCGTCAGTGTTTAATGTAAGCCAAGACAACGGTACCAACACAATAGCTCCCATTTATCCGTTTCTTCTTTTGTTCTGTCCGTTGTGGCTATGGACACACTTGGATTCTTAAATGCGTTCCTCTGAGGTGGTCTGTCCTCGCACTTAAATAGGTGATCTCCTACAAGGTATCCTGCTATACCCCACTTCACAAGTGTTAGGAATCATTAAAAGTTTCCCCAACTTTAACCTCATACGTTTGAGGATCGTTAAAGGTTTGGAAGCTTAGCATTTACCCACCATGCATGTAACACTTTAATGTCTATCGCGGGAACGAATTTGGATTCATGTTTCTTAACAGAAATCATAATCCGAAGTGCTCTTGCTTCCACCGAAGCGCTCAACTGAACCTTTTGCAGCTTAGTTTTCCCATTGAACCAAATTCTTGGGATCTCCAGTCAGTATGGTTGGGTTACCACCGCAAAGGTTCGTATTGTTTGTGTTTTTAAACCCGTTCCCCTAGACAGGCAGAACTCTTGATCTTCGGGTAGGCCCTTAGTTAAAGGGTCTGCTATATCATTTGATTAGTAATCAAGGAAGTGACACCCGTGATGATCAACTGTCATACGGTCTCATGTCTCCGATAGGTCCTACAGATATGCCCAGACGCCTTCATCTGTGCCCTTTTTGAAGCCGACCGGCTAGCCACAGTGTATAACTGCCGAAGGCACGGGTTTCTCCCAATAAGGGATGTCCTCTAAGGAGTCGTGAAGTTACTCAACTTCTTTCATGCTTTGTATAAAAAGATAAACTCCGATTTCATCATGAATCGGCTAATGTAAGTTTGGTTAGAGGATTTTCTAAGACACATCATACTGGCTTTGGTGTTCTTCACATCTGATGTCCAGTTTGCATCACTGTGTTCTCCCAGAATCGCTGGACATCCAGAATACCATAATCCGTAGATAAGCGAATATTTCAATTATCATCATATCTGACTTAATGCCTTCTATCGATCATTTCCAGAATCACGAGTGAACCTTAGTTCAACTGATCTGCACATATCGCTCTTTGTATATGGGTGCACCATGATTCCAATAAGTTCTATGATTCATATCCATTTGCGGCTTCAACGAGACTGTCAATTATCTCACAACTGAGTTTGGAGTTAGTCCAGTCCGTTAGATGTCTTAGAAATCCAATTCCTAAGATGTCATCTGTGATACACATATCTTTTATTTCAATATAACTTCCACTCTCAAACTGTTAGTTTTTCCAACTTTAGATTCAATATTTCTGTTGTCAGATTCATTGTTTCTGTTTTAACTGAAACTTCCAGGACCAAAATGTAAATATTTCAGGGACCAAAATAAAAGTTCAGAAAGAAGTCCAACAAACCAACTATGATCCTCCCCTTCCAATTCTCCGGTTAGGAAGGCTGTTTCAACATCCATGTCACGCAAGACTACATTGGCCCTGGATGTTAAGTTATTCACAGGGGAGCACATGTACAAGTAGTCGAGGTCTTATACTTGTCAGTAGATCCATCTACTTTGTATTCACTTTTGAGTATCCACTTTCACAACCCAGAGGTTATTTTCCCGGAGGAAGGTCAACCATTACACAAGTATGGTTCTATATGATGGAATTTATTTCTCTTTCTGTAGCTTCTTTCCAATGCAGCGCTTCTGGAGATGACAATTCTCTGTTAATTGTCCATGGTTCATTCTCAACCATACAAGCTAGAAGGACTGGAACGAGTCTTTGTCCCCTCTTTGCTCCATCTCAGTTCAACATCTTGAATCTTTAAGTTTTGTAGATCTGAAACATTAAGTTCCGGATAATCAGCAACTTCCGAGTTATGTAGATACGGAATGTCTAGTTCTGAACAGTCAGGCCCTCGTGGGTTCTTGTTAACCTCGAACAATTTCTTCTTTTTCCTTCTCAAGAAAAGTTATCTTCAAAGAATTCAGCATTCTTTGACACCAAGAGGCGATAAGCACTACTGTTATTTACAGGTCCAGTGGATATGCAATTTACAGTCTTAGGTCTAACTTGACCTGTTTCGATATTCCAACCTCTACCAAGCCACCCCACAACACAACATTTATAGGTGTGATCCTTTCCATGTTTCATACGGAGGGTTATCCTTATCCTTATGCGTAGTTCTGATGGCTTTAGCGGTAAGGATCGCCTTGCCCCACATATTTTGGGCGTACGGCTTTGCGATTGGCTAGCACCGTTAGACTGAGGTGAGTAATGAGCAGTCGTTTGATCCACGATGCTTCACATTCTCCCCCTCTATCACTACGAATTCCTCAATCCGTAGGCTTAGTTGATTTTCAACTTCTGTTTTGTAGCGCTTATCCGCTTCAACAACTTCATATTTGCTTTTCAACAAACAAATGATGTAATACGTTGTACCATCATCAATAAAGGTCACAAAGTACTTGTCTTCCCCCTCTATTTTGTACAAACTTCAAATCACCCATGTAGGTGTGACTAAGTTCTAGAGGAGCGGTGTTTTTTTCTCTATTCCTTTGACGGAATGGAAATGTGATTTTGCCTCTTCGCCTACCTCACATTTATTTTAAGGGTTTATGTCGACAGAAGGCGACAATCTCAACTTTGTTAGTTTTTGAATGACTTTCTATTCAATGTGTCTTAATATATGATGGCATAGATGCACGAATTACAAATATATCATTCATTTAGCTACAAACACACTGTACCATTCTTAGTTATTACAAACCTGTTGGACTAGTCTCAAACCAGCTTGACCAACAATGTCTTTGAAACCAAGTTTGGGACATGTATCACCTTCTTTTAGAGTGATCTCATTCCCTGAAGTCCTATTGAGGACAACCTCTCCAACCCCGTCTACTTTAGAGGTGGCGTTACTTCACATGAACAACCTCTTGCCCGTGGTTAGGGCGTAACTGGATCATATGTGATCTGGATACTCTGTCTCACTCCAGTTGCTTAGGCAGACTGAGTGTCCAATTTCTTTTCTGCCTTTCTTTTGGCCTACAGATCATTTAAGACCTGCAAACTCTGGCCCACATCACTAGGTGTCCATTACTTTTCTGCCTTTCTTTTGGCCTTCAGATCATTTAAGGACTGAAAATTCTGGCCTACCTCACCAGCTGTCCAATATCAGCCCATCAAATAAAATCTGGCCCACTCCGATCGCCCGTAGCTTTGTACGACTGAGTGTCCAATATCATCCTATTAACTGAATTATGGCCCACTCCGATCGCCCGTAGCTTTGTACGACTGAGTGTCCAATATCATCCTATTAACTGAATTCTGGCCCACTCCAGTCGCCCGTAGGCTTTGTACAACTGAGTGTCCAATATCATCCTATCAAATGAAGGATCTTCTGTCAAATAGTGTGACAGGTTCAACGTCTTAAGATAAGCCATTAACTCTTTGTCTTCTTCCCTATTGGTGTCCAGGGAAATCACTGGCACTTACTTAAGAGTGGTAACAATTTTCGCAGAGTCAGTGGATCTCTACCCTTCGTATGTGGGAACATACTTTACACACTTGTCATAATTACACTCAAAAGAACAGATCTTTTAAGTTTTGTTTACAATAGTCCAATATTTAACCGGGAAGGAAGAAGATTCAATATCTGATTTTAGAGTGTAGGGAATATAAAATTTTAATGAAAACACTTTCATATTCCCAGCCTTGTTTTACACACTTTTATTCAGATATTAACTAAACACATTATAGATAAGGAAGGATTATTAACTTAACCTTTTGGATTCTGACCCACTTTAGTCAGACTGGGTGTCCACATCATCCTTACCATAATTTGGATCCTTTGTCTGGGACATATATAGGTCTTTTGCTACATGATAGAACATCATCATCTTCTGCCTTCTCCTCTTGTCCTAGTTGACATCCTCAGCCTCTCGTGAGCGCTTGTTTCCACCACCCTCGGGAGCGGTGACACCAACTCATCCTTGATCTTTAGCCGTACTATCATGACTATCAACAGTATCTTGAAGCTCAGCATCAGATCCAGAAATTCCACCTTTGACGGAAACAGATTTGTAATTGTCGTCAAAGAGAGAACCAAAACTAGGAACAGATTTGAAAGCACGGTTGTTGACAGAGACAGTGTTTGAACTGTTTGCAAAACTGTCAACAGAACTGTTTCAAGAAGAAAATCATAGCCAGATTTGGTCACATACTTGTCGATCAACATCTTTCGAATTACTAACACAAATCTTGTCATAAAACTCTTCGAATATGTAAAGCAACGTACGAGAATAGTAAATAACTATTACAGTGATCGAAAGGATAAACAACAAAGAGAACAACAACAAGTTGTCAATATCTTGATCTTGAATTGAAACTTCAAATATGGAACTTGCATTCGGAAATACAAGAACATGAACTGTTGCACTTGTGGCTTGTAGATCCGTTGCGAATACGAACGGTTAGAGTGTTTCATCTATTAAGTTAACACCTGAAATACTTAGCAATTAATTAGATAAATACAACACCACTGGCTGAGTCGAGAGATAACTCTCTGTCTTTAAGATAAGATTGCCCCCGTATATAGGCTTTACGGAAGTGTGGACAATAGTCTCCCAAGATGAAATAACAAACTATCAAATGTGCAAAGCCTACACAAATGATCTCAACGAAGAACACGAATAATGAAGATTGCTAAGAGAAGGATTGCTATCAGGAAAATCTGATCTCTTTGTGGTGTTGTTAACTTGTGAGTATGTTCACTATCTCATATATGTTCTTCTATAGAATTGAGCCAAAGGCCTCAATTTATAGGTGTGTAAGATGGTCACTTCAAGTGCCCAAGTAATGGTCATTTAAATGCCATGTAACGACCCTTTAAACCACCAACTAATGCGGCCAAATAATGGCTGAGTTATGAAGGAAAAACTGTCAAGTTAATGCTCTAAAACCTCTCCATAATCAACCAAATTTTTGGACTTCCGTCGAGCAAACACTGCCTGGGAGGCGCTGCAGTATTTAGCGCCGCGGCTCCAGAAACCAAAATTGGAATTAGCACCGCGGCATTGCAAGGGTGGCGCTGCGGCGCTGCGGCCCAGTCTGCGAGGCGCGGCGACCCTTCTCGTCTCCGCTGCCCTTTCCGACCCATTCCATCTTACACCTCGCACAATCCTTCCTTCATTTACCAACGTGGATCATTTGTTATTTATCCAATAACCATCCATCATTCTATGTCTCAAACATTTTACTTACGTACTAATATCTCTTTCATTAACGAAATTTACGATAGTTAGCACTAAGATTGCACGTGTGTAGAAATGAAATTTCCGACGTACGGGGCCCAATTGTTCGAGTCATAAATAATGGGATAAACTTAATTCCACATTAGTAACTTTCCAACAATTTTCACATAAAGAAAGGGTTTGAGAGAATACATGAAATGAAGAAGGATAAGGGGTAATATTCTAGTCACTAGTAAAATAAATCTCTTAAAATTTTTGAAACTTTTTACTTCTACTATTAAGAAGAATCACAATCTGTAGCTTTTTCCCTAACAACAAAAAGATTGCCATGTTATTATTCAAAAGCACTTTTCATTTTTGAACAAACACGCCGAATCTCTAAAGTAAGTGATTTTGTGCTTAAAAGCACTTTATTTTCTATAAATTTGATCAGAATGGGATTAATATTAATACCTAAATCTAGCCAGGATTTTCTTGCTACACGGCACGAGAAGTGTATATGAAAGATGGATTCGTCAGTGTCTTGGCAAATGGAACAGGAAGGGTTAGTTTGAATGCCTATGTGATGAAGGTAGAAAAGCCAAGGAATACGATTGTGAGAACATAACCAGAGAAAAAACTTAATTTTGTTAAGAGTTTTTAGCTTCCAAATCCACTGAAAGGAATAATCTACGGGAATGGTGCTATTATGAATAATATTATAGGCAGACTTAGTAGTAAAGATGCCATTAGGGACTATCAATAAAATTGGTGTTAATAGAAACTAGAGAGGCACTATCTTAATATCCTGGGGGATATCAATGGAGAGTTTAGACCAGTCCCAAGTATCTCCATTCCAAAGTTTGCACAAGGTAAAATTATTTTTGCCATTATTTAAGAGACCTTGGACAATGGTTCGAAGAGTATGCGAATTAGGGATCCACTTATAATTCCAAAGCTTGATGATATTGCCACTTCCAGGAGCCCAGGCTGTACCTTAAGAACAGTAGTGACCACCCTTAACAATATTTTTCCATATAAAAGAAAACCCGGTGGAATTAGGAGAAGAAGCACTGTATCTATTAATGATTGTTATTGATAGAGAATACGTAAATATTCTTCATATATTCTGTAATTGTTATTTTAGTGTAATACGTAAATATTCTTCATATATTCTGTAATTGCTAATATGTCCGCCTATTGTAAACAATTGAAAGTAGTTGCATACCATTTATCTAATATTGGCAATCCGATTTCAGAAACAAAGGTGGTCCTACAACTAATTAATGGTCTACCAAAGGGTGAGTACGACACACTTGCGACGATGATCCAACAGGATGATCCTCTCCCTAGTTTCAATAAAGCCCGATATCAATTACTTTTGGAGGAGACTAGACATGCCAAACAAGACGAACACACTCAGAAGGCGTTAGTAGTTGATGCACCGCCGGCAACCGCTGCACCGCCGGCAACCGCTGCACCTACCGGCCTCCGAGGCGGTAGCCGAGGCCACGACAACGGATGCGACGACAGAGGAAGGGGTCGAGTGGGTAGGTCCAATTTTGGTGTACAGCCACTGCAGGCCCATTTCCCACATCCGTGGGCCAACCTAATGTCGTAGGCCAACCTAATATCGTGGCTCACCACCAGTAATTGGGCCTCCACACTTTGCCCTTACCCAACCGCCCCGACCCAGCACCCGAGTCCGAGTATACTAGGCCTTGCTCCTGGCCCACACCATACAGGTCAACCGAACCATGTCCACTTCTCTGCGGTCCAACCACAACAGTAGGCATACGGTCTTATAACCCCCACCGAACTGAGTCAGTCTTACATCACTATGAATCTTCAGCAGCCCGATGATGCATGGTACATGGATACAGGTTCCACTTCCCGCCTCACTCACGACTCTGATAATCTCCCTCAACTATTTAATTTGACGAATCCTCAATTTATTTTGGTCGGTAATGACAATCACATTCCAATTCAGGGATATGACACCACCCAAACACCACCAGCTCACCATTCATTTACCCTAAAAAATGTCCTATACGCTCTTAACATTATTAAAAACTTAATCTCTGTTAGAAATTTGCTAGTGATAATTCTGTATCTATTGAGTTTGACGCTTTTGATTTTTCTGTGAAGGACCTACATATGAGGACAACTCTTACGAGATGCAATAGTGTGGGGGACCTATATCATTTCTCATCCAATTTCGCTGCAAGTATCAATCCACCAACCACTCTAGCTGCAATCTCTCCTTCAACCTGGCACAGTAGACTCGGGCACCCAAGAGTACCAATTTTTAATTTCCTTAGGAATCAGAATTTCATTCAATATAATAAAGGGAAATTTGCTCATGCTTGCTACTCTTGTCCTTTAGGGAAACATGTTAGACTACCTTTTCAATCTTCATTGAGTGTAACATTTTCTCCTTTTGATATTATTCATGCGGATTTATAGACATCTCCCATAACTAGCAAACTGGGTCACAAATATTATTTGGTGTTTTTGGATGATTTCTCTCATTTTATTTGGGTTTATCCTCTAAAATATAAGTCCTAATTTTACACAATTTTTCTTGAATTTCAAGCATATATTAAAACCCTATTCGAGAAGACCATCAAAACGATTCAATGTGATAACAGACGTTAGTTTGACATCCACCCGTTTCATAAATTTTGTGCAAACCACGACATGGTGTTCTGATTCTCTTGCCCCATACCTCACCTCAAAATGGTAAAGTTGAAAGAATCCTGCGTACCATCAACAATACGATCTGCACTATGCTCTTCCATGCTTCAATCCCCCTTTATTTTGGGTTTCCGCACTACACATGGCAGCTTACCTCCTTAATATATTACTAACATGAACTCTTTAAAATAAAACTCCAACTGAAATTCTCTTCCATCAGATCCCCTCTTATGATCACCTTCGGATTTTTGGTTGTCTATGCTACCCGAATCTCGCCTCCACGGCCCCTTACAAATTAGCACCTAGGACTACTCCTTGCATCTTCTTAGGGGGTACTTATGCTATGATCTGTCCACCAATAAAATCCTAGTCTCTTGCCATGTCACATTTAAGGAGACCATTTCCCCATTTGCAAACGCCCAAAATTTCAAGTCACTGATTACAGCTTCCTTGATGATTCAGACACTTCACCTCTCATTAGAAATACAATACATTGTGTTAGTATTCTGACTCAAAATTCACCGCCCATGTCAGCTGTCCCACCACCGCCACACAACCCATTGACCACCCCCTATCCCATTGACCACCCCCTACCCACTGCTCCCGTCGCAGCCCCACTGTTACCGAATCTCGTGACGTCACTATCCTACTGCCCGAATCCCGTGACGTTACTGCCCCATTGCCCGAATCTCGTGACGTCACTGTCCCATTGCCCGAATCTCGTAATGTCACTGCCCGAATCCCGTGACGTCAACCCCGCAGTCCCCGACGACCACCCCTTTCTCCCCTGAAAACCCTACTGCCTCCAGTCTTGATCCCGACCTACCGCATGGAAACCCATGCCTAACACGAGATTTTCAAACCGAAAGTCCACTTAGACTATCTCACCTCTACCTAAAAACCCAAAATTAGACAAGCTTTATCCACATTGGAATGCGGCTATGCATGAGGAATTTGATGTGTTCACTACACAACACACTTGGGATCTTGTCTCGAAACCAGAGAGGGTGAATGTGATTCGTTGCATGTGGCTTTATCATCACAAATTCGGATATATTGGTGAGCTTAAACGCAATAAGACAAGACTTGTGGCAAATGACACAAGACAACAAGATGAAGTTAATTGTTGTGAGACCTTCAGTCCAGTGGTTAAACATGCCACCATTTGCACTGTGTTGAGCATTGCTATGGAAAAGAATTGACCGATTTATCAGCTTGGTGTGGAAAATGCGTTCTTACATGGGGATTTTGAAAGAAACTATATACATGCATCAACCACATGGCTTTGTGCATCCTTCGGCTCCTAAGTATGTTTGTCGGCTTAGAAAGTCACTTTATGACTTGAAACAAACCCCCAAGGCTTGGTATGACCGCTTTGCCACTTGCGTCTTGCAGATTGGGTTTATGTGCAGCAAAAGTGATAACTCACTTTTTATTTTTCATCAAGGTAATGACACTGCATACCTTTTGCTTTATGTGGATGACATTGTCTTGACTGCCTCCTCAGATGTGCTGAAAAACGAGATCGTTGTCATGCTCAAATCAGAATTTGCCATGATGGACTTGGGTAAGTTGAGTTATTTGATTTTCGTGACTAGATCCTAGAACGCCATGTTTTTGTGTCCGCGTAAGTATGCCGAAGAGATTGTTTACCAAGCTAGAATGGCTAATTGCAAGATTATGCCCACTCCAGTTGACTCCAAATCGAAGCTTAGCGCGGATGACGGAGATCCGGTGCTTGGTCCTTCTCTTTATAGGAGTCTCGCTGGTGCACTTCAGTATCTTACTTTCACTAGACCCGATGTTGCCTATGTTGTTCAGCAGGTGTGTCTGTTCATGCATGCTCCGAGGGAGCCTCACTTCACAACTCTTAAACATATCATTTGTTACGTTAAGGGTACTCTTTACTATGGGTTACATCTTTATCCATCTGCACCGACCAGGTTGATATCATATACAAACGCTGATTGGGGTGGCTATCCAGACACACGTCGATCTACTTTCGGCTATTGTGTATTTTTGGGTGATAACCTCATCTCGTGGTTTGCCAAACGGCAAGCCACACTTTTCCGTTCGAGTGCAGAAGTAAAATATAGAGGCGTTGAGAACGTTGTTGCCGAGATTTGTTGGCTCAGAAATCTCCTTCTAGAGCTTCACTGTCCCTTACGTAGGGCATCTATTATCTATTGTGATAACATATCTGCTGTCTGTCGCACCCTATTTTACCAACGTCAAAGCAGAGTACAACATATTAGTGATTCCTGGATTGGATTAAGGAGTCGCCACCTAATTATTTTATGGTGAATTAGGACACCTAAATATTAGCTAATTGCTGCAATGTAACTCCAATTTTGCGGTCTGTGAAACTAATGAGATTCTAGGTAAGGGTTCTTTATTATCCTAAAAGGAAGAGATTAGGCATCCTTTAGGATCCGCTAACTTGCGGTTATCCGGTAAAACTCAGGTTAATTATTATGCTAAGAAAATGCATGTCTACAAAAATAATATTTAAAGAGAATGCATTTTTTTGATAAAGTAATAATTTTCCTTCTTGAGGAGTTTTGCAAAATAGTTGTGAAAATAATTTCCGGTAGGAAATCTGGAAAAGCATGCATGACATTGTAAAGTATGATTTATAAAATACATATAAAGTTGATTTTGGATAAAAGTGCATTTGTATGAAAATTGATAAAGTACTTATTTCGCAATTGATAGTAAAGGGGAAAAGTAAATTATTTGTAATATAAAGAAATGATTTTTTAGGAAGTCATTTTAAATCATAAGATTGGATAGAAACAAAGCTTTATAGGTATGTGAAAAATGCAAAGTAGAAGATGATCAATTGTTTTGAAAGTTTGAACGTGCATGACGCGCCTAAAATAAATAAACTAACGGCGAACTTCCAATTTTAAAACTAACCGAGCCTAACGTAAGTAACTAGCGACGGTTTCTAAATTTAAAACGACCTTACTACTTATCTATTCCTAGCCTAGTTATTCTAAATATCCTAACAAATACACAAACATTAAATAATTATTACAACCCCAAAATAGGAATAACGAAATTTAAAGAATAACAATAAAAGGGAACTAAAGCGAATGATGATGTCATCTCACCCTATTTGTTTTGAAATCCCGAGTTTGGAGAACGCAAGGAGTGTGAATGCGGGTCTTCGTTCGGCAATGATCATGATGAGTCTCATAATGAGACTCTTCGTAGCTCCCGATGCATTTCATGTAAGTGAAGAAAAGAAAAGAAAAAGATTAGTTGCGGAACATGGACATATACATACATGTAAATAAATGACTCATGAAAAAGTAATATGTTGTTGGGCTTTCGGACCCACTAACTCAATACTGCCGTAAATCAATAAGGTATGGGCCCGTAGGCCCACGAGACATACATAAGGAAGGGAGAAAACATATAGACCAGTTATCAAAGCATCCAGTTATATTAACTATAATCAAATATGAAATTTAACATTTATTTTATACATATTTGATTGATTAAGGCTAGACAAAACAGTAAACCCAAAATATAATAACTCAGATGACTTAATTCAGATCTGGGCTTAACTAGCCCGCATGATACATGTATACGAAATGGCAGGCCCAACACTTCAGAGTTTAGAGGAAAGAAGGGAAGACAGACCCCCAATACGGTGCATTTAGATCTGATTGACATAGAGGTATACAAAATGTCTCGAAGATATGTGATATACATAGGAATATACACCAATATACAATTCTGATGTATACGAGGCATATATCAGAGTTATATACCTCATATATATCCTTAGGTGTACCATTTTCATGCTTCACCAAAATGTACAAAGTGACAATTTCAAACTACAAGGCAAAGCAGAGAATTCAGCCTTCTGCAAATCACACTCATCTAGACAAAATGTTTGTTAATTATGACAGAGAGAATCAAAGTGGACTACAAATCTAAGCCTGACATTTCTAGTAGGTAACTTAGACATGTAGATGTGCAGTATATTGTTAATAGGTAACTTAGACATGTAGATATGCAACTTGTCACAGAGTGTATGTAATAAGAAACTAATACAACATTTCTATTCTTTCTCAGATAGCTTCTACATCTAATCATACCATATATACAATCAGATTTCAAACTAGGTACAAACATGGATTTCTAGCCCAACATAACAATAATCAATTTTCAAACAGATGCCAACACAGATGTCCACCAGTTAATGAACAAGACGGGATATAAAAAATAATTGAAAAGTCATCATATACTGGCATTGTAACACATTAACACTTGGACATGATAGGATAAACATATTATAAGTTTGGATTAATATGTAAGCATAAGAATGAATAGATGACCAGTCAGTAATAATATTTCAGAGATGTAAAACTACCTAAACTATGTTAAACGTTCATAGTTATATTTATGCTATGCATTTAGGCATGATAACCCTTAAATAAGTGAGATAGGCACATAAACAGACTCATAGGCATAACCACAACATTGACTAATCCAAAGATGACATTTTATAGGTACATAACTGCCAAGCTAGGCCAACCATGCATGTCTTTTCAAGTAAGCAACATACACTAACCACATGGCTCCAAAAGGATTTTCATACTAGCACAAAATAAACTTACACTAAGATAAGCAAGGATATATGTATAACCAACTTAGGATAAACATGGAAGGCAAACAAAAGAGATTTTCATAGTCATTAGAAAATTAACAACTTAAGTATGCAAGGCCACAGGCACAAAGACATACACAATCATAGCTTAGACTGTATGAGACATAATGATACTTCAAGTTAGGCATGACATGACTCAACATGGTTACCAAATGAACCTCAGCTCAACAGACTATTATATCCAAAGCAAGAAATATTTAGAACATGTCACTTATATGAGAGGGGAAATGTTTCTTTCAAGAACCATTTCAAAACAAACATGACTTCACACAATCTACTTATACAGATAACACCATCCATACAGTTTGAGTTCAAATCACTGCATATATTAACATGATCTTTTAAACAACAGAGAGGCATATCAAGGACCAAACATGATTCCCACCAACCAGGGATTAATTATGAACTCAAAATGGCATCTAACATCAGGCCTAGTCCTGAGGTAAATTAAAATAGTAATAAGCATTCAAACACCCTTGATAAATTGTAAACAATACTTTAATATGCCACACACAACTAGATGGTTAAATATTTGAACCTAATCAGGTTTAAACACACAGTACTCGACATAAAAACAAGACCTAATCATTAATAATAAGCATATCAAATGTATAATAGATATATTAAGTTAACTGAAATTAATATAAACATTTCACAACTAATACACATAATAATTAAAGTAAACGAGGGAAATTTGAAACTCACTAACCTTCTCCGGGCAGCGAATCGAGGCGTCGTCTCGAATAGTCCGCTCGGAGGAGTGTGTTTATATTGATCAAAAAGAAAACGAGTTTGAGTGTTTCTTGGCTTTGCCGAGCCGGAAACGAGAATAAAAAAAGAGATTTTGAGAATCGAAAGTTGTTTTTGTGAAACCACCAAATGGATCGATTCTTTGCAATAGCTTAAAACAAAGGATTTTCTTTGTTGTCTCAAATCCGAATCCCTTAAACAACCCACAAAGGTTTCTATTTATAGTCCCAATTGAGACCCTAATGGCTAAGGTTTGAAATTCGAATTCAAAGCAAAAGGCTAAAAATGTGACATTTTTTTCTTTTCGAAAACCGAGATGATAAAGAAGAGGTACGAGTTTGTGTTCTTACCCACCGAATCCTTGAAGGTATTCTAGGGATCGACCGCGGCATGCATGCTTCGCAGGTCGATTCGACTTCGGATGAGCTATTCAAGGCTCTGGGGTTTGCAGAAAAAGGGAAAAATGGGACTGGGCGATGTGAGCACTCGATGGTTTGGGGACATGGTGGCAGTGGTGTGGTGAGGGTGTTTGTCTGGCGGATAAAGGGAGGCGACAGCGGTTTCGGACGAAGGACCGCTGGTTTCTCTGGTTGGTTTTCGGTTTAGGGTGATTTGGGGTTTTGGGGTGGAATGGGCGATGGGTTAATGGAGAGTGGGTATTGGGCCGCGGTCTTGGGCCGACGGTGGGGTTTCGGTTGGGACGACTTGGGCCGGTTTGGTTTGGGCTGTTTTGTGGTGAGGAGAAATAAAATGGGTTATGTGTTTAAAATATAAGGAGTTTAATATATAAAAAAAACTTGAGGAAATGTAAATTATTTAAAATAAGATATAATGATGTGATAATAAATAAAACGTAATATTTGTGAAATGTCTAATGCTCAAAATAACATAGAATTTTAGGATAAAACTATGATTGGAATATTAAAATGCAAGTGATAGTAAAAAATATGAATAATAATAATAGATAATGATATTGAAAATAGACGACTATATTAAAAGTCTTAAAGAATGCGAATATATATATATAAATTATTTTTTGAGGTGTCAAAATATTTAAAATTGCAAATAAGTCGGAAAAGATAGGACAAAATTGGGTGTCAACACTGTCTACTTGTCTCATAACCCGGTTCAGCATCAGCGTACCAAACATATTGAGATGAATATTCATTTTGTTCGTGAGAAGGTTGCCATGAGCCATGTTCGGGTGTTACATGTTCCTTCTTCATATCAGTATACCGATATATTTATTAAGGGACTTCCTCGGCAATTGTTCCTTGACTTCAGATCCAGTCTGAGCGTCCGATCTCCTCTCACTCCGACTGCGGGGGTGTGATAGAGAATACGTAAATATTCTCCATATATTATGTAATAATTATTTTAGTGTAATTATGTAAAGTAGATATTCTCATTCGATTAGGATTGCAATTATAAATACATGTATATATTCTATTAATGAAAAGACTCAAAACAAGGAAGAATTACACTATCCTACCGTTCTAGCCCAAAAAGTATTAAGATTGTTAAATAAGCGCCAAACCAGGAGGGCCATGTTCTTATGCTTAGCTTTTTGAAGGCCTAATCCACCTTGATCCGTGGGGAGAATTATCCAATCCCAACTTATAAGATGGATTTTCTTTTTCTCCAGAGTTGTTCCCCAAAGGAAATCACGTTGTATTTTATCTATGGAAGAACAATTTTTTTGGGCACATTAAAATATTGCATGATATGGGCAGGGATGACACTAAGGGTGGACTTGACAAGAATCATTCTACATGCTGGGTTGAGGAAATTAGTCTTCCAACTTGTTAATCTTTGCTTCATTTTATCAAGGATAAATTGAAAGTCCTGAAGGTTGGGCATGCGATTGAGGATAGGAAAATCTAAGTACCAAAATTGACAGCTTCTTGAATATTGAGGAGATTAGTGGTATAGTTCCGGATGTCAATGGTACAAACTTTGGAAAAGAGAATTTTAGATTTGTTAGTGATGATTTTATGGTCAGACAGTTGGCAGAAGTATTGGAGACATTGGTGCATCGTGTGGATAGATTTTTCATTAGCCCTAACTATTAAAGTTAGGTCATCTGCGAAGAATAAATGGGAGAGGTCAGGGCCAGAGGGAGATAGATCCAAATTTAGACTAGTAACTTGATGATAGGTTAAGGGTAGAAAATATTTCCATGCATAAGATGAAGATATAGGGGGACATGGGATCACCCTGACGAATTCCTCTAGTAGGGGAGAAGTAATTAGTCACTATATCATTTATAAGAATAACAATATTGCTAGTGCTAATACAATTCATAATAAGCTTTGAGATTTTAAGGGGAAATTTAATTTCTTTTTAAGGTAGGACCTTGTAGGTGATATAGTAATGCTAAGGGACCGGATTACTATTTTCAAGAATAATCTGAATATAAAAAAAGAGAAAAAAAGAAAGAAAAGGGCTTGGGTAACCTCATGGTCTTGGAAGGGGTTGTCTAAGGTAGATAAAATTAAGGGTGGCGATGGGGCGGGCTCAGTCTGGCGGGCAGTCTGCAGCGGTCGAGTCGGCGGGGACGATCAGGTCGGGATCGGGACTAGCGGGGCTAGCGGGGTCAGTGCAGGCGGGACTGCTCAGATCCGTCCGATCCCGATCCGTCGATATCAGGCGGGGCGGGCTCGGGTCGGGCTCGGGTCGGGGCGGGGTCGGGTTTTCCTTTTTTTTTTTTTTAAATAATATATGTATAAAAAAAACTCAATAAACAAAACAAGATAGTGTAATAAAAACATCCCAAGGCTGTTTTTGTGCCTCTTATATTATTTAATAGACATATGATTTTTTGTAATACAAATACAATTGTCTAAAATCTAAATTGCAACTTTATGGTGTTGTCCAAAAGTTGCAAATTACATAATAAAATTGCAATTAAAAAAATTACATTTTCAAAAAAATCTGTTCTAATTGCTTGATGATTTCATGTGGTTCTTCGGTTGGAATAGGTATTTGTTGATCAAATTGATCCACGTCGCTTCCACTACCTTCGGTTAAGATTTCGTTGTAGTTTTCATCATCTTCTTCGTTGATCTCCGGTTGACCGCACCTTCTCCGCTCCGCTCGTATCCAATCTCTGAATAATACTGCAATTTCCAAAATTTGTCTCCGGCCAATGAGTGTCTGTGGTCTCCTATTTGATATCCGTCATAGAAAGCGCTTCCCGACGCAGTTGATGACGCTTGAATGTTCAAAACATCTCGAGCCATCAATGAAAGTGTCGGAAAGGTCTTCTCATTCCCTCCAAAGATTTCAAAGCAAGTCTTCTTGTCCATCTTCATTGATAACTTCTTGATACGATGCAGAACCCTGCAAAACAAAAATATCCAACTCGCTAATTTGGTTAGTAGAGGTATGCGGCCGCACATTCTATTTACGAGGCTTTCAATACTAGCGCGAAACAAAGATGTCTTTTGTGAGGTTGTGTTGAAGATGAAGAAGATGGTATGGTAGCCGGTACGTTACTAGCATTTTCTTGTTGATAAAATCTATATATATTTTTGCAGTGGTGTTCTACGCTATTCAACACTTCTTCTTTAGTTTGTTCAATAGGTGGTGGGTGATTTAGATTTTTGGGACTTGGAGGTGGTAGTACTTCTATACAATCGTAAATAGTTTCAATTAGTGATTTAGTACCGCCTATTTTAATAGTAGGATTTAATACAGAACCAATAATATAAATAGAAGGAATAGGAATAAAATATTTTTTTATTTTGACAAACATTTTTTTAATAGCTGCCTTATAAGCTGGTTTTTCCATATATTCACTAAGTAATAAAAATATTAGAGTTATATAAAATAACATAGTTGAAATAGTAGGATAATATATCTTACCGGAAAATTCTTTTGTTGCTTGAAAAAATTTCTCTAAAAATACAATAAGTTCGAAATTTTTTCCCAATCACTATCTAAAATCATATCACCGGCTTTTTATTATGAGAGTTAAGAAATAAAGTTATAGGTAATTTATAGTCATAAGCAACAAGGAGTTGCTCGTATAAAGAATTCCTCCTAGTGGATACTTCTTGTGGAATTCTTCTAAAAGGTAGTCCACAATCATGACAAATTTTTATATTCTTTTCTACGTTGTACTTTATTACTTTTAAAAATAAAGTTTATAGCAAATTGTATTTTACTAAGAATGTCTTCAAAAAGTGATAGACCATCCTTTACAATTAAGTTATATATATGGCACGCGCATTTTATATGAAAATGGTCCTGGAAAAGATGGAGCTAAACTATTTTTTAACATTGTAATTGCGTAATTGTTATTAGAAGCGTTATCTAATGTAATAGTCATAATTTTATCGGTAATTCCGTAATAATCGCACACTTGATAAATATTTTCTGCAATAAAAGTACCAGTGTGCCTATCATCTATATATCTATACGCTAAAATACGTTTTTGCATAGACCATTTATAATCTATCCAATGACAAGTTACAATTAAATAATCATGGCCGTTAGTACTACGACCTATATCAGACGTGATAGATACTTTGCCATTAAAATGATATAATGACAACAGTAAATATTGTTGATTTTCATGCGCAAATTTAAATACATCTCTCTTAACAGTTGACCTAGGAAAACCGTTAAAAGCGAGGATTATATATATCTCTAATGTAATGAATAAAACCGGAGATGAAGGAAATGAAAAAGGCAAACCCTCCACAAAGAACTAATTTTGATATTGCTTCCCTATCTCTATGTTTGTTGTATTTAGAGCCTACAATTCCCCGTCATAGGGTTAATTTGACCAGACTTGGTCCGGACGAAGACGATGTGAACCTTGTCCCGATGGAGCGGCTTATGCATCTTGGTTTTGAAGCCTGGTATTGGGCATACCTAGTGGATGAGCACTTACTACGTGTCTAATTAAACCCCGCCCCACCGTGACCTTTTCAGTTTAAATTTTAAAACATTTTTACAAATTTTACATATGGCTACTTGATTCTCTACGTCCCTATCAAAAAATGTCCATGCATCTGATTTTAATGGTCGTTTCTTTGGACCTCGCCTCATACTAGGGAATAGGAGGTATTTCAGTTGAAGGTGCACTAGTGGGCGTGTTGTCATCAATATTAGTGGGTGTATCGTCTAGATCATCGTCTAAATTAAAGTCTTCTTGAGTTCCGTAAAATAACTCCTCGTCTAAATCTAATGGTATTGTAGGAAAATGTTGAGTATCAACAAAATCATCCTGTGTAGGAATAAGATGACTAGAAGAAGTACCCTTGCCCTGGTTGCCTCTACTAGAAGAAGCACCCTTACCCTTACCCTTAAACATACCTTTTAATCCTTCCATTTTAATTATGATAATAAATAATTAAAGACAATAAAATTAAGTGCGCTAAATAAAATAAGCAGACAATAATAATTTAATGAAGGAGCAGATGTACCAAGCGCCGACGTAACGTCGACGATGTAATCGAAGGTTGAAAATTGAAACTTTGCTCGATGGAAGATCCTCAAGCTAGTTGCCAACTTCACTCCCAATTCCCAAATGAATTAATAAAATTGAATATTTAGCAAACAATGTAGAGAGATATATTGAGAAATTAGAGAGATTGTAGGAAGATTTGTGAGAAAGATGAAGAGAAAATGAGTTATTTATAGTTGAAAAATTGGGTTAAAGTGTAAATATAATAACTTATGGGTTAAAAATAAATATTAAGGGGTAGGGGTTGGGGGAGGGGGCCTAAAATGGCCAACTGACCATAATCTAAAATGGCCGTTGGTGCAACGGCTATTTTTGCAAAGGGGTTAAGGAGTCGGGTCGGTCGGCTCAGACTGGCGCTCGGGCGGTCTCGGAAGGCGGGCTCAGGGCTCGGGCAGCGGGGCGAGACATCGTCCCGTCCCCGAAGTTCGAGTCCCGCCCCCGTTAAATTTTTTTTTTTTTTTAGAGCGGGGTCGGGGCGGGACCGGGCCGGGGTCGGGACGGGGTCGGGCCGGGGTCGGGTCGTCCCGGCCCACTGGCCAGCCTTAGATAAAATTAATGTTATGTTGACTATTCGAGGAACATGTCCCGATATCGAACAGTGGAATTAAAAAAATAAATAGTTAAAAGCATATCTACCAAAAAAGGAAAACAAAAAAAAAGATTAAAAAATAAGAAAGAAAAAGAAAGGAATGGAAAATGAGGTGAAGAGAAGACAAAGGAATCAATAGTCGGCGCAATTGTCTACGCCGACCAATCATCACCCCTCCTAACCCCATCCCCAATACTCTCTCTCATATATATATATATATATATATATATATATATATAAACCGTAATACTCCCTCCCTCTCTCCGATTCTTTTTTCTTTGTTTTCTTCTTCCGTTAATTTTTATATACATCGGAAGATTTCTTGATTAGTTGGGATTTTGTTTTTAGTTTTTTTTTTGTTCAGTTTTGGGTTTAAATTTGAGAATATGGGTATACTGGTAGCGGAGGTGTCGGGGCAAACCCAAAATCAGAGTGTTGTAGTTGCTGATAATAATAATAATAATTTGAAGGATAAGAAGAAAAATCGTCGATCTAGACGATCTAGACGATCTAAGCAAAGCTCTCCTCCAACACCAGGTACGTGTTCAACAATATTTCTTGATTTTATTAGTTTAATTTTTTTTGCTTTGTTTTGTTTTTTGTTAAGTGATTTTAGTGTTTATGTATAATTAATGTAAGATTTAAGCATAAGTGAATTAATCATACTCCTCTATTTACGGGTTTGTACCCTAATCAATTGTTGAAGGAAGCAGATGTGGATTCAAGATTTGAAGTTTATGGGTGGCGGAACATCTTTGCTCAAAGGAGTGTCAATTGACACTGCTTAGCTAGAATTTTATACTGTCTAGATAGGTAGAAAAAATGTGTATATTTACTATATATGTTGGATCCCTTTGATTTACTCGTGTGTTTGCTTTGTTCATGTTTTAACTATCTTTAGTGAAAATTCCACCATTGTTCCTATACCGGCCTCTAGTTAATATATTACAATAACTAAACTAGGGAACGAGTAACGATATTCAATACTCCCTATGTCCCAATTTATGTGGCACCATTTTCTTTTAAGTCTGTCCCAAAAAGAATGTCACCTTTCTATATTTAGAAGCAATTTAACTTTATGTGATAATTTACAACACACATTTATATAAGACTTGTTTTGAACCACACATTTCAAAAGTCTTCCTTTTTTTCTTAAACTCCGTGCCAAGTCAAATGGTGACACATAAATTGGGACGGAGTGAGTATATTATTTAAAAAGTACCGAATTACTTAAACAAAACATATGAATATATAACCGTTATCATTAAAGTTGTACTCAACGACTTGTCGTGTTTTGAAAATGATCAATGATCGCATCATTAAGTACACTTTGAAGTATCTCGTGTTCTATTTAACAACTAAACAATCATTCAAAAATTCATCATCACTTCTACTTTGCAAGTCATTATTATAATGTGCTTATTGAAGAAAAATCTATTTCCATCAATGCAGTAACATAACAATTTTTAGAGCCCTAACCCCTTCTTACTTCTTACTTTTTCTTGTTTCTTTAGAAACTAGAATCTGGGCAAACGTGAAACACTTAGCAAGTTTTCTTACTCCCTCCATTCACATTGAAGTGATTCTTAGGGGTTTCACACATTAAAAAATCACTTAATAATAGTAATTAAGTGAATTATTATACTAAAAGCCCCTTTAATATATACATAGAAAAATGTAAAGAAGTTTTAAAAGACTTGTTAGAAATTTGTTCAACACTTATTAAACAAGGGTAATTTTGAGAAATAAATAAATTACGTAATACTTTTCTGATTTCTTCAAAAATCACGTATTCTGGATTAAATCAATGAGGTTAAAAATCACCTAAAAGGGAATGGGGGGAGTATTTAACTGTTCTTTTTTAGTTTTTGTTTTCATTTATTGTGTTTTGTAAAAGAGAAAAAAAGAAAAGGAGAGAAGCAGAAAAGGTATTACTCGTTGCCTTGTTCGGGTGGTGTTTTTTTATATAGCAACGGAATTAAAAGTTAAAAAATGCAATCTATGGAAGTAAAAGTTAAAGTGCAATGGATGGGAGTAAGAGTTAAAGTGTGCAATGAATCGAAGTAAAAGTTTAGTATATGCAATGAATGGAAGTAAAAGTTAAAATATGATTAACGGGAATCGATCCCTCGCCGTTTGTAGGAGCAAAACTGTAGCTGGTTCCTAGCTTGCCGCGGAACCAATAGACTGTTTTAGTACTGGGAACCGTGCTAAATATATTTAAGTATTTAGTATTATTCTTAATATAAGTATAGGGTCTGGACAAAAGTGACTGGGTTCCCTTGAACCCATACCCTATGCTATAGATCCACCCCTAAAGGGAAGGAAATGTGTACAGCCGTTAGTGTTCGCGTGTGGATACGTATGCATATATTCATAGATGTATGCTTGCTTGTGGATGTGTTTAGAAAATATACGAGCTTCAATCCTATTTATCAAAATAAAAAGAACTAGGGATAGTTTCAGAGACACCCTTTCAGGTTTGGCTTTGTAACACTAACCTCACCTGTACCTTATAAAAAAAACACTAACCTCTCCTGTAATTCAAGATATTACACCCACCTCACTTATTTTCATTTTCTTGTTACAAAACATATTTAAAATGATAAATTTTTTATTATATTCCACAAATATTCTCTTTGGTTGAACAAGAGGGGTATTGGTTATTAGGTTGAGGAATGCTCTACAATTCATGTAGAATTCTGATAAGGAACTAAAAGGATATGAATTAGTAGACGTAGATTTAATAAAATACACTCCCCTGCGTAACTGTGGAGTTCAAGGTCTACTTAAACCCGAAAGGAGCAACTTTCAGAATGCCGGACATGCTTTGTGACTGTTTCTTTGCAATCTTAAGATTGTCTTTTACATTAATTTTATCTCGTTATTTCCACAAAAGCTTTTTATCTTGTATTGAAAAACATGTGAATCGAAAGCTATGATTACAGGAAATATCAAAACAAGAAACCAAAGATAAAAAAATAATCATTTCTATTTTAAAGTTGATATCAAGTTGATCTTAAAATATCTGGTTCACGATAAGGCACTGAAATTAACGAAGCATTGTTTAGTGTAAACCAGGAAGATGATACTTACTATTTAACTATAGGAGCTGATCATTGATGGGAAGTATGTAATGCCAATTTAGAGGAAGAATTAACGGCACCATGAATAGGTTTGGAGAGAGGAGACGAGGGGGGAAGTCTTTAAGAGGATTTTATGTCATAAAGGGTAGATTTGGAAGATAATAGAAAATTTACCATTTAAACATGTTTAGTTACAAAAATACCAAAATAAGGGAGGTGTGAATATAATATCTCAAATCACAAGGGAGTTTAAGTTTAGCAAGGGTAACATGGAGGTAGGTCTGTTAGTTTGGTGAAAACTAGAGCTTGATGCTAGTGATATGTATTTATCTTCTTGTGTGTTCTTTTGTGTTAATTGTGTTTCCACTTTATGTTTCTTGTAAGTTACTGTACTTCCTCTTTGATTTCTTGACTTCTTCTGATGTAACTAGTTAAATCAATTTTTAATTATAGTGGTTGCCTTTTAGTGTTGTCTGGGTCTTTTTCCTGAGTAGGGAAAACAGTTGAACTTTTCCTGCAAAACAGTATCTATTGTGGTTTGAAACAGTCTGTAGTTTGTAATTTCCTCTCATTTATTTGAGCTTGTACTTGCAACAGCAAGTTATTCGCTGACTGGTTGTCTTGGGGAATCGAATTTCAAGGGAGGAGTTCCCATCTTGGATCATGAAGGATGTAGAGAGCTTTCATTGCCTAGAGCATCAAACATTGCTTTTACTTCGTTGCCCACAATGCGTTTAAATGAACTGGCAGCAGAGACTGAAAGTCTCCCTGTGCAGCTAACATTTTCACCAGGTGTTGGTGGACAAGTACATTCAGGTTCATGCCCAGACCCTATTGTTTATGGTGACCCGCCAATTACTTCTTACCCACAGAGGAAATATTTTTCTTCACATTGGCCAGCAGAAGCTGTTCATGAAGCACTAGAGGTCAGCTCCATAACGTGCCTGGAAACTTGTATATTGATAGATAAAGTAATTAAAAGAATGTGTGGTTGTTGAATGGGAGTTTGATGATACGTTTTTGTTGTTCCACAGAGGGGTCATCTCTTTAAAGCATTATTTCGTGTCAATGCCCACAATAGACTTGAGGTAATATGTAGTAACAGATTTAATTATCTCTTTGCTGCTCCATTTTTAGTTTTGCGTCGATTTGATAAGTCTTCTGATGCTTTCATAAGAAGCATATTTATATAACCCCTGCTTCTCAGGCCTATTGCAAAGTTGATGGTGTGCGAACGGATGTTCTTATTAGTGGAGCTGCAGCACAAAACAGAGCCGTAAGTCTGGTGTATCTTTTGTCCTTGATTAGTCATTTATAGGTGTCAGTTTATTTGTTGGTTGATGAGTGTGCCATCTGCAGGATTACATTTTCTTTTCTACAATTTCTTGCAGGTTGAAGGAGACATTGTTGCTGTTGAAATTGACCCTCCTTCTCTTTGGACTAGAATGAAAGGATATACTATTGGTGTTGAGAATTCCGCTTTGGTAGATGATGGTATGTTGGAGTCTGACAATTCAGACTTCGTCAGAGAGAATTGCAAAGGGAAGAACAAGGTAGACACAGATTATGAGTTCAGTAGCTGTGGAAATTGTTCTAGCCCCTTAGAAAATGCATTAGGTTATAGAAGTAGGGGAGAAATTTCAGATCCTGAAGAAAAGGTACCAGCGGAGAATGATTATGTGAATAGACATAATTTGAAACCTTCCATAGTTGGGTGCTATAGTGAAATAAATGATGCTATGCATGCGATGGAGAGATTGTCAGCAGCTGTGAATTCTTTCCCATCTAAACGACCAACATGTAGGGTTGTGGCTATCCTTGAGGGGTCGCCTCGTCGGGATACTATCGTCGGTTTTCTCAGTGTCAAGAAGTGGATGTGGAGTAGGGAAGCTAACAAAATGGACTTGAAGAAGAATAAACATTTATCGACTGCCTTGAACTGTCAATATCTCTTGTTGACACCAAATGATCCTCGGTTTCCGAAAATGATGGTGCCGTTTAAGAGCCTGCCAGACTTTATTTTGAAAAGATTGGAAGCTGGTGATGTGGCAGCGGAGATGGACTTAGTAGCCGCACGGATTGCAGACTGGGCAGAAGAGAACTATATTCCAGAAGCTCATGTCACCGATATATTTGGACGAGGTGGAGAAGTGGAGGCACAGCTTGCTGCAACCTTATATGAAAATGCAATTGATTCTTCAGAATTCTGTCAAGAGACCCTATCATGTCTTCCAAGTATCCCATGGAAAATACCTAAAGAGGAGCTTCAGAGTAGAAGAGACATCAGAAATTCGTGTGTTTTTACAATTGACCCTGCTACTGCTACTGATCTTGATGATGCACTCTCTGTTGAAAGGTTACCTGACGGTAATTTTAGAGTTGGAGTCCATATTGCTGACGTCTCATACTTTGTTCTACCAGACTCGGCTTTAGATGAAAATGCCCAAGCGAGGTCAACTAGTGTGTATTTGTTGCAAAGTAAATTACCAATGTTGCCCCCGTTGTTCTCTGAGAATCTGGGTTCACTTAATCCTGGGGTGGACAGACTTGCCATTTCTATTTTTTGGGACATCAATCAGTCTGGGGAATTTATTCAGCGCTGGATTGGCCGCACTATAATTCAATCTTGTTGCAAGCTCTCGTATGAGCATGCTCAGATTATTATTGATGGGTTACTTGATGATCCAAGTTCTTATAAAGGAGAACCAGTGTTACATGGCTTTTTTAGATGGTCTGATGTTGTTACATCTGTCAAGAATCTTTATGAAATCTCTAAAATCTTGAAGAAAAAAAGGTTTGAAGATGGGGCTTTATCACTTGAAAGTCCCAAAATAGTTTTCTTATTTGATGAAGAAGGGACACCTTATGATAGTGTGCTCAGTGGAAGGAAGGAGTCGGACATGCTTGTCCAGGAGTTTATGCTTTTGGCTAACAGGACAGCTGCTGAAGTTATAACTAGAGCTTATCCTTCTAGTGCACTATTGCGAAGGCACCCTGAACCCAACCCGCGTAAGCTCAGAGAGTTCGAGTCCTTCTGCTCTAAACATGGTCTGAGATTGGACACTACTTCTTCTGGCCAGATTCATAATTCGTTGGAGTGCATTAGACGAGATCTCGGGGATGATTCTGTGTTATTAGATATTCTTATGTCTTATGCTGCAAGACCCATGCAATTGGCAGCTTACTTCTGCAGTGGAGATGTAGAAGATGAAAATGATCGGGGTCATTATGCCCTTGCTGTTCCTTTATACACGCACTTCACTTCTCCGCTCCGGCGCTATCCGGATATTCTGGTGCATCGGATGCTTGCTGCCGCTGTAGAAGCTGAAGAGGTGTATCTGAAGCTCAAGTATCCAGATGGGGGACACCAAAGATGTTTGACCGATGTATACTTTGATAAAGATGCAATTGGATCACCTGAAGCTCAAGAAGCATTATCTGCAGCAGCATCAAAACATAAGGTTCCGTGTACAGAAACTCTTGCTGGTATTGCTTCCCATTGCAATGAAAGGAAGTTGGCTTGCAGGCACGTGAAAGATGCTATGGAGAAACTCTACCTGTGGGTACTTCTAAAACGAAAGGAGGTGCGTAAAGTATGTTTAAAGCATTCTACTCTTTTACAACAAATTCTACCATCTGCGTTTCCTGATGCACCTGAGGTTTTGCACCCAAATCCCTTTATTTGGTGCCTGAAATGCTATCAGGTCTTAGCTGAATGTTTGTAAGTCACATATGTTGAAAGCATTCAGATGTTGAAACTGAACTTCAGCCATCGACAAAAGAGTAGGTAATGGCCTGAACTTGGTAGTTTTTTTTTTTTGAGAATTTAGCAAAACATATAAGGCTTGTTATATTTTGAGTGAAGAACATGAATTTTTTTGGAAGTACATCGAAGTAGGATGTAAGAAAGACAGTTTAGGGTGCTGAATGTACAGCCCAAAGAGCAACAGAACGCTTGAGGAACTTTAAAATTTTGTCATATCATTTAAACTACTAAATTTTGTTCTATAGGGTGTTGGTTAGACCGACTATGTTGTATGGGGCGGAGTGTTGGCCAGTCAAAACTTCGCACATACACAAGATGAAAGTTGCGGAGATGAGGATGTTGAGATGGATGTGTGGGCATACAAGGAGAGATAGGATTAGAAATGATGATATCCGGGATAAAGTGGGAGTGGCCTCAGTGGATGATAAGATGCGGGAAGCGAGGTTGAGATGGTTCAGGCATGTGCAGAGGAGAGAGACGGATGCCCTAGTGCGGAGGTGTGAGATGCTGGCTATGGACGGGTTCAGGAGGGGTAGAGGTAGGCCGAAGAAGTATTGAGGAGAAGTATTAGTGAGATGTGATTAGGCGGGATATGGCGCAGGTGCAACTTACTGAGGACATGACCTTAGATAGGGGGTTGCGGAGGACACGGATTAGGGTAGAATGGTAGCAGGTAGGCGAGCGTAGTCCTACTTACGCTTACAAAATGATAGCTGTAGTGTTATTACTGTAGGTCGATTAGCCTATCACACTTATAGGCGCAATATTGCTTTATAGTCCCCCGTAGTTTGATTTCTGCTGCAATGTGTTCTTTAGTGTACTTTGTTTGTTTTATTTAGCTGTGTTAGCTACTGCTTCCTGTTGTTAGAATGCGTTACTATGTCGTATTCGATTTTGTTATAAGCATGTTCATACTGTCCATACTGCTTTAATTCCCTGTCTGAGTCTGACCGTTTCTCTTGCTTTGCTTTGCTTTTCCTTGCCAACTTTGCTTGTGATTATGTTTTGTCTTGAGCCGAGAGTCTCTCGTAAACAATCGCTCTACCTACCAAGGTGGAGGTAAGGTCTGCGTACACTCTACCCTTCCCAGACCCACGTTATGGGATTTCACTGGGTATGTTGTATTTAAACTACTAAATTCATTTGCATACTGGTAAAGTTGCTGCCATGTGACCAAGAGGTCATGAGTTCAAGTCGTGGAAACATCCTCTTGCAGAAATGCAAGGTAAGACTGCGTACAACAGACCCTTGTGGTCCGGCCCTTCCCCGGACCCCGCGCATAGCGGGAGCTTAGTGCACTGGGCTGCCCTTTACTGTATCTCATATCTGAAGCTGATTTCAGCCATTGAAAAATGAGTAGTTAGTGGCCTGAACTTGGTAGTATTCTTGAGAATTTAGCAAACACATAAAGCTTTTTTTTTACAAATAAGGTTGTTAAATATATGAAGCCAGCATCAAGTGATTGCTGGAGAAAATGAACAGTTACAAGTAAAAGTTAGTCCTTACTGACTATGTAAGGAATTAATGAGATTTGGCTTGTTATACTTTGAGTAAAGAACATGAAGAAATTTAGATGTCCAGCGAAGTAGGGTGTAAGAAAGACATTTTGGGGGCCGACTTTACAGCCCAAAAGAGCAAGGGAATGCTAGAGATCCTTGTCCTTCATGTCGTGCTACAACTTTTTTTTTTTGTGTAGAAAGTTCCAATAGCTTTACATGGGAAAGATGTGGGGATCTTCCATGTACTGTATCAAAATTTCTAGGGTCAAAGTAGTGCTCTGATAACTTCTGTCAATCACTTTTAAAACGTAAAGGGCCGAATGACAGGATAATAATGGCATTTTGTAAACGAAAAAAAAGAAGATATTTTGTACTGTTAGTTGTGGTGCAAGCTATGTTGCCGGGCTACGGGTGTGGGCACCTATCACAGGTGCAGATGTAGAAGTCGGATTCATCATCTCCTAAATCTTAGGATTCATGGATATATTAGGAATACGGGTACGTGTGTGTGTATATATGGATCCCACACCCACACTCAAATCATGTCAAATGGGTGCGGCAAGGATGTTGAAGGACCTGAGCAACATAGGCTGCAAGTTTTATCTATGAAAAGTTGCAATAGCTACACATGGGCAAGATGCGATGATTACAGAACCTGATTATTTGTATAACCTTTTTCCTTGGTTCTTTATTAAAATTTTCACGATGAATATGGTCCTCTCACCTCCGGTCACTTATCTGACTTCATCCTTGTACATTATCAAATTGCAAGGACAAGAAAAGTCATTTGATTGTTCGCGTGTTATCCTCCATGCAGATACTGTTCTCAGAAGCAAGAGTTATGGGGTTGGGACCACGATTCATGTCATTATACATTCACAAGCTTGCTGTAAGTTTGCTACCTTCATTATCTATTTAGTATTTACAATCCAGAAGTTTCCTTTAGGACCAGTTTTCTCCATTGGATTCCAGCAAGTTGGTCATGCCTTTTTCTTTAAATGTGTTGTTTATAGTTTATACTTGTTATATATAACTGACATGCCCTATTCTCTGAATTTGTTTATATTGTTTTGTACATACTTTCAGACTGAACAGCGGATTTACTATGATGAAGTTGAGGGACTTACTGTGGAGTGGCTTGAGGCTACTTCGACATTGGTACTTAGTCCGTCTACAAATAAGCGCTTTAACAGGAGGGATGGTCCAGGGAGGTGCAGGTCACTTGAAGAAGTAGCACTCATTCTTAACCCATGTGAGTTGAACCAAGAACTCGATCTGTGTGGAACAAAGATCGAACCTGCTGTTTTCCCTGTGACTTTGCGACTCCTTTCAACAATTACTGTTGCTCTTCATGCTATTGGAGGAGGGTATGGGCCCCTTGATATTGGGGCAAGGCTGTTTGTTACTTCATATTTCAAGTAACTTGGCCTTTATATATGTGAATATCACTGGTTGAACTGAAGTTGAAAGTGTGATATCTTGGAAGTACACACAAGTCTGGTGTATAGATACCAAGGTAGTAGTTTATAGGTCGAGTAGAATTCAAATCTTCCGACTAGATTGCCTGATGCGTGATATAGCAAGGGCTCAATGCCGGACTGACATCTAATAGGATGTGCAGATAAATGGGGTCTTTCATACAGTGGATGTTTTTAACCAAAGCTACCTTTAGGATATGACCCTTGTTTTTGTTGGTGGTCTCCTTCCTATATAAGTTAGCTGACTGTTTGCATCGACATACTAATGTTCTGATGCCAATTTTAGAGACAAATTTCTGTTTAATGTTTCTCCTTTGTGTTTCTGCTGGAATAGGACCCATTGTTTTTTAAGTTGGGAGTCCTTGACAGTTCTACTTTTGTATGGTCGTTGATTTCGGGCTGTAATTCATGGCCTACACAAGTACTATACTTTTTCTTCTTATATATTTCTTAAGATTCTCCTATGTAGGTAATGTCAATATTTTCTATTTTCCTTTGTAATCTGATTGTGAGACTCTGAAATGGAAAAGAATACCCATCTGAGAGAATGCGGAGAATGATGGTTGGAGGCAAAAAAGTTGGTTCTCATTTGCCAGAGCCTTGGTAGGCTTTTTTTATTTTGCCATTATTTCTTCAATTAACCAAATGATAGAGAATAAGTAAGATTCTTTTAGCTCAGTATGAAGGATCTCATAATTCAATTATTCACGACTAAACATAGAATAGGAGATGCAGTTGTTGTAGGAATAATCAGAGTACATTCAAACTAGTTTCATGTTTTAGATTCAGACATATAAGGACTCTTGATATAACCATGTATAAGGATGTAATTATCTTTTTTTTGTCTTGTGTAATCTAACAAACTATGAACAGTAAGAATCCCTCTCTTGAACACAATTTAAATATTTGCAAGTTTCATATGTGACCCTGCTTCGTTGTATTCACTTTTTGATTTTTTAATTATATACAAGTTGCAGGTCACACCATTCGGGCTGCTTTTTATATTTATAAAAGAAGATGTGAGTTAATCTCTTCTAACCTTGCTAGGTAGCAGTAAAGAATCTCTAGTCAATATTTCATTTATTTCAGACTTCCCACCAATGACTTTCTCTTCTCCTTCTTCTTAGATTTCATTCTCGTTTAATTCAACTAAATTACAGATATGTTTAACCAAAAAATTTATCTCCCATCTATTATCATTACCAAGAGCACCTGTATGAGATGGCATTAAAAGTTTCTATTTCTCTCTCTTATTTATTATTTGGAGTCTTAAGTAACTTATTCATATCTATAGTTTAATATATTTAAATTCTAATATGTAACAAAAAAAGTAATCATACCAATGAAATAACAATTGCAAAAAACAACAAATTTCAGATTTTTTTAAAGAAAAAACAAATTGGTAGAACGATATATCCTCATTATGAAAGTTGATAATTTGATAATTGATATCAAGATAAATCAATTTGAGAGGATGTTTCACTACTTCGATTTGTTTACTTCAATGCTTGAAACTTGAAAGCATGAAAATAACAATCTCAAATAACAAAAAAGCACGGTAGCTCAAATATATTTGTTGGCCTTTCCCCTCATTTTTCTGATAAAAAACAAAATATTTTCATAAAAAAAAATCTAATTCAATAAAAGCATAAAATATTACTTATTGCATTTTAATGCTCAACGTTCATCTGTAAAACAAGGTTAAACATAATCTGATACAAGCATAAAAAATTACTTATTGCGATTAAATGCTAAACGCCCACCTGTAAAAAAAGGTTAAACATAATTTAATACAAGCATAAAAAGATTTTTTATTGCAATTTTTATGTTGATATATATATATATATATATATATATATATATAAACTTAGGCTGAGGATCTAAAGAGGATAACAGACAGGGAAGGAATCGGAATATAAGGTATTGAAGAATTAAAAGATAATTGAAATATGCAGAAAGTAAATAAAGATTAACTTACAATTTAAGGTTTCAGTTATGGAAACCATAAATCAAAGATTCTGCAAGAATTCAAATCAAATAGGAGGTAGAACCAGCCAAGTATTTAATGCAGGAATTTAAAGAATTTAAAATCATGAGGTATTTAAAAGATTAGGAGGTAGTACCGTCCATAATCATATTCATTTAAAATATTAAAATTTACAAAGTATTTTGTCAAGGAGATATACCTTGAAAATTTCTAAGGTATTTTGGATCATATGATATGAATCATATGAATTGAATCATATGAATGGTATTTGGAAATTTTGCTCCTAACCTAAAACGGAATTTCTTTAGAGCTCTCAAAAGCAGAAATTCCAGCAATAATTCAAGAAAATGTCAAAAGGATGAATAGTGAAAATGCCAAAAGGATGAATAGTCATTCTCCACTCGGATGAATAGTTATTCTCCACTTAGATGAATAGTTAGATTTCTTTTTAATTACTAAAATGACATGTAAAACTCTTATAAAAGGAGACTCCCTCTCCCTTAGTTAGATAAGTTCATTTTTCCCAAGTCTTTCTCTTTCTAAACTAGAGAGAAGTGAGAGCTCTAAAGAAATTTCGTTTTAGGTTAGGAGCAGAATTCCCAAATACCATTCATATGATTCATATCATATGACTCATATGATTCAGTTCATATGATTCATATCATATGACTCATATGATTCAGTTTATATGACTCATATGATTCAGTTCATATGACTCATATGATTCAGTTCATATGACTCATATGATTCAGTTCATATGATTCAGTTCGTATGACTCATACGATTCAGTTCGTATGACTCATACGATTCAGTTCGTATGACTCACACGATTCAGTTCGTATGACTCACACGATTCAGTTCGTATGACTCACACGATTCAGTTCGTATGACTCACACGATTCAGTTCGTATGACTCATATGATTCAGTTCATATGATTCATACCATATGACTCATATCATATGATTCAAAATACCTTAGAAATTTCCAAGGTATATCTCCTTGACAAAATACTTTATAAATTTTAATATTTTAAATGAATATGATTATGGACGATACTACCTCCTAATCTTTTAAATACTTCATGCTTTTAAATTCTTTAAATTTCTGCATTAAATACTTGGCCCGTTCTACCGCCTATTTGATTTAAATTCCTGCAGAACCTTTGATTTATGGTTTTCATAACTGGAACCTCAAATTGTAAGTTAATCTTTATTTACTTTCTGCATATTTCAATTATCTTTTAATTCTTCAATACCTTATATCCCGATTCCTTCACTGTCTGTTATCCCCTTTAGATCCTCGGCCTAAGTTTGGTATCAAAACCATCAAGGGTAGAGATAGAGAGAATATTATCCAGACCAGATGTTGAATCCTTTTGGAGGTTCGGGTTCTTTCGAGGTTTTGTGCTTAGGATAGTCCGGAGTCGGTAAGTCCTCAACGAACGCAGACAGTTATACCCTAGGGAAAGCCTTTGATTGTAGGAAGAGTCCGGGTGCTCCGTAGGAGTTCCATAACATGGATTTGTTTCTCAACAGATCCACTTCTTGTGATTTTGGTTCATCTTCTTCCATAGATTCAAAGAAGATAATAAACACCGAAGAAATCTTGATACAAGATTTTGAAAAAACTATTGATAATTGGGAAATACCGAGAGTAAATCGAGATCAGATTTACAAAAATTCCAAATACCAGTTATTCAAAACCGATTCACTATCAAAACATAAGATAGAGATATCCAATTATCTCAACCTTTTGAAACAATCCAATTACTTTCTCAAAAATCCTTGAAGAAACACAAAGAAATGAATTACAAGTATATCCATATTGGATTAGTCCAAGTAGGGATAAAACCCTTCACGAAGGAAGGATTAAACACCTCAATCCTTGCTATCTTGCGTGATGCCAGATTCACAAATTTTGAAGATTCCCTATTGAGTTCTGTTGAGTCTAGTCTCTGCACATGACCAATATCTTTTGACTGTTACCCAAATTTCTCAGTTTCTTTAAACGACAAAAATATCTAAAAATTCTTTGTCTTACAAATCAAGACACACAATTACCAAATGCTTGAAGGATCGATTTCTGTAGCTATAATTTTTAGAATTCATTACAAAGCTATGACTTCAGCTTTTGCTACAAAAGTCAGATACCATAGTAAGAAAGGCGAAACCCTTCTTTTACAAACAGATCTTTCCAGATCTAACACCGTTATACCAAGACCTATTAGATGAAAGGATATTACCCTACCAGACGAATGGATCTTAGAAGGTGTTGTTAAACCTGAACCTCTAGAGACTTCCCAACCAAATACCCATCTTAGAGAAATAACCCAATACCAGAATGGTAGAGTCAGTCTATCGTTCCATAGAAAATCTACGAGTAGTAGATACGATGATTCTAGTTCCAAAGAAACCCTTGACTTAGGAAGAGTCTTCCAGATTCCCTTAGTCATAAATACTCCTTACAAAACAAAACCTAGACATTCTACGTCAGATTTACCCAATCTAAGAAATGTAGATTACTCCAACGAAATACAGAGACCCGTTTATGAAAATTCCACTGTTAGAGAAAAGATAGAGGACCAAGAACATACTAGTCCGACTTTTTCTTCGATTACAGAGAACATAGTAAATGAAATTGGTGTTTTAGAAAAAGAATTTAAAGTAGACAAAAAATTCCTACAAAATAATTTTTATGAAAAATACAACTTAGAAAAACGAATTTGGTTCTTCAAAACCTTTTCAAAAACTAGGACGCAAATACAGAAAAAATTCTGCGAGTTTGTTAATGAACATAGGATAAACATCTTTTTCTTTGACTGATCCGATTATTATTCCTCTGAAAATTCCATTGATTATCCATTTTCTAGTACGGTAAATCCCGTGACAACTAGGAACAAATCACCGGAGTGGAAAACCCCAGCTGATTCTAGGAAGTTTCAGTCCAACCACCCTCCTCTACAAGGTATTAAGTTTAACATTCATGGCTGCTCTGTAGACGCGATTCCTGTTAAGAATCCAGCAGAGGATGAAAAAACAAATACCAAGAATATCCTCGCACAAAACAATTTCACCAATATCAGTTTGAATACCCTAGGAAAACAACTCGATAGGGTAGAAAACATATAAAACCCAACCCTTTAGTCATCATAGATTCCACATGAATGACTAAGGATATGATATTGAAAAACCAAAGCCTTATCTTTAAACCCTTTCAGGTGTCCAAAGATGGTGTCAAGATATCCAGCAAAACAAGTCTGAATTTATTCAGGCTATACATGATCAATTGAGTAGAATTGGGACACTCAACAGTTCTAATACAGAACACGTTGTTCCAGATACTCCACAATCATCCAATAAAATCACTGCTCTAACACATGACTCCGACGACAGTGATACTCCAGAACAATTCCAAAACAAAAAACCCTTTGTTAACCATATGGATTGGCAAAAATCAATACAACAGGTACACCAACAGCAATTACAGATTATTCCAGCCCCAGATTTAGGAATAGTCAAACCCCTTGCTCAATCACGTTTCAATGCCTCTTCCATTTATGATTGGAACATAGATGAGATGACCTAATACAATATTCTCAGTTTTCTTCAACAAATGACCATAGTTGCAAATGCCTACAAAACCCAGAACGGTACGCAAGACAAGACCATTGCAGAACTGCTCATCGCAGGATTCTCTGGTGAATTGAAAGGTTGGTGGGATAATTACCTCGCTGATCAACAAAAGGAAGATATCCTCAATTCCATCAAAACTGATGAACAAGGAATATAAATCCTTGATGAACAAGGTGAACCCCTACAAGATGTCGTAGCAACCTTGATTCTCACAATCTCTTTAAACTTCATAGGAGATTCTTCGCATTTGAAAGATAAAAAAACACCGAGTTACTTTCCAACCTGAAATGCAAAAAACTCAGTGATTTCCAATGGTACAAAAATACCTTCTTAACTAGAGTTATGCTCAGGGAAGATTCCAACCGGCCATTTTGGAAAGAGAAATTCCTGGTCGGACTACCTACCCAATTAGGAGAAAAGGTTAGGAACAAAATCAAAGAGAATTGCGGTAAACATATTATACCCTACAGTGAGTTTACATACGGACAACTTGTCAGTATAACTCAACAGGAAGGTCTAAAGATCTGTCAAAAATATCTCAAACTGGAGCTAAAGAGGACTAGGTGCGAACTTGGTACTTTTTGCAAACAGTTTGATACGAATTTCTCAAAACGCTCTCCTAGTTGTACATGAAACTGTAGCAAGACTCATAAATCCCTTAAGAGTACTTCGAGAGGATACAAAAAGAGAGATTTCAGCAAGACCAACGAAGAGTATTACAAAAATTCTTACGAAAATACTCATCATTCCAAAAACCAAATACCAAAAAAGCTGATTCCAAATACAAGAACATTACGTGTTACAAATGCCACAAAAGGGGCCATACATCGAAATACTGCAAGATGAATAAAAAATTACAAGAATTGAAACTCGACGATGAAGTCACCCAAAAAATCTCCAATCTTCTCATTGATTCCTCCGATTCAAATGCCGAGTCAGAATCTGACTACTTTTCTCTGTCTTCTGAAGACAACAAAGCCCTTCAAATAGATGAATTGCTCACAAGCAGTTCTTCTGAAAATCCTCATAAGGGTAAGGGAAAACTTGTTTGTGTTTTAACCAAGGATTAAGAATTCATGTTAGAGATGGTTCAACACATAGATGTCGAACACCAAAAAGATTATTTGAATAAACTCCTCAAATCCTTTACAAACGAGAAAAAAGATTTCAAAAATATGATTTTTCCAAATACCTCCAAAAACACCTACGACTTGACCAAAATTCTGAAAAAGGGTAAAATGGTGAAATAATCCAAAGAAACCCCAGTTCTAGAACTCCATAGGGAGGTGAAACAAATCAAAGTAGAGATCAAAGCTCTACGAGAAAGATAAGAACAAGACTCTCTTCTACTAAAAATAGTCCTTTAAAAAACCCAGGATAATTCTGAATCCAGTTCTGAGTCCGACAACTCCGACTCTGAAAATCCAGAAGAACCTCCTGACAACCCTTTTCTTGAAGAGGTCCCACAAGAATTTCTTGCTGTCTTAAGACAGATCACGTCCAAGAAATACCTTGTTCAGATAACCCTTAAATTCTCAAGCAATTTTAGAATTACTACTATTGCTCTTTTTGACACTAGTGCAGATCTGAATATCATAAAAACAGGTCTAATACCTAATAAATTTCATGAAAATACCCAGGAAACTCTAGCGGCAGCTAATAACATAAAACTAGAATTCAATTCCCAAACCAATGCGTCCGTTATTATCAATGGAGTTTCTATAGCAACATCGTTTGTCTTGGTAAAAGACATTCACAATTCTGTTATCTTAGGAATACCGTTTATAAATCTTATCACCCCGTATAAGGTAGATAATGATTTCATCTCTTTTGATTCCAATAATAAGAATTTAAAATTTCCTTTTCTGACAAAACCAAAAGCTAGAGACCTCAATCTGATAAAAACTTATTCTTGTCATCTAGGCGAATTAAGGAATAATTTTTTAGATCAGAATTCTGAGTCCCCTAGAAACTATGATACCCATTCCATCAAATTAGTTGATTCCTTTGCATACACAAAACTTTTGAAGCATCATTTACAATGTCAAAACTATTTCCAAAATATTGTATTAAAAAATATTTTCTGCAAATTGATTTCTGACATTTTTTGCTTTAAAAATCTTTTAACTAGTGGTTTACTAAAAAAATAGGAGAAAAAATTCACAGATTTCTAATACCGGTTACAACACAGAGATGTCCTATCACTGTCCCTTGCCCCAAATGTCTGGGCTACAGAGACAAAATATCCAGAAAAGACATGCGAGAATCCGGGCAATACTGTGTCTACGCGATGTGTGGAGCCTTACTCCAAAAAAGAAAGGAAGAGGTTTCTCCACCAATAAATACACCAGTTGTTGCACCACAACAATAAATAAATTCCATGGCCCCCCAAAAACCCACAAACTCCAAACCAATAAAAGAAGAAAAAGACAAATTCCCTGCAAAACCGCCTATCGAAAAACCCCTGACATGGTATGACGTAGTTATGAAAGAAGAAAACGAATATGCCGTAGCATATGTGCAGAAAACACCAGCAACTCCCGCACAAGAAATAACTGCTGAAAATCTTCTGCAACTCCTTGCGAAATCCCTGGAACTACAGCAGACATTACTACAATTTCAAATTCCCAAACAAGAAGTTGATCAAAGCGCAGGAGAGGAAAAAACCTCTCAAAATTTTACAAAAATCGAGAAAGAAGAATTTTCAAAAACCCTTTCTCAAAAATAATTTTTAGAAACTCAAAATGAGAAAGAAGAATCTTCAAAAATCCTTTCTCAAAAATAATTTTCAAAAAACCTACTCCTAAATTTTTCATAAAACTGTTTTTTCAAAATATTGTGACTCTTGAAAAATAATTTTTTAATGAAGACCATTTTTTAGCATTACAAAATTATTTTGGACTAGAATGGTTTTACAAATCATGAGATATTTTAAAAATCCTATATTTTTTCCAGGCTATCCTTGAAATATCAGGATCAGCAATAATAAAAAATAATTATTTTAAAAATAACTCAGTTTTCTCTTATTTCATTTACAAAATGCTTAACGTAATTGCTCCATGCGATTGGGGGAATGATCTCCCTCAACTCCTAAATTTCCCAGATACCTATAAAAATGAACCATTTTTTGATATTCCTTTTAATTACTGGGATTACCAACAAGCCTGGTTCAATTCCTTCTTTATTCAAAATACCAACCAACGCCACACTTGGCTTTTCCATTTTGATACCTCATGTAATCCATCACAATTTCCAACATGGTGGGAGCAATTCGGATCCACCCTAGAAATACAAAAACCAGAAGTCACTAAATCTTTCAGCCTCTTCAAATCCCAATATAAACCCTCTGAGGAAGAAAAAAGATTTGTGCCACTACACCCTTTTCACGCAAAATTCCACTTACCATGGGTATTTACATGGTTCGTAGATTATTCGGACAATAAAATCCCAACAATCCGAAGAAGATTCAAAGTCAGATGATGGGACAACTTTAAAATACGATTAGGTCTCACACCACAAAAAGTCCAGGAATGGTTAAATGCCCGAAAATCCATTCCGGTACAGGCGCCTTTACAAACACCACCGGCACCACTACAAACATCGGAGCACACCCAGTTCCTTTCAGGGAAATCCCAGATGGCCTCAATGCTTGCAGCGGCCAAAAATCCAGAAGAAATGCAAGTCATAATTCTGAAATTTGCACTGTCTTCATCAAAACAAGGCTTTTCATCAGAGGAAGAAGAACCAGAGATTAATATTGAAGACAATCCAATTTTTGGCAACAATGGATTCTGAAGAAAGTTGCCAAATGAATTCAAAATACCCGGAGTAGAGTTCAAACAAAATTCTGACAAAAGAAAGTGCTTGAAAAAGCTACTTTCAAAAAAGCAAAAGGCAAAAGCAAAGATTCCAGCAATAATTCATGAAAATGACAAAATGATGAATAGTGAAAATGCCAAAAGGATGAATAGTCATTCTCCACTCGGATGAATAGTTATTCTTCACTTAGATGAATAGTTAGATTCCTTTTTAATTATCAAAATGTCATGTAAAACTCATATAAAAAGAGACTCCCTCTCCCTTAGTTAGATAAGTTCATTTTTTCTAAGTCTTTCTCTTTCTAAACTAGAGAGAAGTGAGAGCCTTAAAGAAAATCCCCTTTAGGTTAGATTAAAATTTCCCTCAAATACCCATATGATTTAGTTCATATGATTCATATCATATGACTCTATCATATGATCCAAAATACCTTAGAAATTTCCAAGGTATTTCTCTTTAACAAAATACTTTGTAAATTTTAATATTTTAAATGAATATGATTATGGACGGTACTACCTCCTAATCTTTTAAATACTACAAATTTCTGCATTAAATACTTGGCCGGTTCTACAACCTATTTGATTTAAATTCCTGCAGAACCTTTGATTTATGGTTTCCATAACTGGAACCTTAAATTGTAAGTTAATCTTTATTTACTTTCTGCATATTTCAATTATCTTTTAATTCTTCAATATCTTATAACCTGATTCCTTCACTGTCTGTTATCCCCTTTAGATCATCGGATATATATTTATATATATATAAAATTAAAAAGAAATAACCTTTATTTTAACTGTTAATTTTGTGTGTAATGTTAATCAAAGAAAATATTAATTTTAAACAAATAATAAAAACAAAGATACACAAGGAAACAAGCTCTACACATCCTCAAATTGTAGTTTGGTGAAGTTCAATGTGTGGGTACAACAATTGTAGAAAACGAGAAGTAAATAAATATTACAAATGCTAGAAAGGATAAACAACTCAAGATTACAACAAACTGGAAATAAGAACGATTACAAACTCCTTGTGATTTGCTGAGTCGAGTGATGACACTCTGTCTTTAAGACAAGATTGCCCCGTATATATCCTTTTATTTTGTCGGACAATAGTCTCCCAAGATACAACAACAACTTAACAAATGAACAAAGGAAACTCAAGTGTTACTCTTGAAGAACTTTGAATATATAAATGATGCTAGAGAGGAAGAAGAAGATTTCAGAAAATTTGTAAGTGTTGGACAATTGAGCCAAATATTACCATTTATAGTGTAAGGAAATGACCCCTCAACTAGGCAACTAATGCCTTCAATAGCCATGTAATGACACTTATTGAGGAGTTACATTCAGCGAATTCATGAGCCAAATAATGGAGATTCAATGCTCCAAAACCAGCCCAAAAGTCAAAACTTTCTATCTTCCCGTCGCAGTATTCTGCCTCCAAAGAGTTGCGGCTCTGCGAATTAGCGCCTTGGCTCCAGTAGCCCAACCACCAATTAGCGTCGCGGCGCTGCCATAGAGGGCACCGCAACGCTCTGGCTCCGCGGCTCTGACGGTGTTGCGCCGCGGCCCTTCACAACGTGATTTTTGACTAGTTTCATCTTACACTTCGTACACTTCTTCCTTCATTTACCAACGTGGAATACTTGTCATTTGGCCAATAACCGTCCATCATTCTATGTCTCAAATGTATTACGAGTACACGTGTGTGGAAATGACATTTTCGACGTGCGGGGCCCCAATTGTTCGAGTCATAAATAATAGGATAAACTTAATTTCACATTAGTAAATTTCCAACAATCCCCCCTTGAAAGAGATTTTGATGCACTCACAAGGTGCTTATTTCCAGCAATCTTTCAGCAGACATATGTTGCATCTGGATAGGTAGCTGCCGCTTTGAACCTTCCATAGTTGAATACCATCGAACTTACTTACTGCGCGATGAATGTGATGTCTTGAACCGTCAGTGTTTAGTGTAAGCCAAGTCAACGGTACCAACACAACAACTTCCCTTACTCTGTTCTTCGTAATGTTTTGTCCGTTGTGGCCGTGGACACTTCTTGGATTCTTAAGTGCGTTCATTTTAGGCGACATGTCCTCACACTTAAATAGGTGGTCTCCTACAAGGTATCCCACTTTATAAGTGTTAGAAAACATTAAAAGTTTCCCCAAACCTAACCTCAACCGTTGAGCATCATTAAAGGTTTTGGAAACTTAACCTTTACCCACATTGCAGATAGCACTTAATGTCTATCGTGGGAACGACGACTTTGGATTAATGTTTCTTTACAGAAATCACTATCCGAAGTGCTCATGCTTCCACCGAAGCGCTTAACTGAACCTTTACAGCTTAGTTTTCCTATTGAACCTAATTCCTGGGATCTCCAGTCAGTAAGGTTGGGTTACCACCGTATTGGTCCTTATAGCTTGGGTATTAAGCCCATTCCCATAGACAGGCAGAACATCTGATCTTTGGGTAAGCCCTTTGTCAGTGGGTCCGCTATGTTATCCTTTGATTTTATGTAATCAATGGATATTATACCCGTGGTGATCAGCTGCCTAACAGTCTTATTTCTCTGTCGAATATGACGAGACTTGCCATTATACATAGAACTCCGTGCCCTTCCTAGAGCCGACTGACAATCGTAGTGGATCATTACAGAAGGTACGGGTTTGTCCCAACAAGGGACATCCTCTAAGAAGTCGTGAAGCCACTCATCTTCTTCTCTTGCTTTGTCTAAAGCGATAAACTCTGATTCCATCGTGGATCGGGCGATGCAAGTTTGTTTAGAGGATTTCCAAGACACAACCCACCACCAATTGTAAATATATACCCACTGGTGGGCTTGGTGTTCTCTATATCAGATATCCAATTTACATCACTGTACCCCTCTAGTACATCTGGATATCTCAAATAATGCAACCCGTAAGTTAACGTGTATTTCAGGTATCGTAGTACTCAATTCAACGCATTCCAATGGTCATTACTTGGATTACGGGTAAACCTAGCGAACTTGTTGACTGCATAAGCAATATCAGGTCGGGTGCAGTTTGTTATGTACATCAAACTCCTAATCCCTTATGCATATTGCTCCTGACATACGGGTGCACCATAATTTTTATCAAGCTTTTGATTTCTATCAAGTGGTGACTTCATAGGCGAACTGTCAAACATCTCAAACTTTCTTAATACATCATCGATGTAGTGAGACTGAGATAAGACCAGTCCGTCAGATGTCTTAGAGATTTTTATCCCTAAGATAACATATGTGATACCCATATCCTTCATGTCGAAGCATTGTTTCAACATGTTCTTAGTCTATAGGATCAAGCTAGGAATGCTCTCTGTGATCAACATGTCATCTACGTACATGCATATCATGACAAATGAGTTAGAGTTACCTTTCGTGTAGACACATTTGTCACACTCATTAATGGAGAAACCATTTGATAATAGAGTACTATCAAATTTTTTGTGCCATTGCTTCGGGGCCTGTTTCAGCCCATACAGAGATTTGACAAGTCGATATACTTTCTTCTCTTGTCCTGGAACCACATACCCCTCGGGTTGTTCCTTATAAATTGCTTATTCCAAATCACCATTTAGGAAGGCCGTCTTGACATCCATTTTATGTATCTCAAGGTCACGCAACGCTGCGATAGCAAATGAATACTCACATGGATGTCATTCTCGACACCGGGGAGTACGTGTCAAAATAGTCAAGGCTTTCTTTTTGTCAATAGCCTTTGACTACCAATCTGACTTTGTACTTGTCTATAGACCCATCTGCTTTATACTTCCGTTTGAGTATCCATTTACAACCCAACGGTTTATTTCCCGGAGGAAGATAAACCAACTCCCAAGTATGGTTATGCATGATGGAGTCTATTTCACTATCAATAGCTTCTTTCCAGGGCGGTGCCTCTAGAGTTGACAATGCTTCAACAATTGTCCTTGGTTCGTCATCAACCATATAAGCTACAAAGTCAGGACCAAAGGATTTATCCTTCCTGGCCCTTTTACTTAGCCTCGATTCCATCTATGGAGTCTCCAAGTTCTAAGAATCTGGAACACTAGATTTCGGATATTCAGCCACTTCGAAGTCCACTAGATCTGAACCATCTAGATCCGGGCAATCAACGACTCTTGGTTCCTGAGAGCTTTGTTCATAACTTCGTTTGTGAGAGGTTATGTCTTTTTCCTTTCTAGAAAAGTATCCTCAAAGAATAGAGTATTCCTTGATTCCATGATTATACCCCCGTGGATATCTGGAATATCTGACTTATGCACTAAGAAGCGATAAGCACTAATGTTATTTGCATATCCGATGAAAATGCAATCTACAATCTTAGGCCCAATCTTGACCTGCTTTGGCTTGAGCACTTCGACCTTTGCCAAACAACCCCACACTTTTAAATATTTATAGGTGGGTTTCTTTCCTTTCCATGATTCATATGGAGTTTTGTCCTTACACTTATGAGGGACTATATTAAGAATCGTATTAGCGGTAAGGACAACTTTTCTTCACATGTTTTGGGGAAGACCGGAATTGATGAGCAAGTCATTCATCATTTCCTTCAACGTGCGGTTCTTTCATTCAAAGGCACCGTTCGACTGAGGTGAGTATGGAGTCGTCGTTTGATGAACAATGCCCGATTCAACACAATATTACTCAAATGACGCTACATATTCTCCCCCTCTATCGCTACGAATAGATTTAATCCGCATGCTTAGTTGGTTTTCAACTTCTGTTTTGTAACGTCGGAACGCTTCAAAGGCTTCATCTTTACTTTTCAACAAGTAAAGGTAACAATACCTTGTGCTATCATGAATGAATGTCACAAAGTACTTGTTCCCCCTAGTTTGTGCAAACTTCAAATCACATATATATGTGTGAATAAGTTCTAGAGGAGCGGTATTCCTTTCGACGGATTGAAAAAAAGAATCTTTATGAGTTTTGCCTCTACGCACACCTCACACTTATGTTGAGGGTTTACATCGATAGACAGCTACAACTCCAACTTCACCAACCTTTGGATGGACTTGTAGTTAACATGTCCTAATCTATGATGCCATAAATTAGAAGACTCAAGCAAGTAAGAAGAAGCTTCAATTTTTTTGCTTGGATGCATTACATACATGTCGTTAACTTTGAAGAGGCCTTCACAGACGAAGCCTGTTTCCACAAAAGTTCCATTCTTGGTGATTACAAATTTATTGGGCTCAAATACTAGCCTAAAATCAGCATTAACCAATAAATAACCTGAAATTAAATTCCTTCTAATCTCAGGGACATGCATCACCTCTTTCAGAGTGATCTCCTTTCCAGAAGTCATCTTCAGGACTATCTTTCCTATCCCCACCACGTCAGAGGAAGCGTTGTTACCCATGAACAACTTCTTGTCTGTAACTGGTGTATATGTGGAGAACACATCTTTATTGGAACAGATGTGTCTGGTAGCACCCGTGTCCATCCACCATTGCATGGGATTCTCAACAAGGTTTGCTTCAAGCACCACCGCCGAGAACTCCTCAATCATGTCGTCAAGAAGCGTGTCTTTGACGACGTTAGCCCGTGCCTTGCCTTTGGCCTTGGCCTTCTCTTGTTGCTCAGTCTTGAGCTTGCGACATTCCCACAGTGGTGATAGTTTCCCTTGAACTTCTCCGCCGCCTGGGTCTTGCCATCTTTCTGGAACTTGCGCTTCTTGCTTGGGTTCCCTTTGGCCTCAGCCAGATTTGCCTTTGCCTCAGCGGGTTGTTTTCCCCTAGGCAAGTCCTTCTTATTATCTTCCTGAATCTGGAGTTTGACAATAAGTTTCTCAAAGTTCATTTCCTTTGTCTTGAGTTTTAAGTAACTCATAAACTCATTCCACGAGGGAGGTAACTTCTCAATTAGTGATGCAACAAAAAAATGCTCATTTGGTTTCATACCTTCCAAATTCAGGTGATGTAGAATCATTTGAAATTCCTGGACTTGGGACATCATAGTTTTGTTATCCACCATTTGAAATTTCAGGAATTTCCCAACGATGAATTTCTTCGTACCAGCATCTTGTGCGTTGTACTTCTTCTGCAGTTTTTCCCATAACTCTTTGGCGGTGGCTACGGTGCAATACACCGTGTAGAGTGGGTTTGACAGACATTTTAAAATATAGTTCTTACACATGAAGTCACTATGACTCCATGCATCAAGAACCATCTTCATGCCATTAACGACATAGATACCTTGGCCCCCTTCAGCCGTTTCATTAGGCTGAGGGTCCACTTCATCTCCAGCTTGTGGAGGATCTTCAATTAGGAAATGAGTCATTCCCATATCAGTCAGATAACACAACATCTTCTGCTGTCATCTCTTGAAGTTGGAGCCCATGAACTTTTCTGGGCGTTCATGGTGGAATCCAGATGGTGGAGGAACGGTAACGTTCCCTTGAGCAACATGAAAGGCGTTAGGTGTGCCTTGAGTAGCAGTGCAGGCATTGGATGTGCCTTGAGCAGCAGCGGGGAAGGCAGAAGGGTTGCCTTGAGTAGCAGCAGCAGTATTAGAAGCGAGTTGTTCTCTTCCAGTCATCTTTCTAAGCACTTACAACAATCTTGTCTTAAAATTGTGGGTACAACAATTGTAGGAAACGGGAAGTAAATAAATATTACAAATGCTAGAAAGGATAAACTACTCAAGATTACAACAAACTGGAAATAAGAACGATTACAAACTCCTTGTGATTTGCTGAGTAGGGTGTTGACACTCTGTCTTTAAGACAAGATTGCCCCGTATATATCCTTTTATGTTGTCGGACAATAGTCTCCCAAGATACAACAACAACTTAACAAATGAGCAAAGGAAACTCAAGTGTTACTCTTGAAGAACTTTGAATATAGAAATGATGCTAGAGAGGAAGAAAAAGATTTCAGAAAATTTCTAAGTGTTGGACAATTGAGCCAAAGATCTCAATTTATAGTGTAAGGAAATGACCCCTCAACTAGCCAACTAATGACCTTCAATAGCCATGTAATGACACTTATTGAGGGGTTACATTCAGCCAAATAATGGCTGAATTCATGAGCCAAATAATGGAGATTCAATGCTCCAAAACCAGCCCAAAAGTCAGAACTTTCCATCTTTCCATCGCAGTATTCTGCCTCCAAAGCGTCGCGGCTCTGCGAATTAGCGCCTCGGCTCCAGTAGCCCAACCACCAATTAGCGTCGCTGCCATGGGGGCGCCGCGACTCCGACGGTGTTGCGCCCGACCCTTCACGGCTCCGCGACGATTTTCGACTAGTTTCATCTTACACTTCGTACACTTCTTCCTTCGTTTACCTACGTGGAATACTTGTCATTTGGCCAATAACTGTCCATCATTCTATGTCTCAAACATATTACGTATGTACCAATATCTCTTTCACTAATGAAATTTATGATACTTGGCACTACGTGTACACGTGTGTGAAAACGACATTTTCGACGTGCGGGGCCTCAATTGTTCGAGTCATAAATAATTAGATAAACTTAATTCCACATTAGTAAATTTTCAACACTATGTACACCGCACACGCCTGTGCACCAACTATTGTAGTGATAGGGGAATTGAGAGGGCTTCTCGCAGAAATGTCCCTATTTTCGGATAGTCTTTAATTTTTGCCCTTCAAATTTGTGGTCTTTAATTTTTGTTGTTCGACACTTTTGGCGCGGCATAAATTAAATTTCGGCCGTCATAGTTAGCTTTCAGCTTCGACACATGTATCATAACATCCCACAAGTTATGCTAGATAAGACAAAACTTTCAACAATCAACATAATCTGAAAAATACTACACAATCGGTTTTAAAAGTTAATAGACAACTAACAAATAAAAAATTATTATTCCATCTTATTGACTTCATGATTAATCGTAGACTTGTCTATTGGGTAGATTCAGGCTTGTCCTGTCCCGCTAAAGTGGTCGACTCATAGATCGTTCTCTTGGCTAGTCCGATTCACAACTTGTTTTAAAATCATGGACCCTGTTCGACCCCCTAACCTTGACCTCTTTAATCAGACCAAAATGGGCCGGTTTCCTTGAGATTTTTTTGTTTTGTTTTGTATATGTTTTAAATTATATAGAGAAAAAAAATATTAAATCTATTAAATATATTTAACTAAGATATACCAAATTAAAATAGGAAAGAAAAGCTTCTTATCTAGAGTAGAAGATAAATTTTGATTTCTATTTTCATTCAAATTCTGCATATTTTAAACAAGTAAAAATTTATAGTCTTAACAATTCTAAGAATTTGCTCAGTCCACAATTACACTACAACGAAGAGAATTCAAATCTATTAAATGTAATTTCGGAACACTTAAGATATCAATCTTCTAGAGCAACTGATATTGTTTAAAAAATTCATTTTATAAAAGAAATGAATGGCGCTTATTGATTGTTGTTTATGCCTTCAAAGTTTCTAGAGGATCAACATGTAATAAAAATATTAAGGTCAAATAGCAATTATCTTTTAATAATCTGATTTTATATATTTCAATAACATTAAACTTATCAATCTAACTAAAATACTTGTGTAGAATGAAAGTGTGAATTTATAATTTTTATCGTATGCAAATGTGATTAGACTTGTGGGTGTGAGCTATACGAATCTCGATGATAACCATCAACAATTTTTTCTAATTATACTTGATATCAAAATAAAAGGTTCTCTGTTCACATTTTTTTCTAACTTTCTCATTGAATGTTAGTTTTACATATTTGTATCAATTTTGCTACAGATTTAAACTGTGATCAGGTCAAAAACGTTCTCTGAGGCATCACATATGCATTTTATGTGAAGCACAAAACTGGAAACATATCTATGTGATTTAAAATCGGCAAACATTTTATTAGATGAGGTAATGAATATCATAAATTATTTATATGTAAGTAATATATACTTCAGTATAATTAAAATATTTGTCTATATTTTTTTATTGTTCTTGGGCAGAGTGATAATCTTATATTATGTGATCTCGGAGATGCTGATCAGAAATTTTTATTGGATCAATTGCCTGAACATCACTTTAGCATGATTCCAGTACAGGTATGAGTTAAACATTTCATATAGACTTGAATTTTTAGTACAATAAAAGTCTCATTATTTAAATAACAATTATGTATTGTGGTAAAATTCTAAGTAGTGATTGATTATCTTGATGCACCGTTATACTAATGGAACACTTTTTTATTTAATGAATCAGACAAATTAAATAGCACCTCATAGAAATTAAGGTTTGAGGCTGGGATCAACAGTCTAATTTGTATGTAGGTGGAAAGAGAGAAGATGAGACGAATGATATCTTATTTGATATAAGTATCTTTAAACAAATTGTAAAAACTTATAAACAATGAATATATTAGAACACAAAATTCAATTCAATTAATACTACGCTAGATTTTGAGGTTAAAAAGGAACTTAAAATACACATTGTTAATGTTTTCTTCATATGTAGACGATCCTTAGATATATTGTTGTTAAGAGTTACAGTTAGTGAAAAGAAATCAAAATAAAAAATATTATAATGAACAGATTATTGACCTTAGTGAAAGTTAACAGATAGTTATAAATGTAAAATTATTATAGGTCTGACCTATATTTTGAAACCTCGAACCCTGTTCGATCCCCTAACCTATACCCCTATAACCAGACCAAAATGTGCTAGTTTCGTTTAAGATTTTTTTTTAAAATTTTGTATTTATTTTATATTATATAGTTAAAAATTATTACAAATATAAAAAACATTTAGCGAAGATATATATAAATATCAGATTAAAATAGGAAAGAAAAACTTCTTACTATATCAGTTTTTGAATTTGAAATTTTGATTCTTTAAAATGAATGATTAGTGAAAACCCTTTATTTTTGAAATATATAGTAATTTTATTTTAAATTTAATCAAAAAATATATACAAGAGCTATTGACTTTTGGTTGCAAGTGAAGTATTCTTGTCAAGTTGTCATGGGAGGAAGTTTCTCCTTAATTTGAAGTGTAGAACCATATAAAAAAAAATGATGTTGTTTATGCGTTCAAAGTTTCTAGAGTATCAACGTGTAATGAAAACATTAAGGTAAAACAGCGATTTATTTTCTATTTTTAGTAATTTTATGTCTTTTAATAACATTAAACATATCAAATCTAATTAAAATGGTTGTATAGAATGAAAGCTTGAATTTACCATATTTAAATGTGATAGACATATGTTCTTCCACGCCAATCAAGTCCCATTTCTAAAGAATAATAGACATTGACTTTTCTTTATTATATAATTGCATAATCTACGATGAAAAAATACTGCCTTCAATTTGTAAAGAAGAAACAAATTAAACCATAAAGGAAATTATTCCCTATATTTCTCTTCTATATTCACAACTTGGTTCACCAACTCTTCTTTATGCTCTCTGGATATACGAGATTAAATTATTTAGATATAATTTTAAATAACAAAACGCCAACATAGATAAATTAGAAAAACTTACAGAAAAAAAGAAGTTCTAATTCTTTGCAATTATTCAACACATACCACCGTATCATATCAAATCTTTCTTAGATATTGCATCATAGTTTTCCATCTTAAATGGTCTTAACATTTTTTGAAAATATGTCTAGAATAAGTTCATCTTTGTTTCTAGATCAATCATCGTTTCGATCTTCACATTAATTCTAGTCTCGATGCCCGTTAGATACATAGAGCAAAATGTCAAACATTCATCAATAATATAACCTTCTGGTTGTGCCTTGTTTCACACATAACACTTAAGCTTGCACAAAAATCTTTCGATTTTGTGTCTCCAACGATATTGTACTTGTCCCCTATTCATAGCCTCTTGTGGTAAATGCACAACCAAATGTATCATAACATCGAAAAAAGCAGGTAGAAAGATCATCTCAAGTCAACTTAAAATAATAATTATATCCCTTTCAAGTTGTTCTAAGTTATCTCTTTTCAATGTCTTACAACATAATCGGTTGAAAAAATGGCCTAAGTCAATTAGTGATGATGATACATCGTTATTTACAAATCCACGGAGAGCAATTGGCAACACTCGCGGTAATAAAACATGATAATTATGACTTTTGAGCCTATTTATCTTACCATCATTCACACTTACACCCTGAGATATTTGAAGAATAACCATCAGAATATTTAATAGATTTTAAAAACGCCCAAAACTCTTTTTTCTCCTATTTGTCATATTAAAACAAGCAGCTAACATTGAGAATCTCGATTAAAATAAAAAACGAATCTTCCTAATTACACACAGTTGTCATGTGAATATTTGAATACCAAAATGAAATATTCTCTTTTCACATGTTTTGTCCAACTTTCTCATTATATGTTAATGTTACGTATTTTATCCTCTTTGCTATAAATTTGAACTGGAACTAGGTCAAAAGAATTACATGAGGAATCAAATATGCATTTTAAGTGGTGCAAAGAACTGAAGGCATGCACAATGTGATTTTGTAAAATATAACTATAATAAATTGAGGAGACTTTAAACGAAATAATTAGAAAAGATTCGGGTGAGGTGAGATGTGGCTCCCGAGTCCATATATCAATTTTCATCGGGTTGCTGCAAATTTTGTTGGAATATGTAAAACACGTATGAGAATAGTAAATAACTATTACAGTGATCGAATATATAAACAACTAAGATTACAACAACAAGTTGTCAATCTCTTGATCTTTAAATTGGAACTTCAAATATGGGTCTTGTATTCGAAAATACAAGAACATGAACTGCTACACTTGTGGCTTGTAGATCTGCTAAAAATCCGAACGGTTAGAGTCCTTTGAGATTCTAGTTCACACCTGAAACACTTAGCAACCAATTAGATAATCACAACACCACCGACTGAGTCGAGAGATGACTCTCTGTCTTTAAGACAAGATTGCCCCCGTATATAGGCTTTACGGAAGTGTGGACAATAGTCTCCCAAGATGAAACAACAAACTATCAAATGTGCAAAGCCTACACAAATGACCTCAGCGAAGAACACGAACAATGAAGATTGCTAAGAAAAGGATTGCTTATCAGGAAAATCTGATCTCTTTGTGGTGTTGTTAACTTGTATTTCTGTTCATGGTCATCTTCATGTTCATCTATAGAATTGAGCCAAATGCCTCAATTTATAGGTGTGCAAGATGACCTTTCAAATGCCCCATAATGACAATCAATTTCCATGTAATGGATGACATTTAACCCCCAAGTAATGCAACAACATAATGGTCCAAGTAATGACCATTATTGGGTGGATTTAATGCCTTTGAAACCACCTCAACAGCCAAACCTTTGGGATTCCGTCGAGCAAACACTACATGGGAAGCGCCGCGGCGCTGCAGCTTTTAGCGCAACGGCTCCAGAAGCCAAATAAGGAATTAGCGTCGCGAAGCTACAAGGGGGGCGCCGCGGCACTCCGGCACTGCGGCCCAGTCCGGGAGGCGTTGCGGCCCTTCTCGACTTCGCGACCCTTTCTGACCCGTTACATCTTACACCTCGCACAATCCTTCATTCGTTTACCAACGTGGAACACTTGTTATTTATCCAATAACCATCCATCATTTTATGTCTCAAACATTTCACTTACATACCAATATCTCTTTCATTAACGAAATTTACGATACTTGGCACTAAGATTGCATGTGTGTGGAAACGATATTTCTGACGTGCGGGACCCCAGTTGTTTGAGTCATAAATAATGGGATAAACTTAATTTTAAATTAGTAAATTTCCAACAAATTCAAACTGCTAAAAGTCTGGCCCAAATTAGGGGGGTCAGACTAGTGGGCTGCTGCGAGAAATGGGCCTGGGCGACGTGGGCTTGGTGCTATTGGTAGTGGGTTGGACGGTAACCCGGAACTGAACCCAGCATGCCCTGTTGCTGAAAGGGAAACTGGGATGAAGAATAACATGGATATGAGGCCCAGTGTTGATTTTGGACGTTGTTCATTGGGCCGGCCCACGAGGCAGAATGGCTGAGTTGTTGAGGTGGTTGACTGGCTTGCTGGCCCCTGCCTTTACCACGTCCCTTGCCGCCACGTCCACTGTCGCGACTGACTATTCTCCGGCAGTGGTGGTTGGCTGGCTGCGATGTGATTTGGCGTAGGCGTTTCAACTGCTAACGCCTTTTGGCTGTGCTCGTCTTGCTTCGCACGTCGGGTTTCCTCCAACAGTAATTGCGAGTGGGCTTTGTTAAAACTGGGTAGATGGTAAGCGTGTTGTATCATCGTGGCCAAAGTGTCATATTCACCCTTTGAGAGGCCTGCAACCAATTGTAAGACCATCTTTGTTTCAGAAATAGGCGTACCGACGTTGGACAATTGGTCTGCCACCAATTTCAACTGCTTGCAATACTCAGACATATTAGAGAAATTTTCAAGACATGTGTTGTTAAATTGTTCTTCTAAGTACACTGCACGGGTGGTCTTGTTGTCTTGAAAGATTTCTTCCAAGCGTGTTCATAACTCATGGGCGGAGGCACCCATTTTCATGATCGTGTAGAGTAAATCCTTAGATATTGTGCCATATATCCACTGTTTGACGATGACATTGAGACGACGATATGTTGTGTCGTCGATTACGGGATGGCGAGGGGAGGAGTCGTCGATATGGTCAAACACATGATATACACATGCGTGAATGTGAAACAGTTTCACCTATGACCAATATTAGCCATCTTCCTGATCAAGAATCAAATGAACAAAGTTCTTGATGTTAGTAACGACAAGAGCCGGATGGAAAGATGGTGATGAGAGGTTTGTGGTGGGTGTTTGGATGACGACTGAGGTAGAAGCGGAAGCGTCATAAGACATGGGAGTAGCCATAAGATGCATTATTGTAGTGGAGAGACACAAGAAAAGAAGAAAAACCAAGAGGGGGGGGGGTAACCGACTGCCAATTTTTTGGGGGGGGGGGGCGTGCGTAACCGAAGGTACTCTAGGTTTTTAGGGTTTTGGCTCTTGATACCATGTAAGATAATATTAATCTTTCTTGGGGAGTTTTCTCATTAATACCAATATAGAACCCTAATACAATAGGAATCCTAGTTTACCATAATTATACATCACTAAATATTTACACAATATATGTGATATATTCTAATTATGGGTAGAGATTATTGTACACGTTAATAGATTTAAACCGGCTAACATTTTATTAGATGAAGTAATGAATATCGTAGGTTATTTGTACGTAAGTAATATATACTTCAGTATAATTAAAATATTTATTTACATGTTTTATTATTCTTGAGCAAAGTGATAATCTTATGTTATGTGATTTCAGAGATCTTAATGATCCAGAAACATTTTTTGAATCATTTGTCTGGACATTACTTTACCATGATTCTGATGCAGGTATGACTTAAAGATCAAAATATCTCATATAGCCTTAAATTTTTAATAAGATCAAATCCTTATAATTTGAATAACAATTATGCATTGTGGTAGAGTTTTAAGTAGTGATTTATTGTCTTGATGTAACGTTATACTTATGGAGCATATTTGTATTTAATATGTTGGACAAATTAAATAGCATTTCATAAAAATTGAGATTAGAGGCTGGAATCAACAGTCTAATTTGTAGAAGAGAGAGAATGTGGGACGAATGAGGTCTTATTTGATTTAAGGGCATACCTTGTACATCTTATAAGAATCAGTAAAACAAAAGATATGTTAAATCATAAATTTCAATTCAATGAATACTATGCTAAATTTTGTGGTCAAGAAAAACTTATAATACGCATTGGTGTACATTTTTTTTTCATTTGTAGACGACCCTTAAAAACATTGTCATTGAGAGTTACTGTTAGTGAAAAGTGTTAAGTCCCACATAGTAAATGAAATGAGAATTTGAATTTTTTATATGGATTTGAATAATCTTCTCATCATAAATTAACTTTTGAGGTTGAGTTAGACTAAAAATTCATTATTTACATGATATTAGAGTCAGACTCATTCTAATTTTTTGTTCACCGATGTTGGACCTCCAAATTATATTACTCACGCTTCAGTTAACAAGATCTGGACGTGCGGGGGAGTGTTGAGAGTCCCACACAAAAAATGAAATGAGAATTTGGGACGTGAAAGTTAAGAGATAACTAACAAAAATAAAAAAAATCGTCTTATTGACTTCATGGTAACTGTTAGACTTGTCTGTAGTGTCGATTCGGGCTTGTCCTGTCTCAACTGGCTCAATTCACAACTTGAAAGTGTCGGATATGAGTCGGACCTATTTTTGGAACCTTGGACCCTATTCGACCTCCTAACCTTTACCCCTATAACGAGACCAAAATGGGCCCATTTTATTAAGGAGTTGTTTTTCTTTATTTTGTATTTGCTTTCTATTATATATAGAGAACCTATTAAATTTATAGAAAAAATAATTAAGATATAATACCAAATTAAAATAGGAAAGAAAAACTCCTTACTTTACTAGTTTTTAAATTTGAAATTTTGATTCTTTAAAATGAATGATTAGTGAAAAGATTATATTCTTGAAATACATAAGAATTTTAGTTTAATCTTATCAAAAAAATAAATACAAGAACAGAAAATGAAGAAAAGCTTTATACTTAATTTATTTTTACAATTTGAATTTTGATTCTTTGAATAATGATTAATCCTGAGATTAATTAATTAAATAAGCTTCTGTGATATGCGTCATACGCCAAGAAAAATAATTTTCGTTAATAATAACTAGACATGTTTAATCAACTTTTTTCTTGTTGCAAACCTGCATTTCTAGAGTTGAAGATAAATTTTGATTTCTATTTTTTTTCAAATTATGCATATTTTAAACAAGTAACAGTTTGTAGTCCTACTAACAATATTTGCTCAGTCCACAATTACACTACAACACTTCGAAAGAACCATAATATGTTAAATGCAAAACTTTGATACTCTTAAGATCTTAAGCTACTGGAGCAACTGACATCTATTTACAATTTTTTTTACTGTGAGAAAATGAATAGCGCTTGCCGAATGCTGTTAATGCGTTAAAAGTTTCTAGAGGATCAACATAAAATGAAATTATTGAGGTAAAACAACAATTTATTTTATATCTTTTTGTAATTTTATTTATATGTGTAAAGAATGAATCTTGGGCCTAACTCAACCCCAAAAGCTAACTTGTAGGGTGAGGATTGTCCAAATCCATATAAGGAGTTCATGTTCTCATTCCATATCCGACGTGAGACTCTTAACACTCCCCCGCACGCCCAGACCTTGTTAAGTGAAGTGTAAATATAATTTGGGGGCCCAACATCGGTGAACAAAAAATTAGAATGAGTCTGACTCTGATACCACGTAGAATTGTATTAATTCCATAATATGTTTCAATAATATTAAACTTATCAATCTAACTAAATTGCTTGCGTAGAATGACAGTATGATTTTGTAATTCCTACCGTATACAGACCTGAACGAAAGCAACGAATCTTCTTAATTACACACAGGTTCTTTGGTGATTATTTGAATACCAGAATGAAAAGTTCTATTTTCACTTTTTTTTTTGTCTAACTTTTCATTGTATGTTAGTTTTACGTATTTATATCTTCTTTGCTTCAAATTTGAAGTGGGATCAGGTCAAAAAATTCTATAAGGCATCACACATGCATTTTATGTGGTGCACAACAGGTGACATGTTTCTATGTGGTTTAAAATCGGTAAACATTGTATTAGATGAAGTAATAAATATCGCAGATTATCTGTATGTTTAGTAAAGTTGATAAGTTTAATATTATTGAAACATATTATGGCATAATCCTATATTATATGATCTCAGAGATCTATGTTTTGTGGCCACACCAACCCTTAGTTGCCAGAGTACGCTTAACTAAGGGTTGGTGTGGCCACAACTACAACTACTGGCGCGCTGGAGAAGGGGCAATTGACTTCCTCCTTTCATTCTTCTATTCAAGTGAGAGGTCCGTAGTACCCGAAGCACTGGAGTGATCCAGTAGCCGGTCAGGCCTTTCAGTCAGTTCCGATTCGGTTAGCTACTTAGGGTGAACCGGCTGTTTAAGTCGTGAAAGAGCCGCTTGCAACATATTATTTATATAATAATAATAGATATATAATATTATATTATATATCTATCTATAAGCAAAAAGAAAAAATGAAAATCTTTTTTGGAGAACTATAGAGCATATTCAGCTTTTACCAGCTCTCCCAGCCAACAACCTGCTAACCCTAAGCTTGCAAGCATCTTGGTCACATCTAAGTGCCTATTCAATTGTTCTATTTAGGATAGAAAGAAACACTGGAGGTTTGGAACCCTGAGTACAGTGTTCCGGCAGCTTCTTTGTTTGCTACTATTGCCATACCCACATCGCATTCGCCTCCCATTGTAGTCGCCTTCTTTATATGGCAAGCGCTACCCGGGTGTTTTATTTCATGCTCATGAAGATAAGAATCAAACGTGAGCTGTCGTGTGTTCATACTCCGCTGCAGATTGAAGCTGTTCTGACTGCTGTATCTTTTTTGAACCGAATACTTTCCAAGCCACTGCACTAACATGTCACACTTTGGCCAAGTATCCTACAAATAGACTCTCGAGAGCCATAAGTATTAAAGAAATGGCCATATGAATGGGTGTATCACGACATCGTAAGATGTCTCGCCCGAATGAATTAGTTGGTACTAGAAATGTTAGAAAAAGTGAACGAAAGGAGTAATAAGAAGTGAAAAGGACAGAGACAATTTCAGAAAAATGAGAACTGATTCGACTTTTGCCTTATCATAAATGGGTTGTTTGTCCAGGTAAAAGGGACGATAGGCGAGAGGTGTAAGCACGGCGAGGTGTGAATTCAGTTGGCTCTTAGAGTATAGCCTCTCTCGGGGTTAGCGATAAGAGCACACCGGCCCATGTGGTAGCGGGCGAACTAAGGATTTCGTGCTTGCAAGGAAGCGTGCAAGTGGGTGAACGCATCACCAGCCAAGCTAGTCACTTGTGCTGAGTGATCGCTCGCTATCTGGCTAAAAAAGATGGTCCGGAAGCTTCCTATCTCCTAGCAAGCAAGACGAGAAAGAGAGAAGGAAAAAAAGAATTATTGATGGATAGGTAACATACCTCCTATTGATAGTTGTATTATATGGGATGTCATTGTATGTGACAGTTTCTCTGACATTTTCTTGCAATTTATAAGCCACAGCTACTTCGACGTTTCCAATTAGAGGAACTGCTTCCTGCGTCTGCGGTCGTTGCAGCTAAACTAACGGAGGAAGGAGGAGGGTGGCCAGAATCAATTTTAAACCATCTGCTAGAGGTTGTAACAATCCGAATGATCTCACTACATTAGGACTCTTTCGACGTGGTATCACGATGTCTTATTTATCCAAGAAAGAATGCCTATGATTGGACAAGACAGTAGGAAAACCAATCCCAAAAAGTTGTTCCAAGAGTCTCCGCTAGTTGAACCGCGTCCGGCGGAAATTAAAATCCCAGTGCCAGGGAAGCTGCATCTACTGCTTCATTTCATCCAAATTCTCGGCTGGCCATTTCCAAATCGTAGTATTCCACAAGTGAATAAATATAAAAGGATAACACATCACACATATATAAGGATGAGATATAGGTAAAATACCTAATGTATAATACAATATTTTTGATTTATAAGAAGAAATGGTTGTGAAGAATATTTTATGCTTTGTGCTTGAAAGCTTAGTTGTTATCAACATCATATCTCAACTAAGAAAAATACTTAGAGGTTAGAACTAGTTTATCTTCTGATCACTATATATTGCCAGGGGTGGCACTATATGATCACTGCATAGGAGACTTCTGCCTCGTGTCTGTCTGGAAATGCATAGAAATGACCCCGATCATCCGAAGTCTAAGCACCCTCACATCCACCACCTTAGCCGGACTGAGCACCACCTAGACTTGTCTGAGGGCCACCTTTGTCGCCATGAGAACCACATCAAGTATCTTGGGATACACATCTAGCTAGTTGGCCCGTTGCTCTCGATCCAGAGCCCTGATACTTGTCACTATGCCTAAGTTTGGGACAATCCCTCTTGAAGTGCCCAAGATCACCATGGCATAGCAGCATAGTCAGGAGTCTGTCCTCCGACCCTAGTATGATATCCATCAGAATTAAGTAACCGGCTGAATACCATGAGCTATAGACTTCAGAAAGCTCATCATACGAACCAAGGTATCATGAAGCACCAGTGTAGCAATGAAACCCGGGGGTGCCTGATTTGGCCCTATCTCGTCAGCCTAAACCTGCTCATCCTTATCAATATGAACCTCATCATCCTTCGAAATAGCCTCAGGCCCCGAATAGTATGCTCAGTCATGAGCCCGAGTAACTGCAGGTGCTCGGCCTCGGACTGCAACTCAAGGTTTGCCTCTACCTTTACCTCACCCTTGCCCCGTGCACCACATCTGACAACGGGTGCCGGTGCAGGTGCGGGATCCTGATCTCCTCTTGTGACTGATCTAGTCCTTACCATTCACGAGAAAGAGCGAAACAAAGAGATTTAGAATTCAATCATAATCAAATCATATGAAAAAAATAAAAGAATTGAAATTTCATAAATGTCTTATACCCTCTCGAAGATAGGTATGAAGTTCTTCGTACCGATCCGCAAGACTCTACTAGACATTGCTTATGCACTTATGAAACTATTAACCTAGTGCTTTGATACCAATTTGTCACGACCCAAAATTTCATTGTACCATGAGGGCACCTACCCTAACCCGTAGGCGAACCCCAATCATACAACATAAGAAATGCAGAAGTAAATGCATAAATTAAAGAAATAAAGGACAAGTAATTAACAAGTCTTATGAGATAATACATAATCTAAAAGAAATCTCAAATGATCCAATAGTCATGAGTACAAAGCTCTAAATACGGTACAAGTTTGAAACTGAAGTAACAGTACTGTTTGAATGAAAAATGACAGAATCATAATGTAGAGAAAAAGTTTCAATGTCGGGAATGCACTAACGGCTCACCCTGGACTCCCAATCGATCACCAAGTTGTGCTCTAACTGCTCCTTCGTCTTCCGGCTCGGTACCTACACATAGAGTTCAACAAGCGTAGAGTGAGTACAGGAAACACGTGTACTCAACAACATCGTCGACTGACCCTAGCTATAACGGTGGCGAGGGTTGGTACTTTCCAATACCTCTCCACTAATTAGTTAATTAAGTATGATTAAAAATTTGTTAACCCACCTATCAATCGTTCTACAGTTCAACAATATAAAAGTATTTACAAGTCTCTCAGAGTTATACTAGGATTAAGCCACAAAGTTACTAGGTCAGCCTAACCCAATTCAGAGCGTCTAGTCCCATCAAGTCTTTCAAATCAACTATCACACACATATATGTATAAGTTATCAATAATTCTTTCTATCAAACCAGAAGAGTATAAGTATATCAGAAATTAACACCGAGCATACAAAGCACTAAATACATATCTGAGTATAGATGAATACAATGCAAATGATGCGTTGCTGCAGTAGCTATCACGTGACCCATGGGGGACTCATGAGGTCCATATACCAATTTGATCCCATCGGATATGTAACATCCCAGAATTTTGGACAATAATTTGAGCACCTAAATGAAGGAAATAAACCCGAGCATTGGAAAGATTTATGTTATAATTACGTATGCTAATAAAGAGTTTAGCATATAAAAGGATAAAATTCCGAAATAATTTTGGACACAACAAGTGTGATGACGGGGAGCAGAAATAAATTTGGTGCGTGCACAAAGAAGTTATGGACTAGTGTCATATTACAAATTATGACATTGAGGATATGAAGGTTTTATAAGTTATTAAGATTTAAGTGAATTGAGATCACTGAATTAATTATGTGTGTGATTGATGAGTTATAAGGAGGTAGATCACTTAATTAAATTAAGTGATCGTGCATGTGAAAGCAACGTGGCGTTAAATTGAGCTCTCCACCACCAAAAGATGGCTGGGTGGGAGACACAATAATGGGTATTAAATGACACTTAGAGTTGTTCAATAAATCCCATTTAGTAACCTATTTTGTCTTGAGAAATCCCTGAGATCAAGTAACATCCCATTCGTTATTTTATTTGGAGAAATTGCTACCTTTCCATTGTTTTGAGTTCTGTGTGATGCCTTGGAAATTAATGGCCGTAATTCGTAGGTAACATGGGCAACAAAGGTTAGCAAAAACGTGTAGCAAACTGTTGGAGTTCATATTTTCAATTGAGAAATTATTTGAAGAGTTGGTAATCGAAGTATGTTAAGGCAAATTATTTCTTTCTTTTGGCATGTTCCGTGTAACGAAATATAGCCGTGATATTGCTCCATAATTTATTCTACTCTTAGTAGTTAAGAATATTTATGTTATTGATTCATATGCTAAAATCATATCTAAATATGTGTCTAAGTCCTTATTAAGGCATGTGGAAAAAGATGTTAATATTTACAGTGTCAGCTAAATGTACATGTTAAATATTCAATGTTAGACAAAGGGGCAAGGATATTATTGTCATCCGGTAAATTCAAAGAAGGTTTTATTATCATTCATACATTTTCATTTTCATTGCATTCATATATTACCCTGGACCACTTGTGCTATGCACACTACTATATGGTAAATATTGTATATATATATGTAGGGGATATGGGAAAAGGGAAAGGCTTTATATATGCACATCACCTGCAGCTGGTACAGACTATCACAAAACAGCCCTAAGAGGCCACATATCGAGCCTGTGTGGTCAAAGTGGATGCATGTGTAGCTAAGACGATATGAATGCCTGTGTGGCCAATACGATATAACCTGATGCCTACAGAGGCGGTTATGAGAGGATTCCTGTGTGGACATTAGTATACCGCATTTGCATTATGCATACATTCATTAATCATTACATGGTGTGGTGTCCACAGAGGTTGTTTTGGTAAGGAAGGTGCCCGATGATGCCGATGGATATGTATACTGCATTGTGCATAACATTTAGGCATATGTATTAGGGCCCTCAGAGGCATTTACTGCTGGTCAGTTGTTTTTGTTTCAGTTGTTGTTCTATCTCTATTATACTATTGTTCATGCCTGACATACTCAGTACATCAGTCGTACTGACATCCCTTTTGTCGGGGGACGTTGCGTTTCATGCCCGCAGGTTTAGTTAAAGAAGGTGACGGTTCACGCTAGTAGATTGCTGGTTCATCTGATGTCGGAGCACTCTATTTATTTCAGAGTTGCATTTGGTCGTGGTATATTATTTTTGCATCTGCATATGGGTATGGCGGGGTCATGTCCCGTCCTTGTGATATCATGTATTCTTTAGAGGCTTGTAGACAAGTGTCATGTGGTTAGTTGTCATGTGTGGCCTTGTCGGCCTTGGTATGGGTATGTTTATATATAAGATGGTTACCTGATTTTCATAATTTTCTTTCGTCTTAGTCCGTAATTAATTACAATTAGATGTTAAATGTACGAATGGCGGTACCCAGCGGGTGGGATCCGGGTGTCCGTCGCGGCCCTCCGGTTTGGGTCGTGACAAACTTGGTATCAAAGTATGTCTGTCCTAGGGAGTCTACAAGTCGTGTCTAGTAGGGTCTTGTTTATGGGTATGTTGTGCACCATACTTATAAGCAGGAGGCTATCTAACATTTAGGGATGGTTTCCCTTCTTTCATATCATAGATCGTGCAGTAGAGCTGAGTTTTAAGATTCGAGTTTAACTAGTGCCTGTTACGGATTCAGTAATGCCGGTTACCAAAAAGACTTCGGTTAGTTTATACTCGTAGCCAGTAAATGAACGATTTCTACCAAGATGGTTGATACGCCAGAAGGGCAGTATTATTGTTAAAATTTGAGATCATGAGAAGTTGTCTCACTCATATACGGAAGATGGAAGAAATAATGCAAGCCTGAAAAGCGAAATGTTTAGTAAGGTAAATGAAGTACTAAGCATCGGAATGTAGGAGATTGTAAGGATTTTTCTTTGTAGACTTTATCATATTTACGATTACAGCAGTACCTTCTTCCAGAAGGATTATGATTAGCAGAGATATTGAAGTTGGATTGAGTGTAAATACGAGTGTTATGCTGACCATTGAGTACGAGAAGTATGTCACAATCAAATGATGGTGGTAGGGAATATGAAAACAGTTAATGGAATGATATGATTAAGTATCAAGGCAGAAATGTTTTCCGCTTAGTGACAAATATTATGAAGAATTACAACAAGAAGGATAAAGGTGAATGCGATTATGGTTATGCGGGTCTCACAAAGGTATGATTATTTTAGAACGACGTAAGGATCAATGGTGGAGGAGGAACATAAGGAACTCTTCGGTCAAAGGTGGCGATTCTCGGGTGTTCAGGAAGGGAGTATGAGAGTTCTGATGTAGTGATGTATGAAGGTAGTTGTATTCGCTGGTTACGCGACAAGGATTAGATATGTCACCCCAACATTCGAGGACGAATGTTTCTAAGGGGAGAAAGATGTAACATCCCGAAATTTTGGACAATAATTTGAGTACCTAAATGAAGGAAATAAACCCGAGCATTGGGAAGATTTATGTTATATTTACGTATGCTAATAAAGAGTTTAGCATATAAAATGATAAAATCCCGAAATAATTTTAGACACAACAAGTGTGATGACGGGGAGCGGAAATAAATTTGGTGCGTGCACAAAGAAATTATGGACTAGTGTCATATTATAAATTATGACATTGAGGATATAAAAGTTTTATAAGTTATTAAGATTTAAGTTTATTGGGATCACCGAATTAATTATGTGTGTGATTGATGAGTTATACGGAGGTAGATCACTTAATTAAATTAAGTGACCGTGCATGTGAAAGCAATGTGGCGTTAAATTGAGCTCTCCACCCCCAAAAGATGGCTGGGTGGGAGACACAATAATGGGGTATTAAATGACACTTAGAGTTGTTCAATAAATCCCATTTAGTAATATATTTTGTCTTTAGAAATCCCTGAGATCAAGTAACGTCCCATTCGTTATTTCATTAGATATATAAATATTGGCCTCCTATGTGTCCAAGATCATCCAGATGATCGGCCTATTATGGCAACAGTAGTTGCAATGATTTGCAGTGACACGATCCTTCCATCTCCAAAGCCACCTGCATTTAGCCAAAGTAGAATCCCAAATGAATCAAGTCCATCAGCTCCTAGAACTAATACATGCTCCATGAATGTCATTTCTGAATCAGTTGTTGAAGGGCGATAAGACACAATGTCTTATTGGCTTTATTTCTTCATGATCAGAGCCTCCCCAAAGTCTCTACACTCTAGTGCTCCTATATGTTCATGCCTGTATCTTCTAGTCTCATTATACTTCTTAGAATCACATGGCATTATCTCTAATAAGTTCATATGTCCAAATATATGAATCCAAGAGTGAGATTTTACCTTATTAAATAGTGAACTAATAGAATATTTCCACAATTAATTACATCTCCTATATTAGGTAAAATTATATTTCTCTTGTAATTATGATTGATTAGTTACCTAGTGTGTAGCAAAGTAAATATTTCTGTAACACTATATATATTGTAAATCATTAATGAATAAGATCAAGGTGATATCCAGAGTTGCAACAACTATAGTGGTATCAAGCTGTTGAGCCACACTATGAAAGTCTGAGAAAGAGTCGTGGAAATGAGGGTGAGAAGAGGCGTGTCTATTTCTGAGAACCAGTTTGGATTCATGCCGGGGTATTCGACTACAGAAGCCATCCATCTTATTAGGAGGTTGGTAGAGCAGTATAGGGAGAGAAAGAGAGACGTACGTATGGTTTTCATCGACCTCGAGAAGGCATATGACAAAGTCCCTAGGGAGGTTCTATGGAGATGTTTGGAGGCGAGAGGTGTACATGTGTGTAACATCCCGTACTTTCGGGCCATGGTTTGAACAACTAGGTGTATGTAAATAGGTCCGAGCGTTGGAGAATTTATGTCGTATTCACGTACGCAAATAAAAAAGCTTAGTATATATTATATAAAATGATGTGATCCCGAAATAATTTAGAACTTAATAAGGGTGACGATGTGGATTAATAATGATAGTTGTATGTCCCCAAAGAGGTTATGGACTAGTGCTATATCGCACGATTATGACATTGAGTATATGAAGGTGTTATAAGTCATCAAGATTTAAGTGAATTGAGATCAAGAAATTAATTTCGTGTGTAATCGCTTAAATGGGGAATTATAGTAGAGGAACATAATTAATTAATTAATTAATGGATAGAATTAAACTTGGTCCACGTGGGACCTTGTTAGTAAGGCAGAATGTTTTATTTGTATTGCCTGTAAATGAATAAGGTAATGGTGGCATTAGTTTAGGATGAGTGTCAGATGTAGATTAAGAAAAAGCCACGTGTGTGATGGTGTGTCCTATCCTGCGTTCACTAGGGATCTAAGGCTGGCTATATCTCTTAATGGTATAGAGGGGCAACAACCTTTCTCGAGAAAACATAGGCAAAGTAGAAATTGCATATATTATAAACCACCTAAGCAAATATGTATAATGCAATTTGGTTCTAAAAGAGAGGCATCGTGAGTTAGAAGCAACAACATAAGTTCAATTTTGAGGTGGTAGTAATTCTTGGCATACAAGATCGAAGTGCTATACGGCGTATACATTGGGTCGACGAGTGATCCGACAAAAGGTATGTTAATGCAAATCATTTCTTTCTTTTGACATGTTCTAAGTACGAAATGTAAACGTAATAATGTCTCATAAATAACTCTACTCTTAGTAGTTAAGAATGTTCATGTTATTCATTCCTATTGTCAAAGCATGTCTAACTATGTTCCTAAATCCTTATTAAGGTATATGAAAAATAAATGTTAGTATTCATAATGTTGTCGGATGTGAAGCAATATTACATCACTCCGACAAATTTATAGTGTCTTATTATCATTATCATTCATGCATTACATTCATGTACATACCTTGACCTCAAATGAGTTATATACTCTACTATATGTATGCATTATATATATGTATGGGGAATGGGAAAAGGGATACGTCGTTATATACGCACACCACCTGCAACTAGGGATGGCAGGTGGGTATAATTTTGCGGATTCCGCACCGCACCCGCTCCAATTGGGGCGGGTATGGGTATAACTTTGGCGGGTAGTAGGCGGGTATGGGTATTGAAAATGTACCCGTCACGGGTAGGCGGGTAGGTGGTGGATTTGCAGTCATATCCGCCTACCCGCCCGCCTACCCGCCTACCCGCCCTTGCCCGCCTACCGCCCTTGCCCGCCTTACCCGCCCGCCTACCCGCCTAGCTTATATAGCTAAAATAATATCTGAGTTTTGTCTACATTTGTAATATATAGTTATTTGGGTGGATAATTTTTTGGGTTTCTTAGAAATTTTATTTTCTTGATTCTTTGTTGTGCAATGGGAAAGAGGTGAAAAAAATGGGTGGCGGGTAGGCGGGCGGGTAGGCGGGCGGGTAGGTGGCGGGTAGGCGGACGGGTAGGTAGGTGGCGGGTATAGGAATATACCCGCCTAGGCGGGTATGGATGTTGAAAATTGTACCCGCCACGGGTGGCGAGTAGGTGACGGGTATAATTTTTTTTGGCGGGTACGGGTGCGGGGGAGGGGGTACCCGCACCCGCCCCGCCCAATTGCCATCCCTACCTGCAACTGGTACATATATACACGATAATGATTATGCCCACAGAGGCTGATATGATATGATGGGATGCCCACAGTGGCTTGATGGCGTTGTATATTCATATGTATATGAAAGACCGCATTTGCATTGTGCATGGAATTTAGGCATATTATGGCCCTCAGAGGCATTCTACACAGACATGATACTTATGCATACCATGGCCCTCAGAGGAATTCTACACAAACATGATACTTATGCATATTATGGCCCTTAGAGGCATTCAATACATGTTGGTTGTTTCTTGTCTCATATTACTTTCAGGTCTCTGTTATGCTATTCTTCATGCCTGACATACTCGGTACATCAGTCGTACTGACGTCCCTTTTATCGAGGGATGTTGCGTTTCATGCCCGTAGGCTCAGGTAGACAGGGTGACGGTTCGCACTAGTAGGTTGCTGGTTCAGCTGATATTGGAGCACTCTACTTGTTCCAGAGTTGCATTCTAGTCATGGCACAGTATTCTTGATATGAGTTATCCGTTGAGTTAACCCATTTTTTATCCGTGTTAAATATGAGCGGATCGTATAATTAATTCATTTTAAACCCACTTGACCCGTCCATATCCGGCCCGACCCGCCCATTTTCCACCCCTAATCACATGTGTCAATATACTTGGCTAGCAAGTGAACTATGAGAGCAAGCAAAAATATGTGGAGGACATATTTTAGATTTATTTTTTCTTTTCTCTTTTTGAGCTTGGAGCCCAAGTTTGGTCATCTATAAATGATGACCATTCTTCATTGTTTAATCCGTCTCAAAATCATACAATCCATAATAGTGACTAGAGAGTTGAGAGTGCAATTCTCTTAGGTGTAGATGGGAAATCTCCCCTTCCTTTAATTAATAATATACATGCAACTGTTCTCTGGTGAACGTATGATTATTTTGATCCAAATCACGTTAAATCATGTGTTCTTTCTTTTACGTTTCTACTAACATAAAGTTTATGTGTATTTTGGTAAAGACACAACAGTTTGCAGAAAGATGTGCTTATTCATTGTGGAAGGCACTTCTCTTTGAAAAGGTATATTGTCTAATAACAACATACTTTGGAAGAGCTCTTCTGAGTATATGACAATCTTTAATGAAAGAATGCATCTACCTATTCAATTGTACATAGAAATAGCCAAGTGAGTTTATTTTTTATAGTTTACATTTTTTTTATGTAAGAAAAAAACACACACACATATATATATATATTTCGACAGATATATTATATATATATTTCGAGAGATATATTATAAATACCTCTTCTATTTATATTATATTTAGTACATTAATGGTGTAGTTTATGACCGCGCAAAATACAGGCAATTAAACTAAATTTTGGGCGAAGTGCATAAATACTCAATTTTATAACTATTGTCTAAGTTGTAATAGATTTTTTTCTTTGCAAATTTTCGACTTCAAGACAACTTCAAACATACGGGATTAGAGTTGCGAAAATTCATGTATGAAGTTTGGAAAACTTCGAACAATTTTTTCCTTAAATGTGGCCTTGTCAAGGCCATACTTTGGATATTTCTACCTAAAATTTGGCCTAGATTGCCATGACCAACTTTAGTTTACATGAAATTCAGACAAATATATCGCAGAATTCTAGATATATATATATGGCTAAATTTCAGACATCATGAAGTTCAGACATATATAGGAATAAACTTTAGACATATTTGAACTTCAGACATTTTTTTTGAACCTCACACATATATATATCTAAACTTCAAACATTTTTGCATGATGTTTGGGTGAGCAAATTTTTTCCTAGAAATCAAACTCATTCTTCGAATTTAGTATTCTAACACCCAATCAAATTTGAAATATAAGTCTCAAATATCATAAATCAAACCTCAATCATCAATTTTAATAAATTTAACAATTCTATTTTAGCAATAGTGATTTGTCAGTACTTTCAATTTCTTTTTAGCAATACCCACTTGATTTGAACTCATTTTTCATATTCAAAATTCAAATCTTTAAAGTATTATTATTCAACTGAAATAAATTCAAACGATACTATTGTACAACAAATAAAAGGAGGATGAAGAGGAGAAGGAGGATGAAGAGGAGAAGAAATAAAAGAAGAAGAAAAAACGGAGAAGAAATAATTCATCTGAAGTTATTTATACTAAGTACATATTAAACTTTTCTAAAAAAGCATTATAAATTAAAGATAAAAAGCTCAAATATACCCTCGAAATAAAAAAAAATGGCCTATGCATGCCACTCGTTAATAGTTGGGCATAAAAATATCATCACCGTGACACATTTGGTTCATTCGTGCCACTAACCACTAACAAAGTCCTACTACTATCAAATTTTGTCACGTGACATAATTATCTAAACCATTCATTACTTGTCAGCACCTACCCCTCTCCCCCCCTTTACAAGTGTCATATGTGAGTCATTTCATTAAGTTTAGTGACATATTTGAGCCTTTTTACAATCCCTTATATACATAACTCTCATGGTAACAAACCTAACTTACGTTATTATTTTTGTCATTGATGCATGACCTTCATACTTTTAGAATCATATTCGTATATAAACCTCCATATTTTCTAATTTTATGTAATAAACCTATAAGGACAAGTTTGTCCCTTATACTAATAACATTATTATTTTACATGAAAAAACTATACTCTCTTATTTGATTGGATTATGAATCTAATCTTATACTATATCATTCACAATTTTAACGTATTTTATGGCTCTTTAAAAAGATCTAAAAATGCATAATATTTGTTTTAAGAAAAAAAAGTTAAGTTTAAAGGAGAGTACACTAATGAGGTGTACGTGGGCGTGAAAGTACATATGAGTGTGTAAATTAAGAGAGTGAAAGTACATATGAGTGTGTAAATTAAGAGAATGTATGTCTTTTCATGGTGAAATCTGGGGTGTTAGTAGTGGTTGGGGCGTGATAAGAGATTAGAAAAAGGCTCAAATATTGAACTTAATGAAATGTCTCACATATGCCACATAAAAGGTGAAGGGTTTAAATAACGCTACGTGGAAAAATCTGATAGTAATATAGCTATGTTAGTGATTAGTGGCACAAATGAATCAAATATGTCACGATAGTGACATTTTTATGGCCAACTACTAATGAGTGACATGAATAGAGCTTTTTCCCTAATTTAATTAAATGGGGGCAATCAAATAAAGAAGCTATTTTTTACGCTTAAGGGGCACACTCCTACTTTGGGCTTTTATATGAACGTACCCAGGAGTAGGGGTGGCAAAATTAGCCCAAGTTCAAATGACCCACCCAAGGTTTGATGGATTTGGGCAAGAATAATTTTTATGATGGGTTGATTTGAGCTAGCTCAAGTTGACTCATCATAAATCAACAGCTCAAATGAACCCATGATGATGCCCAAACTTAACTCACAAAAATACTCAATCTTATCCATTAGAGCTTCACTCTAGATTAAGATTTTTATTTATAAATAATTATTTAAAATTTTTCTTTATTATTTCGAAACAATAAAAATACATCAACGCACCCCAATCATCCAACACACTAACCCCCACCCCACCACTGAACCACCCTCACATCTCTCGCCCTACCTTGCCTACTCCCTACCACCTCTACCTCCATCTACCCCACCTACCTCCACTTACCCCATCCACCCCACCTACCCCACCCTCATTTGCTCTACCCTCTCCTTAAATTTCTATTTCATATTTTTATACTTTTATAAAAATTTATAAAAAATATGAAGTTTTTCTTCTTCCCTCCTCCCTTACCCCCACCTATCGCTCCCTACCCCCATTCTTAAATTTTTTATTTTATATATATGTTTTTACTTTTATAAAAAAGCTATTAAAAATATCAAAAAAAATTCTTACCCCCCTCTCTCCCAATCTATCCCCACCCCTTACCCCTAGCCCCTACCCCATTCCTAAATTTTTATTTATATAAAACATTTATAAAAAAATTCTTACCCCATCACCCAACCCCCCGGGCCTACTATCCCCCTGTCCTCCCACTTCACCCCAAATTTTCTATTTTATATATTTATTTTACTTTTATACAAAATTTATAAAAAATGAGAAAAATTTGTTTACCCCATCACCCAACCCCCCTTACCCCTCCCACCGCGAAGTTTTTACTTTATATATTTATTTTACTTATATGAATTTTTTATAAAAAATGAGAAAATTTTCAAATATCATACAAAATAAAAAAAACTTCATAGAATGTAAGTTTGAAATTTATTAAAGTAATAGGCTAAGTTGGGTTATAACCATTATTTAGCTCATCTTGACCCATCCATCTTAGCCGAAGTAAGCTTTGGGCGGGATTGAGCATTGACCCATCTATTGATTCAGCCCATCTTGACCACCCAACTTCAGTCCAAATGGTCTATCTGCCATCGCTACATAGGAGAGACCATAATTTCGTGATTTTTTTTTGCGCGGATTGACATTTTGCACCGGTCTTTAATTTTTGCTCCTTAAATCACTAGTCTTTAATTTTAACCCCTACTTCTCATTTAATAAAAATTTGTTGGTTAAACTATTCTTTATTCGTGTGTGTACTACTCTGGGTTCGAATCCAACAGAGGCAAGAAAAGGGAAAAAATTCGCAAGACAAGATTTTCATAAAAATTATGCCTATTCGGCTAAAGTTGTATAGAGATTATGCCTCTTGGGGCATAGCGTCCATGTAACTAGCCGGAGAAGGCATCTCTTAATTTTTCAACGAAAATTTTCGTAAGGAATAGTTACATAGAAACTATGTCCCTCTCTATACAAATTTGGTTGAATAGACATAAAATTTTGCATTGTGTTTTTTTTTACTCTACTAAAATTCAAACCTACAATCTCAATGATATTTTCGATTATTTCTTTTAGATGTTGAACAAAAATTTAAGACCAACAATTTGAGGGCCAAAAATTAAAGATCACCCTAAAATAAAGGGGTAATTGGCCCACGAACCGTATCTAACGTCTGCGCCAACTAGGCCCAGGTCTGGCCTTCAAAGAGAAAGAGAGAGAGAGAGAGGGGGGGGGGGACTAGAGAGAGAGAGAGATGAGAGGAGTGGGAGGGCCATTGTTATGCATCGGCGATCTGCTGAGTGACGTCGGAGAAAGTGATGCCGCCGGTGATCAGCTTCCAATCAAAATAACTTCACCGGAGGACTACAATTCAAGCCTCCAATCCTCCGATCTAAACAACCTCTTCCAGGTTCTCTTCCACACACTCTCTCTATCATTGTTCATTCTTTTTATTACTAAGTTTTTGCAAACTTATATGATGAAATGACAAAAATGATAACCTATGTGAATGTAATAAATTGAAAGAGAGCCCAAACTGATTCGTACAAATGTGATCTTTCCGCATCGCCTGCAGAGGCGAATCCAGAATTTTAAGAGGATGGGTGCACCATTACATTTAAAGGCTGGTTTAGAAATTAAAATAAAAAGACACAAAAGTGCAGAAAGTTGGGTTTGATCACTCGACCTTAAGGAATTAAACCCAGCGCTTAACCAGTGCATCACTCAGTCTCATTTGATCATAGTTCCTTCGGTTAATATTAGATATGTTTTAAGAATTATACATATAATATACCGCGAGTTTGGTCTGATGACCATGGGTTCATGTGACCCATTTTTTCTACATAAATTCGTCCCTGATCGCCTGACCTCGTTAAGAAAGCTATGTGAAAAATAACCTTTTCATCAGAATCGGGAGCAAAATCCTGCCAAGTAGCCAGAAGACTTTCCCTAAAGCAAGTTACGGTGATCTTCAAAACAATTCCTAGACATCATCACAACATTCTGTGTATAAATTCACCAATACAACCTGTTATGGTGATCACCGGGTACCAGGTTTTGGCCACAAATCCTTAGGGATCGCCATGATTTGTTTAGCATTTGTGGCTGAAAATCCTGGCAGATTGTCAGGATTTATGGCCAAATCCTAGTGATGAACATAACATGTTGTATAGACATATAAAAGTAAGGTTTTGCTTGTGTTTCCTATAGTGATGAGAAGTTAATTCCATTTCATAATTTTAAAATATCCACCTTATGTGATTGTTCATGTGAGCAGAAATTTTAGGTGAATTTGCTGTTAGTGCTATAATTTTGGGGACACATGCTTTCGGAACTGATATTTATCTCTGAAGTTAGTTAGTAGTTTGCAGTAGACAATAGGAATTGCTGCGAGAAAAACCCTGACATTACTATTTGGGAAATATAAAGAGGTCTTAACTTCATGCACCATATTAGGTAACAATTAGTGTGTTTGCATTTTCCACTCTATTTAGTGTTAAAATTCTGATGCGCGTGAAAGTAATGTGTTTAAAATCATTTGCTTTTCTTACTGCTGCAATTATGTTGACAGTATTCTTCTCCTGTGGTGATCAAGGGCTATGAGTTCCCCTGCAAGCGTTTGGTGCTTGATGATAAAAATTAGGCTATGATGGGAGGATAAACAGGAAAGAGCTGAATAGGGAAACTTTTTGACGCACATAAAAATCCCTGTAGGAAAAGAACTGAAGGGTGAACTTTTTGACGCACATAAAAATCCCTGTAGGAAAAGAACTGAAGGGGGAACTTTTTGAAGCACCTAAAGATCCTCGTAGGACCTTGCCAAAACCTACATTGTGTATATTTTGACTTTGATCAGCAATTGTGAAACTCTTAATAGAATATGGTGAAACAGTAAACTATGTTTTATTCACCTTTTTTCTATTTCAGCCTGGCTTAGGATAGTTTGCACCTTAATTGGGTAAGTTTAATTCATCCACCGTACACGTTGATAGTTTTTTTTTCTTGGAAAGGAACATTTTGCTTGTCTATGACCTCTGTTTATAGCACTACTTGCTATATTTTATTTCCAGGAGATCATTTTGCTTTTTGAATGCACTGGTAATATTCTTCCTTCGGCACTCTACCCTCGCCAGATCCCACGTTGTGTGATTTCGCTGAGTATGTTGTTGTTGGATCTTTAAGTCACATAGCAAGTTAATGTTTTGCTAATTTTTACGAAAAGTATGAGCAGCTGAACAAGGCACTTGCTGGCACAGATCATTCATGGATGCATCTTCCTTCCTTCACGAACTTGTCCTGATAGCGGATATTGGCCGTTTTCTTTGTCTCACCGGGGTATGATTGGGATCAGCGCTCAACCGATGAATAGCTATCTCCGGGAATCCCTGTTATGTCAAGGTGAGACCAAGCAAAACAATCGAAATTAGTCTTTAAATAAAATAAAAATGCATTCCTGAGCTCGGGCGAGAGCTTCGAGCCCAGGTATACCTTCTTTTCAGGATATTCTTCGAAAATCATCGTGTTTTCCAACTTCTCTATGGTTGAGTCTGCGGGATCCTTGTCTGATGATATGATGAATCCCTTCGGGATGATTAGGTCCGAATACCGTTCCTTTGCATATTGTTCTTTCCTTTCTTAGGACACCCGTTCGCGCCCGACACCTATAATTGCTATTTATCCACCTCATGTTCTTGTGGAACTGTTATTGTTAATGCGTCCCTCTGATTTCTCCGATCCCTCAAGGTGTGAGAAATTTGACCTTCTGGTGATAAGTTGAAGGAACCGCCTGCATTGCGTGCAACCATGGCCGTCCAAGTATTGCGTTGTATGCCATGTCTCCGAACACGACGTCGAAGGTCGTATCCTATTCCATGCCATCGGCGTGAACCGTCAATTCAACTTCCCTCCTCATCAGCTCGTTTGACATGTTGAAGCCTGCCAACACCTTTGTTATTGGGGTAATGGACCCGCCGATTTGCACCGCAGCTAACTGAAGTTCGCAGGATCAACCAAAAAACGCTTAGTAAAAGATTCATTAATTTACAGAGATATTACCAGAGCCTCATTATGAGGTGAGGCGAAGTCCTCGCGGTCGTCGCTAGAGAACGTGATATCTTGATTCTCCACGGGTTTCTGTCCGCGGCTCATAGTTGTGACGGAGATCTTAAATTTTCTCATTGATGTGTATGTGATCTTGTTAATCACTTCTGTCCCGAAAATCATATTGATAGTGTGAGTTGGCGGAGGCACTTGGTTCTGTTTTTGTCCGACATTCCTGCTCAGATTGAGCTTTGCCCTATCACTGATGTACTCTCTCAAATGTCTTGCGCGTAGAAGCTGTGCCACTTTAATCCTCAAGTTGGCGCAATCCTTCGTGGTGTGGTGTGGTGTGACCGTGCGTGCTATGAAAATGGCACCACAACCCTGTGTTTCTTTTCTCCGGATTTGTGCACACATCGTTCAGGAATCTGGCTTCCTTCATATTCTTCATTACCACCACCAATTCCGCTGCATTTATGCTGAAATTATGATCAGACAGCTTAGGGGCCAGTCCCTTTTGATGTGGACACTTCTGATAGCCAGGGCGTTGTTCAATGAGGCCCTGATGGCTCTGGGTGCTTCCCCGGTTTGTCCCCGTTCCAGAGAATCTTTTGGCATCATACGACTTGAACCGCCCCCAATTCGTAATATTAATGATGTATCCTTGACCCGACCTTCTTGGGGGCGGCTGCCCGCATTTGCCAATGTCATCACTCACTGGTCTTCCTCAATCTGCATTTTGGCCATATATCTGAGGTTTATTTCGCTCCATGTTTTATCTGGGAACTCCTTCAGGCTTTTCTTTAGCTTTTTGAAAGCATTTGAACTGTTTGGTTTCAACCCATCTGCGAATCAGTTGCTGTCCCATTTTTCGGGATGGCCGGTAGCAACATTCTCTCCCTTTAGAACCTGTCAAAAAATCCTCGCAGCAGCTCATCTCCCCGCTGCTTTATTGTAAACACGTTCTGCTTGTGTGTTTCTACCATTCGGCCCCTGCGTGAGCCTTACAAAAGTATCTGCAAGAGTAGCAAAGGAATCAATAGAGTTTTCTGGTAAATGAGTATACCAAGAGAGTGCTCCCTTTATGAATGTTTGGCTGAACTTCTTCAGCATAACATATTTGATTTTGTGTTGTTTGAAATCATGCCCGGTGACAGCTGCCTCGAAGGTCACGTTATGCTCTTCTAGATCTGTGGTGCCGTCGTATTTTGGTATGTCAGACATCTTGAACTTCTTTGGGATAGGGACGGGGGCCGTGCTTTCCGGATACGGCAAGACACCGTACCTCCTGACTCGTGCGCCCTTTATAATGGGTGGTGCTCCGGGTATTTGGCTCATCCGCTCGTTCATTTCTTTTTTCACCCAACGCAGTCCCTTTGTGAACGCATCTATCCAGTCGTTTCTGCCATCGTCCCTCTTCTTGCCGGCTTCGGGTGAACCCGAGGTCTTTGCGGCATTCTGGTTTGACGTTGGAGTCCCGGTCCTGGAATGAGTAGCTATAGCGCTTCCATGCGCAACATCATTTCTTTTTGTGCTTCCAAGACGGTTGCAATTGTCTCCGTGGTGAAAGATCCTTCTTTATCAGCAGACCTGGGTTTGTTAGTTTGAGATTTGGCCGAGGTCCTTCCCTCGGGCGTCCTTTTCCGGGCTCCTTCTGCTTTTGCGTTTTCGGGGTTTCCTTACTACGCTTTTTTTCGGGCTATTTTGGTGGAGGTCTACTTTCACCTCTTTGTTTCTCTCGTCCGGGCTCCTCCTCCGACTTTGTTCGCAATGTTTCTGAACGATCTGCCAGGTTTCGATGTTTGATGGGAACGTGTTCCTCTATGAGTTCCTGCGATCCGTGAGCACTACCATTTTTACCTGACATGTTTCTCCCTTTTCTTCTTTGAGTGTAATGACTCCGTTTAGTTTTTTATTTAAGGAGATCAGCTATAGACGAGACAACACCACAACTGTCTATCCCCATAGACGGCGCCAAATTATTTTCCGGTGAAAATGATTTTAACAAAAAATACAGTTAGAGTTTGTATTTTAGGGTTTAAAGACAAGTAGGTTGTGTATTTGATCCGGAGACCCCTTCAGTGAGTCCAATATCACTAGCTAGGTTACGGGTGTATCACGTAAAAAGCTAAGTATAGAAATAAACAGGCAAGACAAGTAAAATGAGCTAGATTCGGAATACAACAACATACTCAGTGAAATCACACAATGTGGGGTCTGGGGAGGGTAGAGTGTACACAGACCTTACCTCCACCTTGGTAAATAGAGCGACTGTTTCCGAGAGACCCTCGGCTCAAGACAAGGCACAAACAAAGTATGACAAACAAAGTAAGTCATGATAGCGAATTCTGAAAAGAAAGAAGCAATAACTAAGCAAGTAAATAAGACAAATAAAATACACATAGCAGCATAAATCAAACGTCAAGGGACTATAAGACAATACTGTTCCTACTAGTATGCTAGGCTAAGCGAGCCTACAATAATATTACTACAACTGTCAGTTTGTAAGCGTAGGTAGGACTACACTGGACTACCTACTACCTTTCTACCCTAATATGTGTCCTCCATAACCCCCATCTAAGGTCATGTCCTCAGTGAGTTGCACCTGTGCCATATCCCGTCTAATCACCTCTCCCCAATACTTCATCGGCCTACCTCTGCCCCTCCTGAACCCGTCCATAGCCAACCTCTCACACCTCCGCACTGGGGCATTTATGTCTCTCCTCTGCACGTGCCCAAACCATCTCAACCTCGCTTCCCACATCTTATTCTCCACTCAGGCCACTCCCACTCTGACGCGGATATCATCGTTTCTAATTCTATCCCTCCTTGTATGCCCACACATCCATCTTAACATCCTCATCTCCTCAACTTTTATCTTTTGGGTATGCGAAGTCTTGACCGGCCAACACTCCGCCCCATACAATATAGTCGATTTAACCACCACCATATAGAACTTGCCAAGTTTTGGTGACACATTTTTATCGCACAAGACTCCAGATGCGAGCCTCCATTTCATCTATCCTTCCTCAATACGATGTGTGACATCGTTATTAATCTCTCCATTCCCTTGGATAATCGACCCTAGGTACTTGAAGTTCCCTTTCTTTGGAATAACCTGAGTACCAAGCCTCACCTCCACGCCTGTCTCATGGTCGCTCCCGTTACTAAACTTGCACTCCAAGTATTATGTCTTGGTTTTACTCAGCCTGAACCCTTTAGACTCTAGAGTCTGTCTCCAAACCTCCAGCTTAACGTTCACTCCGCTGCGAGTCTCATCAATCAGGACTATGTCGTCTGCGAATAACATACACCATGGCACCTCCCCTTGGATTTTTTGCATCAGTCCATCCATTACCAAGACAAATAGGAATGAGCTAAGAGACAATGAGAAATAATAGACAAATGCTTCTTTTGGTATATTCTTGTGAGAGAGATCTTGGTTACAAGTGTAAGCTTAGAGAGAATACAATGTGTGGTGCCTTCTCTTCTAAGTCTTGCATATATAAGATAAAACTAGACTATTATGCCTCTCTAAAGTTGTAACGACGTGAGCGTGTTGATGTCATCGTGCTCTGATCTAGGAGAGTTGATGTGCCGGGGGTTGTTGGTAGTGGGAGACAACTGTATGAAGCTTTGGAAGCATTAGTCTTCTCGAATACGCTAACGCACCCGGGGGTGTTTCTACCCAACATAGTATTGTCTTGTATCGTATTGTACTGTATTGTATTGTTTTGATGAGTACAAAGTTTGGATAGATTGTATTGTTTCCAATCTTTACTTAATGCTAGACGTCTTTAATTTGAAGGACAAACCTACAAAAAAGTAGGGTACGAGGTAGAGTTGTTATAAAATGATAGGGCAAAAGATAAAATATGATTATTAGATAATAAACAAAGACAAAATGAGAAGAAAAAAGGGTAACTACACGACAACACCAGATCACTTGTTACTAAAATTGACACTTTTCGTCGTTACGTGACAATAGATTTAACAATACGATACAATAAAATTAAAGTAACAATCCAAACAAACATTGTATTTAAACTAACAACACAACACAATACAATAGGTACAACCACTCAAACAAGCTGTAAGAAAGCTATGTGAAAAATAACCTTTTCGTCAGAATCGGGAGCAAAATCCTGCCAAATAGCCAAGACTTTCCCTAAAGCAAGTTACGGTGATCTTCAAAACAATTCCTAGATATCATCACAACATGCTGTGTATAAATTCACCAATACAACCTGTTATGGTGATCACCGGGTATCGGGTTTGGGCCACAAATCCTTACGGATCGCCATGATTTGTTTAGCATTTGTGGCTGAAAATCCTGGCAGATTGTCAGGATTTATGGCCAAATCCTAAAAAAGGGCAGCCCGGTAGCTCCCGCTATGCGCGGGGTCCGGGGAAGGGCCGGGCCACAAGGGTCTATTGTACGCAGCCTTACCTTGCATTTCTGCATGAGGCTATTTCCACGGCTTGAACCCGTGACCTCCAGGTCACATGACAACAACTTTACCAGTTACTCCAAGGCTCCCTTTCAAATCCTAGTGATGAACATAACTAACATGTTGTGTAGACATATAAAAGCAAGGTTTCGCTTGTGTTTCCTATAGTGATGAGAAGTTAATTCCATTTTATAATTTTAAAATATCCTCTTTATGGGACTGTCCATGTGAGCAGAAATTTTAGGTGAATTTGCTGTTAGTGCTATAATTTTGGGGACACAAATGCTTTCGGAACTGATATTTATCTCTGAAGTTAGTTAGTAGTTTGCAGTAGACAATAGGAATTGCTGCGAGAAAAACCCTGACATTACTATTTGGGGAATATAAAGAGGTCTTAACTTCATGCACCATATTAGGTAACAATTAGTGTGTTTGCATTTTCCACTCTATTTAGTGTTAAAATTCTGATGCGCGTGAAAGTAATGTGTTTAAAATCATTTGCTTTTCTTACTGCTGCAATTATGTTGACAGTATTCTTCTCCTGTGGTGATCAAGGGCTATGAGTTCCCATGCAAGCGTTTGGTGCTTGATGATAAAAATTAGGCTATGATGGGAGGATAAAAAGAAAAGAGCTGAAGAGGGAAACTTTTTGACGCACATAAAAATCCATGTAGGAAAAGAACTCAAGGGGGAGCTTTTTGACGCACAAAGATCCCCGTAGGACCTTGCCAAAACCTACATTGTGAATATTTTGACTTTGATCAGCAATTGTGAAACTCTTAATAGAATATGGTGAAACAGTAAACTATGTTTTATTCACCTTTTTTCCTATTTCAGCCTGGCTTAGGATAGTTTGCACCTTAATTGGGGAAGTTTAATTCATCCACCGTACACGTTGATAGTTTTTTTTTCTTGGAAAGGAACGTTTTGCTTGTCTATGACCTCTGTTTATAGCACTACTTGCTATATTTTATTTCCAGGAGATCATTTTACTTTCTGAATGCACTGGTAATATTCTTCCTTTGGATCTTTAAGTCACATAGCAAGTTAATGTTTTGCTAATTTTTAGGAAAAGTATGAACAGCTGAACAAGGCACTTGCTGGCACAGATCATTCATGGACGCATCTCACGCTGGAGGTAATATAAGTTAATCTCATAGGAGAGGTTATAGAGGATACCTCAATCAGGCACTATCGAGACACAATGTCTTTTTCACTTTGGTCTTCGGGATCTTAAATATTTCTATTCAACCTTATCTAGTACTGGTATTAATATGTACCAAATTGAATCTAGTGGCATTATGATTTGCAGCATTCACGTCCTTTCAAATTTGACATGGAGTATTGATTTCGTATTTTTATAGACTATGCATCTGTAATTACCAAAATAGGTAAATGGCTAATAAGCAGATGTTGGTCATACAATTCCCTTTTTATAGCTGATACATCTAAAAAGACTCTAAATCTGTTCTTATCCAAAAATTTAAAAATAAAGAGAGGGAGGGACTCTTAAGTCTGTCTCTGTGTATGTTTTCACTTTACTAATACATCCTTGTTCTTAATTGCATTCCAGCTATGCACTGCTCTGGAGACTGCAAACAAGTTGGTTCGCTCGATCAATTCTAATGTTGGCATGTTGAAAGATAAGGTTGAGGGACTTTGTGTAGTGATAAATAGAAGAGACTCAACTATAGCAGCCGCAAAAGCCTTTGAAGGCTCTCAAAAACAACCTGAGAGTAGTCAGTGAGGGATGTCTGATCACGATGATCAATTACCAAGTTGAAGGTCAGCAGTCTTGTTTTGCACTTGACTTTTCACTTCTAGCTGTTTGTTCTTGCTGTAAATATGCATGAATTAGAGATATTGGTTCTGGCAAAACTTAAGCTGCATTTGCTGCACCTGCTCCTGGTTGTCCCCTAGCCAAAGTTTAAAGTTTATTTTGTTACTTATCGAGTGGCCAACTAATTACTGCATTGCACTATGTGATCCTTTGTACTATTGTTACCCCTTATTTTGATAATATGTAGTGTAGCTTTGTCTTATGCTGAAGCAGTGATAGATCTCATAGAATCCCTTTAAGATAGACGAGATATTCTTCTGGCGCTTTGCAAGTATTTTTGACAGCACCTTCTTGGTGCTACATTAATAATACACCTACCATTTCTCAAAAGAGATGGATTTCCTTGGGTAAAGGTGGCAGTCTTTCCTTGCTTTTCCCTATCAATATACAAAGCTTCTTCCTGTCTTGTAAAGAGAGCTACAGTAGTTAACAAAGCATGCAAGAAGTGCCTGGTCATTGGTTTTTGATGTACTGTAATAGAACCTTCATTGATATATAGGCTGGTAAACGTTTTTTTGATATGCAAAAACCAGCACTAAATAATGTTCTGAGAGTAGCCTCAACACTTAGTTCTAGTGGCAAAGGTTGGGTCTTTTGACTTAGGTCATAGGTTCGAGCCCTGCCCATGCGAACTATGCCTGGTGTTTATGTGGAGAAGGGTTGAGGGGACAGCCCATTATCCCCGAGTTTTGGAGGCTGTGGTTGGTCCTAAGGAGTGGCCCCCGACGAATTTCTCGGTCATAAAAAAAATAGACTGAGTACAAAGTTGTGCCTGATCCTAAATCTATTCCCGTAATAATGTTAGGAAGTCAATCAACGAATCTTCTTCATATTGAGTTTGCACCACATAACTAATTGATGCAAAGACCTCTACCATAGGTTATATACAGACTCAGCCTTCCAGTCAAAACATCTTAGCACTCTTTCCTTCCTGAGAACCTGCGAAATAGTGGCAGCAAAAGGTTCCAGATCTTCTCTTCTATGCTTTGAAACCGATCCTATCCAGCACATCGGATGGTCCTTTACTTTCTGGAGATAGCTCAATCTACTCAAAAAACATTTAGGGAAGGACCCCTCTCCGTGTTGTTATGAGGCAGTGCAAAAGTAGATAATCAGTGTCCTCATTGTCTAATTCAACAGGAAGTATCCACTTACCATTTCTTTATAGTATTTGTTCTGTGTCACACACGCATTATGAGCAACTACCCAGCTAAAACAAGCAACCATGGTTGGCGCTTTTGTTTTCTGTATCTTCTTCCATGCCATTTATTGTTAGACGGGGAGGAGATCTCATCAGCAAGATTCTATTGTGAAAATGCCATTCTTTCTAATCTAAAAAAGAATGCCATTATTTTTGCCTAGACAACAGATCATCTAAATGTGCTGAAGAAATCTGCAGTCCTTCTAATCTTTCCCTATGTCTCTGCCAGTGGAGTGTCATTGGCCATATGTTCTTTCATAGTTTGCTGCAAAATAGAACAATGCAGGAAATTGCTCTATAAGGGGGAAGTTTCCTGATATGCACCTGCCGGAAGGATAACGTCCTTCCCTTTCCAACTTTCAAGAAAGTCTTAGAATAAAACTCTTCCCATAAGTTTTTGATGCATCTCTAGACACCAAATTCATCAGTAGTGCTTGGCCTAGTTCACCCAAGGTTCGGAGTGCCAAACATTGCTTGGATATTTCTCCAAAGCATATTCTCATCACTGCTGTATCTGCGCAACCTTTTGTAATTTATAGAAGGCTCTTATTAGGAGCTCTCAGATTTCTGATTCCAAGATCTCTGCCCTTTTACAGTGTCCCAGTTGATTAACTGATTATCTCTCCTCTCTTTATTGCCTTCCCACAGAAATGTTCGCACTTTGTCAAATCTTTGCTGCATTGATATAGCGAGGGAAAGATGGATGTCATGTATGAGTGCACCGAGTACTATTCTACCCCCACGGAGTAAATATTGCTTATATCAGTTAGAGGGTCTTCTTTCCACTTTCTCAGTGACCCATTCTCCCTTCTCTAGATTTGTGATTGGCTCCTAAAAGCAGTCCCAAGTAATTAGGAGGGAGTCTATACTGCAACCAACACTGTCATTTCTTGAAGTCCTCAGGCAGAGTTATTCGGTCTACCTAAATCTTGGTAGGTATAGTTATTCGGTACCTATGCTGGTGCGAAGCGACATGTACGTACCATGTGAAATAGTCGAGGTATGCAAGTTAATCCGGACACTACCAGTTATATGGAAAACTGGACAACAATGTAGTGATTGCACTGCAGTGCTTTTAGCTGATGTAAGGTAAAACTGTCTTTCTGAAAAACTGTTTCGTCCCAACTTTCAATCATTAAAATCCTGTGCAAAATCTTCTAAATTGATCCAATTCGCTCTTGTAACTTCTAGTAGTTAACTAAAATCAAAAGAGGGTACAAATTGCTTTTGTTATTGCTATTTAATTTAAGGCCCATACAAGCTAACTGTTGGTCTCATTTTATGTAATAGGATCATGGATAGCATTAGTTATCTAAACCTTATAGAGAAATGAGAGAAAACTAGGGGTGGCCAGGTTCAGGGCGGGGCGGGGCGGGTCCCGGCGGGAATGGGGAGGGCGGGACGGGCGGGATTCACCGATGTCCCGTCCCGTTCCCAGTCCCGTCGGAAAAGGGGACCGGTCTTATCGGGGAGGGGCGGGATCGGGTTTTCCGATTTTTTTTTTGCACTTAATTTTAAAAAATAACATATATAACACCTCAATAATTGAACAAGATAGTGTAATAAAAACATCCAAAGCTGTTTTTGTGCCTCTTATACTATTTAATAGAAATATGATTTTTTTGTAATACAATTTCAAAATTGAAACTTTGTGGTGTTGAAAGTTGGAAATAACATAGTAAAATTGCAATTAAAAAAACCCACATATTTATAAACATCTTTTCTAGTTTCTATGTCTTGTGGTTCTTCGATTGGAATTTGTTGGTCAAATTGCTCGACGTCGCTTCCACCTCCGTCAGATAAGATTTCGTTGTAGTTTTCGTCGTCTTCTTTGTTGATCTCCGGTTGACCGCACCTTCTACGCTCCGCTCATATCCAATCTCTGAATAAAACTGTAATCTCCAAGCTGTCTCCCGCTAATGAGTGTCTGTGCTCTCCTATTTGAAATCTTCCGGCAGAAAAAGCGCTTTCAGACACCGTTGATGACGCTTGAATGTTTAACACATCTCGGGCCATCTTTGATAGTGTTGGAAATGTCTTTTCATTCTCCCTCCAGTATTTCAGCAAGTCTTCACGTCCTTCTTCATTGAGAATTGCTTGGTACGGTACAACACCATGCAAAACAAAAACATCAAACTCGCTAACTTGATTAGTAGTGGTACCACTAAACATTCTATGTCTAAGTCTTTTAATACTAGCCGCATAAACAACATGTCTTTTTTGATGTTGTATTGAAGAAGAAGAAAAAGATGGTATGGAAGCCGGTTGGTTGCTAGCACTTTCTTGTTGGTAATGCGTATATACTTTTTTGCATTCATCATGTATGCTAGACAAAACTTCTTCTTTAGTTGGTTCCTTATGTGGTTGTTCATTTGGATTTTTTGTAGTTGGAGGTGGAAGTACTGCTATATAATCATAAATAGTTTCAATAAGTGCTTTACAACCGTCTATTTTAGTAGTCAGATTTAATACAACACTAATAATATAAATAGTGAGAATAGGATTATTTTTTTAATTTGATAAACATTTTTTAACAGGTGTCTTATAAGATGGGTTTTCCATATATTCACTAAGTAACAAAAATATTAGAGCTATATAAAATAACACAGTTGAAATAGTAGGATAATATATAACAGAAATTTTTTTAGTTGCTTGAAAAAATTTCTCTAAAAATACAATAAGTTCTGAATTTTTTTCTCAATCGTTATCTACAACCATATCAGTTGGATTTCGATTATGGGCGTTAAAAAAATAAAGTTATAGGTCTTCTATAATCATAAGCAACAAGTAGTTATTCATATAAAGAATTTCACCTAGTCGCTACTTCTTCGGGAATTTTTCTATAATGTCTACAATCGTGACAAATTTTTTTATATTCTTTTTTTCTTTGTATTCTATTACTTCTAAAAATAAAGTTTATAGTAATTGTACTTTATTAAGAATGTCTTCAAAAAGTGATAGACCATCATTTACAATTAAGTCATAAATATGGCAGACACATTTTATATGATAGTAATTAGAAAAGATGAAGTTAAAAGATCTTTTAAAAGTCTAATAGCATAATTATTAGAAGCATTATCTAACGTAACAACCCTTATTTTGTCAGTTATACCATAATAATCGCAAACTTGTTGAATATTTTCTGCAATAAAATTTCCGGTGTGCCTATCATCAATATATCTATATGCTAAAATATGTTTTGCATAGACCATTTATAATCTATCCAATGACATGTTACAATTAAATAATCATGACCGTTAGTACTACGACCTATAACAGACGTGATAGATACTTTGCTAGGAAAATGATATAATGAATAACGTAAATATTGTTGATATTCATGTGCAAATTTAAAAATGTCTCTCCTAACAGTTGATTTAGGAAAATCGTTAAAAGCAGGATTATACATATCTATAATGTAATGAATAAAATCAGGAGAGAAAGGAAATGAAAAAGGCAAACCCTCTACCGCAATTAATTTTGTTATTGCTTCCCTATCTCTATGTTTATCGTATTTAGGGCCTACAGTTCCCCCGCCATCGGGTTAATTTGAACATGTACTTGGTCCGGGACACTATGTGAACCTTGTCCCGACTGAGAGCGCATTGGCACACCCAACTTTGTAGCCTCGTATTCATCCCACCTAGCTTTGTGAAAGTTTTGTACATGTCTCAATAAACCCCCCGTCTCACCCTGACCTTTTCCTATTTTAAATTTATAAATATTTTTACAAATTCTGCATCTAACTACTTGATTCTCTTGGTTCCTATTAAAAAAATCTCATGCAACAGATTTAATTTTCGTTGTTTGGGGTCTCGTCTCATGCTAGGGGGAATAGGAGTCATTCCATTTTCAGTTTGAGGTGCACTAGTGAGTGTGTCATCTAGATTAGTGGATGTGTCATCTAGATTATCTTCTAAATTAATGTCTGGTTGAGTTGCAAAATATATCTTATCGTCTAATGGTATATCATTAAAAAAATCAGTTTCATCTATATGAGTATAATAAATCAAATCATCCTATCTAGGAATATGTTGACTAGAAGTACCCCTGCCTTTTTTTACCCCTACTAGAAGAAGCACCCTTACCCTTACCTTTACCCTTAAACATACCTCTTAATCCTTCCATTTTAATTATGCAAATATATAATTAAAGATAATGAAATTAAGTGCGATAATTAAAATAAAGTAACAATAATAATTTAAAGAAGGAACGAAGGTATCAAACGCCGACGTAACGTCGACGTGTAATCGAAGTTGAAAATTGAAACTTTGCTCGATGGATGATCCTCAAGCTAGTTGCCAACTTCAGTCCCAATTTTTGAACTTTCATACCGTTATACAAATGAATAAATAAAATATAATATTTAGTAGGCAATGTAGACTTGTAGGGAGATAGATCGAGAGATTGTAGGAAGATTTGTGAGAAAGATGAAGAGAAAATGAGGTATTTATAGTTGGAAAATTGGGATAAAGTGTAAATATATTAACTTAGGGGTTAAAAATAAATATTAAGGGGGTAGGGGTAGGGCTGATAATTTCACCCTGACCCGATGGATATCCGATCCACCCGACCCGAATATATGGACGAAAATCCACAAAACACAAATTTTAATCGGGTGACGGATGGATCGGGTGACGGATCGGGACGGATTCGGGTGGACCCACCATCCGACCCACCATCCGACCCATCCATCCACCCGTTTATAAATAGTTAGATAATCCTTTTATCATTAAATTGTATATATTTTATTAAATAAAAATTATAATGAAACTTGGCAAATCAAGAATAACATAATTTTGGTCCAGAGTTCACTTCCATAATAGTAAAGTTTTATAATGTTCTTAGCTAGTGATCATTTATGAAAATATAAAAAATTATTCATTGTTAGGTCTGATTAATTTATTATTTATTTTGCAACGCTAACATAAAAATGGAATGTGAATAAAAATATTTAAGGTGCTAATCAGACGAGACATTGCTACGTTGGAACTAAGAGTGTTTATATTGCTTTTGGTCACTCCATTTTTGTTGTGAATTTAAAAAAAAGATTTAAGAACACTAATTACTAACATTATAACTGATTTTAAACAAGAACAAATGGTTAAACTTATAACAAATTTCATCCGCGAAGCACTCGATCCACCCGATTCACCCGTGGATTATGGGTGGATCGGATGTGGATGAAGAAAAAATAGGGTGATGGATGGATCGGGTGGTGGATGGATGGTTGGCGGGCGGAGGCGGATTGAGCTCTACTGGATCCGCCTCCGATCCATTGCCAGCCCTAGGTAGGGGGTTTGGGGGAGGCCAAAATGGTCATTTTTTGCAAAGGGGAGGGGGCGGGCGGGATCGGGACGGGCGGTAGAGCCCAGGTCCCGTCCCGTGCCCATTTTTTTTAGAGGGGGATCGGGTCGGGACCAGGCCGACCCGGCCCACTGGCCAGCCCTAGAGAAAGCTGGTCCATTCAAATTGCATTTTTAATTCTATATGGTTTTGACTTTTGATGATACAAACGGCAAGAGAATATTAAATAACAATAATTTAAATCAAATTTAAAGATAAAATTTGATTAACATAGTTAAAAAGAGGCTGAATAGTTCAACGGAGAAGAAATAAAAAACCCTATATGAACGTCTAGGCAATAATCAACATACTAACTCGACCACAGCCCAAAGAACGATAGAATAGAACCCAAGATATAGAGACGAAGAGAGTATATTTAGTATGGAAGATGTTGGGTTCTATTCTGTCGTTCTTCAGAGGCGGTCGAGTTCTATCGTAAATGGGCGTCTCGGCATGAGTCCGGATTAGTTAGTCATGCCTCAAAGTGTGTACCATCGGGAGTGAAAAAAGTAATAATGTAAAGATATAACTTCAAGCTTAGTACCTTAGTTGTGCTTTAACATAAGTTCAATAAAGGATGAAAATACATTTCGCAAATGACATTGATAATATATTTTGGGGTGAAATATTTTGAGATTCTTCAAGTACAGATGACTAGCACCAACAAAGTATATAATACGAGATACACTTTATTTTATTTCGCTTTCTTATGTCACTGACTTTATGTCACATAAGATAATTCAAATTGGAAAAAAATTTTAATCGTCAAAAAGAAAAAAAGTAGGAATCTTACCGTTGGAGCATAAATTTTATAGCTTAGATAAAATTTGGTTTTTAATATGTAAGAGTTGAAAATCTTTAAATACATGATACTGTGTTTTTAAACATCAGATAGGCCTAATTGTGACCAAGTGGCATGGAAGGCTAATCAACAACAACAACAATATAACCAGTGGAATCCCACAACGTGGGGTCTGGGGAGGGTAGAGTGTACGCAGACCTTACTTCTACCTTGGTAGGTAGAGTGATTGTTTCCCATGGAAGGCTAATCAAATAACGTAAATCTCGCAAAAGTGATCCGTTAAGTTTTTTAGGATTATTCTATTTCATCCTTATTGTACCCCATTGAGCATCTACAGTCCTTTTAGGTTTACAAAAGGGGCCTTTTGGTCCAAATTTAGACACGTTTATATAGACTAGTTTCTACGAATGTGCATTGCACATTAATAATTGAACATCGATATTTAGATGATTATAATTACATGTATATATATAATCAATCGATATAATTTGCCGTGAGGATTCATTTTTTATAATAATAATAATAATAACCTATTATTATTTGTTAACAAAATTTCGGGTTATTTGCTAACAAATTTTTTGACTTTCAACGTAACTCCCATTTAGATTACATAATAACTCAAACTAATAGTTTCTTGTGTGTGATCAAATTATCTGATGCTGAGAAGGAAGAGTCTTGAACTAGCTTAAACTTTTAAAAACAAAGTCAAGTATGTTTAGCTTTAGGATTCTATATTTAAGTTGATCGTTCAAATATTAAAAGAACTTTCAAATAATACACTTCTATCTAATATGCAATTTATTTATTTGAAGAAAAAATTAGTTTATGAATATTACAATTTAGATTAATGTCCACGGATAGACTTGTATGTTACTGCCCTCAATGTCAAATATTTTTAAAATGTTAATAAAAATTGCATTTAGCATTTATAGGATGGATAGGCGAAAAAACATTTCACATCTCTCCAATGCATGTGAAACTATTGCGTAATAGTTAGGTTCCTAGCAATAGTAGGATTATGTCTCAAAAGAGTGTTCCTAACGTGTTTTGAGTTTTTTAGGTTTATGAAGTATGTTAAAAAAGAATTAGAATTTATTAATGGTATAAAAGTTGTTCAATAATTAATTTATCACACGGAAGCAGTTTTCTTATTTTTTGTTACATAAATTTCATCCAACTTAAAGTTTATCACACAACAATACTTTTCTACTTTTTGTTACATAAAAATTATCAAACTTCATTAAAGTTTATCACACAAAAAATACTTTTCTATCTTTCATTTCATAAAAATCATCCAACTTAATTTTGGTCAACAAATGTTTATATTACGTACTTGGACTCTCAAAATAAGTGACTTAATTTTGGTCAACAAATGTTTATATTACGTACTTGGACTCTAAGAATAAGTAATGCATTTGTTCGCAGCCTTCTAATGTTTTAAATTTAATAGAAAACTTCCACAATTAGAATTTCAAAGTGGCAAATTTATATTTAACTTTAGAATCCCGAATACTAATTCATCTTAAATTAAAAGTATTAGCGGTTATTACAATATTATCCAAGATGTAATGATATTTATTCAATATCAAAAGGTTATAAAAGTCGTTTAATATTTTAGTCAACCAACGTTTATATTCATGATTTTATATATAATAATATAGATAGATAGATGTGCGTGTCAACATATACACGAGTATTGTGGTTGGCTTGAAATTTGTTTTATGGTACACGTAATGACGTAAATATACTATGGATGGTTGTTGATTATTTACGTATGCGAAGAGTTAAACGATTGTATGTGATGATGTGAAAATGTCTATTGAAATACTTAGGATTAAAGTTCTTGCTAAAAAAATTGTAGCCTTCTTATATAAACACATTGGGTTCCATCAGTCTGACATCCTTCAAAGATAGACATCAACTAGAATTAATGTTCTTAGCATTATTAATCAATGCAGTTTTTAACTCTTATATACTTGAATAAAATTAGCTGAAGATACACTTTATTTTCCGTTGTGACAGGTCAGTGTTTATATTTGATAATCAATAAACAGAAATCTCGAGGGAGGCATGTGTAATTCTTTCGTTCCCCTGCTCTTTGGTACTAATTTTACGTTAGTCATTGACATGCCACAAGACATTAGTAATAGATACTAGAATACAACTTTAATACACGACTCTTTGTCTTTTGAATTTATTTATGCATAGTGCTTTAAGGTTACAAGAATATTTACTTTGATACAAACTAGGTAACTAATTAAACTAATTACGAAAGGATTATAATTCTACCTAAAATAGAAAATATACAATTAATACAATTAATGAAAAAATGGGAAATATTCTATTACACCCCCACAGTTGAAGCGAGAGGTTCTCGAACACTGAGACTGGCTCGAAAATCATCAAATAGTATGAGCGGAAGTCTTTTGGTGAAGATGTCGGCAATCTGATATCTAGAAGGAACATGAAGGACACGAACTTGACCACGAGCCACTTTTTCGCGAACGAAATAAATGTCCATAAAAATGTGTTTAGTGCGCTGATGTTGGATGGAATTGCTGGAAAGATATGTCGCACTAATATTATCACAGTAGACCAATGTTGCCTTTTGAATCGGGCAGTGAAGCTCAAGTAGAAGGTTACGGATCCAACAAGACTCAGAGATGATGTTGGCAAGACCTCTGTATTCTGCTTCTGCACTGGATCGGGATAGTGTAGGTTGCCTTTTGGAAGACCAAGACAATAGGTTATCTCTGAGGAAAATGCAATAACCAGACGTGGTGCGTCGGGTGTCATGACATCCACCTTAGTCAGCATCAGAATAAATAGTGAGACCAGTGAGCGAAGACTTGTATAGATGTAATCCGAAGTGAAGTGTACCTTGGACGTATCATAAAATACGTTTGAGGGCATGCATGTGTGGTTTTGTCGGACTGTACATGTGCAAGAAGATTTGTTGCACGACATAGGATATGTCTGGTCTCGTGAATGTGAGGTACTGCAGGCCCCCAGCCAGGCTATGATAGTGAGCCGGGTCTGAATATGAAGGGCCAGAATCAACGGTGAGCTTGGAATTGATGTCTTTAGGCGTGTGGATGGTTTGCAAGATGTCATGCCTACAACTCAGGGCCCCCGATCTTTCATAGCAAATTCAGAGAAAATAAGAGACATAATGGACCGACGGAAAGCATCAGATGATATGGTGAGGATGATGTCATAAACATATAATAATAGGTAAGCCATGTTTGTACCCTTGTTGTAGATGAACATGGAATGATCGGATCTGTTGTGTAAAAAATCGATAGAGGAGACATAATCGGCGAACCGCTGATACCATGCTCGAGGAGCATGTTTCATTCTATAGAGAGATTTCCGTAACAAACACACATAATCCGGATGAATAGGATCCCTTAAACCCATAGGTTGATGCATATATACCGTTTCATGAATATCCTCATGTAAGAAGACATTCTTGACATCAAGCTGAGGACGGTCTGAATGATTGCGAGCTTTACGACCGGGCTGAACATTTCAGCACAGTCTACTCCCACCTGTTGAGACCTGCCATCACCTACAAGACGAGTCTTGTACCTCTCAAAAGAACCATTAGATTTCTTTTTATGTCTAAGAATCTACATAGAACGACTAATGTTAGCATCAGGTGAACGGGGTACTAGGTCACATATCTTATTATCAATAAGAGCATTATATTCGTTAGTCATTGCGGCTTTCTAATTACGGTCGGAAAAGGTATCCTTCGGGTTACGAGGGACAAGGGAAGGGACAAGGGAAGGGACAATTGAAACGGAAAGGTTAAACAACCGTTTAAGTTTATGAATTGCGTGCATGGTGCATGTTTCCATGGTCCGAGAGTGTATCTCGGGATGTAGAACGGGAGGGGGATTTACCGCGGCGCTGCCGAGAAGAGGAGAAAGGGCAGGGGTGACGGTACTGGCTGGCCGAACCTCGGTTTGCCGAGAGGTGGCTGCGGAATCACCCTGAAGTGGGCTGTTTCGGGCCATCATCGACAGAATCGGGTGGGCAGCTAGTCCCGGACTAGTCGAGGTGGTGGCGGGTGGCGGGTGCCGGGGTCTGGGACGACGGACTATGTAAATGGTGAATTAGAAGAGGGTTTTGGCCATCATCTAGGAAGTCGTAGGAATGTCGAGGTGGCGAGTGTAGAGAGGCAAAGGGGAATTGAGACTCATCAAATAGGACATGACGTGAAATAATAATTTTATGGCTGGACAAGTCATAGAACGAGTAACCACGATGATTGACAGGGTAACCCAGAAACACACACGAGGAAGACCAGGGTTGGAGTTTGTGAGTGGTCAGATAGAGAGGGTAACAAAGACATCCAAAAATACGCAAGTGTTGGTAGGAGGAGTTCCTACGAATCAGAACTTGGGTGGGCGACTGTTGAGCTAGAGACTTGTTTGGGATTATGTTTAGGAGATAGATGGCCATGGAGAGTGCGTAACGCCAGAATTGAGGGGGAATTGAGGAGTGAGCAAGTAGGGCACGAATGAGGTTGTTTATGGTTCGGATTTTTCGTTCGGCTTTACCATTTTGGGAGGATGTGTGAGGGAAGGAAAAATGAAAGGTAAGACCGTTTTGGAGCAAAACTGTTTGAATTGATTATTATCGAATTCCTTGCCATTGTCACATTGAAAACATTTAATTCTCTTTTCAAATTGTGTTTCTACAAAATCACTAAATGAAGAAAAACATGTGGTAGTGCAGAGATTTATTTCCAATTGAAAAAGTCCATAGAAAGTTGAAATAATCTTGCAAAAATAACACATAATATCGATGGTTAGCCGTATTCAAAATAGGGGATGTCCACAAATCACTATGTGTGATATCGAAAGGCATTAAAATACAATTTGTGGATGCAGAAAATGACAATTTGACATGTTTCCCAAAAAAGCAAGATTCACATATAGGAGTCCTAGAAATACAGTTGTAATTAATAAAATTATTTTTTCTAAGAGAGCGTAAAATAGAGTTTCTCGGATGTCCTAATCTAGAATGACATAAGGAAGATGAAAGAGCAGCAAATGTTGAGGGAACTGAGGTTGGATTGTTGACGGCATTTTAAATAGGGTAGAGATCTCCGGTGTTGTCACATCTCATTATTCGTCTCCCTGTCGTAAAATCCTTTACAGTAAAACCAAAAGGATCAAAGTCAAGGAAATCCAACTGTCAATTGTGAAACGTCACACAAAGATTAGGTTCTTAATGAGTTTAGGGGCATAGATGAAATTTTTAATATTAGTGGTAGTTGTGGTGGGGATAGAGAGGAATGACCATAACCACGGATGGGAATGCCTTTTCCACTACCAACAATAATATTCCGATTTAAGTTACTCAAATTGGAATAAGACGAGAGAGTACCTTGTGATGTCGTCATGTGAGATGGGGCACCTGTGTCCATATACCAATTTTCGTCTAGAGTGTTGTGTGACATTGTGCTCATAGCTGCCTCAATGTCAGTCGGTACATAAGTCGATGGCGGGGGGCTAGTGCTGTGTAGACTTGTTGTGGACGTGGGCTAAGTATACCAGGTTGGGCTTGTCGGTTCTGAGGTGGAGTCCACGAGAATGTCGTATACGGGCAAATAGGGGAGGCCCATGTGCCACGGCGGGTAGGCAGCCCACGACGGAGGCCGCCGCCACTGCTGGCTATTTTCGACCTGCAGGGACTGCCATTCACGCCATCGTTGCCGGAATTTTTCTACCGCGGCCCTTGCCGAACTGCCTACTCCGGCGGTTGTTATAGGAGAAAGCGGATGGTTGCGGGTCCTATGGCCGACGATTCTGGTTGCCGGACCGGGAGGCCCTGCCATTGGCGGAGGGCCCGACGGTGGTAGTGAGGGCAGCATCGGCAATGCTGGCTCGAGTGGTGCTGCGCTTGATTTTCCGGGTTTCCTCAAAGATGAGCTTCGAACATGCCTCATAAAATAGAGGTAACGGCGTGCATTGCTGAAGGATGGTGGCAATGCCGTCATAGGATTCGTTCAAACCTGTAATAAGTTGCATGATCAATCGATGATTAGTGACTGGTATGCCAACGTTGGAGAGGTGGTCGGCAAACATCTTGAGTTCTTGACAATAGACAGACACGTTTGGAAAATCGTCTTGATGAACGTCCTTGAACTGATTTTCAAGGTATAACACTAGTTGAGTTTTGTTGTCGTGGAAAATATTGTCCAAACGTTCCCACGTTTGGCGAGCAGTGGCATCAGTCTCAATGATGGTGTGCAATAGATCATTAGATATCGTGTCGTATGTCCACTGGAGGACAACTGCGTCCAAACGAGACCAGAGTGAATCATCAGAAGTCGAAGCCGATGGTACGTCTGTGGACTTCGTCGTGGGAGGGATGATGTGGTCAATAACTTCGTTAACACGACAATGGATCTTAAAAAGCTTCGCCCACGAGGAGTATTGACTATTTTTCATCTCAAGAGTCACATGGATAAAGTTTTTAATGTTGTTTACGGCAAGTGTCGTATGAAATTTTGTTTTGTCAGCCATGGAGGAGGAAGATGGAGGGAGAATGGCCGGAAACACTAGGGTTCCATCGTGGAGAAAAGAGGGGGGTGACCGACAGAGGTCGGCGACTAGGGTTCCGACGTGGATTAGGTGTCGACATGGAATAAAGGTAACAGCTGAGAAGGTATATCGGCAGCTAGGGTAGAGTTTGTAGTTTTTGGCTACTAATACCATAAAGGAAAATATATTCTCTTGATTTTATTGATGAATGATTTACCATATATATAAGGTTATAAGAATATTTACTTTGGTACAAACTAGATAACTAATTAACTTAATTATAAAATTATTATAATTCTATCTAAAATAGAAAATATACAATTAATATAATTAATGAAAGAATATTGAGAAATATTCTATTAAGAACGTATTTATTCGACCATGAATATTTAAGACAGAATTTCGGAGAACAAGGATTGTCCATGACTCATTTTATCAAAACAATCTCCAAGAATTAGTCAAACCATGGAAAACATCAAATGATACTCTTTTTTTGTTCTAAATCACTAATGACATAACAAGAATAAATTCCAAATAATTCAGAAAACCTTCTATGCCTGTGATCATTAATAGCCTACGTCTCGAAGTTTGCCATCCACTATTCTTTTGCATATAAAAAATTCATTTTATATGTACTTTCTTTGTATTCATTTTTTCTGGGTAACTATCGTGTTCAATAATTTTAATTTGTAGCAATTGTAATGAGAAGATTAAAAAAAAACAATAGAGCACTGCACAGCTCAACAATCTCAATTTATCATTCTCGATTGTGACATTTTTTTGTTCCTTTCTACGACAAAATAAAATATTAATCTATAAAGGAATTAACAAGTTTTCTAAACGAGGATGGATGAGGGTTGCCGCAATTTTGCTTCCCTTGGAATATCGACCACCCAGCAATGGAGATTTTGTGCATCAATCTAAATTTTACAGATATTTGTTTCAGTTATCAAAACTCTAAAGGCATTATAATGAACTTCAAAATATAAAAAAGCCGGAGAGGTTCTTGAAATTAACGGAAGCCCGAAATTTAAAATTTATAGGTTTGAGACTTTAATAATTTTAAGTTAGTGAGCCCTAAATTATTAATTTATATATATTTGATGAATTTTATAAGACAAATGCAGGTTTTAAGTTAAAACTTAAGACTAGCAGCAGCTGTAAATTCACCCCCGCTTGAAACTCTATTGTATTCAACCAGTCCCAGCTAGCATTTCTAGCGCAATTGTGCAATTAGTAACACATATTCCGGCTTGTTTCGTTATATGTGACAATGTTTCTTTATTAATTTATTTTAAAAAAATATATTATCTTTCTATATTTAAAAATGATTTATTTTTTTGTTAATTTTGTCCTTAATAACATACTTTTATAACAACAAAAATCTCATGGCATATATTTAAAGTCATAAATTTTAAAAATATTTCTTTATTTTTCTTAAATTTCGTACTCAATAAAATATCACTATCTAAATTGAAACAGATGAAGTAATAAATAATTGTACCAAATCTTTTGTTGTCAGGATTGTTTTTGCAACATATTTTGCCAACTCATAGAAGTTGATAAGTTCCCAAAATTGTAAAAGTTGTCTTGATGAGATGCACCATGTGGGGGATGAAAAGTGTTAAATCTAGAAAAGTAGGGGAAAAAGAAAAGCGAGGAGAGGAAAATTTGGTTATTTGTGAAATAGAAAAAGAATCTATACTCAACGGAGTAAGACACGAAAATAAAGTTCACCCCTTTTTAATATTAGAAAAATAGACGTGACAGAGATTTTTTTATGGATCATGCATGGAAGTTTCACTAAAAATAACCAACCTTCCATTACCCTAGCATGTGCTTGCAATTTGCATGAAAATAATGAAAACCCCACATATACTCTTATCTCACTAGAATTGTAGATACCATATCTTTACTTTTCTAGTTCAATAAATAACTATCTATTTTAAGGAAAATATATTTTCATAGGTTTTTGTCTTTACCATATCTCTACTTTTATAGTTCAATAGATAACAATTTATTTTTATGAAAATTATCTTTTCATAGGTTTTTGTGTTTACCGCCCAAAAAGAGAGAAGGGCCTTTTCCATTTTTCAACTATTTGAAAAGGGAAAGTGAAAAAGAGCAAAAGGAAAAAAGAATTATCTTTTAAAAAACTAATGAAGTATTGTTGTAAATGCTTCTTTCTATATTGAAAAAATATAGCCCTCCGTCTCAATTTATGTGTCACAAAGTTTAAAAAAGAAAGGGTTACTTGTGAAATATGTGGTCTAAAACAAACCTAAAGCAATTATGTGGCTATAAATTATTTCATTAAGGATAAAAAGAGAAATTTTAAAATTAAATTATTTCTAATTATAGAAATGTGACATTTTTTGGGACAGATTAAAAAGAAAATGATGTCATATAAATTGAGACCGAGTGAGTAATTTTTTTCTAGGAGTGAGTAAGACGTGAAACAACAATTCATATTAGCATATCCGGTTGCCAAACAACAATTCATATTAATAACGGATAAAGTGTTGTCATGTGACCAAAAGGTCATGAGTTCAAGCTGTGAAAACAATTTCTGGCAGAAATGAAAGGTAAGGCTGCGTACAACAGATCCTTGTGGTCTAGCCCTTTCTCGAATCTCGCACATAGCAGAAGCTTAATGCACCGGACTGTTTTTTTTTTTTGAACAAAAAAGAAAGAGTATATATTGTGCTTTGAACTAATATATACAACAGTACGATGGAATCTTTGAATTGTGATAACTTAAATTTTTTATTTTAGTTTCCAATTTCATCCAAAAAGTTTTCACATTTTAAAAGGTCACTAGACTCTTCCTTGGCTTCTAACTTTGTGTCTTTACGCCCCGAATCCGTATCGTACTACCAACCTAGAGAATTTGTAAAAATGTACTCCTCAACTTTGCGATTTAGAATAGATATATCTCTCATTAAAAATACATCTGCAATTACATAAATGGTGTAAATATACCCTTTTTGCTAATGAAATAGTTTTAAAAATTATTTAGCTTATTTTCGAATAAAAAAATGCCACATGGCTTTTAGAAAAAAGTCTATTATTTTTTTATTAGACTTATTTTTTCAAGTCATGTGGTAATATTTTTTCTAGTTCGTTTAAAAAAATAGGTAGTCTTATTTTTTTAAAGCCAATTGTTTTTAAACGAACCAGACCCGATTCGCCGAAAAAAAATTATCAAATGACTTTAAAAGAATAAGTTTACAAAAAAATGGGTAGATTTATTTTTTTAAAGCCACGTGGCACTTTTTAATTAAAAAATAAGCTAACTAATCTTTTTAAAGAAATGTGTTAGCGAAAAAGGGTATATTTGCATCATTTATGTAATGACAAGGGTATATTTGCACCTAAGGGTGTACAAAGAAAACCGACAAACCGATAATTTGAGTCAACCCGAGTAAAAAAACCGACTAGTGATTTGGTTTGACTTGATTTGGTATTGGAAAAAAATTCGATCATAATTTATTTGGTTTGGTTTTAACCTAAAAAAGTCAAATCGAATCAAACCAACCCGAAATTACATGTATACAATTTTAAAAATATTTTATACATAAAACACTTATTTATAATGTAGTTTATAAACATTCCTTAAGTTTTTTGATAGTTTTTATCTTTTAAGATATTATTTCAAGCTTGAACTTAGAAATTTTAATGGTCCAATAAGTTTTTATAGCTCATTAATGTTAGTAACTTAAATAAAGCTCAAATCAATACATGCTAACAAAAGAAATTCAATTCTAACCCTAAGAATAACAATAATGTTGGATATCTATTACTATGTGCTATTAGTTTTGTATTGGTTTAGATAGTGAAAAAATATAACTTAATTTAGTTTTTCTTTAATATATAGTCATATAATTTAATAATTAATCATACTTTTTTCTTTTAGTACTTTTAGATTATGATCATTACCATTATATATTTCATTACCATTAACGGCATACAGAAGAAAGAGGAGGGAGACGAACTGACATAGGATAATAATTACATCTGAATTGATTAGACACGAGAGGCGTTCAAATATATGATTAATAAAATACACATAATTTATACAACAAAATTTTGAAAAATATTTTAACAGATAGCAAATTAAAGAAAGGAATTTTTACAAAGGGTTTGTAATAATTCCTAGAGATTCTCTAAGCATACAAAATCTATCTTTCAAAAGAGGTTTTGTAATAATATCAGCAAGTTGTTTTTTTATGTACACAAATTGTAATTCAATAGCTCCCCTAAGAACATGGTCTCTAATAAAATGGTGTTTAATATCTATGTGTTTTGCCCTAGAATGATGAACAAATTTTTTAGTCAAACAAATAGCACTAGAATTATCACAATAAATTTTAAGAAATTTAAATAGCAAATCATAATCGCTTAGTTGACAGATCATCCATAAGAGTTGAGCACAACATTGCCCAATGGCAATGTATTCTGCTTCAGTAGTAGAGAGTGAAACACTCCCTTGTTTTTTGTTATTCCAAAAAATTAGAGATTGGCCAAGTAGTTGACAAGTACCACTTGTACTTATACGATCATCTTTATCACCTGCAAAATCAACATCAGAAAAACCTTCTAATTTGAAGGTGTTAGTCTTTAGATACCATAAACCATGAGAAATTATTCCAAGTAGGTATTTATTAATTCTTTTGACAATACAAAGTGAGATTCCTTAGGAGCTGACTGATACCTAACACATTTGCAGACACTAAATATGATATCTGGTCAATTAGCAGTGATATAGAGCAGTGATTCAATCATTCCTCTATACTTAGTTTCATCGACTGGTTTACCTTCATCATCCTTATAGATTGAGCAGGTAGGACTCATGGGAGTTCCCATTATCTTTGCTTTACTCATGCCAAATTTTTGGATGAGCTCTTTGGTGCAAGTTACTTTGACAAATGAATATTCCTTTCTCAGATTGAAGAATTTATAGTCCCAAGAAGAATGTCAATTCTCCCATCATGCTCATCTCAAATTAACTTTGCATTAGATTGGAAAATTCCTTACACATAGAGGGATTAGAACTTACAAAAATAATATCGTCAACATAGATTTAAATAATAAGGTTTCCAGAGGAGGTCCTTTTAATAAATAAAGTAGAATCAATTTTTCCTCTAGAAAAACCATGTTCAACTAGAAAAGCACTTGGCCTATCATAACAAACTTTTGAAGCTTGCTTAAAGTCATATAGATCTTTAGTTAGTTCGCCCACATGATAAGGAAATTTAGAGTTTTCAAAACCATGAGGTTGTTTAACATAAAATTCTTCATTAATGAAACCATTTAAAAAGACACTTTTAACATTCATTTGAAAAAGTTTAAAGCCTTTAAATGCAGCATACACAAGTAACATTCGAATTGATTCTAACCGGACAACTGGAGCAAATGTTTCGTCATAGTCGACTCCTTCTTGTTCTGAATATGCTTGAGCAACAAGTCGAGCTTTGTTTCTTATTACATCTCCAGCTTCATTGAGCTTGTTTCGAAATATTCATTTGGTTCCAACAATTGAAGCATTTTCAGGTCTATGAACTAGATTCCACACATTATTATTTTTAAATTGGTCTAGCTCTTCCTTCATAGCTTTAATCCAGTGATCATCTTTAAAATCTTCATCAACTTTCTTTGACTCTAGTTGTGAGATAAGAGCCAAATTTATACTATTTTTTGCTAAAGATCTAGTTTTCATTTTTTATTTGTCTCATATAACGAACTTTTTTGGATAGTCAGGATCGCTTCACCATTCATTTGGGACAGTTCCAATAGTTAGATTAGTCAACTTGTTAGGTTCAACAGTCGACTCTTCATCGTTGTTTTGCTTAACAATGGAAGTGATTGTTGTAGTTGGTAGTTAACTATCTTCATCATCTGCAGGTTTACCTTTCTCTGCCAAGCCATTAGTATCATGAAAAATAACATAAATAGATTCTTTAACAGTTAGAGTACGTTTATTAAATACTCTAAAGGATCTACTAGTAGTTGCATAGCCAAGAAAAATACCTTCATCACTGCGTGGATCAAACTCATCAAGATTATCCTTCCCATTTTTATGGACAAAGCACTTACATTCAAAAGGATAAAAGTAAATTATGTTAGACTTCTTTCCCGTCCATATCTCATATGGATATTTCTTCAAGATTGGTCTAATCAAACATCTATTTAAGACATAACATGTTGTGATTACATTCTCCGCCCAGAAATGATGCATAAGATTGTTTTTCACAATCATTGTTCTTGTCATATCTTGCAGTGTTCTATTTTTTCGCTCAACAACACCATTTTGCTAGGGAGATTGTGGTGAATAGAAGTTGTAATTATATCCATATTCATTAAAGAACTCTTCAAATGCCTTATTTTCAAATTCTCCTCCATGATCACTTCTAATAGAAGAGGTGTAGTATCCTTTTTCACAATGTACTTTCTCACAGAAAAACTTAAGGTTCTTTAAAGTATCATCTTTATGAGCGAGAAATATAACCCATGCAAAACGAGAGTAATCATCTATTATAACAAAACATACCTCTTTCCTCCAATACTAGCAGTTCAGGTGGGACCAACTAGGTCCATGTGGAGCAGCTTCAAGGGTTTAGAGGTAGAAATAATATCTTTAAAATTAAAAGAGTTTCTTATTTGCTTACCTTTTTGACAGGCATCACACATATGATCCTTTGAATAGTTCAGCTTGGGCAATCCTACTACTAGTCCATGATTTACAAGTTTTCCTATCAAGCGCATACTTGCATGTCCAAACTTTTTGTGTCAAATCCATGAGTCTTCTCCCATTGATGCTAAGCAAATGTGTCCTACAAGACTCTTTACTGAATCAAGTATGTACATATTTTTATTTCTACTTTCTGATAGCACAAAATTTTCAGAGAAGTCTTCAATGATGCATCCTTTTTTTCTGAATCTAACTTCTAGATTGGTATCACATAGTTGACTTATGCTAAGTAGGTTATATCTGAGATCCATCACCAAGTAAACGTTAGTAATATCACACGAGTTATTAAAGGCTATGGTTCCTAGACCAATTACAGTTTCAGTGGAGTTGTCTCCAAAGGTTACCATTTCTCCATCAAAGTCCACAATTGTTTTGAATAACCTTTTATCAAATAGTCATTTGACTCGAACACGCACTATCTAAATACCACTTACCTATTGATTTTTCTTGTGGTGTTCCTGCAAAAGAAAATGATAACTTTCTTTAGGTACCCAAGTTTTCTTGGATCCTTGAGAGTTAGTTCTAACATAGTTATCATTATTTTTTTATTTTCATGTCCAGTCAAGAGTAGTTTCATAACGAAATTTGCACTTGTAAAATTTATGTCCAATTTTTCCACAACAAAAACAGGATTAAGAAAAGTGTTCTAGGGTGACATGCTGATTAGTCGACTTGCCAAGATAATTTTGATTAATAGACTTCCTACTAGTTGACTTAGTCCATTGAGTCAACTTGTCTGTCTTAGAATATGAAATAGACTTATCAGTTGAGTAGCTAAAAGCAGACTTGTCACTCATAGGCTTCTTCACAATTGACTTGTTGTGATAAGTCGACTTATTTGACCAAATAGAACTATGACTGGTAGATTTACGTAAACTGTTTAGTTGTAATTGCAAATCATTAACTTCTTCTTGAAGAAGATCTCTTCTATCTCACAAACTTTTAGGTTAATTTCCTAGTCTTTCTTTTCTCTTATTAATTTTCTGTATTCGTCAAAAATGTTATTTAGATCTTCAAGAGTTTGGTTAAGCAACTCTTGAGTTTCATGACATTTAGAACAAGAATAGGGCCTTACCTCACTAGTTTCACCAATTGCCATTAAGCATATGTTGTCAGTTTCTTCATTCTCATCTTTTGAGATTTTATCTTCACTCCAACTGCTGAATGATCTTTGTTTTTGTTGTTATCTAAATGATTTTCTTTTAGATTTTGGACATTCAGAGGCTATATGACCACACTTTCCACATTCATAGCATTTTTCATCATTTCTTGGTTGATCATCTTGAGATTTACCTTTTCTAAAGTTTGAAGAATTTCTCCTGTTGTTCCTAGATCTTCTCATGGCTTCTATCACAAATCTAGATATTATAGCGACTTCTTCTTCTCTAATATCACCATCAAACTCCTCAACTTGGGATTTGAATGCCACAACTTTCTTCTTGCTTTCATCTTGTCCAGACTTATTTAGATAGGTTTTTTCAAAAACTATTAAGTCTTATCTTACTTCATCATATATAAGTGTCTTGAGATTTATACTTTCAAGAGCAACAACTTTAGCATGCCACTGTAGAGGAAGACATTTGAGAATCTTCCTTATGTTATCCACATATGAGAAGAATTTTTCTGAAGCTTTGAGTTCTCCTAGAATCTTGTTGAATCTTGCAAACATATCGTCTACTGTTTATCCATATTTCATCTTTAAGGTTTCATATTCATAGACAATGAGACTAATAATAGTTTCCTTTACTTTGTTACTACCTTCATAGATGACTTCAAGTTTATTGCACATTTCTTTGGCGGTTTCACATGTGGAGATCTTTTTATATTCTTCTCCACTGATAGCATTGTATATCAGGTTCCTTTCTTTTGCGTTTATTTGTATCACCTCCATTTGTGTATCAGTGTAGTCGGCTAGAGAGGCTAACTCATCAGTTGATGTGGCTTCTTCCATCTTGTTATCATCGGTCTATATTTTAGGCATAGGAATGTCTCCCAACTTGATGACCCACCAGATCTTAACATCATATGACTTGATGTAAGTTTCTATTCTAACTTTCCAATGAGAGAAATACTTTCCATTGAAGTAGGGCGGTCTAGTTTGAGAAGTACCTTCTTAAAATAAAGCTCCAACCGTAAAGTGGGTTGACATGATCTTTTTCTCACTTGTTGTTAAGCAAATAGAATGTGAGACCTTACTCTGATACCAACTGAAAGTGCAAGAAGAGGGGTGAATTATAATTTTTTATTTCTTAGTCGACTATCTCAAGGTGCTAGTCGACTGTTATCAGATATAGTGAAGAAATTAAATGCTGAAAGTAAATAACATCAGATATTTTTATACTGGTTCAGATTCAATGTGAATCCTAATCCAGTTCCCTTGGGTTGCAAGGGTTTTCTCTACAGTTCTTTTGAAGTTTGGTTTGGTACAAGGATAGTTTGAATGGAGCTCTTACATCTACAATCAAACAATCATAATATTTTGATACAATGCCTCACCAACTATACTATATCTCTTCTCACCTTTTGTATACACTATAAATCACTCAGAATTACAATATTTATTAAAAATAAAGTAGAGAGCTTGAGAAGTTGAGACGAGAGTATATTTTCTTTCGTCTTTGGAGTCGTTCTTTTATAGCCGTAGAGTGGTCTTTTTGGCTCTCGCAGAGATAGCAGCCCAAGAGATTTGATCCTTGGAAAAAGGACTATGGAATCCTATTTTCAAGAATAAGGGCAGAGTTTTCCAACGGACTGATATTCTTTCTATGTGAGCTATTTGACTGAATCTTCTAGGTGTTATTCCGTAATTATTCCCTTGTGGCTTGGTACATGTTTCATTGTTGAAGTAGCCGAGATATGCTTGATTGATGCACCTAGATTTTGTAGATGCTTGATTTGATTCTTTCCAACTTTGATTTATTTGTCTCCAAAAATAAGTCCTTACTTATTTATTTCGCTTGAACTTGTTACTTTGGGCTTCGTTAGTCCACTAGACTGACGTCATTCATTAGGCCTTGTGAGTTAGCTAGGCCTTTCCTTTCTTTGTGAGTTAACCTGCATAGTAGAGTTTGTCATTATTAAAACTTGACACTAACAAAGGTGAGAAGATTGAAGGACTGGATTTGAGAAGACATGGTATAAACACGAAAGTCAAAATGAGTTTGCAAAGATCAAAAATGCAGAAAAAGAACTTGAAATTGAATACGAAGAAAGTGAAGAAGACGAATAAAAAAAAGTAGGGTATTTATAGGTAAGAAGGTCATCATCACCTCGGTAAACGACGACAGTACTTACAACTTGGATACGCCACGTGTCTCAGACACAGATTTAGAAAGACGTCAACGGTACAGGTTTATAGATCATGATGACAACTGCACCTACATTCCCTCCTAAGTACCTTGATGACATCTATATTTACGTTCCCACATGAATTACTTTGACTTGTAATGCAGTTCTCGATATTTATCTAGAAAGTGGGGGTATCTATATTGATAATGAAAGAAATAATCCCCTTGATTATTTTCATTAATTGAAAAGTATATAGACAGGTTAAATATTTCCATAATAGGAGAATCTTATTCCTATTCTACTCCTAAAACCTTATTCTACCATAATTCTAACTATACAATTATGGTAAGTGTATAAGACTAATTAAGGTAACATTTACACTACAATATTACATCAATATACACTCCTAATATACTACAACCAACACTGCCCGTGATGGGCTTCAGCCACTTCCAAGATGGGCTTCAGCTTCTGCCCGTGATGGGCTGACTTATTCCTAATATACCCGTGGGTATACACTATGTATACCAAATGTATATCACGGGTATATAAACCTTGTTTAACACACCTCCGCAGTCATAGCAGGCGGTCTTCGAACGCTGAGACTGTCCCTAAAATCTTCAAAAAGGACCGCGGGCAGACCCTTTGTAAAGATATCTGCAATTTGATATCGGGACGGGATATGGCATACGCGAACGTGGCCCCGAGCAACCTTTTCACGGAGAAAGTGAATGTCCATTTCGATATGTTTAGTGCGTTGGTGCTGAACCGGATTACCTGAAAGGTAGATGACACTAATATTATCGCAATATACTAAGGTTGCCTTCTAGATGGGATAATGAAGCTCCAAGATCAAATTACGTAACCAACATGATTATGAAACCACATTAGCTACCCCTCGATATTCAGCCTCAGCACTTGAGCGAGATAGAGTTGTCTGACGCTTCGCAGACCAGGAGACCAAATTTTTGCCGAGGAACATACAATAGCCAGACGTGGGCCGTCTTGTGTCTGGACAACCACCCCAATCAGCGTATGCGTATGAGCCAAGTGTGGACGGCGATGAAGGATATAAATGCAAACCATAGTCCGGTGTACCCTGAATATACCGAATGATACGTTTGATTGCATTCATATGCTCAATTCTGGGATCATGCATGAATAAACACACCTGTTGGACGGCATACGTAATATTCGGTCTTGTAAAAGTAAGATACTGAAGGGCCCCTGCAATACTGCGATAGCGGGTCGGATCCTCGTATGGTGCATCGGCCGCGGTACTAAGCTTGGGCTTTGTATCAACTGGAGTGGAAGTGGACTTACAGGATGACATCCCAGCCCTCTCGATGATCTCAGATGTATACTTTCGTTGAGACAAAAACAAACCATCTAAATGACGCTTGACGGCAATCCCCAAAAAGTAACTCAAGGGCCCTAAGTCTTTCATAGCAAACTCAGAGCTGAGCATTGTCATAATAGACTGGCGTAAGGCATCAGAAGAGGCCGTCAAAATGATATCATCCACATACTACAGAATGTAGTCCAAGGACGAACCACGACGGTAGATGAACAAGGAATTATCTGACCTGCTGTGAGTGAACCCAATTGTCGAAATATAGTCAGCAAAACTTGTATACCAGGCCCGTGGAGACTATTTAAGCCCATATAAGGACTTCTTCAACAAACAAACATGATGAAGATGGTGGGGATCCCTGAACCCCAACAGCTGATGCATATATACTGTTTCCTGGAGATCACCATGTATGAAAGCATTCTTAACATCCAACTGATGAATAGGCCATGCCTTCGAAAGAGCCAAGCTAAGCACAGTGCGAATTGTAGCTGGCTTGACCACCGGACTAAACGTCTCCCCACAATCTATCCCAACCTGCTGAATCTTACCATCACCCACAAGTCGCGCCTTATGTCTATCAAATGACCCATCTGAATTCTCCTTATGAGCAAAAATCCACATAGACCTGATAACATTAATACCAGATGAACGGGGCACCAACTACCACGTCTTATTATCAATAAGAGCATTATATTCATCAGTCATAGCAATTTTCCAATTCGGGACGTTTAAGGCAGACACATGATTACTGGGCAAGGGGAATTTAGAGACATTCGAATGTAAATTAAAATGTATTTTTGGTGTGAAAATACCCCGTTGACTACGAGTGACTGGTCTAAGACTCGAGGAAGAGATGAGCGGATTTTGGGAATTTTTTGGGCTCGGGATGCACTGGCCAGCGGTGGACCCGCTGCCCAACTCGTAAACCGGAAGGTGGACCGACCAGCCTGCACTGGGTTGATCGCCCAATCGCCGAATCGATCCAATGACGTGGAATCGGCGACTTTAACAATGGGGCCGGCGCGATGGTTCCACCGAGGATTTTGGGTGCGGGATATGTCCGAAAAATGGTGAGTAATATACGGGGATATACCATCATCCAAAAAATTATATGAACTAGGATCGGGAGTATGAACTTTAGTAAATGGAAATTGGATTTCATCAAAAATTACATGGCAATTAATTATGATTTTCTTGGAGGATAAATCAAAGCATTTGTAACCACGATGATTGGACAGATAACCCAAAAACACACACGGAGTAGATCGGGCCTGAAGTTTGTTAATTGTGGTGGATGGGAATAACGGATAACATAAGCACCCATAAACCCGAAGATGAGAATAAGACGGATTTTTATTATATAAAATTTGTAGGGGGAAGAATACGTCAGACCTTTGGAAGGAATTATGTTAAGGAGATATGTCGCCATTTGAAGAGCATGATGCCAAAAATATGGGGGTACGGAAGCATGAATTAAGATAGTGCGGACAATGTTATTTATGGAACGAATTTTACGTTCTGCTTTCCCATTTAGTGAAGATGTATGAGGACACGAAAAATGAAAATTGATCTCATTATTAGCACAGAACTCCCGAAACACCCTATTGTCATACTCTTTTCCATTATCACACTTAATATTTTTTATTTCTCTTTCGAATTGTGTTATAATGAATGCTCTAAATTTTATGAAGACGGAAAACACTTGAGATTTATTCGCAATTGGAAACGTCCACAAAAATTCAGAATAATCATCCAAAAAAAGAACATAATACCGATGACTCAACGAACTTAGAATAGGAGATGTACATAGGTCGCTATGAATAATATCAAATGACATTGAAGTATGAGAATTTGAGTCTACAAATGACAACTTAACAATTTTTCCTAACGAACAAGATTGACAAAGTGGAGTACGACTCGTACCCTTACAAGAAATAAAACTATTTTTTATCTAAAACAGATAAAATAGAGGATCTCGGATGACCAAGGCGAGCATGCCATAAGGAAGGAGAAATAGCTGCAAAGGCTGATGGCAAGGCTTGACTCGATGAAATGAAATCGGGTGTGATAGGATAAAGATCTCCCCTACTATCAAACCTCATGATAGGATTCCCCGTCTTGAAATCATTCACAGAGAAACCAAAAGGATCAAATTCAACAGAAACGGAATTGTCAGTGGTAAATTTTTGGACAGACACTAAGTTTTTAATCAATTTGGGGCCATATAAAGTATTTTTCAAGATAAGGGGAGGATTGGGGGGAGATAGGGTTTTATGACCATAACCCTGAATTGGAATAAAGTTATCATTACCGACAATTATACCGCAAGGGTTGCTCAAATTGGAATAAGATGAGAGAGTACCTGAATCGGATGTCATGTGGGTAGTGGCACCGGTGTTCATTTACCAATTCGGGTCCGGTTGAGTCAAACCCAGTGTGTGCATCGCGGCCTCGATATCTGTCTGAGTGGGGCCTGCTGCGTGGTGAGCTTGCGGAGGACGGGGCCCAAGAATTCCAGAACTGGGCTGTCCTGGGCCGTAACTGCTGGAATTACTGGGCCAGTGGGCAGTGGGCCGTGACTGCTGATTGTTGGGCCTGAAAGTGGACTGTCCAGCCCACTGGCTGCCTGAAGCTGCTGGAAAATAGGGGCTGCTGGCCCACGGCCCATTGCCCCAGCCCCACTGCCATGGGCCCCACTGCTGGGACCAGTAGGGAGGAGGCCCACTGTTGACTGGACGGGGCCCACTGCTGGCCTGCTGACCACCGGAACCGCCGCGTTTGCCCCCGCGGTTTTTGTTATTATTCTTACGATTATTTTTGCCGCCACCATGAGTATGATTTTGGCCCGAATTATCAACAAAACCTTAAGAATTTGTGGAGGACGTCATTAGGACGACGGGGCTTGCTCTGATAGCCGTCTTTTTAGCCAAATCGGCTTCTTCCAAAGTAAGCATGGAGCGGGCTTGATAAAAAGCGGGAAGTGGGTTGCTTTGACGAAGGAGAGTCCCAACGCCATTATAGGCCTCAGAAAGACCGGCAACCAGTTGTAGAACTAGATGATTATTTGTTATAGGTGCTCGAGTGTGACGACACGTGAATGTTGGTTATCTTGGAATATATCACGCAATCTATTCCAGGTAGCCATAGTCGTGGTATCCGGCTCAATAATCGTCTGTAAGAGGTCAACCGAAATAGTGGAATAAATCCACTGGAGAACGGTAGCATCAAGAGTAATCCATAACTAAGGATCCTCCGCGGGAATAGGTGCAGCGGGAGGAATTATGTGATGGATAACTTGATGGGAGATAGCGTGAATTTTAAACAATTCTGCCCACGTCGCATATTGGACGTTTTCTGTCTCAAGCACAATTGGGATGATGTTCTTGACGTTAGAAACCATGAGGGCAGGATGAAAATTGTTCTTAGACATATTGAAAGAACAAAAAAGGAGGGGAAATTTGGGAATAGTAAGAGAGATTTGGAGAGCGGAAGACTAATTTTGGAAAATAAACCCGAGGGGGGGGGGTTTCGGCCGAGAAGGACACAAAATTTGGGAGAGAAATTTTTTTGTTAGACCTAGTCTCTTGATACCATGAAAGAAATAATCTCCTTGATTATTTTCATTAATTGAAAAGTATATATATAAGTTACATATTTGCATAATAGGAGAATCCTATTCCTATTCCTATTCTACTCCTAAAACCTTATTCTACCATAATTCTAACTATACAATTATGGTAAGTATATAAGACTAATTAAGGTAATCTTTACACTATAATATTACATCAATATACACTCCTAATATACTACAACCAACACTGTCCGTGATAGGCTTCAGCCACTTCCGAGATGGGCTTCAGCTTCTGCCCGTGATGGGCTGACTTATTCCTAATGTATCCGTGGTATACACTATGTATACCAAGTGTATATCACAGATATATATATCTTGTTTAACAGATAAAAATATTTGATCGAACGTGTGGCAAGAGAAAGAGCATCATAGTCAGTTGAATTAGTCAACGCCGATCAGGCCAATGATTAGCTAGATCATCCGAGAAGTTATCAATCAGACATGCCACATTCATATTGGATTGCAACGATTTGATATGATCTATACGGGAGGTTCGGAGTACTCGAAACATAGGATTAGTCCAATCATCATTCTAATTACTTTACTCTCGTTTTATTCTCACTATCAAAGGATTAACACAATTTGAATTAATTATGTTGCTTGTGATCTATTCAAATAATTTAACCGATTGACCTAAAAATTATATTTAGGCTAAACAAGCTTATGTCTTCTAATAATTTTCATTAAATACTTTTTTGACAAAATAAATATTATGCCCCTTCATCTCATTGTGAAAAATACTCAAATTAAACGAACAAATGTATATAAGGCAAAGAAAATAGAAGTTAGAGTTTAATAGTTAATACACAGATAAGATGATACATACGGATTTGGAACGTGCAATGTTGTGTAAAGAAGCAAGCAAAATTTTATGGCATGTCTTCTCACGTTGCCATGTCCAACGTATGTGTGACATGCTCATGGGAATTCGATCACCAATAAACCACTTCCTCTACTAACGGTCAGAGCAGAAAACTTACACATATAAAAATAGGCCTATAGTACTATTGAATGTGTGTCTCTTTGTGTATTGATGTATAATTAAATATATAAAAATAGTTATAGATATTTTAAAATTTTACGTACATGTACTTAACACATCAGCCTAATGTGGAGCTTTTGGAGGGGAATTTTCCATACACTACCACCAAGCCCCATTGTTTTCGTTATTATTATACTTTTAGGGTGTGTTAACTGTTAGGTATATATGGAAAGATATCTTTTGGTAAATATTTTTAAATTTTTACTTGTTTGATTGGTTTAAACATTTTGAAAAATATTCTTTAGGAAAATAAAATTTTCAAAAATCAATATATAATTTTCTGTGAGAATATGGAAAACAAATTTCTGATTGTCTCCCTACTCTCACTCCATCTCTAACCCCCAACACTCCCGGCCCCAACTCCCACCCCTGCTGCCTCCCACAACCCCACCCCACAATAACTCTCCCCGGCCACCGTCCATTCTACCTCAATCTCATTTTCATTTGCTTAGATTTTATATAAATGTGATTGAGATAATATTATTTATTTATTTATTAAACACCAAAAATTAGCTAAAAACTCAAAAAAATCATAAATTGTTTCGTGAAAAATATTTTTAATTCATAACAAACACACCCTTAATATTATTACTCCCTACGTCCCAATTTGTTTGAATGGTGACCAGAGAGTCAAACAGTTTTCTTTGACTTAATTTGAAACATAAATTCTTTGACTATTTTATATAATAAAATTTACATATTTGAAAACTATATAAAAAGTACTATAAATCTTCATAATTAATAATTCAAAATATATGAAACGAGTTGGAAAAAATCATAGTTTAAAAAATAACGGTTTGACTCCCAAACCGGTCAACGCGGGGGAGTACTAAATAAGTCGTTACCAATTTTAAACTGAACACATTACCTGTCGATCAGCTGAATGCTTATCCAACAAAGTGATGTCTACTTCTAGCAAAAGGATTGTGTTCCTTCTGAGATCTTCACTTACATTTTCAGTTTTTCAGCAACACGCTGAGTAATTAAGTTGAAAGAGAATTATTTTCAGACACAATGCATGTAATAAAGTAATTAGTGAATGATAAGTATTTCACATAAAATTTATCGCGTAACTGCAACTTATTTAATATATATTTTTATTGTAATTTATCATTTAATCATAATAAAGTATGATTTTGTGTGTGCACTGAAACACCTTTATCTTTATCAAAAGGTTGTTGGATCTTTTAGCAATGATCAGATCTGAATCTAAATCATAATTTTGTCAAAAATATTTACTGCATTTTCAAATTAAATTTCTCAGTTTAGCTTTGTATCCAGATTAGAAAGGGGTTAAAAATTATGACTTACATCTATTATCTTTGTTACTTCAGTTCACCAATATTACAGTTTAACCTTAAGATCAAACTTTTTTCTTATCAGATGTCACCGAAGGAACTAAGATCAAACATTGATAGAGCTAATTTTGATATAAGAAGGGTAGGATTCAAATTTGTTTCCTAAATCTCATTTATTTAGTAATTCGATTAATTTTGATATAAGTCAAACCTTGCATGATGCACAATTTTAATACCACCGTTGCTGTTTTCTCAAAATCTAAAACCAAATCCTAATCCACAGCACAAGTATATTTGATTAGACAATTGTTTGAGGAAAAAAAAACAAATTACAAAAAAGAATGTCTATTTAACTTGTGAGTTGAAACTTGAATATGATGATGTCGTAAGAAGCAAGACTAAACTGCAGTCCAAGCACAATAATGAAGATATCTTGGTGTACAATGAACACCTATAATTGCTTAACACGAGCCTCCTGCCGCCCCAATAAAGTAGATATTTTCACATCTAAACATAGTGCTACTGCATATTTTTCGTAAAAATGTAAAAATTACTTAACTGCCTACTAATATTAGAGTTTTTTTTTTTGTAAAGATTTGTAGTGAAATTCATAATAGGAGAACGAAAAATTAACAAAATAATTTTTTAATAATTCAGTAACATATAGTAAAATTTACTTTTCTTAAGCGTTTGATGATATTGACCACTAGAGGCTAGATGAAAACATAGTCAAATATTTAGTTTTATGTCTTTTACCACTAATTTTCATTTTTACATATAAAAGATCTGAAAATAACAAATGAAAAATTTAAAAAGATCATTTTCTTCTATTCAAATTTCAAAGGATCGTAAAAGACCTACCACAAAAGATAATTATCTTAAAATATCGCTTGGCACTTGCTAGTTACACATAAAAATGGTACATATGAAATACTAGTGAAACTTAGAACGGGTCAAAAGAAGGGAGAAAAAGCCCTCATCCTCATTGATATAAATATGGTAAACGACATTATATACAAGTTACAATTGTGGTTAAGTAAAAACTTGGAAGCAATTACACTCAACCACCGGCTGCATTTGCTTGCCGGGGTGGCCTAAGAAAGAAATATTATAACTTGGCGTAGTAAATTTACATTTACCAAACTGCTACTTCTTGTTAAAAGAAAAAAAAAAGACTTCAATTGTTAGCCAGTGTCACAAAAATCTCCATCCATCTGATTTTGCACTGCTTTGATAGCAGCAACTCTAGCAGCAGTTGCAGCTCTATTTGCAGCCATCACTGCTTTTTTCACTTGTTCATCTACCCTCCTAAGCTTAATTGCATTCTCTGCTGCCTTTCTAGCAGCCTGCAAACATCAGAGGTATGGATAAGACATTGACAATTCAAACATTGAGCAGTATAACATATGCATCAGAGGAAGGTAAATGTATTAAATGTGAAATAAATGCCAAGAAAGCTATTTTTTACTTGAACAGTTAGAAGGACAGCATCAGTAAGTGGGGGCGATGGAATTTTCAAATTGCCTGAGTTCCATTCCCCACACCTTGTGTCACCATTTCTAAATGTATACATTCCGTAACCTTGCTTGCGCCCTTCGTGCCACGACCCTTCATAGCAATGGCCGTTGGCAAAGTGATACACACCGAAACCATGAATCTTGTCTCCAAAATATTCCCCCGCATACCGATCTCCGTTCCTGCAAAACAAGTCATAAGATTCATCAGCTCGAGGATCTGTCTTTGCAACTTTGCATAACCTTATTATCCATCCAATTCAAAAAATAAAAAAACATAGCTCAACTAAGTAGATACAACAACCTATCAAGTGTAATTGTAATCACATAAGTGGGGTTACATAAGTGGGGTTTGGGGAGCTGGGGAGGGTGGTGTGTACCCGGACCATACACCTACCTTGTGCAGTTCAGTTAGAGAGGCTGTTTCCGATATACACTTGGCTTAAGTAAGGCATATCAAAGCAGGTTTGAAAAGGAAACACAGTAGTGCAGAAGCAGCTCAACTAAGTAGATAACAACACAATCATGAAACAGGGTGGTAGCATTTTAGGAAAGGGGCAAAATAGTCAAGCTTCTTCCATTGTCTCTTGAAGCTTCCTACCCTCAACAAAGTGTCTGCCTGATATAACACATTTTTCTAGTTGAGTGCAAGAATTGGGTTGCTCTTGTTAGCCAACAACAATTACTCATAGTAGTAATACAATAACATACGGTGGGTGCATTCATCTTACAAAACTATGTCTCCTGATCCATCACTAACAAACAACCACCAACAGTCCCAAAATAGTAAGCAACAACAACAAATAAAAAAAAATCCAAGAACTACAGCTAGCATCAGCCATATCAAGATTCAAATAAGATACTCCCTCCGGATCAAAAAGAGTATCCACTTAACCTTTATTTTTTATTCAAAAAGAGTGTCCACTAACCAAATCATGAAAAAACTAACCTTATTTTTTCAAATTTCCCTTAATTAGGGGCATTTTAGTCAAATTACCAATTTTTACCTAAAAGTTAGTATTTTCTAAAGGATGTGAAAATCACTAAGTGGGCACTCTTTTTTGATCCGGAGGGAGTACTATAATTTACACAAGTAACAACAAATAAATCACGATTGCAACCATGGGACAGCTAAAAATGTTAAAGATTCAATTGTTTATACCTGAAATGGTAACAGCCAAGGCCATGTTTGACCGCACATTTAAATTCACCAATGTAACAGCTACCATCAGAACAAGACTGAGAACCAATACCATGACTTTGACCATTACACCATTGACCAGTATATGTATCACCTGTATAGAACTTATAAACACCATATCCATGTCTTAATCCTTGCCTATATTGCCCTCTATATTTACTACCTCTAGCCCAACTCTCTATCCCATACCCATCATATTTCCCATCAACCCAATCACCTTCATATCTTCCATTCACAAAATAATTGTATACTCCACTACCATTACATCTCCCTTTATGATACTCACCTTCATAGATATCTCCAGTACTGTACACCTCAACTCCTTCCTTTACCACCACCCGGTTCGGTTCTTTAATTGTTTCCCCAATAAACCACTGGACCGGTTTCGAGTTGTTTCTATGAACCCGGTTCATGAAAACATTGTACACTTGGTGAATTAACTGCTTATTTTTACCAACAAAGAACAGTAAAACCGCTATTAAAATCAGAGATAATAACAGATTTTCTGACATGGGTATATTATCTCTATTAAAGAAAACGAAAAGGGTGTACATAGAAACAACTGCTAGTACAAAAACCGGACCAATCCGAACCGGAACCGATCGAACTGGGGTTGAACCGGGTTTATGTGGCTTTTGCTCTTCAATGTCCTGTTCTTGGTCAACACCGAATTCGTTGACCGAGGAAAAGCTTTGGATTGATGACCGGATAGTTGGAGATGACCGTAGAAGTGAAGACTGTGTCCTCGTTAACTTCGTCTGACTTTTCTGACCGTCCATTCTTTTCGAGTATCTTAAATCTCAACCGTTGATCAATCTTTCCGATATCTTGATATTTTCAACTCCAACGCAGGCTTCATTTCTCAGTGGGGTGCGCAGGATAAGTAGAGAGTAAGTGCGCAGGTTATAATTTGAGAGAGATAATAAACAGGAAGATGGATGAGAGAGGACTGTGTTTTTATTTGAGATAGTGGAGGCACTTGGATTTAACTTGGAGCGTTCATTTTTATATTCAACGGTTGGATTTGAAGAAGTATTTGTGGCCGTTAGATGAAGTTATTTCTTGGAGAAGTTCCCGCTTTAGACGGGCATGGTTTGGTAGTTGGATCTAGATTCCGCTTTTTTTTCCGCTTTATAGTTTATTCACTGTGGGCAGGCCGCCACGTGCCTACTGTGTAGTTTTCGAATTTTATTTGTGTTTAAGTTATAATTTAAATTTTTAAAAATATTTTTTACTTTTTATTTAATTATCATATATTTAAAATTTATTGATTTAATTAATTATTTTATGTCATGCAAAGCTCATTTAGAGGAATATAATTTATATTTTAAATATTTTATTTTTAATTAAGAATGAAGAAATTTTAACGGCCGATTAGTTATTGACTTTTAAAAAATACTCGATGTTCTCTTTTAAAACAATAGTGTTATTGTCAGGATGATTCTGATCTACGTGATGCTTTGACAACTTTATGGTATAAACTTTTTAATTGGTCATCTGTGCTTTGTTTTATTTCTAATCTTATTTTCCTTTTTTTAGTAAAAATAATTGGACAAGAGTCTTGGGTCAGGAAAAGGCAATGAATTGGTCCGATAAGGACAGATTCAAGAAAGGAGTTCATTAAAAATTCTTCCTCATAAAGGGTCAAATATGTCTGTTAAATTATTATTCAAAATTAAAGAAATATGTTCTTCATCGCTAATTTAACGCATATATGCCCTTAGATTTAATAATTAGTTCAAATATACTGAAGTTTTCAATTAACTTAATTAATTGATTAATACACGAAAAATAGCTTTAAAGTATACGAAATTAAGTAGATATATCTTTCATTAATAGTTTAACATTTTCTTTAATATGTACAAATTTGACATTTCATTTCCATCATGTTTATGGAACAAAAATGCCAGACATCAATTTCTAAGTTTGAATGTAAATAGTTTAACTTAAGTTAATATGTTATTCTTTTATATACTAATGATATAAACAATATACTGATGTAACATAAGTTCATATTTTTAATAATAAAAATTATAATTTATCAGTACATTTGTTATACCGTTTTTGAGTTTTTATTAAAATTATTTCACGTGTTCTCTATACTACACTTGAGCGCTAAATTAAGGACAAGATAATTTTCATCATGTTATTGTAAAAACAAAAGGCAGAGGAGCTTCCGTTAAAAATCTAATTATAATGTCTAAATCAATAATTTTCGGAAATAATAGAAATCCTCAAGAGTCGAATTTTTCAGCAAGGAGACGTTATGAAAAAAATAGTTGGGTTGAACGGAGGTTGTCAGCAAAAAACTAATTTTGTAACTTGGTTAAATCTGAGAAAATCGAATTTAATTGAGTATCATTTATGGTATTATAATGAATGACTTATCTGCTCAATTTCACACATATTAAGGCCATATTTAGCCATTTTCGCTTGTTAATCAGCTAAATTAGACTAATTGAGGCTCCAGTTAAATTAAAAACATACTTGGACCAACTATTAAATGACAGAACATACGTAAGATGACTATTAACGAAACTACTTTAAGGACATATTTGAATCTTTTCCATAAATTCTTTTGCTCATTCATTGAAATGCATATATTTTAATTCAAAATAATCTTAAGACTTGTGCTAAGGAAGAAGAAAATAACTGATTCGTCAATATGATTCTGCGCTTAATAATTCTTCGGCAATTTTGAATAAAAATTAAGAAAGTTACCTTTACAAGGCAAAATATGTATAGCAGAGCCAATAATAAAAAATAAAATAACACATTACTTAATACGCTAAAACTTTGAACTACCGTATTACTTTTATTTTCTTATTTTCTTACAAGATTCAAACATCGATAATTAAAACAATTAATTTAAGTTGAAAACCAGCCTACCCTAGGACAACCCCTCGGATAGGTTTTGAATTTCATATTTCGCAGCTTCTTTAATTCATTTAAAATTACTTTTGAGGCAGATTTCACTTCATCTTAAATATTAAATTTTGATATTTTTAGCTATGATCTAACTTTGATTTGGTTTTGTCTTTACGGTAACATCCAATAAAAAGAAAATAGTTACATTTGATTTTGGCTTAGTTCTAATTAAAATCTAAGTGTTTTGAAAGATACAAATTATTTTGTAGCCCTTTATAATCTTTTTTACAAGAGCTTTTTATGTTTACACACAAAAACATTACAGGGCCAGTTTATTCTATTCAAATTATAAAGCTTATGTGTGCTTGGACAATGGTGAACATAACCCTTTACAATTTAAATTTAAAAAAATGACTTGCAAAAATCTCTTATTTATATCTGATATGTGATAAAATAAAAATATAATATGGACCAAAGAAAGTAAAAAATTAAAATTAGAAATAAATTATAAAGAGGCTACAAAATTACTGTAATTAACTTGTGCTTGTTTTTTTAGATAACTTTTGATGCTTTCAAGAGAATAGTAATATTTAATTTTTAGTCTAAAAACTTTTCTTTGTTCCAAACGAGCTTGGCAACGTCTCTAGCTTCTACTGATTCCTTTTCCCACCCATATCAATTATTTGACTTTCTCTTATATTCAAATTTATTGCACAAGTTTGAAATTGTTCAACAGCTTTTGCATCACCATATACGACATTACCAAATCCACTCTATTAAATGTCGTATAAGTGATCTACAGTTTACATAAGCCTATTTGACCTTTGCTTTATATGATTGTCATTCTAGTCCAAATGAGAGATAACATTAAACCTGTACCAGCTACTTGTCTAAAACAGATGCATAATTTGACCAAAATTTCTAAGAATTCAAACTATTAAGTAGGGGTGAATATGGCCGGGTTGGTTCCGGTTTCTTAAATATACCAAACCAAATCAATTGTGTCCAATTTTTAAATTTATAAATTAAACCAGATCAATGAAAGTCAGGTTTTTTTTATCTTTGGGTTTTCTCGGATTTTGCGATTTTTTCGGGTTGTTCGGGTTTTTTTTCCAGGTAAAGTCTTCATACAAAACATAAAACTTGTGTTTCGAATATTTTTTTAGTCCTAGTAAGATACAACTGTCTAATTAAGGTATTTTTTAAGAAAATGAAATAAAATGTGAGATAAGTGATGACATTGTACTAAAATATTCAACAAAAAAGATAATGAAATCGCTAAACAATATTGATAATGATCATAATCTAAAAGTACTAAAAGAAAAAAGTACGATTAATTATTAATTACATAATTATATATTAAAGAAAAACTAAACTAGGATATATTTTTTCACTGTCTAACCAATGCAATGTAGGTAAAAATTGGTGTATTCGAAATGTTAAACAAAACAAATGATTTGTTGAGGCGAGAGATGACTCTCTGTCTTTAAGACAAATTTGCCCCGTATAGATGTTTTTACAGTGATGGACAATATTCTCCCAAGATACAACAACAACATTACTGTTCAATTTAAACTTAAGGAGTAGGACCGTTGCAACGTTTCTGAAATCTTCAGGGACCAAAGTGTAAATAGAAAACACTTCAGGGACCAAAAAGAAAAGATTCAGAAGACAGCCCGTGACCCATGAACACGTGAACCAGAGAACGCGGAATGCGAAACACGAGACCCAACCGTACTGGCGGCGGTGCGCGTGTGGGGCTTAGCCCCGAACCCAAGCTCACTTAGGTCATCTCCCTTCTAAACACATGGGTTACCCCTTGGGGTCCCAAACACTTACTCAAACTTAGAGTTTATATATTGCATAAACTCTCCATCTTCTACCAATGAGGGAGATTTGTCATTTTTGGCCAAAAACACTTCATCTTTTTATGTCTCAAACACCTTACTTTATGTACCAATATCTCTTTCATTTCTTAACGAAATTTGACGATACTTGGCACTAACATCATCTACTTACTTAGTATATTAGGCATGTGCGAAGAAACGATGTTTCCGACATGCGAGGCCCACATGTTTAAGTCATTAAAGACGGGATAAACTCAATCCCACATTAGTAAATTTTCAACAATCCCCTCTTGAAAGAGAATTGGTGCACACAGGGTGCCAAAGTTCAGCAATCTTTCAGCGGAAAGATATTGCTACATGAAGTAGCTTTCGGCTTTGAACCTTCCTTATTCGATTACCATCGAATTTACTTACTGCGCGGTGAACGCGATGTCTTGAACCGTCAGTGTTTAGTGTAAACCAAGACAATGATATCAACACAATAACTCTCCTTATTCATTTCTTCTTATTGTTTTATCCGTTGTGGCCATGGACAACGCTTGGATTCTTAAGTGCGTACATTTGAAGTGGTCTGTCTTCGCACTTAAATAGGTGATCTCACATAAGGTATATTGCTCTACCTCACTCGCAAGTGTTAGGAATCATTAAAAATTTCAGAAACTTATCATTTACCCATTATGCAAGTAGCACTTAATGTCTATCGCGGGAACGACTTTGGAGTTATACTTCTTTAAAGAATGATAATCTGAAGTGATCTTACTTCAAGTGAAGCGCTAAACTGAACAACTATAGTTTAGTTTTTCCATTGAACCAAATTCCTGGGATCTCCAGTCAGTAAGGTTGGGTTACCACCATAAAGATTCTTATTGTTTGGGTTTTAAGCTCATTCCCCTCGACAGGCAGAATATTTGATCTTTGGGTAGGCCTTTAGTTAATGGATCCGCTAAGTTATCCTTTGATTTGACGTAATCAATGGAAATGACACCCGTAGTGATCAACTGCCTAACAGTCTTATGCCTCCGATGAATATGTCTAGACTTGCCGTTGTACATATTACTCTGTGCCCTTCCTAAAGCCGATTGGTTGTCACAATGAATCATCACCGAAGGTACGGGTTTATGCCAACAAGGAATATCCTCTAAGAAGTCGTGAAGCCACTCTACTTCTTCTCCTGCTTTGTCCAAAGCGATAAACTCCGATTCTATCGTGGATCGGGTGATGCATGTTTACTTAAGGATTTCCAAGACACAGCCCCACCACCAATTGTAAAAACATACCCACTGGTGGATTTGGTGTTCTGTATGTCTGATATCCGGTTTGCATCACTGTATCCTTCTAGTACGGCTGGATATCTTGAATAGTGTAATCCGTAAGTCATCGAATATTTCAGATATCGTAGTATCCGATTTAACGCCTTCCAGTGATCATTTCTAGGATTACGAGTAAACCTACCTAACTTATTGACTGGATAAGAGATATCGGGTCGGGTGCAGTTTGTAATGTACATTAAACTACCAATGACCTACGCATATCGCTCTTGGGATATGGGTGCACCACGATTCTTATCAATTCTATGATTCATATCCATTGGTGACTTTATAGTGGGACTGTCAAATACATCAAATTTCCTCAAAACATCTTCAATGTAATGAGATTGAGATAAGACCAGCCAGTCAGATGTTTTAGAAATCTTAATTCCTAAGATTACGCCTGCAATACCCATATATTTCATGTCAAAACATTATTTCAACATATTCTTGGTTTTCAGGATCAAGTTTAGACTACTTCCGGTGATGAGCATGTCATCCACGTAAAGACATATCATGACAAATGAGTCAGAGTTCCCTTTGATATAGATACATTTATCACATTCATTTATGGAGAAATCTTTTGATAATAATGTATTGTCAAACTTTTCATGCCATTATTTCGGGGTTTGTTTGAGTTCGTACAGAGACTTAACAAGACGACAGACTTTCTTTTCTTGTCCTGGAATTACATACCTCTCGGGTTGTTCCATGTATATTTCCTTTTTCAATTCTCCGTTTATGAAGGATGTCTTAGCATCCATTTGATGTATCTCAAGGTCACGCAAAGCTTCTATGGCTATGAATACCTTTATGGACGTTAATCTAGACACATGGGAGTATGTGTCAAAGTAATCGAAGCCTTCCTTTTGTCTGTAGCCTTTGACTACTAATTTGTCCTTATACTTGTCAATAGTTCTATCTGCTTTGTACTTTCTTTTGAGTATCCACTTGCAACCCAAATGTTTGCTTCCTGGAAGAACGTCAACCATTTCCCAAGTATGGTTCTGCATGATGGAATCTATTTCATTTTCTATTTCATTTTCTATAGCTTCTTTCCAAAGCGGTGCTTCTGGAGTTGACAATGCTTCCTTAATTGTCCTTGGTTCATTTTCAACCATATAGGTTAGAAAATCTGAACCAAAAGTTTTGTCCTTTTTGACCCTTTTGCTCCGTCTTGGTTCAATCTCTGAACCCCTAAGTTCTGTAGGTCTGGAACATTAAGTTCCGGATAGTCAGTAACTTCTGAGTCTTGTAGACGTGGAACGTCTGGTTCCGGATAATCAGAAACTCCCGGGTCTTGTTGATTTTGAGCACTTTGTTCATAACTTCGTTTGCGCAAAATTATTTCTTTTTCCTTTCTTGGAAAGATTTGTTCAAAGAATTCAGTATTTCTTGATTTCATGATCGTACCCTCGTGCATATCAGGTATCTCCGACTTATACACTAAGAAGCGATAAACATTACTGTTATTTGCATATCCGATGAATATGCAATCTACAGTCTTAGGTCTAATTTTGACCTGTTTTGGTTTAGGTACTTCGACTTTTGCCAAACAACCCCACATTTTCAAATTTTTGTTAGTGGGTTGCTTTCCTTTCCATGCTTCATACGGAGTTTTATCCCTACGCTTATGCGGAACTCTATTGAAAATTGTGTTAGCGGTAAAAATTGCTTCGCCCCACAAGTTTTGGGATAAATCCGAATTGATAAGTAAAGCATTCATCATTTTCTTTAACATACGGTTTTTGCGCTTGGCAACACCGCTAGACTGAGGCGAGTAAGGAGCGGTCGTTTGATGAACAATGCTGAATTGAGCACAATATTCTTCAAACGGTGCTACATATTCTCCCCCTCTATCACTACGAATTGCCTTAATCCGTAGGTTTAGTTGATTTTCAACTTCTGCTTTATAACATTTAAATGCTTCAAACGCTTCATCTTTACTTTTTAACACGTAAACATAACAACACCTTGTACTATCATTAATGAAAGTCACAAAGTACTTGTTCCCCCCTCTAGTTTGCACAAACTTTAAATCATATATGTCGGTGTGAATACGTTCTAGAGGAGTGGTGTTTCTTTCAACTGAATAGAAAGACTCTTTGGTTAATTTTGCTTCTACGCACACCTCACATTTATGTTGAGGGTTTATGTCGAAGAAAGGCAACAATTTCAACTTTACTAACTTTTGAATGGATTTGTAGGTAATGTGTCCTAATTTATGATGTCATAAATTAGAAGACTCAAGCAAGTAGGTAGAAGGCTTTATTTTATTAGATGAACGGATTATAGACATAACATTCATTTTGAAGAGGTCGTCACATGCGAAGCCCCTTCCTACAAAATTACCATTCTTAGTTATTACAAACTTGTTGAACTAAAAAACTAGTCTAAAATCAACCTTGACCAACAGTGGCCCTGAAACCAAATTCTTGCGGATGTCAGGGACGTGCATCACTTCCTTTAGAGTGATCTCTTTGCCTATATTCATTTTTAGGACAACATTTCCCACCCCTTGCACTTTAGAGGTGGCGCAGTTGCCCATGAATAACTTTTTGCCCGTGACTGGTGCGTAAGAGGAGAATGCATTCTTGTCAGAGCAGATGTGATGGGTTGCACCCATTTCTATCCACCATTGCCTTGGGTTCTCCACTAGATTTGCCTCTAGCACCACTGTCGAGAAATCCACAATCTTATCGTCAAGATCCGGAGGATTACCCTCGTCTTGTACAACGTTAACCTCTGTATTGTGTTTGTTCTTGGCCTTCAGGTCATTTGTGACCTAGATATTCTGGGTCACTTCAATCATTTTGTTAGACTGAGTGTCCATTGTATCCCCAACAGAAGGAGGATCTTCTGTCTGAAATCATGATAGACTCAACGCAGTAAGATATAACATCTTTAGTCTCCTTCTCTTGTTGTAATTGTTATACAGAACCTTACCTGAGTGTTTGCGTTGAAAACTGTCAGGAGTAGGGACAACATCACTTCCTTGAGCAATGCCAGAGGCAGTGCCTTGATCAGCAACAACAGAAACAGAAACAAAACTGTTTACAGAAGTAGAACCAGAACTACCAACGGAATTGTTAACAGAACGGTCAACAGAACAGTTGGCAGAAACAGAGCCAAACCCAGAATTAGAACGAGAACTGAAAATAGAACTGTTGACAGACATCTTTCAAACACTCAGTAAAGTTTTGTCTTAAAATTGTAGGTAAAAATTGGTGTATTCGAAAGATTAAACAAAATAAATAATTTGCTGAGTCAAGAGATTGCGCTCTGTCTTTAAGATAAAATTTTACTAATGTGGGATTGAGTTTATCCCATCTTTAATGACTTAAACACATGGCCCCGCATGTCGGAAACATCATTTCTTCACACATGTCTAATCTACTAAGTGAGTTGATGATGTTAGTGTCAAGTTTCGTTAAGAAATGAAAGATATATTAATACACAAAGTAAGGTGTTTGAGACATGAAAAGATGGAGTGTTTTTGGCCAAAAATGATTAATTTCCCTCATTGGTAGAAAATGGAGAGTTTATGCAATATATAAACTCTAAGTTTGAGTAAGAGTTTGGGACCCCAAGGGGTAATCCATGTGTTTAGAAGGGAGAGGACCTAGGTGAGTTTGGGTTCGGGGCTAAGCCCCACACGCATTCCGCCGCCCGCCCGTCCCGTCCCATCCGGGCTCCAGGTCTCGGGTTTCGGGCTGTGGGCTGTCTTTCGGATATTTTCTTTTTAGTCTCTAAAGATTTCTGAAACGTTGCAACGATTTGGGAAATTCCAAAAACTTTGCAATGGTCCTCCTCTTCAAATATAATTGAACAGTAATGTTCAGAAAAGAAAAATGCACAACACAAACACCTTTCTTCTGTTTTGTCAACAAGAATATACAGAAACATAACCTTTTTCTTTTCTTCTGCTTTGTTCAAAATATACAAAATAAAAAACCTCTTCTGTTTCGATATACATATAACACAGAGACAGAAACGAAAAACTTATGTTTCGATATTCAGAGAAACAGAAACGATCATCTATTCTGTTCTAAACACAGAAGCAGAATTAACAATATGTTCTATATTTATTTCTTCGATAGAATCATCTATATTTGTTTTGTATAGTTGATTGTTGCTGTGCTATTGTCCATCACCGTAAAAATATCTATACAGGGCAATTTTGTCTTAAAGATAGAGAGTCATCTCTCGACTCAGCAAATCATTTATTTTGTTTAACCTTTCGAATACACTAATTTTTACCTACATGCAAAACTAATAGTACGTAGTAATATATATCCAACATTATTGTTATTTCTAGTGTTAGAATTGAATTTATTTTGTTAGCATTAATATTGGTTTGAGCTTTATTTGAGTTACTAACATCAACGGGGTGTGTAACTTATTGTACCATTAAAAATTCTAAGTTTAAGCTTGAAATAATATGTTAAAAGACAAAAACTATGAAAAAATTTAAGGAATATTTATAAATTACATTTTAAATAAATATTTTTATGTATAAAAGATTTTAAAATTTGTATACATGTACTTTCGGATTGGTTTGGTTCGGTTTGATTTTTTTTTTGTTAAAACCAAACCAAATCACTTATGGTCGGTTTTTTTTTTCCAATACCAAACCACTAATCGGGTTTTTTTTTCGATTTGACTTGAATTATTGATTTGGTGCGGTTTACCGGTTTTCTTTGTACACCCCTACTACTAAGACAAGCATCCCTATGTCATTTTCTCTACCTAGGCATCTACTATTATATGTACTTTTCCCCCTATTTCTATTTGATTTTAATTTTGTGCACCCCACCGATATAAAATAATTTTTGTATTATCAAATCAACTGAAATAAAATTACTGTATATTTCTATTAGTTGCATGAAATATAAGCCAGATAATCTGTTATTATATTACAAGAAATATAATTTTCTTTATGCTATCCGTTCATATAAATTAACTTTTTCTTTTCAACAGTCCATATAAGATGACTTATTTCTAATTTTCTTGACATTTGAAGAATTTACATTCGGTAGATGTGAATTTACTAGTGCAGGTATGAATCTTTTCAAAGTTGGCCAGAGGTTGAGCACGTATAAATTTCATCAAATGTGTATCGAATTAAATGATTGTTTTTCTCGTAAATACTTATTCGCATTCAAATTAAGCTAATTAACCTTAGTGGTTACAATTTAAAGTGAAATATATATATATATATGGTAAAGTGATAAATATATTATAATAGACACTTATCTTGCATTCATTTATTTAATATATACAAAGAATGCAGCCTGCAGGTAAGTTTTTACTATTTTTTCTGCTCCTCCTTTATATTTAAAATTATGCTCTTTTACTTTCTCCACTGCAATGATGGATATGAATAGAGTACTAAAATAAATAATTTGATTTTGGTTTTCTCAGAACACATCCACTGCCTCATTTTAGTTTATCTTATCGTTTTCTTTTTTACTTTTATTTCTTCTAGACATTTAAGTTTGGACTGATATTTGTAAATAAAATTTCTCATATTCAAGAATCTGAGTTGACAAACAGCGGGATTTTTTTTTTCTTGGTTTTAACAAAAAAGTTAATTCGATAGAGGAAAATGTTTGATATGTGCGTATCCTTCCCATTCTTTCGAATTTTCAAAAACTTTTAAATGAGATTTCGAAGACTTGTTCAAGTAATAAAATCTAAGAAAATTATGTACCCCTAATAATGAGAATTGTTCTTTCAAATACTCATTTCTTGTAAAGTTATATAACTTAGAACAACCGAATTAACAAACCGACTTATGGTTGATGGAATTTGTGGTAAACAACACTCCAATTGGAAAACTTCATCTTGACAATTGAAAATTTGTGGACCACACACCACTAAATTTATGTAAGATATACCTACACAAACACTTAGCCTAAGTATATTTTTATTTTTTCTACATGAAATTATCAGCATTCTTGAATTTCCAACTTCTGCGCTAGAAATGCAAGGAATTAAAGAAATGTTTGTTTTCCTATAAGAAGTTATACAAATTAAGACCCCACTTTTTTCATTTGACAAATGTAATCCAATTTAAAAGATGGTACTTTTTTGGAAAAGTTTCGCATATATCGGCTAGTTTTCTAGTTTGCAATCGTTGTAGCCTAGTTTATATTTACAATAAATAAAAGCCCAAAACATCTAGTCACTTAGCCTAAAACATCTTTTTACGTTCGCGGATCATAAACAACAAAATGAAAACTGTACTACTTAATTGGCTATTCTAAAACAAAATCAGAATAAGAAGTCCCAATAACTAAATCAAAATTAAACTATGATAAATTTTTGTACAATATATACATTCTTATATACTATTATACATTATATATACATTACGTATACATTGTATGACTAATGTATGTTCTGTATAATCATGTATAAATAGTGTATAACTATATATAATTAATGTATTCATATGTCCGTATGTATAAAGTATAAACAATGTATCCACATACACAAAATCATTAACTGTTACCATTTACCATTAACGGTAGAGCATTCCGTGGCAACGTCCATTTATGAGTTATGGAGCGGCGAGAATAAAGAAGATGATGGAAAGAGATTTCGTATTGGTCGCAGTTGTGGCCTACTGAGGAAATAGGGCTAGACTGACTAGTCCATAATTAGGTTAAAATTAGTTAATTAGATATCTCTTTTTTTTCCATCAATACTTTGTGAAGGGGAAAGTCCCGAAGGCGAAACCCCCCACCTGTATCAGAGGCCCCTTGGCCAGGTGGGATGTAAATCGAGGGATATGCGCGAGTGGAAACCCTGCAAGGGAGAGGACCAACGGGACACGAACCCAGCAACAACCCTTGCAATATTTCAGCAAAGACTGTCACCACACGGATTCGAACTCGCGACGTCAGAGTGGTTGTACCCCAATCACCTTGCCACTTACCAACTCGCCTGTGCCCCGGGAGGTTTTTTTTTTTTTTCATCAATACTAACCTAAGCAGATTGAATTTTCTCCGAATACATTCAATATTCTTAAAGATGACTGTGAGTAATGAATAAATATTAACACCAAATTAATAATCGCATATAATGCACATATTTGCTTAACATGGAACTTGATAAGATAGTTCTTTCAGCCATAATGAAATATTTTATTTTCCATTCCACTAACTTAACCTAGTTTGTAAACTGGATGCTACCTACCTTCACCGGCCAATTGACTTAATTAGAAGATGAATATTGGATTAGTCCTTTTCATAAATATCTTGAACGGGACTTACAAATAAATTCTGCGGCTAAATATTTTTCTATTCTCGTCTGATAAAAATGATTAGGATCAAGTACTATACATTAAACAAGCGAGATGAGGTTTCTCCATTTAGTTTACTTTGTTAAGCTATCAGTATTATTAATAGATTTTTTACAATTTTATTTATTTTTTTGGACGCCTGCTGTGTATAGTCCAATTAATTTCATAATTACTTCCTTGGTGTTTGATTTGATTTTAGTTTAATTTGGATTAGAAAATAAGTGATAGTCTTTAGAAACACATCGATCATTTCTCATACATAAACCCAAGCATGCACGTAATCTTTTCCATGAAATTTGTTTAAAGAAAATTAAAACTAAACCAAAATCAATTCACTGCCCTTTTCCCCCTTAGCGAGCATTCTAGTGGTCAATGAAGTTAGTTGAGAACCATTAGGTCTCAAGTTCAATTTTTAGTGAAAATAATTATTTTAGGTAATTTCTTCTTATTTGTCCAAGTCTTGGTGAAACAAAGTTAGTGGAGATAGCGAGGGGCGGAACTACGGGAGTGTAAGGGGGTTCAACTGAACCCCTTCGTCAAAAAATTACACTGTCTTAGTCTGTATATATAAGGTAAATTTGATTATTTATTTATAAATATTAAGTTTTGAATCCCCTTTATCATAACTTGGATTTCAACTCAGCGGCAGAAGGATAGAAAGTTTAGCCCATTATTGTTGGTTTGAGTCTCGCTAGAGGTATTTTTTTAACCTTTGAAAATCCACTTGTCAAAAGTCTTAGATTTCACTCCTGGAGATAGCAGATACCCAATAAAATTAATTGAGGTGTGCGCAAAATAGCTTGAATACCATGATTAAAAATAAAAAATAAAAAATAAAAAATAGAGAGATAAAAGTTCGAATAGACAAGGAACGGAGTCCTCCCTTAAGCTTTATGAAGGAAAGAGGGAGTAAAAGTGAAGCAAAAACATCTGCCTAAAAAAGTTGTAGTAGTAATACATTTAAATGTGAAATTCAAAGCCTAGGCGCGGGGGTCGTCCTATATTCTCCTTGCGCTTCAGCAGGACCTGTCCTGAATTATTTCACTTAATTAATTGTTTTACTTAATAGTAATACTATATTTGAATTTTTGTTACTTTATTCTCACTCTACCGGGGTCTATAGTTCTCTCTCTAGCTCTCTCCCACCCATATCAATTTATTGATATTCTTTAATTGTGTTGCTTAAGTTTGAATACTTCATAGCTACATAACAGTAAACCAACTCTTTTAATGGCCGTACAAGTGATCTACTAATAAGACCCTTTGACTTAGGCTTTGTGATTGTCAAACGTAGTGGTCCAAATGGGTGACAACCTTATACCTACTCCACCATAAAAGAAACATATTAACCCAAAAGTCGTTGCTAACTCCAAACTGATTAAGACAACAATCCTGAAAGAAATAATCTCTTTAATTATTTTTATTAATTGACAAGTATATATACAAGTTACATATTTCTATAATAGGAGAATTCTACTCCTAAAACCTTATTCTACCATAATTCTAACTATACAATTATGGTAGGTGTACAAGACTAATTAAGGTGACCTTTACACTATAATATTACAACAATATATACCATATATACACATCATATACAGCCCGTGATGGGCCACTGGTTACTGCCCGTGATGGGCCTTATCCGAGACTGCTTTTCTCAATATGCCCGTGATATACACTATGTATACCAAGTGTATATCACGAGTATATACCTTGTTTAACACACCCCCGCAGTCATAGCGGGTGATTTTCGAACGCTGAGGCTGTCCCTAAAATCTTCAAAGAGTACTGAGGGAAGACCCTTTGTAAAGATGTCTGCAATTTGATATTGTGACGGGACATGACATATGCGTACCTGACCCCGAGCAACCTTTTCACAGACAAAGTGAATGTCCATCTCGATATGCTTAGTGCGTTGGTGCTGAACCGGATTACCTGACAGGTAGATGACATTAATATTATCATAATACACTAAGGTTGCCTTCTGAATGGGACAATAAAGCTCTAAAAGCAAGTTACGTAACCAACATGATTCTGAGACCACATTAGCTACCCCTCGATAATCTGCCTCGGCACTTGAGCGGGATAGGGTCGCCTGACGCTTCGCAGACCAGGAGACCAAGTTGTTGCCAAGGAACATACAATAGTCAAACGTAGACCGTCTGGTGTCTGGACAACCACCCCAATCAGCATTTGTGTATGAAATAAGTGTGGATGTCGATGAAGGATACAAATGCAAACCATAGTCCAGTGTACCCTGAATATACCGAATGATGCGTTTGATTGCATTCATGTGCTCAACTCTGGGATCATGCATGAATAAACACACATGCTGAACAACATACGTAATATCCGGTCTGGTAAAAGTAAGATACTGAAGGGCCCCTACAAGACTGCGATAGTGGGTTGGATCCTCCTAAGAGACGTCGGTCGTGGCACCAAGCTTGGGCTTAGTATAACTGGAGTGGAAGTGGACTTACAGGATGACATCCCGGCTCTCTCGATGATCTTAGCTGCATACTTTCGTTGAGACAGAAATAATCCATCTGAATGACGTTTGACGACAATCCTTAAAAAGTAACTCAAGGGCCCTAAGTCTTTCATAGCAAACTCAGAGCTGAGCATGTTCATGATAGACTGACGTAAGACATCGGAAGAGGCAGTCAAAATGATATCATCCACATACAACAGAATGTAGGCCAAGGACGAACCACGACGGTAGATGAACAACGAATTATCTAATCGGCTGTGAGTGAACCCAATAGTCGACACATAATCAGCAAACCTTGTATACCAGGCCCGTGGTGACTGCTTAAGCCCATATAATGACTTCTTCAACAAACAAACATGATGAGGATGGTTGGGATCTCTGAACCCCAACGGCTGATGCATATAGACTATTTCCTTGAGATCACCATGTAGGAAATCGTTCTTGACATCCAACCGAAGAATAAGCCATGCCTTTGAAAGAGCCAAGCTAAGCACAGTGTGAATGGTAGCCGGCTTAACCACCAGACTAAATGTCTCACCACAATCTATCCCAACCTGCTGAGTCTTACCATCACCCACAAGCCGTGCCTTATGTCGAGCGAATGAACCATCTGAATTTTCCTTATGAGCAAAAATCTACATAGACCTGATAACATTAATACCAGAGGGACGGGGCACTAACTCCCACGTCTTATTATCAATAAAAGCATTATATTCATCAGTCATAGCAATTTTTCAATTCGGATCGTTTAAGGCAAACACAGGATTACGGGGCAAGGGGGATTTAGAGACATTCGAATGTAAATTAAAATGTCTTTTCGATGTAAAAATACCCCGTTGACTACGAGTGACTGGTCTAAGACTCGAGGAAGAGATGAGCGGATTTTGAGAATTTTCTGGGCTTGGGATGCACTGGATAACAGGCAGTGGGCCTGCTGGCCCAACTCGAAAATCGGAAGCAGGGACTGGACCAGTTCCAGAATTGGGCTGGACTGGCCCAATCGCTGGAACTGATCCAGTGACGGGAACTGGCGACGGAACAGTGGGGCCAGCGGGCAGTGGGCCCGCTGGAGAATTTTGGGTGCGGGATATGTCCAAAAAATGGTGAGTAATATACGGGGATATACCATTAGCCAAAAAATTATACGAACTAGGCTCGGGAGTATGAATTTTAGTAAAGGGAAATTGATTTTCATCAAAATTACGTGGCGATTAATGATGATTTTCTTGGAGGATAAATCAAAGCATTTGTAACCACGATGATTAGACGGATAACCCAAAAACACACACGGAGTGGACCCGACATGAAGTTTGTTAATTGTGGTGGACGGAAATAATGGATAACACAAGCACCCAAAAACCCGAAGATGAGAATAAGAAGGATTCTTATTATATAAAATTTGGAGGGGGAAATAATATGTCAGACCTTTGGACGAAATTATGTTTAGCAGATATGTGGCCATTTGTAGAGCATGATGCCAAAAATATGGGGGTATGGAAGCATGAATTAAGAGAGTGCGGACAATGTTATTTATGGAACAAATTTTGCGTTCGGCTTTCCCATTTTGCGAAGATGTATGAGGACAAGAAAAATGAAAATTGATCCCATTATTAGCACAGAACTCCCGAAACACCCTATTGTCATACTCTTTCCCATTATCACATTGAATATTTTTTATTTCTCTTTCGAATTGGGTACTAACGAATGCTCTAAATTTTATGAAGATGGAAAACACTTGAGATTTATTTGCAATTGGAAACGTCCACAAAAATTTAGAATAATCATCCAAAAAGAGAACATAATATCGATGACCCAACAAACTGAGAATAGGAGACGCCCATAGGTCGCTATTAATAATATCAAATGGCATTGAAGTATGAGAATTTGAGTCTACAAATGGCAGCTTAACACTTTTTCCTAACGAACAAGATTGACAAATTGGAGTACGACTCGTACCCTTACAAGAAATAAAACTATTTTTATCTAAAATTGATAAAATCGAGGATCCCGGATGACCAAGGCGAGCATGCCACAAGGAAGGAGAAATGGCTGCAAAGGCTGATGGCAAAGCTTGACTCGATGGACTGAAATCGGGCGTGATAGGATAAAGATCTCCCCTACTATCACACCTCATGAGAGGACTCCCCGTCTTGAAATCCTTCACAGAGAAACCAAAAGGATCAAATTCAACAGAAACGGAATTGTCAGTGGTGAACTTTCGGACAGACATTAAGTTTTTAATCACTTTGGGGGCATGTAAAGTATTTTTCAAGATAAGGGGTGGATTGGGGGGAGACAACGTTTTCTTACCATAACCCTGAATTGGAATAGAGTTGCCATTACCAACAATTATACCCCGAGGGTTGCTCAAATTGGAATAAGATGAGAGAGTACCTGAATCGGATGTCATGTGGGTAGTGGAACCGATGTCCATATACCAATTTGGGTCCGGTTGAGTCAAATCCAATGTGTGCATTGCAGCCTCGATATCGGTCTGAGTGGGGCCTGCTGCATGGTGAGCTTGCGGAGGTCGAGGCCCAAGAATTCCAGACCTGGGCTGAACTGGGTTGTAACTGCTGGAGATGGGCGTACTGGGCCAGTGGGCAGTTGGGGCTGCCGGAAGGCCCACTGGCCAGTCGCTGGAATGTGCTGTGGAGGTGGGCCGTAGGGCCACTGTCCACTGGTCCAAGCCCATGGCCCAAGGCTGAGACCAGTGGGTCGGTGGCTCACTGTAACCTGGATGGAGTCCACTGCCACTGCTTTGGCCATCGTGACTGCCGCCGCGTTTGACCCCACAATTTTTCCCACTATTTTTCCGGCCATTTTTGTTGCCCCCGTGTGATCGGTTTTGGTTCGAATTGTTACCAAAATTTTGAGGACTAGGGGAGGAAGTCATCATGACCACATGACTAGTATTAGTAGCCGCATTTTTAGCCAAACCGGCTTATTCCAAGGTAAGCATGGAGCGGACTTGATAGAACCTTGGAAGATGATTACTTTGACGAAGGAGAGTTCCAACGCCACTATAGGCCTCGGATAGGCCAGCAACCATCTGTAAAACAAGACGATCTTCACTAACTGGCACACCAACGTTGCGGAGTTGGTCCGCCAATTCCTTCAACCTTTTTGCAATATGCTGAAAAGTTTGGGAAATTTTCCAGGTTGACGTGGGAAAAATCCTGTTCAAGAGTAACAGCTCTAGAATTTTGATTATCCTGGAATATGTCATGCAGTCTATCCCATGCAGCCATCGCCGTAGCGTCTGGTTCAATAATCGTCTGCAATAGGTCGGTGGAGATAGTAGAATAAATCCACTGAAGGACGGTGGCATCAAGTGTTGTCCATAACTTAGGATCATCCTCGCGTTTAGGCACCTCCGTATCATTAGGAGCCGCGGGGATTATGTGATGGATGACTTGATGCGAACGAGCGTGAATTTTGAATAACTCGGCCCACGTCGCGTATTGGACGTTTTCTATTTCAAGAATTAACGGGATATGATTCTTGATGTTAGAAACAACAAAGGCAGGGTGAAACGTGTTCTTTGACGTAGACATAACGAAAGAACAAGAGGGGGGTCTCGGCCGAGAGGAACACAAAAATTTGGGAGAGAAATTTTTTGTTTGACCTAGACTTTTGATACCATGAAAGAAATAATCCCCTTGATTATTTTCATTAATTGACAAGTATATATACAAGTTACATATTTTCATAATAGGAGGATCCTATTCCTATTCTACTCTTAAAACCTTATTCTACCATAATTCTAACTATACAATTATGGTAAGTGTACAAGACTAATTAAAGTAACCTTTACACTACAATATTACAACAATATATACCATATATACACATCCTATACAGCCTGTGATGGGCCACTGGTTACTGCCCGTGATGGGCCAGTGATGGGCCTTATCCGAGACTGCTTTGCTGCTTTGCTCAATATGCCCGTCATATACACTATGTATACCAAATGTATATCACGGGTATATACATTGTTTAACAAATCCCTATATATCTCTTTTTCTGTAACTAAGCATATACAAATATATATAATTTATTTCCTTTTCCTCTTTTTCTTGACATTTTAAAATGATCCAAAAAAAAGTCCAAAGGTCGTTTATAGAAAATGATCCAAATGGTCCGTAATATATGAATTTTGGTTCCATTAGTCCTTAATATATGAACATGATGGAAATGATTCTTAAATGTATTTCAAAAAGTGATTAATTTGGTCTTATGTCATAAATAAATTGAGATCCTCGGCATACTATTTTTTGTTTGGGTGAAGAAAAAGATTTTATTGATCACCACATAAACAAGAACAATGCACGGTAATGACACACTATATCTCTACTCTACTTATTTGCATCTCTATACAAGTAAATTTAAGTCTCCTAGCTAAGTATGTGTTCTATCCAATCCTTTCCTTCTGAGATTGCAGTCTACTTTCACCTTCTCAACTAGTAGTAGTGGTCTAGTCACTTTATGCTCCCAAAATGTTGTATTCCTTGCTTTCCAGATGTGGTATATCAGTGCAGCAACAGCTGCTAGAAGCAACTCTCTACTCCCTCTGCCTTGTACATATTTGAAGATTCTTTTTCAGATTCCATGCAAATCTCTATGTTGTATTCCTTTCCCAAGCCAGGCCAATACATCATCCAAACATTGTTGGGAAAATGGACACTAAAAACACATGTTTTATGATTTATACCCCATCTCCACACAGCATACACTGGTCATCCTGACTGATCCCCATATGCATCAATCTATCTTTTGTCAATAGCCTGTTTAGCATGGCCAGCCAACATATAAAGTTGTGCTTAGGTATATTTCCTTTACTCCACGCTCATTTGTACCAAGATCAAGTAGGTAATTCCCCCCTTCTCCATCTATAGCCACTAGCAATGGTATACTTCCCTTCATATTTTAACCACCCCTGTTGTACATAACCAGTAGCGAATGTATCTCTGATTTTGCACAGTTTCCTCTAGTACCAACAACAGTCAATAGGAGGTATATAAATATTCCACTCCACCTCCCTAGTATATATGTGATTAATCCATTTTACCCACAAGTTATCAGCCGTTTGAGCAATGTTCCAAGCGTACTTGTCAATAGCAGCCTCATTCCAAGCTATGCAATCAGTGATGCCTAATCCACCCTTCTTTTTTGGCCTACATAAAAGATCCCATGCAACCAAAGGGATCTTATTTGTATTCACCTTGCCATCCCATAGAAAACTTCTACATATGCTGGTAATCCCTTAAAGCACTTGCTTTGGTAAGATAAAAATTGAAGCCAGTAGCTATGAACATGTAATAGCACTGAGTTCACAAGTAATACTCTCCTAGCATAGTTGATATGCCTTGTACCCCAGCTTTTCACTCTAGCAGTCAACTTGTCTATGCGCATCTCACAATCCATCTTAGATAACTTCTTTGATGAGATTGGAACCCCTACGTACCTAAATGAAAGAGTACCTTTGGAGTATCCAGAAATCTCACACAAATCCTCCAACTGCTGGGCATCCATGTTTGCACTGAAGATATTAGACTTGGTGGGACTAGTGGTCAGCCCTGTTGTCGGAGAGAAGGTCAGTAGTCCTCTCAAAAGAATATGTACTGATCTAAATTCACCTCTGCAGAATAGTAATACATCATCTGCAAAGCACAGGGGTTGAGTTTGAGACTTTGACATTGGATGTGAAACTGGAACCCTTCCTGAGCAGCTATAACTCCCATAATTCTTGTCATATACTCTGTGCATATCACAAAGAGGAGAGGGGAGATTGGATCTCCTTGCCTCAGCCCTCTTTTACCTTGAATACATCCATATACCCCACCATTAATGGTGATGGAATACTGGGTTGTAGTTATACAGTTCATACTTGGAAGGAAAATTTAGTGCATACATCATCTCTTCCACAAAGTCCCACTCCACAGGGTCATAAGCTTTCTTCAAATCTATCTTGGTTAAACAGCTCTTAGGACATTGCTTCTTATTATATAGTCTCACTAGATCTTGACATATTAGTATGTTTTGCACTATTATTCTTCCAGCCACAAATGCACTTTGGTTTGCAGATATTATACTTGGCAAAACTTCCTTCAATCTATTTGTGAGGACCTTGGATATGATTTTATATATGGTGTTACAACAAGCAATTGGCCTGAAGTCGGCCACAGTTTCAGCATGATCAGACTTTGGTACCAAAAAAATGATTGTGGAGTTCCATGCCTTCAATGTTTTCCTAGAATCAAAGAATTCCAGTACATCCTCATTCACATCCTTTTCTACAATACCCTAGCAGTCTTTGTAACACTACATACATGCTCCCTTTCCTCATTTGCAGTACCCAAAAGTGTAGTATAATAATCAATAAAGGCTGTAGCAATCTCCTTAATCTCAGTCATAAGGTTACCAGAAAGATCCTTGATTGTGAAGATCTTATTAGCATTCCTTCTTGCCTTCAAAACACTATGGAAGAACTTGGTATTCATATCACCATAATTCAACCATTGTATTTTACACTTTTGTTTGAGGAACTTTTCCCTTGCCATGTGCCATCTGAATATTCCTTTGCTAGTACAACTTCATGCTCTATTAACTGAACATTTCTAGGATCAGCTTGTAGCTTAATTTGCACTCATTTAATTTCTCTAAGGCTCCTTCAGCACTTCTCTCCACCTCACTAAAATTGGATCTATTTATTTCCTTCAGAACAGCTTTGAGTCATATTCAATTTACCCACCAATAGATACATTTTGCTTCCTGCACATCTTTTATCCCAGCTTGCCTTCACTTTCTCTTGAAACTGGGGAGCCAAAATCCACATATTGTAATAAATGAATCTATAGGGAGCCTTATTGTTCCCATTATCCCAGTTGATGAATGCTGGGCAATGGTAAAATAGCCCTTGATCCCCATAGTAGACTTCAGAAGCAGGAAGTAGAGTAATCTACTCCAAGTTAATTAGCACTCTATCAGTCCTACTATAGACTCTTCTTTCAGCCCCCTGCTTATTGTTCCAAGTAAAGTATGCACCAGATGATTTCATTTCCTGCAAGTAGGGCTGTTCACCAGTCCAAACCCGGACCGGACCGGACCGAAGGCCGGAAATTATAAAATGGAAGACCGAAGACCGGACCGGCAATTATTGGTCTTGGACCGGACCGGACCGGCAGGTCCGGTCTAAAACCCGGACCGGACCGGACCGGTTCTAAAGAAAGTTCAATTTTCACAATACATACACTCTGCTCTACGCTTACCATTTTCCAAGTACTCCCAATAATCTGCTCTCCTTCCTTTTGCTTTTGCAACATAATGTCTTCCCTCCACCTTTTTCCTAGGTGGTAGCAATGCTTTGGTGGTTTGCTGCTCATTGTTAATCTCATTGTCAACATCTTCAGTATAATGTGTTTGGGTATCTATTGATGGAGTCTCATCATCCTCATCAAAAGGTGCTTGATCTTGAGACTCTAAAAATGATCTTTTATTACTGGATCTCAAGCTTGACATCTACAAACAAGAAAACAATTTATATTATATGATACACAAGCATTACTATAATTAAACATAATATAGTTATAATGTTACATAAATAAAATAATACAATAACGAATTAAAGTAGCGTTTTAATATAGTTATAAAGTTAGAAAAATAAAATAATACCCTAATGTAGTATAATATACGGTATGAATCTAATGATGCGCTACATTAATAAATGATTATTTTTTTTGAACATAATATTACTAATAAATGATTTTTTTTGTGAAAGAACTAATAAATCAATTTTAATCATAACTTCACACAATTCATAGCAGAGACATATAAAAAATATGAAACTAAATAATTAAACAAGCATTAACCAAATGAAAAGACATGGGAAGCAAATAAATTATAATCTTGACTTACTGTTGTTGATGGAGAAACCGCCTGCAATGCGACAATGCAGGCAACACGTTGTAAACTGATTAAGGGATTAGAGTTGAAAAATTGGAAGGAAAAATTTAAAGTAAAGAATTAGAGGTTGGCAGAGACATGGAGTGGCAGACTGCTGCCTGCTAGTGCTGGTATTCAAGGGTTTTTTTTAATTGTGATTTGCTTCGTAGCCGTCATTAGTCGTCATTTCTCATATAAATGATATAATTTCCTTGAAAATATAATAATAAATTAATAATTTAACTAAATTGGGAACTTAATCTTAGTAAAAAAATCAACTATAGCCTAACGTAAAGGATTTCTTTATTTTTATAACCGGGTCCGGTCCGGTCTCGGGTTATTTCAGGTTTAGACCAGACCGGAATCCGGGAAAAAAAATTCCCGACTCGAAGACCGAACCGGTTGTCTTGGGTCCGATCTTTTCTGGTCTGGTCCGGTCCGGTCCATTTTGCTTGTCCGGACCGATTTTTGAACAGCCCTACTTGCAAGTTGCAAGTAGCCACACATTGCCTAAATCTCTCATCTTTGCAACAATGATGCCCTCCCAATTCTATCCTTGTTTAACACACAATTCTAATCTCTTATTACTACCCAAGGCCTTTTTACTTGGTTATGCACAACTTTAATATCTTGCCACAATTCTCTCCTCAAAGCTTGATCATTATACTCATACACAAATATCATACTAATTTGGTTATTGGTTCCCCTATGCTTTGTTGGGTATTTTTTGCTCTATGGTACTTTATAAAGCAGTACGGAAAGTATATAACTATTACAAGTATTCGAAAGGATAAACAAAGATTCAATAATTCAACTAGTAATCTGAAAATTACAAGAGATCCACAAAACTGAAATTACAATTTTGTTGAAGATGGAAAAATGGAAACTGTTTTTGCTGAGTCGAGTGTGACACTCTGTCCTTAAGACAATATTGCCCCGTATGTATCCTTTATACGTCCTGGACAATTTGTCTCCCAAGATAAAACAGCAATGGAACACTTGAGCAAATGAAACTCAAGAGCTACCGTGAAGAATATTGAGTAACGAAATGATGCTTGGAAGTTGTAGGAAGAAGAAAACTTTCTGCTTGTGTAAGCTTCTGAATTTTCGTGTATATTATATGTGTGTTCTTAGTCCTCAACAATGGAAACTTCAGGGACCAAACTGTGCTTTGACTGTCCAAATTCTGACGTTCTGGAAACTTCAGGGACCAAACAATGGAAACTTCTGCGTTTCTGCTTTGACTGTCCAAATTCTGACGTTCTGGAAACTTCAAGGACCAAACTGTACATCTTGAAACTTCAGGGACCAAACTGTACATCTGAAAGAATTCTGGTCCGAATCAGTACATCCGAACTTCGGGATCAAACTGTACTTACGGCAAAGTTCTCTCGGCCCAAAAGATAATATCGAAGGCGTGGCCCGTGGTCCCTAACTCTGAATCCGGGCGGAAGCGGCGGCGCGCGTGTGGTCTTTCCTTGAACCGAAGCACATCTAGGTCCTCCCTCCTTTAAACACATGGGATACCCCTTGGGGTCCCAAACCCCAAACCAATTTCGAGTCTTATATACACAACAATTCTTTCTTCCTCTACCGATGAGGGAGAATTGAACACAATACCACACTTTCCATGCTTCAAACACCTTACTTCGTGGACCAATATCTCTTTCATTTCTCAATGAAATTTGACGATTCTTGGCCCTGCGGTTATCTACGTACTTAGTAGATCATGCATGTGTGAAGAACAGGATTCTCCAACATACGTAACACTAGTGTTTAAGCCGTTAAAGTTGGTCGGTCGCAACTCCCGCCAAAGGCTAATTTCCAACATGCTTAACTTCACAATGAATTACCTGAGTAGTGACTTTCACAATATTCACTTGATATACATGCACAACCCAAATTCTCCCACCAGGGTGGTGTGACAAATTTGTGGTGAAAGATCATCCATTACAAAGGTTAAGGGCATCCAGTTGTGCCTTTTGCCTCTTAACCTTTGTCTCTAGAAGTCCAAACACACAAACTTTATTGTTGTGCAACAAGACTTTTATTTCTTTTTGCTTCTCAGATTTGTTTAAACCTCTGGAGATCCAAAAACCAATGCTATTTATCAGGAATGGGTTACCCCTACACCCCTATTTCCTGGCACCCTCACAGCAACACTACTATTTGGGGAAGAAGTAGTTTTTTCCTTCTCTTTATCAGTACCCTTCCTCATATTTTCTTGCACACTTGTATCACCCTTATCTACTCCAGTCCCAGAACTAGAGCTTTCTTGATCAGCCTATTTCCTTGTGATATCATGATCTGCATTTGCTTGTTCTAAGCTTGCAAATGAATTAGTTGTCAAAATATCCTTTTGAGGCACCCCTCTTCTCCTTTGGCACCTTTCTTAGTCACTGCTCAAAACCAGCCTCATTTTGCTCCTGCACATCCACCTTATGGCCCTCTAGTTTCTACACAATTTCATGTTCTTTGATTCTTTTCATGCATCCTCATTGTCATGTCTAAAATTTTTACAATGAGAGCAGAGCACAGGTTTCCATTCATACATAACCTCGTGTCACAATATCACCTATCTCATTCTCAATACACCTTCTTCTACCACATTATCTCTGCTTTTCACTGTGAAGAATCTTAATAAAAATACCCCCTTATTCGTTTGGGCTACCTTATCAATACCCCAAGGACCTCAAATTCATTTGAAGAACCCTTCAATGACTGTTAATGGAGGGTTCTAGCCCAGTAAATAACAAACCACAACAGTTTGCCAATAGTCAACTTCCTATTTGATGTCATCCATCGTGATTTTAACATTATACTCAATTTCTACATATTGATTCAATTCCAATCCCCCCGAACTCACCCCATATCCCTCAACGACTTACTAGGGTTAACAGAATTAGGCGTACTTTCACTAATTGAGCCCTCAGCTTTACCAGCCCATGATTTCTTCAATTGCGGCGTACACATTTCCCATACATCTCCATTGATGGAGATGACTATACTTGTATATAACAAGAGATTGGAAGCTCAGCTACAGTGATGATCGTAACAGAGAGAAAAGAGAAAGGAGAAGGAGTAATTTTGATATATTTCTGATAAAATTAACAGTGCTACAGACTAGGGCTGGCCAGTGGGCCGGGACGGCCCGACCCCGCGTAAAAAAAATGATAGCGGGACGGGACAATGTCTTGTCCCGCCAGACCCGAGCCCGCCCGCCCCGACCCCTCCCGAGAGCACCCCTTTGCAATTATAACCGTTGCACCAACGACCATTTTAGATTTTGGTCGTTGGGTAACGACCATTTTAGGCCTCCCCCCTCCCCCAACCCCCCATACCCCATAATATTTATTTTTAACCCATAAGTTATTATATTTACACTGTAACCCAATTTTTCAACTATAAATAACTCATTTTCTCTTCATCTTTCTCACAAATCTTCCTACAATCTCTCAATATATCTCTCTACAAGTCTACATTATTTACTAAATATTCAATTTTATTTATTCATTTGGGAATTGGGAGTGAAGTTGACAACTAGCTTGAGGATCTTCCATCGAGCAAAGTTTCAATTTTCAACCTCTCGATTACACGTCGACGTTACGTCGGCGTTTGGTACATTCGTTCCTTCATTAAATTATTATTGTTTGCTTATTTTATTTAGCGCACTTAATTTTATTATCTTTAATTATTTATTATCATAATTAAAATGGAAGTATTAAGAGGTATGTTTAAGGGTAAGGGTAAGGGTGTTTCTTCTAATAGGGACAATCAGGGCAAGGGTACTTCTTCTAGTCATCTTATTCCTACACAGGATGATTTTGTTGATACTCAACATTTTCCTACAATACCATTAGATTTAGACGATGAGCTATTTTCTGGAACTCAAGAAGACTTTAATCTAGACGATGATCTAGATGATACACCCACTAATGTTGATGACAACACACCCACTAGTGCACCTTCAACTGAAATACCTCTTATTCCCCCTAGTATGAGACGAGGTCCAGCAAAACGACCAATAAAATCAGATGCATGGACATTTTTTGATAGGGACGTAGAGAATCAAGTAGCTATATGTAAAATTTGTAAAAATGTTTTAAAATTTAAAACTGGAAAAGTTCACTGTGGGACGGGGGGTTTAATTAGACACGTAGTAAGTGCTCATCCAGCTAGGTATGCCCAATACTAGGCTTCAAAACCGGGTGCGCAAACGCCTGCTCCATCGGGACAAGGTTCACATACTGATACTGTCCCGGACCAAGTATAGGGTCAAATTAACTCTATGGCGGGGGGAATTGTAGGCCATAAATACAATAAACATAGAGATAGGGAAGCGATATCAAAATTAGTTGCTGTGGAGGGTTTGCCTTTTTCATTTCCTTCATCTCCCCGTTTTATTCATTACATTAGAGATATATATAATCCTGCTTTTAACGATTTTTCTAGATCAATTGTTAAGAGGGATGTATTTAAATTCGCGCATGAATATCAACAATATTTACGTTATTCATTATATCATTTTAATGACAAAGTATCTATCACGTCTTATATAGGTCGTAGTACTAACGGCCATGATTATTTAACTGTAACTTGTCATTGGATAGATTATAAATGGTCTATGCAAAAACGTATCTTAGCGTATAGATATATAGATGATAGGCACACTGGTACTTTTATTGCAGATAATATTTATCAAGTGTGTTATTATTACGGAATAACTGATAAAATTATGACTATTACATTAGATAACGCTTCTTCTAACAATTACGCAATTACAATTTTAAAAAATAGTTTAACTCCATCTTTTCCAGATCATTTTCATATAAAATGCGCGTGCCATATATATAACTTAATTGTAAAGGATGATCTATCACTTTTTGAAGACATTCTTAGTAAAATACAATTTGCTATAAACTTTATTTTTAAAAGTAATAAAGCACAACGTAGAAAAGAATATAAAAAAACTTGTCACGATTGTGGACTATCTTATAGAAAAATTCCAGAAGAAGTATCCACTAGGTGGAATTCTTTATACGAGCAACTACTTGTTGCTTATGACTATAGAAAACCTATAACTTTATTTTTTAACTCTCATAATCAAAATCCAGCTGATATGATTGTAGATAGTGATTGGGTAAAAAATTCCGAACTTATTGTATTTTTAGAGAAAAGTTTTCAAGCAACAAAAGAATTTTTCTGTATATATTATCCTACTATTTCAACTATGTTGTTTTATATAACTCTAATATTTTTATTACTTAGTGAATATATGAAAAACCAAATTTTATATGACTATTAAAAAATGTTTGTCAAAATAAAAAAATATTTTATTCTTATTCCCACTATTTATATTATTGGTTCTGTATTAAATCCGACTATTAAAATAGACAGTACTAAATCACTAATTGAAACTATTTACGATTGTATAGAAGTACTACCACCTCCAAGTCCCAAAAATCTAAATCACCTACCACCTATTGAACAAACTAAAGAAGAAGTGTTGTCTAGCATAGAACACCAATGCAAAATAATATATAGATTTTATCAACAAGAAAATGCTAGTAACTTACCGGCTTCCATACCATCTTCTTCATCTTCAACACAACCTCACAAAAGACATGCTGTTTCTGCGGCTAGTATTGAAAGCCTCAGAAATAGAATGTGCGGCCGTACCTCTACTATTAACCAAATTAGCGAGTTGAATATTTTTGTTTTGCAGGGTTCTGTACCGTACCAAGAAGTTATCAATGAAGATGGACATGAAGACTTGCTGAAATACTGGAGGGGGAATAAGAAGACCTTTCCGACACTTTCATTGATGGCCCGAGATGTTTTGAACATTCAAGCGTCATCAACTGCATCTGAAAGCGTTTTTTCTGCTGGTAGATATCAAATAGGAGACCACAGACACTCATTAGCCGGAGACAGCTTGGAAATTGCAGTATTATTCAGAGATTGAATACGAGCGGAGCGGAGAAGGTGCGGTCAACCGGAGATCAACGAAGAAGAAGACGAAAACTACAACGAAATCTTATCCGAAGGTGGTGGAAGCGACGTGGATCAATTTGACCAACAAATATCAATTCCAACCGAAGAACCACAGGAAATCATCAAGCAATTAGAACATGTTTTTTTGAGAATGTAATTTTTTAATTGCAATTTTATTATATAATTTGCAACTTTTGGACAACACCACAAAGTTGCAATTTAGATTTTAGACAATTGTATTTGTATTACAAAAAAATCATATGTCTATTAAATAATATAAGAGGCACAAAAACAGCCTTGAGATGTTTTTATTACATTATCTTGTCTTGTTTATTGAGTTTTTTTTATACATATGTTATTTAAAAAAAAAAAGGAAAACTCACCGGAACCCGCCCCGACCCCATTCCGACGGGATCGGGATCGGGACGGGACTGGAGTAAGTCCCGCCAGACTCGACCCCGCCAGACCCGAGCCCGACCCCTTCGCCAGACCCGCCCCGACCCCGCCAGACCCTGCCCGCCAGACCCGAGCCCGACCCACTGGCCTACTTTACTACAGACCTAACTATAAAACAAAGAACAAAACGTAGTGTCCCTACATCAACAAACTTGTGGGACTAAATACTCAATACTACATTATAGAATAACTAACTTAAGAGACCTAAACTTAATTATTTAAACTTTCTACTAATTTGTCGCAATGCACATTTGTGACACTCCATGCTCCTTCAAATAGCACTTGTCTTTAATCAACTTGGAATTCTGGGAATTGAGATTTGATTAAATGATAATCTTCCCAAGTGGACTCTTCTGATAGTAAATTTTCCCATTGAACCAAAATCTGTATGGCAATTTTGTTCCCTTTTTTATGCTCCTATCTAACACTGCTACTGGCTCTATCATGGGCTGACCACCTGTTGAACAGAAAGGGGATCAACAGAAGGGATAATGTGATCCCCTATTCTTTTCTTGAGCTCAGAAATATGGGAAACTGAATGTATTTTTGCACTCATTGGTAATGATAGCTTATATGCCACTGGTCCAATCTTTTGAGTGATCTGATATGGGCCATAAAATTTTGATGCAAGTTTGAGACTTTTCCTTATGGATAAAGATGTTTGCCTATAAGGTTGCAACTTTAAGAATACCCAATCTCTAACTTTGAACTCCCTCTCAGTTCTCTTCTTGTCTGCATTGATCTTCATCATGTTTTGTGCCTTAGTCAAGTTCTCCTTCAACACCTTGACCATTAGTTGTATTTCCTTGAGCATTTGATCAACAATATCCACTTTGGTTTTAACAATAAGTTCAAAAGTTGGCTGGGGAGGATCATACCCATACAATACTTTAAAATGGGTCATTTTTAATGTTGTATGGTAGTTACTGTTGTACCAAAATTATGCATGTGATAACCATTTGTGTCACTCCATTGGTTTATGGTCAGTCATACATCTTAAATAGTTTTCCAAACACATATTGAGCCTCTCAGTCTGGTCATTTGTTTGTGGGTGATAGGTTGAACTGTAACACAATTGAACTTGCAGGAGTCTGACCAATTCTTTTCAGAAGTTGCTAAGGAACACTTTATCCCTATATGACACTATACTCTTGGGTAATCCATGCGGTTTGTATATGTTATCTAGGAATGTTCTAGCTATTTGTGGGGCAGTGAAAGGGTGAGCAATAACAATGAAGTGTGCATACTTACTATATTTATGAATAACCACTAGTACAATGTCCTTTCCTTCAGATTTAGGTAGCCCCTCAATAAAATCCATTGAAATATGCTCCCAGGATCCTTCAGGTATAGGAAGGGGCTGTAATAGGCATGGATATGCAACTTGCTCATCCTTGCATCTCTAGCACACCACACATACTTGTACTACATCCTTTACTTGCTCAATCATGGTATGTCAATAAAAGACTGCCTTTAGCCTTTGATAAATGGCCCAGACTCCTGAATGTCCTCCTAGGCCTGACTTGTGTATGGTTATAGTCAAGTGCTGCATCAGTGGCCCATTTTGTCCCACCCAAGCCTTTTCTTTGTACCTTAACACTCCTTGTTGCAATGAAATGTTCAACTCAGAATCAGGGTTGGTACTATGAGTGGTGATGGCTTGTAACACTTCTTGGTCCCCTTTATAACTATCCAGGATTTCTTCAATCCATTTTGGTTGAATTTGTGTTATGACCATGCACTGTGTTGTGTCTATTTCTATGGTTTTCTCTCTATGATAATTAACCTTCCTGAATAAGGCATCAACAACTACATTTTCAACTCCCTTCTTGTATTGAATTTCAAAGCTTAATCACATCAGCTTAGTTAGTCCCTTATGTTGCAAGGAAGTGGTTATCTTCTGGTTTTGTAAGAATTTTAGACTGAAGTGGTCAATCTTTATTATGAAGTGATGTGGGTGGAAATAATGCCTCCATCTATCCACATCTTGTAATAGTGCTATCAACTCCTTATCATAAGTGGACAACCCTTAGTGTTTTTTGCTCAGAACTTGGCTCATAAATGCCAATGGTCTCTTTTCTTGCATCAACACATCACTAATGCCAGTGTTGCAAGCATCAACTTCCAATACAAAAGGTTAATGAAATCAGGCAGTGCTAATACAAGTATGCTTGACATAGCCACCTTAAGCTTGTTGAAAGCTGACTCAGCCTCAGGGTTCCATACAAACTCTCATTTATTCAATAGGTTTGTTAGTGGCTTACTAATGTGGGCATAGTTCTTTACAAACTTTCTATAGTACCCTGTTAACCCCAAGAAATCCATCAGTTCTTTTATGGTTTTTGGATAGGGCAGTCTAGTATTGCAACAACTTTACTTAGGTCAGTACTCACCCCTTTGTTGTTGATAATGTGCCCCAAGTACTCTACTTGAGGTTGTCCAAACTCACACTTGCTTAATTTGGCAAACAATTGATTTCTCTTTAACAGTTGTAAAACAATTTCTAAATGCACCAGATATTCATCCATGGTCTTACTATATATCAATATGTCATCAAAGAATACTAGTATGAATTTTCTCAATTGTTCCTTAAAGACACAATTCATGAGGGATTGAAAGGTTGCAGGTGCATTAGTTAGGCCAAAAGACATTTCTCTGAACTCCCAAAGACCATGGTGTGTTCTAAATGCAGTTTTGTGTTCTTCCCCTTCTTTCATTCTCACCTGATGGTACCCAGCCCTTAGATCCACCTTAGAAAATATATTTGCCCTAAATAATTCATCCAGTAGGTCATCTATCATACTTGTTATTCACAGTTAGACTATTTAGCCTCCTATAGTCTACACACAACCTCCATGTGGAATATTTCTTTTTAACTAACAATGAAGGTGAGGCAAAAACTGACTGGCTAGGTACAACAGTTTTAGCCTTGACCATATCTGCAATGATAGACTCAATGGTATTCATTTGATCATAAGAGTACATGTAGAGTCTTAAGTTGAAGGGTTGAGCCCCATGGATGGGGTTGATCCTATGATCACACTTCTTTTTTTATGGTAACTCGGTAAGTTCTTGAAACATGATTTGGTATTTTTGCAATAACCTGTCAATAGCAGGGGCAAAGTTTGTTTCTTTTTTATTACTATTCATATATTGATCATTGAGAGCTCAGCTATCATTTCACAAATGCCACATTGTAGCATTCTTCACAGCTTCTCAGTGTTAACTGATGATACTCCAGAATCATCATGCACGCCATACAGTGTGACCACTTTCCCATTAGATATAAAGCTTAGGTTGTGTGGTCTAGTATGCAGGATCACTGGGGCCACCTCATCTATCCAGTCCATCCCTAGTATCATATCACATCCTCCTACCTTCAGCAGACTGAGTTTGAAATTGAATTGCTCACCCTGCATCTTCCATTTAAATTATGGACTTTCTAATTGGCAACTCATCTCCTGTCCATTGACTGCCATTACCCTCAGAGGTTTCCTCATAGGTTACATTGGTAACCTTAATCTCTTAACAATGTATGGGTCAATGAATGAATGGATTGAACCACTGTCTATTAACACTGTCAAGGGTATTTTACTAGCATACCCTATGATCTTGATAGTGGAAATTTTTCCTTTAGTAGAACTTAAACCTAGTAAGGCATTTAGTGAAACCTCAGCTTGCTCATCTCCTAGTTCTTCTAATGTCTCAGCCACATCTACAAACTCCTCATGTGGTTCTTCTTCACCTTTCATTTTTATTCCTTCTATAACAGTAACCCTCTTGTTTTGGACTGGTGACCTGTAGTGTACTTCTCTTTACATCTATAACACAATCCTTGTTCCCTTAGAGTTTCAAGATGGGGAGACATATTGTTTGGTTTGAATGGAAGTCTGGTTTGTGGTTTTTGATTAGGATAAGTTTGTTTAAAAGGGACTTGGGAGTTTTGGATCTGTGTTGGTCTGTGTGTGGTGTTTGGTTGGTTTTTGGGGTAGGCAATGGCTAGTGGTTTGTGAGTAGAATGTGGAGGGTATCTGGTAGTTACAAAAGGTGTGAGTGTCTTGAAGGATTCTTCATACAACTTAGCCACTTCATAGGCATCCAACACAGTTGTAGGATTAGACAATTTCACTAAGGGTTTAATTTCTTATTTAAGCCTACTAATGAAACTGGCAACATAGTGTGCTTCATTAAGTAAGGGATTCAATACTGTCATGTAACTGGTTAACTCTTCAAACTTATTTTGGTATTGATCCACATTTCCATATTGTATATGTTTGTTGAATTCTTCCACAATATCTTGAGGTCTTAAACTCCCAAACCTCCTACAGACCTCAATACATAACATGCTCCAGGTCATGGCACCCTTGTGGTTCATAGTATACCCATCCAACCAGATATCTACCTTATCTCTAATGTGTATAGAGGCATAACTCAACTTTTCCTGGTCAGAAATATTATACAATTCAAAGAACTTTTCGCATTTTCTTAACCAACTTCTGGGGTTAGTACCATCAAATTCAGGGAAGTTGATTTTAGGCTTGGGGAACCTCGGGTTGTTCATGGCTTCAGGGGTCTGTACAATGGCACCAGTTAGAATGGTTGTTGAGGATGAATAATTAGGATTTTTGAAAATTAGGGAACTAGAAAATAGAGGCGCTGGGGAAATGTAAAACCTTGACCGACATTGTAAGTCGATGGTGTATATGAAGCATGGGAGATATGAACAAGAGTTTTGCTACCTGAATCTTGGTCGACCTCATGTATAGCTGGTACTGGATGTGTTCCAGTAGGATTTACGCCAGTGGTGTTGTTTGCATATGTCGCCGCCGGTGTGGTTGGTGTCGAACCTCCCGATTGTGTCAAATTTAAGCTCGATAACATGAGTTCGAGTTTCCTGTTGGTTTCTCAAGCTTTATCTTACTGCAATTGAAATCGATATTGCTTATTTTCTAGGGATTCAAATCTCTTGCATGTGTCTTCGGCGAACACTGCAAGTTATGTCTTGATAGTTCGGATGTCGTTGTAAATGTGTTGCAGCTCCGGTGGGGTTGTTGTTACCAGCGTCGAAACCGACTCTGATACCATTGTAACAAGAGCTTGGAAGCTCAGCTACAGTGATGATCGTAACATAGAGGAAAGAGAAAGGAGAAGAGAGAGGAGTAATTTTGATATATTTATGATAAAATCAACAGTGCTATAGACCCAACTATAAAACAAAGGACAAAACGTAGTGGTCACCTAGATCAACAAACTTGTGGGATTAAATACTCATTACTACATTGTAGAATAACTAACTTAGGGACCTAAATTTAATTATTTAAACTTACTACTAATTTGTCACAATGCACATTTGTGACATTGTACCAGCGATTTTGTAATTACCGGTGGGTTAAGAACAAGAGGCGCAATTCCTTGCAGAACATTAACACTTTTCATCTTCCTAGCATCCTTCGATTGCTGTATCCCTTTACGAACAAACGTAGTAGGCATTTGCGTCAAATGATTTCCCCTCCCTCTCCCTCCGATCTTCGATCCCTTCGCTATGTCCAGCTTAGCTGAGAAGAGCTCTCATTCTAGAGAGAGAAAGTTTTTTGAGTTTACAAAGGTGTGATTTGGCATACTACTTTTCATAGAAAGTTTTCCCGTTCAATATATTCACCATAAAATTATAATTTTCTTCAAGCTCTACATTTGCATTAAAAGTTTTCTCATGGTTCTTTCAAGTTACAATTAGGAATTTTGATATTGTTCTGAAATTGAATTGAATGATACAAGAATATACCTTTATTTTGTAGTTTGAAAGCTTATGTGCAGTGCACATGCCGAGGGCCTCCATTTATTTTGACAACAAAAGTAGCGATTATCTTTATTTGTATGACTTAATAGGATTAAGTTTACTTTTTTATTACATTAAGGACCATTTCCATTATATTTATACATCAAGGATCACACAAAACCAAAGCACATACATTAAGGATTATTTTCTCCTTTTGTGACACTTGCCATTGACGCTTTAACATAAACTGAAGATTGGTAAATGTAAACATGCTACTCCAAGCTGTGTGAATATTTCCAAAACAGGAGGTAGAGTATATACGCTTTGAGGTCTCCGTGACCGCGATTGTAACAATGAGAGCCTTTTTATCAGCTCGTTTTTGTTTTATATTATGCTCTTCTTGTTCTAATCACAGTGATGGGTATGGGTGAAATAAAATAATTGACTAAATTCTACTTAATCCTCTAAATTAACCTTTTGAGCTTGAATTAATACACCCCCTTCACCTTTGAAATGGAACTAATAACCTCATTATTCATATATAGCATCAAAAGTCAAAATGGAATGTTATTATTTTAGATTTAACCAATTTGATGAATTATTTAGTCATTCTTAAAATTCATTGAAGGTGTAAAAAGGCCTTAAATTATTGTGAGTTTTTTTCCTTCTTAAACTATAAAAAGATGTGCAACAACATGGTACAAAAATAGGAATTCCAAATTTTCTTGAAATTTTTCATTAGCTCTATGTTGAATTTCAAAACCTCATTTTGCAGTGTAGGATATATTCCTTAAAAGCTTCAAACTATTGATCATACTTTTATCCTTATTTTTATGTGTTACACGTATAATTGCATTTATAAAAGATTTTCTTTAGTTAGTAAAGGACTTTTTCATGGGAATTTTAAAAAATATACAGCTTAATACAATAAATTGCACTTATGTAGTCATATTTTCAGTTTGCACAGGCCAGGCGTAGACCATTTTTCCCTTAACAGTGTTTATATATACACTCGGTATACAATATTTTACACTTACTACAAACAGTATATCTACCATGTATAAAAGTGTATAGTAGTATATATTAGCAGGGGCAGAGCCAATATATAACTTACGTGTTCGGCTGAACCCAATAGCTTCGATTTAAGCTTTGTATTTATCTTAAATTTCATTGAATATGTACAAATTATTAATTTAGAACCAGTAATTTTAAAGAACTAGAATCTCGAACCATAAGTTTCAAATCCTAGCTCCGCCTCTGTAAGAGATGTTTATACACACTTTTACACTGTTACATAATATTATACAAACTTATATACAAATTGAATTTTGTCTTCTAGGAAATTCAACCCATGAAATCCATCCAAAATGGATAAAAGATATCACCAAGTAGCTCAAATCTTCATCTAATAGCTACAAATTTTAACCACAACTTCAAAATAACTTTCCCAACAAGCTCAATCATCAATTTGTAAAAAAAATCAACAAATCAGGAAACTCATTTTTGAGTTTTCAAGCTTTTAAAACCCCCAATAATAAATTTTTTAATTCTCTCACTTTAGTTCACCTAACAATGTTTAATCTGTAATGATAAACATGAACATCACTCTCAATTAGTTTCTTAGCTTAAAAATGAAAATCATAATCATAAATTAAGGAGCTATTGCCTTTTCCTGAAGTATTTCAAATTATTTACCAAGTGGACTAAGTAGGCTAAGATGTGAAAATATAGGCTTGTTATTTTGGTTATAAGCTTGGGCCAACTGATATCGAGAGTAAACTTTTTATTTTATTTTATTGTCATCTCAATCTGACGTATTTTTTATGTAACAATTATTTGAATATTTTGATTCATAATTATGTATAAAAAATGAAAATAGCAATATGGAGAGATCTACTATTCATTTCTACTCCAACATAGAAAATATGATTGAATAACTGAAGGGAAACTTGCAACTGAAACTTAAGAAAGCTGTGGAATCAGAAAAGGATAGGAGATGAGAAAGTGAACAAAGGGAATAGAGCTGCAACATCATAATTCCCATACCCATACTCACTGCAGACCTGCAAATTGCAATATAAGATGGGCTGCTTTGCTCTTGGGCTCCTTCGCAGCTGACCTCCAGGTCCAATTCCCAAATTCTGACTAACAGGCCCAATTGCATCTTTAGGATCTGCCGAGTTCATAACTTTACGCCCACCTGAGAAAAGAACCTTATTCCATGGTTCTGTGCTGCTGGATCGTGACACTATAATACCAGAATTATTGTGTCTTCATTTTTGGATTTTTTTGAACATATACAACCCAACCCAAGGCATTGTACCCAAAGTCGAGAGTTCTTCCTACAAGGTGACAAGGTTGAAAATGACACAATGTCAAGGACAAGAGACATCTAGAAGATGATATTTCAAGAAGAGAATTTATGAGTTAACAAACTCATGAATTTGTTACATTGAAAAGCTCAAATCGGCCAAAGGAAATGCAAGTGTTGGTCGAAATGACCAAGAATAGAAGCTTCCAAACACACTCCAAGGAGATGAGGTTGTTAGAAGAATTTATGACCTAACAAACTCATGAATGTAGTCACATAGAAGGACTCAAAACGCGGCCTTGAGGAGAGGAAAGAGTGGCTGAACACCTTGGCCACCAAGTCAATCCTAATGCGTTTTTTCTTCTAGAATAGTCTATTAGTTACTATAAATAGGGGCCTTTGGCCATTGTAAATTTCAGAGTTGAATGAAATATAAAAGTTGAGTATTTACTCATTTTGCTAAGTCTTTCAATCCGGGATTGATATTCTTAGTTGGTGCTCTGGGAGTACCTTTGGTTCTTGTGTGAGCCAAACCCCTTGGTGCAAATTTAGCTAAGACTTGTGTGACTTAGTTGAACCCAAACTAAGGTTCTCCTTTCGTGTAAGTATTGGTTAGGACTGTGTGGCCTAATCAAAACCAAAAACTTGAGGAACCTCATTGGTGGTAAGCGAACGTTGGAACTACGTGGACCAACCTAGCCTAAGCTCAGAGTCTATCTTAAGGTTTCCAGCCAACCATACTTGGTTAGTATTCGGGCTTGTACTTAGCAACCCCGGTATAGTCCTTGTTAAATTGGTAACCCCATTTTGGTGTTGACTTGGGCATTAAAAACCCCTTGTCATTATCCAAGTCATATCCTTGTTCCATATCGACCGATCCAACACTTTACCAAATCAATCCTAAACCCACCCGAGGATTGCTACTCGCAACTCGTGTGCAACCCTTGTCCATACCACCAAATACTGATCACCCTCACCTCCCACAACACCTCATAAACACTCACAATAAACGCCAACACCCAAAACCAAGCGTACACCGCCGTTAAAACCCAACAACACCAAATAGTTTACAAAGTCAACCCTTATCGGAACCTCACTGGTTCAGTTCAGTTCAGTTCTGAGACCCTCCACCATAAAACCATCGAACCCCGACCACCAATACAACCCTCAATATCTCTATAATAACCCCATAAAACGCCTAAACCCAACTCTCTTAAAACCATCCAAAACAGCCAGCTAACACCACACTGCCGGCAGAAACCGGTAAACCCGAGACCTCACTGTTTTAGCATTGTTCTTCCACATTGCCACTACCCAACCACCAAAACCTGATCACGAACTTCACCCTCAACATACTCGGGATATCCCCACGAAGCGTTTAAGTCTGATTCTACCTACAACTACTCGAAATAGTCCCACAATATCCCACTGCCCGGCTAGGCTGAGAATCCGAGAACCCTCATTTCAAGTCCTTTGTCGCGTCACCCCTCACTTACCCACACTCACCCCTCAGTACTACATAAAATTGGTATCAGATCAAGGCATTCCCGTCCCATGCCTTGATGCGATGGCCACCATAAACAAAGAAGAACTAAGGAGGCTCGTAAGAGACGTAGTTGTGAAACGTGCGTCAATCTTTAGGGAAGAACTTTTCGGGCATGCCTTGAATAAAAATGTCAAGTCAAGGGTTGTATAAAACAGCCCAAGACATGAAATCAAAGGTACCCCAAGGCCCTATATCAAATCCACGAATGTTAAAGCAAAGGGCGGTACCTCTTTCACTAACCCCTTGTATAGTCGTAGAAGTGTAAAGAAGGATACGAGGGTAGAAGAGTGTAGTACCTCTTTTACTAACTCGTTGTATAATCAAGGAGTTGAAGAAAGAAATACGGGAAATAAAATAGAGGTCACAAAAGGGGAAGATAAAAAAAAAGTGCTTTCAATGCCGAGAAATAGGGCACTTTGCTAATGTATGTTTCAATCCCCAAGTCATGACTATAGTAGAAGATGTCGATCTTGTAGAATAATATAGAGAGTGTGGATTCTCCCTTGCTATTAAGGAACCCATACCACTTGAAGAACAAGAGGAAACAAAGATCCCATTACTTGATGCACAAGAGATAGAGGACGAATCTAAGAAGGGGAGTACTATAGGTGTCGACTCAAAGGAGCCTTTGGGAGTTTCATGTGCGGATGAGTTTACAACCGGACTATCTTAGATGATGAGTAGTAAACACTCTCTTGGTTTATTTCTAAGAAGTTCATTACTCAACCCTCAAGCATGTGCACCCATTCTAGCCAATGAGATGGGCTTGATGAAGGCAAAAGAAAATGAATCTTGGCACACGTATGTCGAAAGCCGTAAGGTCGACAACTTCATCGTGGGGAATAAGCTTCCTATGCTGAGGTATAAAGATCTTTTTGAGAAATTAAATAGGGCCAAATTGTTCATCAAGATAGAACTGAAAAGTGGCTACCATCAAGTGGAAATCCGAAGAGAGGGCAAATGGAAGACGGTCTTAAAGGTAAACTATGATTTGATGTCATTCGGGTTGTACAACTTTCCAAGTCCCTTCGTGAGTTCCATACACAAGGTGCTACAACCATCTATGAGATGCATCACGTCTTCCAACGACATGCATGATGTTCCACCAACGGTATTAACCTTTCGAAATTAGCTCGAAAGTGTAGCAAAGGGTTGCCATGTTTCAGTTTCCTTCACTCATCAATTCACTCAAATATTTTGGGCCCCTACTGCCCCTATTACGAATTTTGGAAGTGGAAGTGATGTTGGGATCATCTTACTTCAAGGCAAAGAATCTGCGGCATCCTTTAGTGGAGGTGACACATGTCTTTCTTGTTCTATTCATAACGTGGAATTTTATGTGTTGCAAAGAAAATTGAACCCGAGGCCTGCTAGTTGGGTAACATACTTACAAGCTCCTTCAGTTGATCAACCATCCATAGGATCCGTGATCCAATGCGGACAACATTTTGAATCCAAACCATTTGTCTCATATTCGGATTCATATTTGGCAAGAATTGAGAAAAACACCTACAAGATAAAACTTCCGGTCTTATCTAATGGTGGAAATATTAGATCGACACTTGTTGTTGATTTTTTTTTCACTTTTAGATGGCGCGAATTTAAGGGCAAATTCTTCCAAAGAAGGGGAGAATGATGTAAATCAGCCCGCTGACTTAAACTCTCAACCAAGGACGAGAAGTGATTTACTAAGGGTGCCAACAATGGCACGTCATTCCAAACTTAGATGCCTAACATGGTATGAAAAATGGAATGGAGTTGGAGTTGTAAGGACCTAGATGTGCTTCGGTTCAAGGAAAGACCACACGCGCGCCGCCGCCGCCCGCCCGTCTGGTCCGGTTCCGGTTCTGAGTTTCGGGTTCCGGGTTCTCGGGTTCACGGGTCCACGGGCCACGGGTCGTGGGCTGTGGGCTGTGGGCCTTCTGATATTATCTTTTTGGGCCAGAGAACTTTTCCAGAAGTACAGTTTGATCCCAGAAGTTTCAGATGTACAGTTCGGACCAGAATTCTTTCAGATGTACAGTTTGGTCCCTGAAGTTTCCGAACGTCATTTTGGTCCCTGAAGTTTCCAGAACGTCAGAATTTGGACAGTCAAAGCTGAAACGCCAAGCTCTCAATTCAGCCATTTATTTTGGCTGAATTACTCCTCCTATAATGGCCAAATCCGTTGGTCTTTCACCATTTATGTTGGTGACTTTACTACCTCCATAATGGCCATTATTTGGCTATTATGGAGGCAGTTTTTTCAGCCCCTCCATCACCTATATAAACACCCCCTTACACCATTGTTGAGCACTAAAAACATACATATAATATACACGAAATTCAAAAGCTTACACAAGCAGAAAGTTTTCTTCTTCCTACAACTTCCAAGGCATCATTTCGTTACTCAATATTTTTCACGGTAGCTCTTGAGTTTCCTTTGCTCAAGTGTTCCATTGCTGTTTTATCTTGGGAGACAAATTGTCCAGGACGTATAAAGGATACATACGGGGAAATATTGTCTTAAGGACAGAGTGCCACACTCGACTCAGCAAAACCAGTTTCCATTTTTCCATCTTCAATAAAATTGTAATTTCAGTTTTGTGGATCTATTGTAATTTTCATATTACTAGTTGAATTATTGAATCTTTGTTTAGCCTTTCAAATACTTGTAATAGTTATATACTTCCCGTACTGCTTTATAAAGTACCATAGAGCAAAAATTCCCAACAACAACTTAAGACAATATTTGTATAGTATTACTATTAGTGTTCGAAAGATGTCGGTCAAAAGTTGTGTGACCAAATCGGGATATGGAAATGGTTTTCTGGTAGAAGAGAGTGATGATGATGAACGTATTCATAGTGTCACCGCTACCAAGACTGGTGGGAACAAGCGCTCTCGAGAGCCTGAGGATGTCAACTGGGACAAGAGGAGAAGACTGAAGATGTACTTCTATCTTGCAGCAGAAGGCTCATATCTATCCTGACAAAAGATCTGAATAATGGTAAGAAGGAACCGACACTCACCGATGAAGTGACCAAGTGAGCCGTAATCCAAATTGGGATATGCATTTTTCTTACTTGTCAAGAATAAAGATTAGATGATGAGTATTTTTCTTACTTGTCAAGAATAAAGATTAAATGATGTCTGATTAAAAATGGATTAAAGTAAGGAGGAATATGAAAATAATTTATATTCCTTACGCTTTAAAAATCAGAAGTTTAAATCTCATCTTCTTTTCCGTTTAAAGATTGGATTGTAAAGTAGCTTAAAAAGATCCGTTCTTTTAAGAGTAATTATTAAAAGTGTAAAGTATGTTCGCACATACGAGGGAGTAAGATCCACCGATCGTATAAAATCACACTACTCTTAAGTAAGCGCTAAGAATTATCTGGGCACCAATCATAACGGAAGAAGTCTAAAAGTTAAAGACGTAGAACCTGTCATACTATTTGGCAGAAGATCCTTCATAGGATGATATTGGACACTCAGTCATACAAAGCCTCAGGCGGCGTGGAGTGGGCCAAAATTCCTTTGATATGATGATATTGGACACTCAGTCATACAAAGCCTCCGTGACCGGAGTGGGGCCGTAATTCATTTCATAGGAAAAGTAATGGACACCTAGTGTGGTGGGCCGAGTTTCCGTGTCTTAATGATCTCAAGGCCTAAAGAAAGGCAAGAAAGAAATTGGACACTCGATGCCGCCAAAGCAACCAAGTGGGCAGTATCGAGATCACATATGATCCTAAACGCCTAACCACGAGCAAGAGGTTGTTCATGTGAAGCAACGCCACCTCTAAAATCAAAGGGGATGGAGAGGTTGTCCTCAATAGGACTTCAAGGAATGGATCACTCTAAAAAGAGGTGATACATGTTCCTAACTTGGTTTAAGGGACGTTGTTGGTCAAGTTGGTTTGAGACTAGTCCAACATGTCTATAATAACTAAGAATGGTACAATATGTCTATAGCCAAATGAATGATATATTTGTAATCCGTGCATCTATGCCATCATAGATTAAGACACGTTAAATAGTAAGTCATTCAAAAGCTAACGATGTTGAGATTGTTGCCTCCTTTCGACATAAACCCTCAAAATGAATGTGAGGTAGGCGAAGAGGCAAAATCACCTTTCCAAATTCCGTCAAGGGAACAACGAAAGCAGCACCGCTCCTCTAGAACTTAGTCACACCTACTTGGGTGATTTGAAGTTTATACAAAATAGAGGGGGGAGACAAGTACGTTGTGATCTTCATTGATGATGGTACAACGTATGGAATCCTTTGTTTGTTAAAAAACAAAGATGAAGTTGTTGAAGCGGATAAGCGCTACAAAGCAGAAGTTGAACATCAACTAAGCCTATGGATTGCGAAATTCATAGCGATAGAGGGGGAGAATGTGAAGCAGCGTTCATTAAACGACTGTTCATTACTCACCTCAGTCTAATGGTGTTAGCCAAGCGCAAACCCGTACGCCTAAATTATGTGGGGCAAGGCGATCCTTACCGCTAATGCGATCCTCAACGGAACTCCGCATAAGGATAAGGATAACTCTCCGTGTGAGACATAAAAATGATCTCACATACAAAAGTTGTGATGTGGGGTGGCTTGGTAGAAGTTGGACTACCAAACAGTCAAGTTCGACCTAAGATCAGATTGCATATCCACCGGATCTCAGAATAACAGTAGTACTTATCGCCTCTTGGCGTCAAAGAATGTTGAATTCTTATAAGATAACTTTCCTTGAAAAGGAAAAGGAGTAATTGCTCAAGGTTAACAAGAACCCACGAGGGCCTGACTGTCCGGAACTAGACGTTCCGTATCTACAGGACTCGAAAGTTGCTGGCTATCCAGAACTTAATATTCCAGATCTGCAGAACTCAGGGATTCTAGATGTTGAACCAAGACGGAGCAAAGAGGGGACAATGACTTGTTCCAGTCCTTCTAGCTTGTATGGTTAAGAACGAACCATGGACAATTAACAAATAATTGTTATCTCCAAAAGCGCTGCTTTGGAAAGAAGCTAAAGAGAGAAATATATTCCATCATATAGAACCATACTTGTGTAATGGTTGATCTTCCTCGGGGAAAAGAACCTTTGGGTTGTGAAAAATGATACTCAAAAGTGAGTACAAAGTAGATGGATCTACTGACGAGTTCAAAGCCTCGGCTACTTGTACATGTGCTCCCCTGGGAGTAGCTTAACATCATGGGCCATTGCAGTCTTGCGTGGCATGAATGTTAAAACAGCCTTCCCAACCGGAGAGTTGGAAGAAGAGACTCAGAGTTGGTTTTACGAATTTGTTGGGCTTCTTCCCGAACTTTCATCTTGGTCCTGAAATGTTTACATTTTGGTCCCGAAGTTTCAGATAAAATGTAAACAATGAATCTGAGCACGTAAACATTGACTCACGAAGTTAGAAAGCCAACAGTTGGAGAATCAACAATTGAAAGTAAAAGTCATATTGAAACAAAGTCTCGATATGAAAGATATGGATATCACGGATTGACATCTTAGGAATTGGATTTCTAAAGACATCTAACGGATCGTCGATAGTTGATGATCTCGTTGAAGCCATCAATGGATATGAATCATAGAACTGATTGGAATCATGATGCACACATAGACAAGGAGTGATACGCACAGATCACGTGTAGTTCAATGTATTGTACACACTACAACTGACCTGGTATCGTCCTACAAACAGATCAGTTGAACTAAGTTTCACTGATGATCTTAATACATGATCAATAGAAAGTGTTAAGTCGGATATGACTATATCTGAATTATTCGCTTATCTTCGGATTATAGTATTCTGGATGTCCAGCGGTTCTGAGAGAACACAGTGATGCAAACTGGACATCAAATCTGAAGAACACCAAAGCCACAAGTAAACGTGTATGGTGGTTCTTGGAAAATCCTCTAAGCAAACTTGCATCAGATGATTCATGATGGAATCGGAGTTTATCGCTTTATACAAAACATGAAAGAAGTTGAGTAACTTCACGACTCCTTAGAGGACGTCCCTTATTGGGAGAAACCCGTGCCTTCAGCAGTTATACACTGTGGCTAGCCGGTCGGCTTTAGGAAGGACACGGATGACGGCGTCTGGACATATCTGTCAGGATTTGTCAGGAGACATAAGATCAGATGGCGCTTGATCATCACGGGTGTCACTTCCTTATTTACTAACTAAGGGACTACCCGAGATCAAGTGTTCTCGCTGTTTAGGGAATGGGCTTAAAACCCAAAATATACGGACCAATACAAAGGTAACCCAACCTTACTAACCGGAGATCCCGGTAATTTGGTTCAATGGGAAAACTAAGTCATAAGGTTCAATTGATCGCTTCAGTGGAAGCATGAGCACTTCGGATAGTGATTTCTGAAAAGAAATACCAAATCCAAAGCCGTTCCCGCGATAGACTTTAAGTGCTATCTGCAGTGTGGGTAAAGGTTAAGTTTTCAAAACCTGTAATACTCCTCAACAGTTGAGGTTAGGTTTTTTGGGAAACTTTTAATGGTTCCTAACACTTGTGAAGTGGGGTATAGCAGGATACCTTGTAGGAGACCACCTATTTAAGTGTGAGGACGGGCCGCCTCAAAATGAACGCACTTAAGAATCCAAGACGTTGTCCATGGCCAAAATGGACAAAACATTACGAAGAAGAGAGTAAGGGAATTTGTTGTGTTGGTATCATTGTCTTGGCTTACACTAAACACTGACGGTTCAAGACATCACATTCACCGCGCAGTAAGTAAGTCCGATGGTATTCAACTATGGAAGGTTCAAAGCTGAGGCTACCTCTCCTTATGCAATATCGGTCCGCTGAAATATTGCTGGAAATAAAAAAGACACCATGTGAGTGCACCAAAATCTCTTTCAAGAGGGGATTGTTGGAAATTTGCCTTTGGCGGGAGTTGCGACCGACCAACTTTAACGGCTTAAACACTAGTGTTACGTATGTTGGAGAATCCGGTTCTTCACACATGCATGATCTACTAAGTACGTAGATAACCGTAGGGCCAAGAATCGTCAAATTTCATTGAGAAATGAAAGAGATATTGGTCCACGAAGTAAGGTGTTTGAAGCATGGAAAGTGTGGTATTGTGTTCAATTCTCCCTCATCGGTAGAGGAAGAAAGAATTGTTGTGTATATAAGACTCCAAATTGGTTTGGGGTTTGGGACCCCAATGGGTATCCCATGTGTTTAAATGAGGGAGGACCTAGATGTGCTTCGGTTCAAGAAAAGACCACACGCGCGCCGCCGCCGCCCGCCCGTCCGGTCTGGTTCCGATTCCGAGTTTCGGGTTCCGGGTTCTCGGGTTCACGGGTCCACGGGCCACGGGCCACGGGTCATGGGCTGTGGGCTGTGGGCCTTCTGATATTATCTTTTTGGGCCAGAGAACTTTTCCAGAAGTACAGTTTGATCCCAGAAGTTCTAGATGTACAGTTCGGACCAGAATTCTTTCAGATGTAGAGTTTGGTCCCTGAAGTTTCCAGAACGTCAGAATTTGGACAGTCAAAGCTGAAATGCCAAGCTCTCAATTCAGCCATTTATTTTGGCTGAATTACTCCTCCTATAATGGCCAAATCCGTTGGTCTTTCACCATTTATGTTGGTGACTTTACTACCTCCATAATGGCTATTATGGAGGCAGTTTTTTCAGCCCCTCCATCACCTATATAAACACCCCCTTACACCATTGTTGAGCACCAAGAACACACATATAATATACACGAAATTCAGAAGCTTACACAAGCAGAAAGTTTTCTTCTTCCTACAACTTCCAAGGCATCATTTCGTTACTCAATATTCTTCACGGTAGCTCTTGAGTTTCCTTTGCTCATGTGTTCCATTGTTGTTTTATCTTGGGAGACAAATTGTCCAGGACGTATAAAGGATACATACGGGGCAATATTATCTTAAGGACAGAGTGCCACACTCGACTCAGCAAAACCAGTTTCCATTTTTCCGTCTTCAACAAAATTGTAATTTCAGTTTTGTGGATCTATTGTAATTTTCAGATTACTTGTTGAATTATTGAATCTTTGTTTAGCCTTTCGAATACTTGTAATAGTTATATACTTCCCGTACTGCTTTATAAAGTACCATAGAGCAAAAATTCCCAACAGAAGGTCTAATGAGTCTTGTATTTTCGGCCTTCTGGTTTGGTCTTGGCCGAGGCCATATATTTCTTTTAGCTTGTCTTTATTTCTTAGCTTATCTTTTAGCTCTTAGCTCTTAGCTTTGGACATAGTATGCCACGTAATAACTACCTAGGGACACAATTAATAGGCCATGTAAAAGGGTGACAAGCCGAGAGTTCTTTCTACAAGGTGACAAGGCCGAAAATGACATAATGGCAAGGACAAGGGCATCTAGAAGATGGGATTTCAAGGAGAGAATTTATGAGTTAACAAACTCATGAATTTGTTACATTAAAAAGCTCAAATCGGCCAAAGGAAGTGCAAGTGTTGATAGAAATAGTTCAACACACAAAGACCAAGTGTTGGTTGAAATAGTTCAACACACAAAGACCAAAATCAGCCAAAGGAAGTGCAAGTGTTGGTCGAAATGGTTGGTTGATTTTGTCTCATGACTAGAATCTCAACTGCCCTGCCCAACACCAAAATAGAAACAAATTGTTTATCAGATGAACTTTAATGCTAATATCTATTTGATTGAGTCCTATAAAGAATATTCTGATTAGGTTAAGCATCGTGTAAAGCAAACAGATGATGTTTCAAGTGGAGTGAACTTCATAGTTTCCTGTGATTCATTGTAGTGTAGCTGATTCAAAATGTTTATCTGCTTTGATGTCTGGATGAGTTCTCAATCCTCACTTTCTTAGATGTTCTATCATTTGCTAGTAGATTTAGTCATCACTATAAATCTACTCTCTGAAAGTCAATTGCAAGTGACATGAGTGCAACCCTCTGAAAAAAGTAAGGAAGGAAGAAGTGAGTGATTGCTGTGTATTTGAACTACTCCAAGATAAAAAATTACTGGAAAGCACAACCTGAGCAGATTATCACGTTTCTGTGCATAAGAAGTTTGGAAAGTTCAAGTTTCATAAGAATTTTTCCCAGTACAGGAATGTTAACTAAATAAAAATTTCTCTCGTTTTTATTGAAGTGTGTGACCATCTGAGCTTTTAGATATAACACACTTTTAATATTTGATTATATTCTCAACACGCCCCCTCACGTGCTGACCTGATTTTTTTTCATGGTTCAAGCGCGTGGAAATTCTTTTTGATAATGGGTGGCGGTGAGGTTCAATCCCAGGACCTTTGGCCTATTTCGATACCATATTTGATTATATTCTCAACAGTTTTGATAAAGATACTTCCCAGCACATGAATGTTAACTAACAGTTTTACTCCTTATCAAAACTAACAGTTTTACTTTTAAAACTTCATGATCTGAATGTGGAAGCAGGATGTCGCGCCCTATTTTGACCGGCTCGGGTCAAAGCGGAGCTCAGACGTATGGGTGATTCCTGGGTAAAATAGGGTTGAGGAGTCGCCACCTAATTATTTTTACGGTGAATTAGGACACCTAAATATTAAACTAAGTGCTGCAATGTAAACTCCAATTTTAAGGTCTGCGAAACTAGCGAGATTCTAGGTAAGGGTTCTTTATTATCCTAAAGGGAAGGGGTTAGGCATCCTTTAAGACCCGCTAACTTGCGGTTATCCGGTCAAACTCAGGTTAATTATTACTAGAAAAAATGCATGTTGGAAGCATGAAGTTAAAAGATGTCTGCAAATAATTAATAAAAAAAAGATGCATTTTAAAAGATAGATAAATGTAGAGATTTTTTCAAAATATGCATTTAATGATACCTAGAGAGAAATACATGTAGAGTTGAAAAAATATGTTTTTGACAATTGATAGTAAAACAATTTATTTATAATGCCAAATGGTAAAATTTTGGGAATCAATGAATTGTAAATTGACAAAAGATAAACTTATTCGGTATGATTTAATAAAGCAAATAAAAGATGACAAAAGTTGTTTTGAAAATCTTGAATTCGCGTGACGAGCCTAAAATAAATAAACTAGCGAAGGATTTCTAAGTTTGCGAGCCTACAAATAAATAAGCTAGCGACGGGTTTCAAATCTTAAACTACCCTATGAATTAATCCTAAGTTTGCCTATTCTAAGCATTTCGATAGTTACATAAGTGCGATAAATAATATTACAATACAAAGCGAGATAAAAGCTGAATTAAAGAAAGAAATAACAATAAATAAACTCCGAGGAATATTTGTCGTTATTTACTTTAATCCCTGCAAGCTGTCAAAAACAAATGGTTAGAAACAGTTAAATACAAATAACTCCATATCCGCATTCAAAACAGTGAATGTTTTGATCACGGAGGGCTCAGACTTAAATTTTGAAAAGAACATTCCAATCACGTCGTGGCTGCAAACATATGACTAATGTGGTTATTTTGATTGTCTCGCCTACTAAACGTGTTGGTCTCTCGGGTGAAATAGAAAAGATCACTATAATCACGTCGTGGCTGCGAATATATAACTTGTTGGTTATTTTAGTCACCTCGCCTACTAAACATGTTGATCTTGGAAAAAGGTTTAAGCCTCATCATTGCCCAGAAGTTATATTTCCGTCTTTTCAACCGTGCAGGGCTCAAAATCGACGGATATTTTTCATCGGCCGGTGTAGTATCGTGTTCAAATCAGTAAAATTTTAAATCGGAATGTAAACAAAGAGCAGATGTGATAGCGATGCGATAGCAAAAAAGCAGAGGCAGAGGAAAAAAAGCAGTTTCGAAAATGACGCGGTGTCTAGTTTAAAACAAGAAACAAAGAAGACAAGAGAACAAGAATTCAACCGAGCAAAGGAGTGAAATAGAAAGCAAGACTAAAAGATGCGGTATTTATTCAAAAGCAGATAAAGCGATGCTTGATAAAAGCGATGATATCCGTTGCAAGGATATTTAAAACGATAAACTAATAAAGCGGTAAGATATCCTGCCGCGGATGATTAAAACAATTAAAGCGAAAAAATAGAGAATTAATGCTAGAACGAGAAAATGAAAAGTGCGGTCTCGATTTCAATTTCATCGGCCTAGATGCGATATTAATAAAACAATAAAAGCGATTGCCAAAGAAGCGAGGCGGTGAGCAATTAAATTATCCGAACCAAATTACGAAATGTTGGAACCGAACAGGATTAAGAGGTATTTATGGAAAAATCGACCGGATCATGAGCAATGACGAATGAAAATCGAAATTCAGATTTTTAGATAACTAGCAAACAGTATGAAAAATGCCATAACTGAAATACGCCAAAAATCGGTCGACCGATCCGGTCGATGACTGACCGAATCGATGCCAACCCGAATCGGACTTTTTCAATTTTTCAGATAACCAATAATAACCACAAGAATAATGCAAGAGATTTGGAAATTCAAACCGTCGACCCGGGCGGTCAAGATCTTCCGACCGAATAGGAGATTCAACGTCATCAAATAATTCCATCAATTCCAGATAACCAACATACAAAAATATGAAATGCAAGAATTCGAAAATATCCAAATCGGATCGACCGATCCGGTCGATGACCGACCGAATCATGATCCGAATCCGAAATCAAATGATCCAAACCCAAATCGATTTTAACACCAAATTCAGATAACCAATAACAAGAATATGTAATGCAAGAATTTAAAATATTACCCGAATCGGGTCGACTGACCGAATCGTGATCCAAACCGAATCAAATTTTAACACCAAATTCGGATAACCAATAACAAGAATATGTAATGCAAGAATTACGAAAAATGTTACCCGAAGATCGACCCGACCCGGTCGATGACCGAACCGAATCAAATTTTAACACCAAATTCAGATAACCAATAACAAGAATATGTAATGCAAGAATTCTGAAAAATGTTACCCGAACCGGGTCGACCCGACCCGAATCGGAAAACTAAAAAAAATCAGAGAATCAAAGGGAAGAACAAACCTTTTCGGACTTGATTCTTGGATAATAAGGAAGGCAAAATGCTTACAATCAAGAACACAACAAAATATTTATATCCAATTTGGGACCTCCGAAAAATCCCTTTGAAAATCCTCCCAAAAATCTGTTCCATCCTCCCGAAAATCTCCTCTCAAAATGAAGAACAACATGGGGTATTTATAGGTGGATTCCCCCCTAAAAAACGAGTTTGAAATTTGAATTAAAGGTAAAGAATCCGATTTTGGAAGCGGATTTTAGGGGGTATGGGCGTGGGTCGAAGTGACAAGAGTTGGTGGTGGCAGGGGGTTGGTGATGGCAGGGCGAGGTGACCGGCGACGTGGGGTCGCCGGTATGGGGTGTGGGGTCGCGGTCGGCTGAGGGTTTTCGAGAAATGGGGTTAGGGATTTTTTTTTTTTTTTTGGTTTAAGGGTTTTGTTTGGTTTTATGGGGAATAAAAGGGGTGTGGGTCTTGGGTTTCGGGTGGACCGGTTCGGGTCGGGTTCGGCTGAAGGTCGATTGGGCCTGGGGAGTTGGGCTGGCTCGGCTTTGGTGGTAAGGGAAATAAAAATGGGAGTTGGGCTTTGGTTTGGATGAAGGTTAGGGAATGGGCTGGGAGTTTATTTTGGGATTGGGCTTGTGGGAATTTAATTTGGGGATTGGGCTTGGACGAAAAATGGGTTTTAATTTAGGTTGGGTAGAAATTGTATTGGGTTAGGAATTGAAAAATATAAAAGGGGTTTAATATTAAAAGATATTATATATATATATTTTTTTTGTAAAAGATGTGAATTATTTAAAATAACATAACGACGTGATAATAATAAAATATAATATTTGCGAAATGTTTAATGCTAAATAAAAGGGAAATGCGATGCAATTTTGCGAGAATAAAATAACATAGAATTTTTTGGATAAAACTTATGATTGTGATAAAAAAATGCAAATGACAGTAAAAAAAATGCGAATAATAATAATAATAAGAGAATAATATGCACATATATATATATTTTAAAATTGTTTTAAAAGTGTCAAAAATGTTAAAAATTACGAATAAAATCATAAAAGATGGGACAAAATTGGGTGTCAACACAGGAAAGATTTGTTAAATAGCCCTATAATCTTTGCAATAGTCCTTCTCTACAACTACCTTCTGGCAAATGAATAATGTAAAATAGGAAGTGTGCCCTTGTTCTTTTTGCACATAATGTACCAAATTTGACTTACAGATTTGATTGCCTAATAACTGTAACAGCTCATTGATTTTAAGCTTTTGATGAAGCAAAGACCACACAAGTACCAATTTTTACTGGAACATGATCTTTTCAAATAAGAAAGGCCAAAGCGGAATCCCTTTAAGGGTTGTGAAAGAATCAGATACGCGAAACTGGATTTAAATGTTAAAATCTTAGATAACTCTAGATTCTTTTATTCTCTTTTTGTGTTTTTAAGGAATTCGCCAAAACGTTAAGAATTCTTCCAATAATTCCGAGCCCGATCTTTTAAAAAAAGTACGTACTTTACTTCTGTATTTCCAAGCTAAAGTTCTAGCACAAGAAAGTCGAAGTATATACTTTATTCGATATAAAGTCTTTTTTTTGGAAGATCCGCTATAATTTATTTTCTAATTGAAACAAAATGATGTATACTCTTATTTTCTGGTAGCCAATTCATATGATGGTTTGGTTGCTGTATCTGAGATGTTAAGCAGTAGGATTTGTTGGAAATTAGCCTTTGGCGGGAGTTGCGACCGACCAACTTTAACGGCTTAAACAATAGTGTTACGTATGTTGGAGAATCCGGTTCTTCACACATGCATGATCTACTAAGTACGTAGATAACCGTAGGGCCAAGTATCGTCAAATTTCATTGAGAAATGAAAGAGATATTGGTTCACGAAGTGAGGTGTTTGAAGCATGGAAAGTGTGGTGTTGTGTTCAATTCTCCCTCATCGGTAGAGGAAGAAAGAATTGTTGTGTATATAAGACTCGAAATTGGTTTGGGGTTTGGGACCCCAAGGGGTATCCCATGTGTTTAAAGGAGGAAGGACCTAGATGTGCTTCGGTTCGAGGAAAGACCACACGCGCGCCGCCCCCGCCCGTCCGGTTCCGGTTCACGGGCTGCGGGCCTTCTGATATTATCTTTTTGGACCAGAATTCTTTCAGATGTACAGTTTGGTCCCTGAAGTTTCAAGATGTACAGTTTGGTCCCTTAAGTTTCAAGATGTACAGTTTGGTCCCTGAAGTTTCCAATAATTCAGAATTTCGGCAGACAGGAACAGAAACGTCCAACACTCAATTCAACCATTTATTTTGGCTGAATTACTCCTCCTATAATGGCCAAATCCGTTGGTCTTTCACCCTTTAATTTGATGGCTTTACTACCTCCATAATGACCATTATTTGGCCAATAATGGTTGTTATGGGGGCAGTTAAACAACCCTCCCTCACCTATATAAACACCCCTTACATCATTGTTGAGGTACATAAAAATACACTTGATATACACGAAAATATACAACCAGAAAATCAGTTCTTCCTATAGCTTCCAAGCATCATTTCTTATTCAATATTCTTCACGGTAGCTCTTGAATTTCCTTTGCTCAATTGTTCCATTGTTGTTTTATCTTGGAAGACGAATTGTCCAGGACGTATAAATGATACATACGGGGCAATATTGTCTTAAGGACAGAGTGCCACACTCAACTCAGCAAAAATCAAAGCAGTTTCCGGTCTTCTTGTTCAACAAATATTGTAATTTCAGTTTTGTTGTTATATTGTAATTTTCAGTTTTCTAGTTGAATTGTAATTTCAATTCTTACATAAGCAGTTACTTGTAATTTCCGTTTCTTGCAAATCCTTGTAATCCCAACAACTTAAGACAATAGTTTGCTTACGGTAACTGCAATAACATGGCTGGAAATATGACCGATGTTGTTGCTACTGCTGCTGCCTCTCGAGGCAACGCGTTCTTTGCCTTCCCCATCGCCGCCATCGGGCAATGGCGATAACCCCGCCGCTTCACTATCTGCTGCCGCTCTCGTTCAAAGCGTAACACTGCCGCCTTCCCGATTGTTGGAGCTCCCTCTTCTTCACACCACCATGATCGCCTGAAAAGTTCATGGGATCGAATTTAAAAGATGGCAAAGAAAAGATGTTGTTCTACTTAACGATTATGGGCATGGCCGGTTCCTTCTGGAAGATCCTCCACAAGTCGGAGATAAAATGGACTCTTCTTTCTTTGAAAGCGGGTGAAGGGGCCTTGGTATCCATGTTGTTAACGGCATGAAGATGGTTCGTGATGCGTGGAATCATAGCGATTTCATGTGCAAGAACTATATCTTGAATCGCTTGGCACTTCTCTACACGGTATATTCTATCGTTGGCACCGCCAAAGAGCTGTGGGAAAAACTGCAAAAGAAGTACAACGCACAAGATGCGGGTACTAAGAAGTTCATCGTTGGGAAATTTCTAAAATTCCAAATGGTGGACAGCAAGACAGTGATGTCCCAAGTCCAGGAATTCCAAATGATTTTACATCACCTGGATTTGGAAGGACTGAATCCAAACGAGCAGTTTTTGGTTGCATCACTGATTGAAAAGTTACCTCCTTCATGGAATGAGTTTATGAGTTACTTGAAACTCAAGACAAAGGAGATGACCTTTGAAGAGCTTGTTATCAAACTGCAAATCCAGGAAGATAATAAGAAGACCTTGCCAAAGGGTAGACAACATTCTGAGGCAAAGGCAAATCTGGCTGAGGCCAAAGGGAAAACAAGCAACAAGCGGAAGTTCCACAAAGACGGCAAAGCCCCCGCAGCGGAGACGTTCAGAGGTAACTGTCATCACTGTGGGAAACCTGGTCATAGGATCAAGGAATGCCGCAAGCTCAAGACTGAGCAACAACAGAAAGCCAAGTCGAAAGGCAAGGCTCAAGCTAACGTCGTCAAGGACACGCTCCTGGATGACATGATTGAGGATCTCTCGGCCGTGGTGCTAGAAGCCAACTTGGTTGAGAATCCGATGCAGTGGTGGGTGGACACAGGTGCAACAAGACACATCTGTTCCAACAAAGATGCCTTCTCCACGTACACTCCGGTCTCCGACAAGAAGTTGTTCATGGGCAACAACGCTTCCTCGGACGTGCTAGGGGTTGGAAAGGTGGTCCTGAAGATGACTTCCGGCAAGGAACTCACTCTGAAGGAAGTGATGCACGTCCAAGAGATTAGAAGAAATCTAGTTTCTGGACCTTTATTGGTTAATGCTGGTTTTAGGCTAGTGTTTGAATCAAATAAGTTTGTACTCACTAAAAATGACACATTTGTGGGGAGGGGCTTCGTCTGTGAAGGCCTCTTCAAAGTGAATGCCATGTCTGTATTGCGTCAAGGAAATAAAGTTGAACCTTCTTCTTATTTGCTTGAGTCTTCTAATTTATGGCATCATAGATTAGGACACGTTAACTACAAGTCTATTCAAAGGCTGGTAACGATGGAGTTGTTGCCGTCTATCGACGTAAACCCTCAACATAAGTGTGAGGTGTGCGTAGAGGCAAAACTTATTAAGCTTCCTTTTCGATCCGTCGAAAGGAATACCGCTCCTCTAGAACTTATTCACACAGATATATGTGATTTGAAGTTTGCACAAACTAGAGGGGGGAACAAGTACTTTGTGACATTTATAGATGATAGCACAAGGTATTGTTACCTTTACTTGTTGAAAAGTAAGGATGAAGCCTTTGAAGCGTTTTGACGTTACAAAGCAGAAGTTGAGAATCAACTTAGCCTACGGATTAAATCCATTCGTAGCGATAGAGGGGGAGAATATGTAGCGCCTTTTGAGGAATACTGTGCCCAAGAAGGCATTATTCATCAAACGACGGCTCCATACTCACCTCAATCAAACGGTGTGGCGGAACGTAAGAACCGCACATTAAAGGAAATGATGAATGCCTTGCTTATCAATTCCGGTCTTCCCCAAAACATGTGGGGAGAAGCCGTCCTTACCGCTAATATGATTCTTAACAGAGTCCCACATAAGGGTAAGGACAAAACTCCATATGAATCATGGAAGGGAAAGAAACCCACCTACAAATACTTTAAGGTATAGGGTTGTCTGGCAAAGGTTGAAATACCCAAGCCAAAGCAGGTCAAGATTGGGCCTAAGACTGTAGATTGCATATTCATCGGATATACAAATAACAGTAGTGTTTATCGCTTCTTAGTGCATAAGTCAGTTATTCCAGATATCCACCAGGGTACAATAATGGAATCAAGGAATGCTCTATTCTTTGAAAGTACCTTTCCTAGAAAGGAGAAAGACATAACCTCTCTCAAACGAAGTTATGCACAAAGCTCTCAAGAACCTGAGTCCTTGATCGCCGGATCTGAATGGTTCAGATCTAGCGAATCTCGAGGTGGCTGAACATCCGGAATCTAGTGTTCCAGATTCTCAGAACTTGGAGACTCCAGAGATGGATCTAAGGCGAAGTAAAAGGGCCAGGAAGGATAAATCCTTCGGTCCTGACTTTGTAGCTTACATGGTTAATAATGAACCAAAGACAATTGCTAAGGCGTTGTCAACTCCAGAAGCACCGCTCTGGAAAGAAGCCATTGAGAGTGAAATAAGCTTCATTCTGCATAACCATACTTGGGAGTTGGTTGATCTTCATTCGGGAAATAAACCGTTAGAGTGTAAGTGGATACTCAAACGGAAATACAAGGCAGATGGGTCTATAGACAAGTACAAGGCCAGGTTGGTAGTCAAGGGCTATCGACAGACAGAAGGCTTTGACTACTTTGACACATACTCTCCGGTATCCCGGATGACATCCATACGGGTATTTATTGCGATCGCAGCTTTGCGTGACCTTGAGATACACCAGATGGATGTTAAGACAGCCTTCCTAAACGGTGATTTGGAAGAAGAAATTTATATGGACCAACCCGAAGTACGTGGTTCAAGGGCAAGAGAAGAAAGTCCGCCGACTTATCAAATCTCATGCGGGTTGAAACAAGCCCGAAGCAATGTCACGAAAAATTGATAGTACTCTACTATCGGGCGGGTTCGCCATTAATGAGTGTGATAAATGTGTTTACACGAAGGTAACTCGACTCGTTTGTTATGATATGCCTGTATGTAGGCGACATGTTAATCACGAAGCGATCTAGGGTAATCCTAGAGACTAAGAACATGTTGAAACAATGCTTCGACATGAAGGATATGGGTATCGCAGATGTCATCTTAGGGATTAAAATCTCTAAGACGTCGTGACGGCCGTGGTCTTATCTCAGTCTCACTACATCGAGGATGTTTTGAGAAAGTTGGAGATGCTAGACAGTTCGCCGATAAAGTCACCAATGGAGAGAAATCAGAAGATTGATAAAAATCTTGGTGCACTGTATACCAGGAGCGATATGCGCAGTGATCGGTAGTTTGATGTATATAACAAAGCGCACCCGACACGATATTGCTTACGCAATCAATAAGTTGGCTAGGTTCACCCATAATCCGAGTGATAATCACCGAAGGCGTTGAATCGGGTATTACAATACCAAATACACGTTAAATTACGGGTTGCACTATTCGAGATATCCAAATTGTACTAGAAGCGGTACAGTGATGCAACCGGATATCCGATATAGAGAACACCAAGTCCACCAGTGGGTATATATTTACAATTGGTGGTGGGCCGTGTCTTGGAAATCCTCTAAGCAAACTTGCATCGCCCGATCCACAATGGAATCGGAGTTTATCGCTTTAGACAAAGGTGAGAAGAAGGCGAGTGGCTTCATGACTTCTTAGAGGATGTTCCGTGTTGGAACAAACCCGTACCTTCGGTAATGATCCCGCTGCGACGGTCGATCGGCTCTAGGAAGGGCACGAATGCAATGTACAACGGCAAGTCTCGTCATATTCGACGCAGGCATAAGACCGTTAGGCAACTGATCACCACGGGTATAATATCCATTGATTACATTAAGTCAAAGGATAATATAGCAGACCCATTGACAAAGGGCTTACCCAAAGATCAGATGGCTTGCCTGTCTAGGGGAATGGGCTTAAAACCCAAAATATAAGGACCAATACAGTGGTAACCCAACCTTACGAACTGGAGATCCCAGTAATTTGGTTCAATGGGAAAACGAAGTTGTAAAGGTTCAATTGACCTCTTCAGTGGAAGTATGAGCACTTCGGATAGTGATTTCTGAAAAGAAACACCAAATCCAAAGCCGTTCCCGCGATAGACGTTAAGTGCTATCTGCAGTATGGGTAAAGGTTAAGTTTTCAAAACCTGTAATGATCCTCAACAGTTGAGGTTAGGTTCTTGGGAAACTTTTAATGGTTCCTAACACTTGTGAAGTGGGGTATAACAGGATACCTTGTAGGAGACCACCTATTTAAGTGCGAGGACGTGCCGCCTCAAAATGAACGTACTTAAGAATCCAAGACGTTGTCCATGGCCAAAACGGACAAAACATTACGAAGAAGAGAGTAAGGAAATTTGTTGTGTTGGTACCATTGACTTGGCTTACACTAAACACTGACGGTTCAAGACATCACGTTCACCGCGCAGTAAGTAAGTCCGATGGTATTCAACTATGGAAGGTTCAAAGCTGATGTTACCTCTCCTTATGCAACATCGGTCCGCTGAAATATTGCTGGAAATGAAAAGACACCATGTGAGTGTGCCAAAATCTCTTTCAAGAGGGGATTGTTGGAAATTAGCCTTTAGCGGGAGTTGCGACCGACCAACTTTAACGGCTTAAACACTAGTGTTACGTATGTTGGAGAATCCGATTCTTCACACATGCATGATGTACTAAGTACGTAGATAACCGTAGGGCCAAGAATCATTTCTTATTCAATATTCTTCACAGTAGCTCTTGAGTTTCCTTTGCTCAATTGTTCCATTGCTGTTTTATCTTGGGAGACGAATTGTCCGGGACGTATAAAGGATACATACGGGACAATATTGTCTTAAGGACAGAGTGCCACACTCGACTCAGCAAAAATCAAAGCAGTTTCCGGTCTTCTTGTTCAACAAATATTGTAATTTCAGTTTTGTTGTTATATTGTAATTTTCAATTTTCTAGTTGAATTGTAATTTCAATTCTTACATAAGCAGTTACTTGTAATTTCCGTTTCTTGCAAATCCTTGTAATCCCAACAGGATTAACTTCTTTTTCTTCACTGCAACTCCTGCCCCTCAGACTATGAGAAAGAAACTAAAATTGGAAATTAACCTAATGCAATGACTTCACATAGGACAATTCAAGCACACCATGATCTTTTAAATTTGTTTGGGTCTGAACACTTAGCATGGCTTACTTGATCAATTTGGATTTACCTGTTACCTGTTACACTTAGCATGGATTTACTTGATCAATGAGTTGCCTGTTACTGTCTCTTATGTCGTCTGTCAACTACGGTCCTGAAATGTGTTGAGGACATGAGAACCTGAAATAGTAATCTCCATATCAGTAGAACCAGCAGCTTGTTTTGTCTGAAGTTTTAACCCTCTACCCCTTTGTTTCTTCTAAAATATTCTTTCCGTCTCCGCTTTGTCTTCTATATATGGTTCTGGATATATCTGGAATTTATGCCTGTTCAAACTGCAGACTTGAATGAACATGTCAATGCTAGTTGTCTGATATATTAACATCCCATAGCTGCTAATTTAAGAATTGATTTTCATATCATGTTTCCAAGAAACTCTAGGTGTTGACACTTGACACGGAATTAATCCGAGCTCTGATATCATGTTTATTACAGTTTTGCAGGGGATCTCTCTTTTAGGAAAGATGATTTTGTTGGAAATTTGCCTTTGGCGGGGAGGTGCGTCCACCCATATTTAATAAATTAAACAATAGTGTTCCGCATGTAGGAGGCTTTGTCTCTTCTCACATGCATGATCTACGAAGTGAGTAGATGACCGTAGGGCCAAAAATTATCAAATTTCGTTGAGAAATGAAAGAGATATTGGTCCACGAAGTAAGGTGTTTGAGGCATGGAAATATAGTGTGGGACAAATCTACCGCATCGGTGGGATTAGGAAGAATTGCTCTCTATATAAGTCTCTAATGTGGTAAAGGGTTTGGGACCCCAAGGGGTATCCCATGTGTTTAAAGGAGAGAGGACCTAGATGTGCTTGGGTTTAAGGCACACGCGCGCCGCCGCCGCCCGCCCATCCGGTCGTGGGGTGTGGAGACTTTTTGATATTATATTTTTGGAGCATTAACCAGCCATTACTTGGCTGATTAACTCCTCCATAAACACACTCCTTCAATGGCCATGAACAACCTCACTTATAGCCTTTAACATGCCACACTAATGGCCTTAAACCAGCAATTAACAGCCCTCCTAATGACTATTTACAACAGTATTTTGGGCAGTTGAACATCCCTCTCGTGATGCTATATATTGAGCTATTTTGGCTCAATTGTGGAGACACATACAGTGACAGAAAATAGCACAAACAGACATGAAAAATCACTGCAAAACAGTGACGAAAACCACTGCAAAAACAGTGAGCAAACACTCACATATACACAAGATATACACAACAGAGACACATTATATGCACAGAGACAAAACAGAAGAGAAAACAGAAACTCTTCCTTCCTTTTCCATAACTTCAGCAAGTCGATTCATATTTGTTTTCTTCGTCAGGCTCAACCTATTAGCTTTGTAGCGTTGAGATTAAAGTGTTGTTTTATCTTGGGAGACTGTTGCCCGCTAACGTAAAAGCATATATACGGGGCAATCTTGTCTTAAAGACAGAGGGCAATCACTCAACTCAACACACAACATTGTAACCATCCATATATAGTTGTTTCTTGATTTCAGGTTATCAAGATTCAAGACACAACAAGCTTGCGGCAGTTTTGAAGATTGACCTATTGGTTCAACAAGATTCAATTTCTGAATATTGAATATTTATTTATCCTTTCGAATACTTGTAATAGTTATTTACTTCTCGTACTGCTTTATAAAGTACAATAGAGTACCAACAATTTAAGACAAGATTGTATTGTATTACTATTAGTGTCCGAAAGATGTCGGTCAAAAGTTGTATGACCAAATCTGGATATAACTGTGGTTTTCTGGTAGAAGAAAGTGATGATGATGCTGTTGATTATCAACATGTTCATGGTATCACCGCTCCCAAGAGTGGTGGGAATAAGCGCTCACGAGAGGCTGAGGATGTCAACTGGGACAAGAGAAGAAGGATGAAGATGTGGCTCTATCTTGCAGCATAAGGCCTATATCTGTCCCATACAAAGAATCCGAAATTGGGATAAGTTATTTTTCTTACTTGTCAAAAATAAGATTAAATGATTTCTGATTAAAATGGCTTAAAGTAAGGAGGAATATGAAAATATTTTCACAAAATAATTTATATTCCTTAGACTTTAAAATCAGAAGTTTAATCTCTTTTCCTTCCTGTTTAAAAATTGGATTTTGTAAACGACTTAAAAAGATTCGTTCTTTTAAGTGTAATTATTAAAAGTGTGTAAAGTATGTTCGCACATACGAGGGAGAAAGATCCACTAACTGTGCGAAAACTGTTACCACTCTTAAGTAAGCGCCAAGAATTATCTGGGCACCAATCATAACGGAAGAAGTCTAAAAGCTAAAGACGTTGAGCCTGTCATACTATTTGGCAAAAGATCCTTCATAGGATGATATTGGACACTCAGTCATACAAAGCCTCCGGGCGACTGGAGTAGGCCAAAATTCCTTTGATATGATGATATTGGACACTCAGTCATACAAAGCCTCCGGGCGACTGGAGTGGGGCAAGAATTCATTTCATAGGAAAAGTGATGGACACCTAGTTAAGGTGGGCCAGATTTCCAGGTCTTAAATGATCTGAAGGCCTAAAGAAAGGCAGAAAAAAAATTGGACACTCATTCAGCCAATGCAACTAGAGTGGGCCAGAGTATCCAGATCACGTATGATCCGGTTACGCCCAAACCACGGGCAAGTGGTTGTTCATGTGAAGCAACGCCACCTCTAAAGTAGAAGGGGTTGGAGAGGTTGTCCTCAATAGGACTTCAGGGAATGGGATCACTCTAAAATGAGGTGATACATGTCCCAAACTTGGTTTAAGGGACGATGTTGGTCAAGTTGGTTTGAGACTAGTCCAACAGGTCTATAATAACTAAGAATGGTACAGTATGTCTGTAGCCATATGAATGATATATTTGTAATCCGTGCATCTATGCCATCATAGATTAAGACACGTTAAATAGAAAATCATTCAAAAGCTAACGATATTGAGATTGTTTCCTACTGTCGACATAAACCCTCAAAATGAATGTGAGGTAGGCGAAGAGGCAAAATCACCTTTCCAAATTTCGTCAAAGGAATAGCGAAAGAAACACCGCTCCTCTAGAACTTAGTCACACCTTTATGGGTGATTAAAGTTTATACAAAATAGAGGGGGGAGACAAGTACGTTGTGATCTTCATTGATGATGGTACAACGTATGGAATCCTTTGTTTGTTGAAAAGCAAAGATGGAGTTGTTGAAGCGGATAAGCGCTACAAAGCAGAAGTTGAAAATCAACTAAGCCTACAGATTGAGGAATTCGTAGTGATAGAGGGGGAGAATGTGAAGCATCGTTCATCAAACGACTGCTCATTACTCACCTCAGTCTAACGATGTTAGCCAAGCGCAAAGTCGTACGCCCAAATTATGTGGGGTGGCTTGGTAAAAGTTGGAATACTGAAACAGGTCAAGTTGTACCTAAGACTGTAGATTGCATATCCACTGGATCTGCAAATAACAGTAGTGCTGATCGCCTCTTGGTGTCAAAGAATGCTGAATTCTTTGAAGATAACTTTCCTTGAAAAGGAAAAGAAGTAATTGCTCAAGGTTAACAAAAACCCGCGAGGGCCTGACTGTCCGGAACTAGACGTTCCATATCTACAGGACTCGAAAGTTGTTGGCTATCCGGAACTTAATATTTCAGATCTGCAGAACTCAGGAATTCTAGATGTTGAACCGAGACGGAGCAAAGAAGGCGACAAAGACTTGTTCTAGTCCTTCTAGTGTGTATGGTTGAGAATGAATCATGGACAATTAATAAATAATTGTCATCTCCAAAAGCGCTGCTTTGGAAAGAAGCTACAAAGAGAGAAATAGATTCCATCATATAGAACCATACTTGCGTAATAGTTGATCTTCCTCCGGGAAAAGAACCTTTGGGTTGTGAAAATGGATACTCAAATGTGAGTACAAAGTAGATGGATCTATTGACAAGTATAAAGCCTCGGTTACTTGTACAAGTGCTCCCCTGCGAGTATCTTAATATCCTGGGCCATTGCAGTCTTGTGTGGCATGGATGTTGAAACAGTCTTCCCAACCGGAGAGTTGGAAGAAGAGGATCAAAGTTGGTTTGCTGAACTGTTGGGCTTCTTCCTGAACTCTCATTTTGGTCCCTGAAATGTTTATATTTTGGTCCTGAAAGTTTCAGATAAAACAGAAACAATGAATCTGACCACAGAAACATTTACTCTGAAGTTAGAAAGCCAACAGTTGGAGAATCAACAGTCTGAAAGTAAAAGTCATATTGAAACAAAGTCTCGATATGAAAGATATGGGTATCACAGATGATATCTTAGGAATTGGATTTCTAAGACATCTAACGGACTGGTCGATAGTTGACAGTCTCGTTGAAGCCACCAATGGATATGAATCATAGAACTGATTGGAATCATGGTGCACCCATAGACAAGGAGCGATATGCACAGGTCAAGTGTAGTTCAATGTATTGTACACACTACAACCGACCTGGTATCGTCCTAGAAACAGATCAGTTGAACTAAGGTTCACTGATGATCTTAATACATGATCAATAGAAGGTGTTAAGTCGGATATGACGATATCTGAATTATTCGCTTATCTACGGATTATAGTATTTTGGATGTCCAGCGGTTCTGGGAGAACACAGTGATGCAAACTGGACATCAGAACTGAAGAACATAAAAGCCACAAGTAAATGTGTTTGGTGGGTCTTGGAAAACCTCTAAGCAAACTTGCATCGGCCGATTCATGATGGAATCGGAGTTTATCGCTTTATACAAAGCATGAAAGATGTTGAGTAACTTCATGAGTCCTTAGAGGACGTCCCTTATTGGGAGAAACTCATGCCTTCAGCAGTTATACACTGTGGCTAGCCGGTCGGCTTCAGGAAGGACACGGATGACGGCGTCTGGACATATCTGTCAGGATCTGTTGGAGACATAAGACCGTATGACAGTTGATCATCACGGGTGTCACTTCCTTGTTTACTAACTAAGGGACTATCCGGAGATCAAATGTTCTGCCTATCTAGGGTAATGGGCTTAAAATCCATACAATACGAACCTTTGCGGTGGTAACCTAACCATACTGATTGGAGATCCCAAAAATTTGGTTCAATAGGAAAACTAAGCGGCAAAAGGTTCAGTTGAGCGCTTCGGTGGAAGCAAGAAGCACTCGGATGATGATTTTTGTACAGAAACATGAATCCAAAGATGTTCCCGCGATAGACATTAAAGTGCTACCTGCATGGTGGGTAAAGGTTAAGCTTCCAAACCTTTAACGATCCTCAAATGTTTGAGGTTAAGGTTTGGGGAAACTTTTAATGATTCTTAACACTCGTGAAGTGGGGTATAGCAGGATACCTTGTGGAAAACACCTATTTAAGTGCGAGGATGACCGCCTCAAATGAACGCACTTAAGAATCCAAGTGTGTCCACGGCCACAACGGAGAAAAACGTAAGAATGAAAATGAATAAGGAGAGTTATTGTGTTGGTATCATTGTCTTGGCTTACACTAAACACTGACGGTTCAAGACATCACGTTCACCGCGCAGTAAGTAAGTCCGATGGTATTCAACTAGGGAAGGTTCAAAGCGGAAGCTACCTCTCCTGATGCAATATCTTTTTCGCTGAAAGATTGCTGAAAGTAGGCACCTTGTGTGTGCGCCATAATCTCTCTTTCATAGAGGGGATTGTTGGAAATTTGCCTTTGGCGGGGAGGTGCGTCCACCCATATTTAATGAATTAAACACTAGTGTTCCGTATGTAGGAGGCTTTGTCTCTTCTCACATGCATGATCTACGAAGTGAGTAGATGACCGTAGGGCTAAGAACCGTCAAATTTCGTTGAGAAATGAAAGAGATATTGGTCCACGAAGTAAGGTGTTTGAGGCATGAAAATATGGTGTGGGACAAATCTACCACATCGGTGGGAATAAGAAGAATTGCTCTCTATATAAGTCTCTAATGTGGTAAAGGGTTTGGGACCCCAAGGGGTATCCCATGTGTTTAAAGGAAGGAGGACCTAGATGTGCTTGGGTTCAAGGCTAAGCCCACACCGCCGCCGCCCGCCCGTCCTGTCCGGTCCGGTCTCGGGTCACGGGTCGTGGGTCATGGGCTGTGGGGACTTTCTGATATTATCTTTTTGGACCCCAAATTACTTAATATTTACAGTTTGGTCCCTAGAGTTTTCGGAAAGTTGATTTTGGTGTGACGGCCTTCCGTTGGACTATTTTTTGGAGCATTAACCAGCCATTACATGGTTGATTAACTCCTCCATAAACACCCTACTTCAATGGCCATGAACAACCTCACTTATAGCCTTTAACATGCCACACCAATGGCCTTAAACCAGCAATTAACAGCTCTCCTAATGACTATTTACAGCAGTATTTTGGGCAGTTGAACAACCCTCTCGTGATGCTATATATTGAGCTGTTTTGGCTCAATTGTGGAGACACATACAGTGACAGAAAATAGCACAAACATACACGAAAAATCACTGCAAAACAGTGACGAAAACCACTGCAAAAACAGTGAGCAAACACTCACATATACACAAGAAATACACAACAGAGACACACTATATACACAGAGACAAAACAGAAGAGAAAACAGAAACTCTTCCTTCCTTTTCCATAACTTCAGCAAGTCGATTCATATTTGTTTTCTTTTTCAGGCTCAACCTATTGGTTTTGTAGCGTTGAGATTAAAGTGTTGTTTTATCTTGGGAGACTGTTGCCCGCTAACGTAAAAGCATATATACGGGGCAATCTTGTCTTAAAGACAGAGGGCAATCACTCAACTCAACACACAACGTTGTAACCATCCAGATTTAGTTGTTTCTTGATTTCAGGTTATCAAGATTCAAGACACAACAAACTTGCGGCAGTTTTGATGATTGGCCTATTTGTTCAACAAGATTCAATTTCTGAATATTGAATATTTGTTTATCCTTTCGAATACTTGTAATAGTTATTTACTTCCCGTACTGCTTTATAAAGTAAAATAGAGTACCAACAGATTTTGCACCCAATATAGTTTTATAACATCATTTACAAAAATAACAAGATCATCTAGAGGGAAAAGAAGTGCTTTACACTTGAGACTGCTGTAAATATAAGTGTACCACTTGCAATAAATTATGTTGACAAAGCATGGAGACTATTCTTCTTTGGAGCTTCTACCAATTATTCTCTGATGTAGAAACCCATCTGGAGTTTAGTCAGTCAATGTTTCTAGCTATGTCAATTAATGTATTGGTAAATTTGCAGAACTTATGCTGCAGTTTAGATGTTTGTAATATCTTGATCTGGTGACATGTATTCCTTACGAGCAGTACTAAAAAAAAAGCGTGGTTTAATTACTGCTGAAGTTGCAGATTCTTTTTGCAGTATAATGGTTGTATCATCTTATCTGGGTACCACTCCATGTATACTCCATGTATTTCTTTCCAATAGTGAGCAAATTTTACATCTTAATCTGGTGATTCTCAAAACAGTGTTTTCTTTTCGCTCCCCATCCCTGATTCTGGTTAATTTCCAATAGTGAACAAATTTTACATCTTAATCCGGTGATTCTGAAGGGGAGCCTTGACGTAACCGGTAAAGTTGTTGTCATGTGACCAGGATGTCACCGGTTCGAGCCGTGTAAACAACCTCTTGTAGAAATGCAGGGTAAGATTGCGTACAATAGACTCTTGTGGTCCGGCCTTTCCTGGACCCCGCGCATAGTGAGAGCTTAGTGCATCGGGCTGCCCTTTAATCTGGTGATTCTTAAAACAGTGTTCTGAAAGCAGGTAGCTCATCATATACATGTGACATTGTTATCCATAGTGTTATCCGTTTCCTATTTTTCTTTGTCAGTCTATCTGTGTAGATGTATATGTTTTTATTATTTTGTGTATATTAAATGTAATGTCCAATTATATAAATGTGAGATTGGGAAATTGGGTGCTTCCAGGATGCTGCTAACTTCATGGTGCTTGCCTCTTTTTCATACTACATACTTCAAGATTCAGAGCCTCTATATGATTTTTATTGCCCATCCTCCCAACCTAATCTCCAAATCTCATCACAGCAAATATTTCAAAATTGGGCTATTTGACTTGAGCTGATTGGTCTAACCTTATTAGCTGGCAAACGTAATATGTTGGCCATATTATTGCATTTTGTCTTGTTTCCACTGGTACGGAATGTCCTTTAGGCGTGGTATCACTACATATTATTTCAAAGTCCCCACATGCTCATTTCAAGAAGATTGAACTAGAACCCGCACGGGTAGCCAAGTTGGTGTAGCAGTAGAGCGCGGGATCGCAAGGTCACGAGTTCGATCCCCTGCATAAACCTTCTTGGTTGAGCCTGTCACACATGGCTTGCCAAGTGTGGTTAATCGGCTGACGTGGTTTGCAGGTTATTGCGTCAGTCCGGGGTTTACCCTGTGCGCACTCGAGAGAGTAGCGGTTGCGGGTTCCTTCGTCAACAAAAAAAAAAGAAGAAGAAGATTGAACTAGTAGTTGGTTGATGGTTTTGGGGATTGGAAAAGAATCATTCATGTTTCTGTCCTTTGGTTACTAAAAAATGACTTTGTAAATGGTATCATTGACTTACCACCGAGGATGTTATGGAATAGTTGGAATTCTTCTACCCTTTATCTAGTTCTATCCATGGAGATGAATATTTTTAGTAGAGTGTTATTCCCTTAGCAGACCTATCCCAATGCAAATCTAATTTTATTGGGCTAGTAGACTTCGAATATAAGATGGTTAAATTAAAAAAAATAATGTTCTTGATTTACCATGAAGGATGTAGTGGGACAGCTGGGATTCCTCTGTCCTGTTAAGTTTGATCCTCGGAAACAGAAAATATTTTGATAGAGAGCATTTTACCCCTTTAGTAGACCTACCCCAACATAGATTGAATTAGTTGAGCTAGTAGACTTCAGATATTACATGGTTAAGCTAAAAAAAAGCATACATGATGTGCCACCGAGAGGTGTGGTGAGATAATTAGGACACTCCTCTCTTAATCAGGTTTGAGCCATGAAAATGAAGAAATCGTTAAGAAGCGCTTTACCCTCTTAGTAGATTTACTCGTGCATAATTCTGATTTAATTAAGCCAATAGGCTTTGAATACCTAGTTAAACTAAAACAAAATGTCCTTGATTTTCCCTTTGGGTTGTGGTCTTTAATGGAACGAAAATTCCTGGATAGAATTGTTCTTGTTAAAGTAGAACTTATTTTGCCAAGCAAGAGTAGCTCTTAGAACTAGTGGTCTTAATTGGAAACATTCTATGTTGGTGTTCTAATGGCGAATGTTATCCCTTCATATGACTAAACACGAAAAAAGTAGTTAATATTTATGTTTTTTTTTTACAAATACTCATTGATGGGAGTACAGGCTCCAAAACTAGTATGACTAAACACGGCATATCTTTGCATATACTAAACTTAGCTTTTGGGGTTGAGCTTGACCCAAGATGTTGGATCCCTAAATTATATTGTCCACGCTCCAGTTAACGAGGTCTGGGTATGCGGGGGAATGTTAAAAGTCTCACATCGGAAATAGAATAGGAACATAGACTCCTTATATGAACTTGGACAATCTTCACCCTACAAGCTAGCTTTTGGGGTTGAATTAGGTCAAAGATCAATTCTTAAAATAAACAAATCCCACACATTCCCATGAACCAAATATGAAATAGAAGATTGCCTGTTTTACAAGTGAAAATATTTTAATTTTCTTCAAGAACTTTTGTGATTGGGGCAAATTGAAGCATGTAGAGGGAGAGTAACTTCGAGGAAATAGAGAACAATATCTGTGAATAGGTACATGTAAATAGATACACCGTACTACAAGGAACAATACTCTTGCTTCGGTTGGTGTAACAATATCTTTAAATGCTAGGCAAGTGGGGTGAATAATCAAACATCAAAGTAATAATTGAAAGTATGGAAACTCTAAATATAATAACTCTCACCATGAGGTCACAACTTAATTTTAAATATTTTGAATAACTAATTCCCTTTCATTACGTTTCCTCTTAATTAAAGTGATGAATGAGGACTTAAAGTTACTATAAGCTATGCAATGAGATGTTTATGTAGCTAACAATCAAATCTGAAGGTTCAGTAAATTTCATCTAGCTGATAAATTGATCTTAGAAGGTTCAGAGATCGCCCCTAAAATTTTGCAATATGGCCAGGACTCTACCAACCATTGGCTAAGGGGTGAAATTCACTAGATTTAAGTAAATGAGTCATATCCAGATTCCAATGTACTTGGTTCGGTTTGAGTAGAGTTTCTTTTATTTATTTTTTAAATAACAAACCAATGAAATCAACATAACCAATGGACTTGTGATTTCACTGCGAGACAAAATTTTATGTACAAGTCTTACTAATAGAGAGAGCAACAATCACTAGTAACATTTTGTGGTACGGAGTTACCAAACACCCTTGTTAGGAGGATTTTGCCTCCAACGTGGGGTTTTCTAGCGCGAATTCAGATTTAGTCGGGTCCTAATACGGATACCGGACACCGAGTGGGAAACAAAAAAACTAGTAAATTGTATTGGCTAGTTGTTTATTTGGGCAAGTGCTGAATCAGTACGCGTCCATCGTCCACACAAGTTATAGCTACTTCTTGAACGCCTTGGTCCCTAAGTCGCAGAAGAAAATAATTATGAAAATACAATTAACTTTTCACCAAATGATTTTTTTCTTTTATTACAAATAGGTAAGAGTACTTAAACATAATAAACAAAAAATAAAAAGTCAAAACGAATTTCAACTGTAATAGGAAGAAAGATCAACTTTTAATTATTCATGTACTTGTACCAATTAGCGGTGAAAAAATAAGGGTACATAATAAACCAAAAAGAAAAAGTTCAAATGAATTTCAACTGTAATATGAAGAAAGATCAACTTTTAATTAATCATTTACTTATGTATACCAATTAGCAATTTTCATTTCAGCAAAATAAAAAAGAAGATAATTAATCAAAAGATTAGTTAAATCGAGGGCAATTGTGTCTTTAATCATGTTTATGCATGTATTAGAAACCTTTATATAGCCAATACCATGGTTTGCTATGTATTAGTAATGCATAGGATAATACCAAATAGAGTGTATAACTAATACTTGCATTAGTTATACATTGGTTGAAAAAATGTATCAAACAAGGTATTAGTAATACACAAAGCTAATGCATGCATTAATTTTCTAACACCTTCTACCAAACGACCCCTTAGTCATGGCATAGTCATACCTTTATATATATATATATATATATATATATATATATATATACAATATAAATTATGTATTGGACAATTATATCCAATACAATATAAAGTCGATCAATTGATATATATATCTACTAATTTATGAATCTTTTTTTAACAAAATATAAACACGTGGGCCAAGTTTTATATTTTAAAAAAATTGAAATCATGATTTGGAATCCCAAATCACACCTTTTTGGATGGTTTGGAATTTCTGAAGTTGAAGTTCAAGTTACGTCCAAATTGCATAAACAAACGTGATTTGAAATCAAATTACCTAGTTTCACCTATGCATCGCAGTTGATCGTGACGAGCCTAAGAGAGGGCGCGAGGCCAAGGTCAAGGATTGGGTTTCTAAGTGGCAAGCTTTCAAATAGTAGTGCATATAATACCTTGAGTAAATTTCACATCCAAAAAGGAAAAAAAGGTAGCGTTATATAAGATAACTCATAAGTTCATATGGTACGCTTTTGAGCTAGATGATACATAGCTCAAAAGACAAATTCGTGAGATTTGTTAGATAAAAGCATATGATACATGTCATGGACTTCAATTGTGACAAATATGATATATAAACCTGACCCCCTCAATACGAAGTGGGGCAAACCTCAACGAGAACGCTGAGTCCTTAAATGGGAAGGGGTGTATGCGACGCTCTTGACGGAGAGTGGGCCAAGGCTAGAGATGGCAGTGGATCCTGGACCCGGTAGATCCAGATATATTTTATAGAATATGGATCTTCAAAATTTGGACCCGACGGGTCTGGATCCGTTTCTGACGAATCAGATCTGGATCTAGATCTTGTATTTGAGATCCGTATCCGGTCCAGATCCGACCCGTGGATCCATTTTTTATTAAATATATCCATAACCTAGAATATAATTTTAAAAGTATTTTCTTAAATTTTTTTCATAATTTATGTATTTTACATGTAGATTTGAACTTTATTTTTTAAATGGTCCATATGCCCATAATTCTCAAAAGGCCAAATAAAAACTAAGCGAAAACATATCTCTAACAAAAGAATGCAACATGTTATTGCACTGAGTCACTGATTACATATCTGTCTTTTTGGCAGTATGCATATCTAATACAGCCTATTGAAATAAGAATGCAAAATATTGAAGACTATATTAAGGTACTTGAAGTTCAAATCTCATGTTCCTGAATACATCTAGGGGTGGGCAAAAAATCCGGAGAATCGAAAAAATCGAATCGAACCGAACCGGCTGTTCGGTTCGGTTTTTATTCGGTTTTTTTTAAAAAAAATGATTTTTTAAAAAACCGAACCGAATCAGGATTTAGTGATTCGGTTCGATTTTTTAATTTTGGATACGAACCGAACCGAAAAAATGAATTAAATATGTAATTAATCTTATTTTTTATTTTAGGCTACTACTATCTCTTGAATCATAGCCATTGAAGGCAATGTATGAAGCTTTTATGGAAGTCGAATGTGGCATGAACTTGATTAACATATCACGGAAGCATTGACATAAAATGTAGGGAGAGAAAGTAGTTGTAAATTGGTAAAACTTTAAATGGTCATAACTCTGCGCTCGGATGTCCGTTTTATCCATTTTTTTATTTTGTGTAATTTTTTTAGACGGGGTCGGGCAAATTGGCGCAAGGCAGTTTGGCGCCGCCAATTTTTACGAAAACATCCGTTTTTTCAATCAATTTGTGTTTTCCCCCAAATCGGTTTCTAATTTTCCTTTTTCTTTAGTAAACATCTCACGATACACAATAGATTTCAACGTCGAAATTTCATGATAGTGTAGGTGTGAATGTCAATTTCAGTTTTGAAAATTCAATTTTTTTTTAAAATTAAAAAATTCCCTGACCCGACCCACCCCGGCCCACTAGAAAAATCGATATAATCCGATACGTTCAGCGATATAAACCGAACATATCATTTCTTTTTAAAAGTTGGATTCGGTTTTTTAAAAAAAAATTGATTTTTATTCGGTTCATATTTTTCGGATACAAAATCGATATGAACCGATATACGCCCACTCCTAAATACACCATTCAACTGTATGATTTATTTTTAGTTTGATTCACAATGTCACTAGAAAGAACCCTTCTTTACTGATAAAGTCAGCTTATGGATTTCAGTGTTCTATCCAATTTCTTTTACTTTATTGTAATCTTGTTCTTGCCTAGGGGAAAACGTATGTGGCTAATACGTGTTTTGTAAAAGAATGTTAGAGTATGCTTGGTATGACGGAAGTCATTTTTCATGGAAAATATTTTTCTAAAAAAAATCAGTATTTGGTTGGTGAGTGGAAAATATTTTCAAGGCAAAATTTTTTACATGTGGATCCAAATCCGATCCGTGGACCGGGTGAATCCGATAGATCCGGATTTGGATATGATTTTTATGAACCCGATGGATCTGGATTCGAATTTACAAGGGGGCGGGAATTCTTTGAACTACTATTCTTAACCGAGGAGTCGCTTCACCTTTTCTCGAAAAAAACTTCTCTGGATCTGGATCTGGATCTAGTAGGATCCGGCCTGTTGCCATCCCTAGCCAAGGCCAAGGCCAAGGTCAAGGACTAAATGAGTTTAGCTAGGCTGGCAAGCTTTCGAATAAGGGGTTTGTGTGACACCTTAGGCAAATTCTATATTAGAAAGGTAAGGAAAATTGGAATGTTATTTAAGACAAAATACAATCATGATATGCGGGGTTTGTAAAGAATGGATCTTGGGCCTAACTCAACCTCAAAAGCTAGCTTGTAGGATGAGTATTGTCTAAATTCATATAAGGAGTCCATGTTCCCATTCCATTTTCGATGTGAGACTCTTAACACTCCCCCGCATGCGCATACCTCGTTAACCGGAGCGTGAACAATATAATTTGGGGGCTCAACATCGGTGAACAAAGAATTGGAATGGGTCTGGCTCTGATACCATGTAAAGAACGGATCTTGGGCCTAACTCAACCTCAATAGCTAGTTTTCCGGGTGAGGATTGTCCAAGTCCATATAAGGAGTCTATGTTCTCATTTCATATCCGATGTGGGACTCTTAAGACTCTCCGTATGTGGGACTCTTAACACGGTTTTAAGCTTGATAGTAGTGTCTCGAAAGGACAAATTCGTGAGATCTATTGGACAAAACAAATAATACTTACCATGAATTTGGACCGGGACAATAATGTAGCTTTGCGCCTATATTTTTGAAAATATGTCTTGAGAAATGGGTGGAGCGGGAAATTAAGTAATTAACCTATCTGGATAACAAGTATTCAAGTTTATAACACCGTAGTTGTTATGGTATTTGGCTGGTAGAGTGTCCCATTGGAGACTCAAGGAGCCAATTCAGCTGGCCAATTTAATCATCATACTCAACTCAAACATGATAGGTCAACCTGAAATGCCATATTGGCCTGAGCTCATCCACTAAGGACAACAGCGAACAATCGTAGAATTGTAGAAGGGCAGAATTATTTTTCTTTTTTTATATAATTATTCGATTTGATATTTATTGACCTGACTAATTCAAATTTGTGACACATAAGGTCATTAAAGAAATATTGCTCCCTGCTAGAGATTTCCAAGGGCATGGTTCCTAATGAATGAGGATGCACTGGAAACCTGTATATGCTTTAGTATTCCTCGACTACAATAATAATCCTACCCTTGAACAGTTGGAATAACCTTGCATTCATTGTTTATATTACTTACGTCTTTGGTCCTTTGCAACTCACTTGGGTAGAAAAGTAAAACAAAAATTACTGTAATTTTTTTTTACTAATATTGTTAGACTGAGTAAAGACCAAGTAAATTGTTAAGAAAGAGAGAGAAAATTCTGTTCTTTCAATTTCTATAACGTAATAGCATATAGGGGCGGAGCCAGAGGGGTGCAAGAGGGTCAATTAAATCTTCTTTATTGAAAAATTATACTATGTATATAGGATAAAAATAATATTTCTGCATATATATATATATATAAGTTGTTGGATCTCCTTGACAAGAATTTTAATTTTTAAATCTCCTCAGTAATGGTATATTTCTTTCTAACGTTGAGATATCAGCACTAAGGACTGGATGCGCGTATTACACAATACACATATAATTGTTTGTTTTGCCAACTGTCTACAATAAAGGATAGGGGGAGGATGGTTTTTTTTTGTTCCCCACAAAATCATCTTTGCTCTTGGAAGTGGTTAGTAAAATGGTAACATTGCAAGCCAGTCAAAGTTTAAGGTTTCTAGTGCACTTTACCCAATTTCAAATGTTACAAATATAAGGCTTTTAGGTGTCACCATATTCAAGATTGTACAGAGTTACAAAGCCTAATTAAGCTAATCGAATCCATTGTGAAATAACTTTAGCTAAAAACCATTTTTGCAAAGAGCACTTTAAACAAATTATGTCACACTTGAATATTATAAATTAAGCTGTTTTGGATGAATATTTTGGTTCACATACTAGTTATACGGGGATTACAATTGTTATAAAATGACTAATAGTGAAGAGATTGTTATACATGATTACTAACTTTAAAAGTGCATTTTTGTTTTTAAATAATTTAATACATGCATTGCTAATACACATATACTTATTATACATTTTATCACACATAAAATAATACATTGATTATCGCAAAACTTAATGCAATTATTTAATACTGCACATCATTTGTTGCTAGGTGGCGATTATTTTTTGTGCGACCAATCACACATTATATTATTTTATGTGAAATTTTATGATGGGATTAATTATTTCAAACCATTAGCCAAATGACCCCTATATGTACTTGCACTATCGTTTAACATGATATCATTAGCCAAATGACCCCTATATGTACTTGCACTATCATTTAACATGATATCATTTGATCAGGCACAATTTTTTTAAACCTAATTTAATTTGTATATCAAGTGGTAGTAAAAAGTTATTTGGTTTGAGAAATTAAATTTGATTGAAATCAAATATTTGAAATTTATCAGAGTTGCTTAGAAAGATATTATGATGGAGTTGTCAAATATTTTGATATAATACAAAATCAAAAGAATGACATATATATTATGATTTATGTGTATAGAATCACTATTTCACAAGGCAATTTGTCAACCGTCAAAACTGTGTTCAAAATTTTAGTTAAGCTATATGTCGGTCATCTCTAAAATTGTCCCACGGTGTAGTTAAACCAACTACTAATGGTCATACAAATTTTTCAGTACAATGCTTATTGTCAAAGCACATTTTAAATAATGTAATTCTCTAGCTAGGCCTTGCAAATTTCTCCAAAGATCCCTAAATTAAGGAGGTGTTAGTGTAATTCACATTTTTTTTCTTCTAATACTTTTCTTTGGTCGGGTAGGCACTGAGACATTCAAGTAGAATTTTGAACCAATTGGTCAATAATCTTTCTCAAGATTTCTTGCCAAATGACGTAGCTAGTTGGACATAAACTAAACTAATTACCATTACAGTTATGAAGCTCAATTTGAGTTTATAAGGGCCAACAATGCAAGTTGGCCTGAGCATTGAGCCGAGCTCGACTATTTTAGCTCAATTAATTTTAGAAAGAATCCGGCTCACTTCGCTGAATACTGGTAAAAACATGATTCGTTTTGACTTAGTTAGGTCAAAGATCAATCAGTCTTTGGATTGGTCATAACTCGCGTGGATTCGGTTAACTAGGTTAAAAAAATGCAATTCTTACTTTTGAAGTAAAAGACTAAAAGGTCGTCTCTTAGACTTAAGTATAAAATAAATTAGTAATTAACTTAAATTTTAATATGTCATTTTAGTAATCAATTCATGTTTTTGCCGCAGGGAAAACTAATAATTGTTAAATGTAAATTTCTACTCCATGTTATTGTTAACACTCAAAAATACTTTTAAGTGTTTAGCCGAATCAAGTGACCGCCGAAGGTGGAAACCTCAAAATGAGCAGGCAACAGAATTCTAAGTCGATAACCGAACTGACTCGTAGCCCAATCCATTAGTCCTAGCCCTCGGCTAGAAAAGCTTCATCGGCTATTACTGTAGCCTGGTCGAGTCATAATTCCAAGGAACGACTGAGACTCACACATATTTGGACGCCTCAAAGACCAAGTCAAAGAATCTTCTAGACCCCAAGAAAAGGTAATAACCAGCAACAACTAGAAGGAAGTGCCATTAATTATGTAAGAGGAAAACAAGGAGTAAAAATCGGCACCACCTCCTCATAGTTGGCTAATTGATTTAGTGGGTAATTTAATGGCTAACATAGGGGGATCACGTTTTATTTTTCTTGTACTATAAATATATGATCATTTGTACAGAATAGATACAACCAATCAATCAAACAACTGATTTTACATATCTTCATTTTATCTTTATCTCATTTACTGCACTCTAGCTGTATTTATGTTTTTTACCACTTAGTCTACTCAATCACCGTCCTAACGCTTTCTGGAGTAGTTGGGGAACCATTGCTGGAAGTTAGAATTCCGCTTCCAGCCAAAATCGCTTAGTTAAGTAATTAATTTGTCATCCGATTTCGTCAGCCGATAAACGGCAGACATTTCGGACGAGAACAAATTTGGCACGCCGAGTGGGACCATAGGTGATCTCTATAGCGAAGTTTGATTCTCTAGGTCAGGATCACGCTTGGCGTATGCGCCTAAGGTATGGTAAGAAAATGAACCCAGAGTCCAGTCCACATCCTAAACAGAATCCTCCCAGAAGGAAAAACGAGTCACCATTTTCCTCGGGTATGCCTACATCGGTTGATACCCCTCCAATTCCTCCATCAACCCAAGCTGTGGGTAAACTTAGCCAACCTGAAGGTCCAACTTTCATGACCACATCGTTCATTAGATATCAGATTGACTTAGACATCTACGACATTATGTACCAGGTTTCCAAACAGTTGATTGACATTGTCAAGCCAATGGTGCATAATGAGGTTTAACAGGCGAGGGAACTGGAAGACAATCGACTGCATCCAGGAGAATGTTCGGCTAGTTTTGACATCCCTCTGATGAGTGGCGATGTGCAACATGCAATTGTGACTCTAGGTGATGTTCCTGTCAAATGTGTATCAGTCAGTACCTACTCAGCTACAACGATAGCACACCTAGGAGCATAAGCCGAGTCACTTGGTACCAGTCTACTGTATGGTTGCCACCAAACGCTAGGGGGCAAACTGTGTCACTCGACCAAGTGAGTCTACAGTATGGGCATATCAATATGGCTCGGAGACCAGTTCAGGCATCCGGACACCTTGGTTTGCCGCCCGTTATGTCGTACACTCCTGCAAACGGCCCTACAGTACATGCGATCAATGTTGGCCAGCCGGTGGCCCTTGGCTATGACCCTGCTTGGCTATCTAGTGATGCTGTCTAGAATGGAACACTATTCCAGCAGTCACAGCCGGTACCCAATCCATACCATCCAGGAAGTGCAAACTTTCTAAGAATGGCTGATGTCCGGGGAGAGCAGACATGGCACATTGTTTCACCTTATCCTCAGGTTCCGTCGGATGTTCTAGGAGCTCGGGTTGCAGGCTTTGGTGGCTATACCCAACAGAAGCAATGGTGATATACCCCACCTATTGGTAATGACCAGCAGAATACCTACAACCTTCAAAACCATGCTCAACAAGGTACAAAATGGAGGCCTCCAATTCAGAATGCCTACCAATCGGTTCTAGCTGAGAATCGACAGGGGACTTCACAGCTGATGAACCCTGAAACTATCGCAAATACCATGAAGAGGTACTTTGGCATCCAACTGAAACCCTTGGACATGCCTGTTTACAGGAAGCCCTACCCCGATTGGGTAGATCGGATAGCACCATTGCCAAGAGGCTTCAAAACGCCTGATTTCGCCACCTTCTTGGGTGATGAAGACAAATATACCATCGAGCACGTTGACAGATTTACCGCCCAATATGGCGAGGTTGGCCAGAATGAGTATCACAAGCTGCAGTTGTTCTCCGTTTCTCTAACCGGAACAACATTTGACGGGTACTCATCCTTGACCCCCAACTCCGTACAGAGCTGGGCTGACATGGAGCGTTATTTCCATGATATATTTTATTGGCCCTAATCTCAAGCAACAGGTCGATGAGTCGGCTGCCGATTTTATCGAGAGATTCAGAAGGAAGGTTGAGAAATGCACTGTACACTTCCCTGAATCGGAATGCGCCCACATGATAATTAACAACATGCATCCTCAGCTAAAAGAGAAATTAGTGGGACAATCCTGCTCTGACTTAAGCCAGTTAGCCGAGAAGGCTAGCCAAATAGAGCAGTATATCCAGGAGAAGGAGAAAAGAAGAGCTAACCAAAATCGAGGCTCCCATTTGGTATCCATTATTGAGGCAAATGAGTATGACTCAGAGTCAGCCGATTACACGGCAGATGCAATGGTAGCCGAGATTGTCAGAGGTATGGCTTATTCTTGCCCGGTCTTTAAAGATACGAAAGGCAAGGAGTCGAGTTCAACTGATGACAGGGTCGGTTATTCGTTTGACATTACAAAGGCAGATCAAATCTTTGATCATCTGCTTAAAGATAAACAGATTCAGCTGCTTGATGGCCATAGGATTTCGCCTGCCGAAGAGCTCAAGGATAAGAAGTACTGTAAATGGCACAACTCTTATAGCCACGCTACTTCTAATTGTGTGGTCTTCAGGAAGGCAATTCAAAAGGAAATCAAGGAGGGGAGGTTCAAGCTAGCCGATAAAAGTATAGCTGAAATGTATGTTGATGCTGATCCATTTCCCGCAATACCGTTATCTATGGTATCATTTGCTAAGCCAAATCAATCAAATGATATCAAGGAAAAACAACCGATGAAAATATATGGGTCCCAAAGAATCTCAATGGTAAGGAGGAGGCCACAAGGACCTCGTGTTTGATCGGCTAAACAGCTTATGTGACATCTATGAGGACACGGATAGGCAGCCAGTTGGAAGCAATTTTCGTGGCCGCCCTTATAAACCAGAGCACATTACCGGGGAACCTCACAAACAGTACCCAAAATTCAAAAGGGCCCCAGCAGACCCCAAGTGCAAGCTTGGGGGCAGGCATGGCTACCAGTCGATGAGAAGCCAAGCGTGCCCTAGATAGATGAGGAATCACTCCCCAAAGGTAAACAGAGGGTGGCTGAGTTCAACGTAAAAGAAGGTGATTCTTCCTTGTGTATCACAGTGAGGGATAAAGGTCAGTTGAAACCCCAGAGGATGATTAAGCCAATCGCCAATATAGAGGAAGGGAAGTGGTTCATCAATCAGGCTTCTGGTAAGAAAGAGGCACCACTGAGTGGTGTATCCAGGACTCAGAAAAGAAGGATGCAGGGTGCCAAAGCCTTGCGCAAGATAAAGCTAACGTTGCACATGATATCAAGCGCTAAGGAGGTTGATAAGCAGGAAATTCCCGAGTCAGCTATAGCTGAGGCTATCGAGCGGGCATTCGGATCAATCTCTTCAAAGATAGTGCTGCATGAAGAGGAAGTTTTGGACCAATTAGAGCTGAATTTGCAGCCTTATGACAACCCGACAGAGGAACCTCGACAGTAGACTACTATCCTAAAGGAATCCTTCGTCGAGATGGTTCCACAGATCGCGCATAGAATCCAAGCATTATAACCTCAGCCAATTCCTATATGTCTTTAGGAGATAGAAGATATTAACTTCTTGTCAATTTAATTAGACAAGGTGGGAGACTTCATCCTTAATTTATTTAAGCATGATTCGACCGATGAGATTTAGGCAGTTATTGAAATGGTCAACCTGATTCCATGTGAGTTATAGGCCGGTCGCTCAACGCTGGATAGCCTAGAAGGTGATGTATGTATGGAAGATACTGAATGGGCGACTATAGCCGATACCAAATCTAGGGACGCTTTGAGCACTGTATTTGGTGCACCTACGGAAGAGATGGTTAAAACACATCAAACTCCTCTATGTTAAGGCTTACATTAACGGCAAAGTTATCGGCCAAGTATTCGTTGATAATGGGTTTGTGCTGAATGTGATGCCGCTGCTTACTTTGAAAGGCTTCAACAAAACCAGGGAGAATCTCATCCCAACTAATATGAAAATGGCTAGCTTTATGAGAGAGTCCTCTGAAGCTTTGGAGATCTTAGTAACAGAAATCACCGTAGGTCCTAAAATGGTCAAATCTGCCTTCTTTGTAATAGATGGCAAGCCGTCCTACGCCATTCTGTTGGGCAGAGACTAGATTCATACCAGTTGATGCCTTCTTTCTACCATGCATCAAAAGCTCATTTTCTGGGAAGGAGACAAGATAGAAATCATCCCAACCGATGATCACCCATTTCAAGCAGGGGTTAAGAACTTGGAGGATGTCTTATATTCACCCTATGTGGCTCTCATAGCTGCCGCGGAGCAATACAAAGAATGATCTTGGGAATACTACAATCTTACTCCAAGAGGTTTTGAAATAAAATAATTAGCCGAACCACGGCTTACCTTGGGAGAGTTAGATGATTGAGGAGACCCAAATCATATGTGATCTGTGGCATCGGCTGACTGCTCTAAGTTCTGAAGCAAGGATAGATGAGGCATTATAGGTAGAGGACTACAACAGAGAACCAACACTGGCAGCCGATGACATTGAGTTGTCGATGGAACTTGAATCGCCCATAAGAAGGGCTATGCCTAGTTTTGAGACACAGGATCCCTTGGAAGATATCAACTTGGGTACTGAGGAAGTCCCTCGGCTAACCATATTAGTGGTTTGCTGAAGGAGGAGGATAAACAAAGCATAACAGTTCTTTTACTGCAGTATAAGGACTACTTCGCGTGGGATTATCATGAGATGCCTGGGCTGGCACCTACATTGGTAGAGCATAGATTGCCAATTAAGGAGGGTTTCACACCTCATAAATAACCGCCCAAAAGATATCACCTCAACTGATACCTCAAATTAAAGTTGAGATTGAATGGCTGCTGAAGGTCGGGTTCATCAGAATGGCTAGGTATGTGGAATGGTTGGCAAACATTATTCCAGTCAAGAAAAAGAATGGCAAGATTCGGGTATGTATTGATTACGGAAACCTAAATCTAGCTACTCCCAAATATGAACACACCATGCCTATAGCCAATATGCTAGTCGATTCGGCAGCCGCTAATGGTGTGTTGACATTCATGTATGGATACTCCAGCTATAATTAGATAGCAGTAGCCGAGGCGACATTCACAAGACTGCTTTTAGGTGTCTAGGAGCCTTGGGCATTTACGAGTGGGTAGTTATATCGTTTGGTCTGACGAATGCTGGTGCTACTTATGATAGGGTAATGAACACCATTTCCATGATTTGATCGGCAAGACTGTGGAGGTCTACATTGATGATGTGGTGGTGAGGTCTAAGGACTTCAAATATCATTTAGTCGATCTTGAACAAGCACTAAAAAGAATGAGGATTCATAATCTTAAAATGAATCCAGCCAAGTGCATGTTCGGAGTATCGGCTGGCAACTTCCTTGGATTCTTGGTACATAAGAAAGGTATTGAGATAGATCATAACAAAGCCTGGGCAGTAATGGAATCTGCACCACCCAGAACAAAGAAGGAGTTACAAAGCCTATTAGGGAATATTAACTTCCTAAGGAGGTTCATATCTGATTCAGCTGGCAAAATGAAGGCTTTCTCACATTTGCTTAGGCTTAAAGGGTCAGAAGAGCTAGTATGGGGCCCGAAATAGCAAGAGGCATTTGACTAAATTAAAAGGGCCTTAGCAACTCCTCCTATGCGGGCCTGCCATGCCAAGGAAACCGTTGAAGTTGTACATCTCGGCTGCAGATTTGTCTATCGGCTGCTTGTTAGCATAGGATACAGATGATGTAACCAAAAGGGCAGTTTACTACCTTAGCCGAATGCTCAATGAGGCTGAATCTAGATATACCCCTATAGAGAAGCTTGTTTGTCATTATTCTATACTTGTACAAAACTTGAACATTATTTAATGCCACACGTGGTTCACGTTTTATGCAAAATTAACATCGTCCGGTACTTATTGAATAGACCTGTTTTGCAAGGACGACTAATGAAATGGGCAATCAAGCTCACTGCATTTTCTCTCGAGTATTGGGCACTCAGGGCTGCCAAAGGTCAGGCGTTAGCCAATTTCTTGATAGACCACCCTTGTGTAGATGCGGAGGACCCATGCGGGGGGCCCTCTACTGCATGTATGGACATCGTCCCTTAGACGCTAACTTTTGATGGGTAAAGAACCCAGAAATGAGTCAGAGCTGGAATAACGATAACCAATCCACGAGATAAAACGTAAAGGTTTTCTTATAGGCTAGATTCTGGATTGACAAATAACCAAGCTGAATACGATGCTCGCATAATGGGACTCAAACTCCTAGTCTCTATAAAGGCGAAGTGCATCAAGATTCGTGGAGACTCAGTTGGTTATCAAACAGCTGGCTGGGAATATGACAGCAAAGATCCAAATTTGTTGGCCCGTTACAGAATGAAAAGGGAAGAGGATAGCATAGAATCATATATCGTATCTGCGGTGGATGGTGTTGGAGGAATTACCAGTGCTATTGAATCAGATGTGAGGGAGGGAAGGCTTGTTTGCAAAAATCTAGACAACTAGTCCAAGCCGTAATGGATCAGATAAAGAAATTGAAAAGCGATCTATTAGATAATAAAGAAGAAGAGCTAGCAGGTTACTTAGTGGGTTCGCATCATCTACGTTAAGTTATGTTCCCAAGGGCGTGAATGTTGAGGCTAATGACTTAGCACAAGAAGCTTCTGGCTTTAGGAAGTCTCTACTCACTCTAGAGTATGATGATCTGCCAGCCGAAGTGCTAGCCATGGACCAGATCAACCAGTGAAAGCAGATGTTAATCGGCTACTTAAAAGATCCTTCCACTTGCAAGGACCTTAAGGTTAAGAGAAGAGCCTTGAAGTATGTGCTTATTGATGATGATCTTTACAAAAAGAGCGTAAGTAGAGTGATACTCAAGTGCATTGATAAGGCAGAGGCCTTAAGAGTCATGGGAGAAGTTCATGAATGAATTGTGGATCACATAGAGCCGAGCCAATGATGAAGTGGTTGATTTATCGCCATGGCTATTTTTGGCCTACCATCACGGCCGATTGCTTTCAATACGCAAAAGGGTGTGAAGAGTGTCAGAGACATGGACCAATTCAACGGGTACCAGCCGAGTTGTTGCACCCGATCGTAAAGCCCTAACTTTTCAGAGGATGGGCTATGGACCTCATTGACAAGATTCGCTCCCAATCGGCTAAAGGACATAATTTCATTATTGTGACTACCGATTACTTCACTAAATGGGTAGAGGCACAGCCGATGAAGAGGGTTCATCAGATAAATGTCATTCAGTTTATCCAACACCAGATCATATATATATTTATATATATATATATATGGTATTCCTGAGACGATTACAACCGATCAAGGGATGATGTTCATTGGTTCTAAGGTGGCAGCCTTTGTTGAGAAATTTGGGATCAAGATGATCACATCCTCGCCTTATTATGCACAGGCGAATGGATAAGCCGAAGCAACTAACAAGCTTATTGTGGACATAATCAGTAAAAATGTGGAGGATAGACCGGCAGTATGACATCTCAATTTGAATAAAGCTATTTGGGCAATCAGAAACTCTAAGTCTACAGCTACTGGGATAACACCTTATCGACTAACCTATTGTCAATATGCAGTGTTGCCCTTGGAGCTTAATGTTAAGTCATTACGGGTAGCCAAACAGAATTCTTTAAGCTTAGAAGAATATCAGCAGGCCATGCTGATGGAGTTAGATCAGATAGATGAAGATCGATTGATGGCCCTAGAAAGAATCGAAGCCGGTAAACGGAAAATGGCCAAAGCATACAACAAATATGTTAAGCCTAAGAGGTTCGCCGAAGGAGACTTAGTTTGGAAAACCGTGTTGCCGCTTGGATTGAAAGATCATAAATTTGACAAATGGTCACCAAATTGGGAAGGACCCTTCGTAGTAAGCCAACATATTATTGGCAACGTGTATCGACTAATAGACATGCATGATAAAGAGCTTGACAGAAACGTAAACGGCAAATACTTAAAAAGTATTATCCTTTGATTTGGGGTATGCATTAGCGACAGCCACAGACCGGCTGCCTGGTCACAAAAATAGTCCCTTCGATTTGGGGTCAATAAAACTAGGAAGCCGGGTTGGTTGGCGTTCCACTAACTATAGGTTGCGCTGCTTAATCAGTTATAGAGGTCTCAGGATTAGCCGAATCTACGGCTGCTTGGTCATGTTGGGTAGCCACAGTCTCTTTCTCATCCTCAGCAGCACCAATGGCTACTACCTCATTCGCTCATACTTCTTCAGGGACTCCTCTTTTCATATCCAGCAAAGGCTCAGCCACTACAACTGATGGGGTCTCGGTAAAAGCTTGAGTGTCGACCGCTAGAGTGTCATCTGGTTGTTGTTCGACTTCTAACAATACATTTTAAGTAACAGAAGCAGTGATGGTTTTAGATTGCAAGCCCATGAGGTTATCGGCTGACAACTAAGCAACGGGATCAACTGGCAAAGGATTAGTCATAATCGAAGAATAAGTTCCCTCGGATACCACTTTAAAAACTAGCATGGAGTGTTGGCGTTGCTTGAGCAAGTCTATTTTTTCACGCAGTCCACTCATTCTCCAGTTGGGCCAGCTATTCACTGCCTGCTTTCTGATCCAATTCCCAAACCACATGTTGGTTACCAAGTTCTCGGATCTTGTGATCCAAATAAATGCCCTGCCGAAATAAAGAAGAGCAGGAGGAATCTTGGGCCTTAATAGTTGATTCCAAGGTGCCGATGGTCGGAGTAATAGTATTTATCTCTGCCTGGATCCTCTCTAAATTGGCTCGTAGTTTTGACAACTACTCCTGCAAGTCATTCCTTCAGGTAACATTCTGCTGCCTTTCTGCATTCACCTCATTGAAAGAAGTCTTAATGTGGTTCTTCTCTTTTCGAAGAGACCCCAAGTGTTGTAGAGCAGCGACCGCCTTATCATGGCTATCTTTGGCCATTTTATGTAAAGCAAATAAGTCATTTAGAGCAAAATCCATATCATTATAGGCGGTTGCCAAAACTGGGGAATCCTTTGCTTCTTTTGACAATCAAAACAGAGAAGCCCTCAAAGCATGGAACTCTTCTTTGCTGGTCGGGATTCCCCTGGAAAGAGACTCCTCAACTTGCTCTCGATGAATGCCAACAAGCGAAGATGGTGAAGGTGCAATATTGACTAAGCCAAGATATTGCAGAAGCACGTCTTCAGGGATGATCTCGGTTGAAGCTTTCGAGTCATCAATTGTGTTGGTTTCAGTCGAGGGATTATCTCCAGCCGTCTCATGTACAGAAAGGACATGTTCAGAATAGAGGCAAGGGTTTGGAAATATAGAAGGACCAAGCATAAGAGAAAGGGTATACCTCTACGGCTGCATTAACATAAAAATCTTTTGCTGCCTTAACAGGAGAAATTTTGGCCTTAAGGACATCCGATAATTGATCATGTGGATGTGTGGAAACATGAGCTGAAGATAACGATCCTCCAATATGAAAGGGGCATTGAACGCTTTATGCGGTTGTTTGCGTCTTGTTAGTTGTTGTCCCTGAAGGGCAACCAAAAAATATAAATATTGGAAGAAGCTGATGCGAAGGTATTTAAGCCAGACAAGAGATATACCTCGATTTTCTCATCTTCCTCATCAGAAATAGGAACTCTGGTTCTGTGGGATTCTTTCTCACTACGATCTCGGATGACAACCCATCTGCTTCGCCTAGGTACCTTAGGAACAGATTTCTTGGGTGACGGGGATTCGTTGTTAGAAGTGGTCTCCAGATCGACAAATGCTAGGGGGATTGAGTTGCTGAATGACGCATAAGAGATGTTAGCCAAAATTCATAAGAATAATCTGGCTGACACATATGTAGAAAGCAATTTACCTTTTCTCTTCATTTGCCGCAACCTGATGGAAGACATTGAAGCGGCAGGTCTAGCCGATTTATGGGGAGCAGCTTTCAGAGGGGCCTCTTTCGTCCACGATTTAGAGGTTTCTTGGGTTTTCTTTTTCTTTGACAGGACCAGCCGATCACATTAGACATCTAGAGGAGACTGGAAGAATTTCTCATTGGCCGTGTTCCAGTAATCATCAAAAGCCACAGTAGTATTTGCTCTCGGGGGAAACGACTGCCAGTCAAATAGGGCGAGCCTATCAAGATTGTGATCGGCTATTTTCCTTATCTGTTTTGCATCAAGAATGCAGTGTTGGGTTGAACAACCAATACTGCGATGAGACCATGGTACGTGCTGAGTGAGACCGAATTTCCTTGCCACAAAGTTTGGACGATAGGCTCCGTAGTCAATTTATTATTCCTAGAGGTGGGTTTCAAGCCACCCAATAGATCCCTGGCCGTAAGAATATTCCCCCATGTGAGGGCCATAGTTCTCCGCTGAGATAATATAAGGTTGTCATCAGCCACTTGACGGACCCAATTGGGGGTGGCCCATCTTTCGATGACCGGTTGTCAATCTGTGTAATGTTCTCGAGACAGACCATGCAGGGTGGAGACTATAGTGAAAACGTCCTGGGGTACGAAGGGTGTTTTCCAAAGAGTTTCAACTAGCACCGTGGTTATCAAAATCATCAGGAATAAACTCTGAGAAATATAGGGTGATCCACAACTAAAGGAACCACAGGGGACCTGCTAAGGTATCTAGATTTCTAGAGTCCCTTAACCTTGCTTGGGCATCGCCAAGAGCCATATAAAGATAAGTCATGAAGAGAGATGCCCAACTGACATCTTCCCCTGAAACGGCTAGCGCCGCATAAATTTCCAGCTCCTTCACGACTGCACAAGATCTTGTGCAGACAAAATATTGACTAAACTAAAAGAGCAGGAAAGCATGATGCTCGGCATCGTCGACTGGAAGAGGTGATATTCGGTTGTTGTTGGTCATGAAGTGTCTATAGCCGGAAGAAGTCTTTGAAACCTTGATGCCCGAATCGACAACATCTATGTCGCTTAAGACATGTGCTTCGGCTCCTAGTATCGGAAGGCCAAGTATCGCCATCACGTCGAGTAGTGTGGGGGTCATCATTCCCCAAGGGAAAACAAAGGCGTTGGCAGTGGTTGACTAGTAACCGAGGAAAGCGTATATGAGACCAATGTTACAGGAGAGGTCAAACTTTCTATTGAAAGACAAGCTGGCTCTTTAAAAAGGGTGCCCTCCTAATCTCATTTTGATAGGAAGAGATATTGATAATTATTCAATTTTCTATTAGCGGCTTTAATTATAACCTCATCTATATTTATTAGTCTGAGCAAGATATGACTTATTTAAACTGAAGACAGCGCAATGACGTCATAGAGACCCATGTGTCTCCATTCGGCCTCTCTAGCCGACTTCACTCATTCCAACCAATCAGAGTAATTGGTAATCTTGGCCAAGTACACAGGCTAGCCGGACAACGATCGTTGGTGAACCAATCCCATGTAATAGGAAGGTTATAGTTTGTCAGGCTAAGATACTGAGAAAGAAGGAGGTCGCCCTGTTCAGATGTATCGTAGGGAGCAAGAACCAGTTGTTCATCGATGAAGACAAAAGTAGGGGTTAGGTCATCAGCAGCCAAATTGGCGTTATCTGATCCCTGAGATGAAGAGAAAGATGAAGACATGATTTTATGATTAAGGAAATAGGGTTCTTTAGAGAAGGAAATGAATTTGGGAACGGTTGAAGATTAAGTGAAAAACCTCTGGGTGTCTTTCCTTAAATATCTTTTTTTTTGAAGATGTGGCTGACACGCATTAGGACTACTTTCTTTCAAACGTGCGGCTGAAATGCATCGGAATTCAGTTGTGGAAGTCGAGACGCCTCGGTTGAAAGGAAGCAACTTTTCAGAGAAAATTATCATTTCATGCATTTAGGGCAAAAGTGATTGAAATAACACCCGCGACTGCCACACGAAACGATGACTATTTTTTAATACATCAACTCGACAGCCGTACTTGAGTTAATGTAGGGGGCAATTGTTAATACTCAAAAATATTTTTAAGTGTTTAGCCGAATCAAGTGACAGCCGAAGGTGGAAACCTCAAAATGAGCAGGCAACAGAATTCTAAGTCGATAACCGAACTGACTCGTAGCCCAATCCATTAGTCCTAGCCCTCGGCTAGAAAAGCATCATCGGTTATTACCGTAACCTGGTCGAGTCATAATTCCGAGGAACGACTGAGATCCACACATATTTGGACGCCTCAAAGTCCGAGTCAAAGAATCTTCTAGACCCTAAGAAACGGTAACAACCAGCAACAGCTAGAAGGAAGTACCATTAATCATGCAAGTGGAAAACAAGGAGTAAAAATCGGCACCACCTCCTCATAGTTGGCTAGTTGATTTAGTGGGTGATTTAATGGCTAACATAGGGGGATCACGTTTTATTTTTCTTGTACTATAAATATAGGATCATTTGTAGAGAATTGATACAACCAATCAATCAAACAACTAATTTTACATATCTTCATTTTATCTTTATCATCTTTACTGCACTCTAGCTGTATTTATGTTTCCTACCACTTAGTTTACTCAATCACCGTCCTAACGCTTTCTGGAGTAGTTGGGGAACCCATTGCTGGAAGTTAGAGTTCCGCTTCCAGCCGAAATTGCTTAGTTAAGGAATTAATTTGTCTTCCGATTTCGTCAGCTGATACACGGCTGACATTTTGGACGGGAACATCTATATAGTTAAACTTTCAATTTGGAGCAAACAAATTCTAACCAGATTGTAGCTTAAGTTGTTTTATTGGTAATTTAATTTGAACTGTAATATCAAATCTTCATTTAAGAATTTAAATTACTATGGTCATTTTAGTAAAATATTTTTATGTTGTTATTTTGAATTATGTTATTATATGCAAAATGACATGCTTAAGAGTTGATTCGGATTTGTGTATAGTTTCGATTGTACTATAGTTGGCTATACCTGTTACAATAAATGCTTGGTTGAGCTCAATTCCTACTCACTCAGACTCAATTTCAAAAGCTCGATTGAGAAGATTCAAGCTCGAGCTAGCTCAGTTCACTCGACTCTACGCTTAGCAGCCAAGGGTAACAAGAAAAACATATCAAAGATATATTCATTAAACTTGTACAATAAGAAAAACAGGCAGAATCAACAAATAATTACGTCTGGGAGGAACATGTGAGGGGTTTAAATTTTTTCTGGCTTAAACACATGTGGAGGTTGCTTTGTACCATAATCATTACTGGAAACAGATACTAGAATTAATTAATTAATTAATTAACAGGAATTATTCTGTTAGCCACCTGATAACATAACAAAGGACCGTGTTTGCAATTAATTATTATTTTTTAAAACAGTGTGATTGGAAGAGATCTTTAAGGAAATGATTCCCTATTTTGAAATAGGAGTAATTTAATTGATAAAAGTTTGTCTGGGAGGAAGGAGAAAGGATGGAGAGGAGGGTTTGTACGGATTTGACCCGACATTGTTCTTCCTAGGCATGTTCATCGGAAAATGCAAAAATGGATACATGATGACCCCCCCCCCCCCCGCCTTACCCAAAGTCAGAAAAGCTAATTATGAAAAAGGATTAGGAAAGAAGGAAAAATGATAATATTACAATTACGAAAGTTTAAGAGAGAGCCAATTTACTTCTAGAAGGGGAAAAAGGATTAAATGCGTGTTATTTGAAATTGAGTAATTTTATTTTTTCGTTAAACTTTTGGTCTAACTTTTTTACGTTGTTAAAAAAAATTCATTTTGCCATGGACCCTTAACAGAGTTTCAACCTGAGGATAATTTATATCCATAATCAAATTTTGAGGAGTAAGTTTGAACCTTTCTTACTCGAAGCATTTACATATGTGGAGTTTATCCATTTCACGTTGGAGCTCTGATAATAAAAAAGAAAAATATAAGATAATTTGCTAACGGAAAAAAATAATTTCTTGATTATTTTCATTAATAAAAGATTATATATATAATTTATAATTTTTCATAATAAGAAAATCATATTTTTAAAACATTATTCTACTTGTACAATAACTATACAATTATGGTAAGTGTACAATTCTAATTACAACAAAACATCACCTAAAATAGGCCACTAAACCGTGATATACACAGTATGTATACACCGTGTATATCACGGGTTTAACAACCCATTTTGTACTAAGTCAACCCGTGATAAACACGGGTATCTATCATACCCCCGCAGTCATAGCGGGCGGTCTTCGTACTCTGAGACTGTCCCTAAAATCTTCAAAAAGAATCGAGGGAAGACCCTTAGTAAAGATGTCTGCAATTTGATACTTGGAAGGTACATGGCAGACGCATACTTGTCCTCGAGCTACTTTTTCGCGAACAAAGTGAATATCCATCTCGATGTGTTAGTGCGCTGGTGTTGAACTAGATTATCAGAAAGGTAGACGACACTAATATTATCACAATAAACCAAGGTAGCTTTCTGAATAGGACAATGAAGCTCTAAAACAAGATTACGTAACCAACAGGATTCAGAGACCACATTGGCTACCCCTCGATACTCGACCTCTGCACTAGAGCATGATAATCTAAACTGACGCTTCGCAGACCATGAGACCAAGGTATTACCAAGAAACATACAATAGCCGCATCTGGAGTGTCTGGTATCTGGACAGCCACCCCAATCAGCATTTGTATACGAGACAAGCGTAGACGTCGACGAAGGATATAAATGTAAGTCATAGTCAAGTGATCCCTGGTTGTAGCGAATAATGCGTTTGAACGCATTCATGTGCTCAATCCTGGGATCATGCATAAACAAACACACTTGTTGTACGTCATACGTAATATATGGTCTCGTGAAAGTAAGATACTAAAGAGCCTCTGCAGGACTGCGATAATGGGTCAGATTCTCGTACGGTGAGCCAGCCGCAACACCCAGCTTGGGTTTAGTATCAACTAGAGTGGAAGTAGACTTGCACGAGGACATATCAGCTCGCTCAATGATCTCAGCTGCATACTCCCGTTGTGATAAGAATAACCCACCGGCATGACGAGTGACAACAATCCCCAAAAAGTAACTCAAGGGTCCCAAGTCTTTCATAGCAAACTCAGAACTGAGCATTGTCATGATAAACTTTCGCAAAGCATCAGAAAAAGCAGTCAAGATAATAGCATCCACATAAAATAGTATATAAGCCAGCGAAGTACCATGACGATATATGAACAATGAATTATCCGACTTGGTGTGTGAAAACCCAATAGATGAAATATAGTCTACAAATCTCTTATACCAAGCCCGTGGAGCCTAATTAAGCACATACAAGGACTTCTTCAATAAACATACATGATGAAGATATTTAGGGTCTCGAAAATCCAAGGGTTGATGCATATAAACGGTCTCCTTAAGATCACCATGTTAGAAAACATTCTTCACATCTAACTGATGAATGGGCCAAGCTTTCGAAAAAGCCAGACTAAGAACATTGTGAATGGTAGCCGGTTTGACCACCGGACTAAACGTCTTACCACAATCCACGTCAACCTGCTGAGTCTTACCATCACCTACAAGACGAGCATTATGCCTCGCAAAAGAACTGTTAGAATTATCCTTATGCGTAAAAATCTACATAGACCGAATAATATTAACACCAGAAGGACGGAGTACCAACTCCCACGTCTTATTTTTAATAAGAGCATCATATTCGTCATTCATAGCCAATTTCCAATTCTGATAATTTAATGTGGACATTGGGTTATGGGGTAGGGGGATTTAAGAACATTAGAATTTAGATTAAAATGTCTTTTTGGTTTCAAAATACCCTGTTGACTACGAGTGACCGGTCTGTGACTCGGGGGAGAATTGACTGGATTTTGGGACAACAGTGGCGGGGTGACGGACTGGCCAGCAGGCACTAGGCCTGCTGGCCCAATACTAGAAGCCGAAATTGGATTTGGACAGAGAACAGTAGTAGGGGCAGAACTGGGCTGAAAATTTAGCCCAGTTTCTGGTCCCGAGACGGTAACAGCGGCAGGAGGTCCAGCGGGCAGTAGGCCTGCTGACGTATTATAGGTGCGAGACAAGTCCAAAAAATGGTGGATAATAAATGGAGAGACGACGACGTCCAAAATATTATACGAACTAGGCACGGGACTACTCGCGTTAGCAAATGAAAATTGGGTTTCATAAAAAATAACATGGCGACTAATGATGATTTTATTAGATGATAAATCAAAATATTTGTAACCACGATGATTAGAGGGATAACCCAAAAACACACAAGGGGTAGAACGGGGCTGAAGTTTGTTAATTGTGATAGACGGAAATAGTTGATAACACAAGCACCCAAAGACCCTAAGATGTGAATACGAAGGAGCCTTATTAAATAAGATTTGAAGAGGGGACGAATATGTAAATCCTTTGGTAGGAAGTATGGTAAGAAGATATGTAGCCATTTGTAGAGCATGATGCCAAAATGAAGGGGGCACGAAAGCATGGACCAATAAAGTTCGGACAATATTATTAATTGTACGAATTTTGCGTTCTGCTGTCCCATTTTGTGAGGATGTATGAGGACAAGAGAAACGAAAATTTTATTCCATTAGTACCACAAAAATTTTGAAACAATCCATTATCATATTCTTTGCCATTATCACATTGGATATTTTTTATTTCCCATTCGAACTGGGTTCGGATGCATGCTCTAAATTTTAAAAAGGTGGAAAACACTTGAGATTTTTTTGCTAACAGAAAAGTCCATAAAAATTAGAATAATCATCCGAAAAGAGAACATAATAACGATGGCCCAAAGAACTGAGAACATGAGATGTCCATAAATCACTATGAATAATATCAAATGGCATTAAAATACGAGAAGTAGAGTCTATAAATGGTAATCTAATAAGTTTTCCTAGAGGACAAGATTATCAAATTGGAGTACTACGCGTACCCTTACAAGAAATAAAATTATTTTATGTAAGGAAGAAACAATAGACAACTCAAGGTGACCCAAACGTGCATGCCATAAGGAAGGAGCGAGAGTTGCAAAAGTAGATGACAAGGCTTGACTCGAGAGACCGGATGTGGGCGTTATAGGATAAAGAACCCCCCCCCCCCTATTATCACATCTCATGAGAGGAATCCCCGTTTTGAAATCCTTTACAGAAAACCCAAAAGGATCAAAATCAACAGAAACCCAATTATCAGTGGTGAATTTACGGACAGACACCAAATTTTTAATTAAGTTAGGGGCATGAAGGGCATTTTTTAAGACAAGAGGTGGATGAGGGGGAGACAAAGTTTTAAGACCGTAACCACGAATTGTAATTGAATTGCCATTATCAATAATTATGCCACGATTGTTGCTCAAATTGGAATAAGACGAGAGAGTACCATGGTCGGACGTCATGTGAGTAGTGTCGCCGGTGTCCATGTACCAATTTGTGTCCTTGGGATTTAATCCAAGTGTGTGCATTGCGGGTTCAATGTCGGTAGGGGTGGGACCCACTGCATGGTGGGCCTGCGAAGGCCGAGGTCCAAGCACACCCATTTGTTGCCCCGACCTAGAAACCCGTCGGGGACTGAACTGCTGGGTCGAGAAACTGCCCCGGTTGGGATATTGGGCCTAGTTTCCCGGTAAAGGTGATGGCGGGTAATAGGGGGCAATGGGCCAAGAATTGCCAACCCAGTTCCAAGGCCACGGACCCCAGGGCTGTGGCTAGTGGGTTTGCAGCCCATTGCCCCAAGGCCCACCCCCGTTATTCACACCTCAGTTTCCGCCATTATTTTTCCGATTATTTTTATGACTTTTACTATATTTGCCACCACCGTTGTTGCGATTCGGGCATGAATTTTTGGAAAACGACGGAGTAGTGTCCGATGCGGTCATCATGACGACTGTGGTCGCACTAGTAGCCGCCTTTTTTGCCAAGCTGACTTCTTTCAAGGTAAGCATGGACTGGGCTTGATAGAACTGTGAGGGAGGATCACTTTGATGAATGAGAGTTCCAACTCCACTATAAGCCTCGGATAGGCCAGCAACCAGCTGGAGAACAAGATGATTATTGCCAACGGGCGCACCAACGTTGCGGAGTTGATCCGCCAACTCTTTCAGCCTTTTGCAATAGGCTGAGACGTTCGTAAAATCCATTATGTGAACATGAGAAAATTCTTGCTCAAGAGTAACAACCCGAGTATTTTTGTTATCTTGGAATATGTTACGCATCCTATTCCAAGCGTCCATTTCCGTAGCATCGGTATCAATGATCATTCGTAGAAGGTCGGTAGAAATAGTGGAATAAATCCACTAGAGAACCGTAGCATCAAGTGTTGTCCACAACGTAGGACTCATCTCGGGTTCAAGCACCTCCTATGCGCCAGTAGTCGAGGGAATGATGTGATGAAGGACTTGATGAGAGCGTGCGTGAATTTTAAACAATTCCGCTCACATCGTATATTGGACGTTTTCCATTGCAAGAACAATAGAGATGTGGTTCCTGATGTTGAAAACTGTAAGGGCATGATGAAACATTTTCTTCGATGTAGACATGACGGAAGAACAACAGGAGAAGTAGAGATTAGGAAGAAAATTTCGGGAAAGAAGGAGAAATTTTGGTATGGGAGGAGGATTTTCCGGCGAGCAAAAGCTGAGAAGAAGTCTCGGAATTCAAGCCAAATACGCGGAAGAGTGTAAGGTTTTTGTGAGACCTAGACTTCTGATGAAAGAAATAATCTCTTGATTATTTTCATTAATGAAAGATTATATATACAATTTACAATTTTTTATAATAGGAAAATCATATTCCTATTCTACTCCTAAAACTTTATTCTACTTGTAAAATAACTATACAATTATGGTAAGTGTACAATTCTAATTACAACAAAACATCACCTAAAATAGGCCACTAAACCATGATATACACGGTATGTATACACCGTGTATATCACGGGTTTAACAACCCAATTTGTACTAAGTCAGCCCGTGATATACACGGTCTATTCCGTGTATATCACGGGTATCTATCACTAACGACAAAAATATTAATGGTTTGAAGTCTAAGGAACACAAAATTAAATAATTTTGGATTGTACAATGGTAAATTTTGAACTTTCTTTCTTTATAGAATGATGGTATATATCGAGTATGATGGTCGTTCCTCAATATAACTCAATGGATTAGTATTATGTATTCAGTTATTTTTAAAGGTAGGCTATAAATGATTGTTATGCTCTCTGATCCCTCTCGTGAAATTCTATAATTGAAACGTAAAACATTGAAGTTATAGAGATACCACATTGAAGTACATCAACTGTTAAACAAGGTATATACCTGTGATATACACTTGGGTGATATACACTTGGTATACATAGTGTATATCACGGGTAATTAAGGACTGTCACGGATCGAGCATCGCCACTGATCGGGCACTCACACTGATCGGGCCATCGCCCATCTTGGGTTTGGCCTGCTTCAGCCCATCACGGGCAGAGGTGTATTGATGTATATTAGGTAAGTATATTGATGTATATTGTAATGTAAAGGTTACCTTAAGTAGACTTGTACACTTACCATAAATTGTATATTTAGTATCCAAGTATAATAAGGATTTAGGAGTAGAATAGGAATATGATTCTCCTATTATGGAAATATGTAAAGTGTATATATAGTCTTTCAATTAATGAAAATAATCAAGGAGATTATTTCTTTCATGATATCAAAACTCTAGGTCAAACAAAAATTTTCTCTCCCAATATTTTTTTTGCTCCTTACGGCCGAGACCCCCCCTCGGATTTACCAAATTCTTCTTCCGCTCTCAAAATCTCTCATACTAATCCCTCTTTCACCTCGTGTTCTTTCTTTATGTCTACGTCAAAGAACACGTTTCACCCCGCCTTTGTTGTTTCTAACATCAAGAATCATATCCCGTTAATTCTTGAGATAGAAAACGTCCAATACGCGACGTGGGCCGAGTTGTTCAAAATTCACGCTCGTTCGCATCAAGTCATCCATCACATAATCCCCGCGGCTCCTGATGATACAGAAGTGCCTAAACGCGAGGATGATCCTAAGTTATGGACAACACTTGATGTCACTGTCCTTCAGTGGATTTATTATACTATCTCCACCGACCTATTGCAGAATATTATTGAGCCAGACGCTACGGCGATGGTCGTGACGGGATAGGATCAAGGTGACATATTCCAGGATAATCAAAATTCCAGAGTTGTTACTCTTGAACAGGATTTTTCCCAAGTCAACATGGAAAATTTCCCGAACGTTTCAACATATTGCAAAAGGTTGAAGGAATTGGTGGACCAACTCCACAACGTTGATGCGCCAGTTAATGAAGATCGTTTTGTTTTACAGATGGTTGCTGGCCTATCCGAGGCCTATAGTGGCATTGGAACTCTTCTTCGTCAAAGTAATCCTCTTCTGAGGTTCTATCAAGCCCGATCCATGCTTACCTTGGAAGAAGCCGGTTTGGCTAAAAAGGCGGCTACTAATGCTAGTCCCGTGGTCATGATGACTTCCTCCCCTAGTCCTCAAAATTTTGGTAACAATTTGAACCAAAACCGATCCCACGAGTCTCAGCCTTGGGCCTCTGGGTCGTGGGCTTGGACCAGTGAACAGTGGGCCTATGACCCATATCCACCACAAGTTCCAGCGTTTGGCCAGTGGGCTTTCCAGCAGCCCCAACGGCCCACTGTTCACTGGTCCATCAGTCACGGCCCAGGACAGTCCAGGTCTGGAATTCTTGGGCCTCGGCCTCCGCAAGCTCACCATGCAGCAGGCCCCACTCAGACCGATATCGAGGCCGCGATGCACACATTGGGTTTGACTCAATCGGACCCAAATTGGTATATGGACACCGGTGCCACTACCCACATGACATCCGATTCAGGTACTCTCTCATCTTATTCCAATTTGAGCAACCCTCACGGTATAATTGTTGGTAATGGTAATTCTATTCCAATTCGGGGTTATGGTCATAAAACATTATCTCCCCATCATCCCCCTCTTATCTTGAAAAATACCCTACACGCCCCCAAATTGATTAAAAACTTAGTCTTTGCCCGTAAATTCACTACTGACAATTCCGTTTCTATTGAATTTGATCCTTTTGGTTTCTCTGTGAAGGATTTCAAGACGGGGAGTCCTCTCATGAGGTATGATAGTAGGGGAGATCCTTATCCTATCACACCCAGTCCCGGTCCATCGAGGCAAGCCCTGTCATTAGATTTTGCAGCCATCTCTCCTTCCTTATGGCATGCTCGTCTTGGTTATCCGGGGTCCTCTATTTTGTCAGCTTTAGATAAAAATAGTTTTATTTCATGTAAGGGTACGAGTCATACTCCAATTTGTCAATCTTGTTCTTTAGGAAAAAATGTTAAGTTGCCATTTGTAGACTCCAATTCTCATACTTCAATGCCATTTGATATTATTCATAGCGACTTATGGACGTCTGTTGTTCTAAGTTCGTTGGGACATCGGTATTATGTTCTATTTTTGGATGATTATTCTAAATTTTGTGGAATTTTCCAATTGAAAATAAATCTCAAGTGTTTTCCGTCTTCGTAAAATTTAGAGCATTCATTAGAACCCAATTCGGAAGAGAAATAAAAAATATTCAGTGTAATAATGGAAAAGAGTATGACAATAGGGTGTTTCAGAAACTCTTTGCTAATAATGGGATCAATTTTTGTTTTTCTTGTCCTCATACATCTTCACAAAATGGGAAAGCCGAACGCAAAATTCGTTCCATAAATAACATTTTCCGCACTCTCTTAATTCATGCTTCCATACCCCCATATTTTTGGCATCATGCTCTTCAAATGGCCACATATCTCCTAAACATAATTTCTTCCAAAGGTCTGACATATTCTTCCCCCCTCCAAATTTTATATAATAAGAATCCTCCAAATTTTGTGTTTTTGGGTTATCCGTCTAATCATCGTGGTTACAAATGCTTTGATTTATCCTCCAAGAAAATTATCATTAATCGCCATGTAATTTTCTATGAAACTCAATTTCCCTTTACTAAAGTTCATACTACCGAGTCTAGTTCGTATAATTTTTTGGATGATGGTATATCCCCGTATATTACTCACCATTTTTCGGACATATCCCGCATCCAAAATTCTCCAACGGGGCCACTGCCCACTGGCCCCACTGTTCCGTCGGAAGTTCCCGTCACTGGATCAGTTCTAGCGATTGGGCTAGTCCACTCACTCGAACTGGTCGATTCTCGCTCGATTTGCCGATTTGGGCCAAGAGCCCATTGCTGTGGCCACCCATCCCGAGCCCAAACAATTCCCAAAATCCGTCCACTTCTTCCTCGAGTCATAAACCAGTCACTCGTAGTCAACGCGATGTTTTTACACCAAAAAGACATTTTAATTTACATTCGAATGTCTCTAAATCCCCCTTGTCCCGTAATCCTATGTATGCCTTAAACGATCCGAATAGGAAAATTGCTATGACTGATGAATATAATGCTCTTATTGATAATAAAATGTGGGAGTTGGTGCTCCGTCTATCTGGTATTAATGTTATCAGGTCTATGTGGATTTTTGCTCATAAGGAGAATTCAGATGGTTCATTTGCTCGACATAAGGCGCAACTTGTGGGTGATGGTAAGACTCAACAGGTTGGGATAGATTGTGGAGAGACGTTTAGTCCGGTAGTCAAGTCGGCTATCATTCGCACGGTGCTTAGCTTGGCTGTTTCGAAGGCATGGCCTATTCATCAGTTGGATGTCAAGAATGCTTTCTTACATGGTGATCTCAAGGAAACAGTATATATGCATCAGCCGTTGGGGTTCAGGGATCCCAATCATCCTCATCATGTCTGTTTGTTGAAGAAGTCCTTATATGAGCTTAAGCAATCACCACGGGCCTGGTATACAAGGTTTGCTGATTATGTTTTGACTATTGGGTTCACTCACAGCAGGTCAGATAATTCCTTGTTCATCTACCATCGTGGTTCGTCCTTGGCCTACATTCTGTTGTATGTGGATGATATCATTTTGACTGCCTCTTTCGATGCCTTACGCTAGTCTATCATTACCATGCTCAGCTCTGAGTATGCTATGAAAGACTTAGGGCATTTGAGTTACTTTTTGGGAATTGCCGTCAAGCGTCATTCAGATGGTTTGTTTTTGTCTCAATGAAAGTATGCAACTGAGATCATCGAGAGGGTCGGGATGTCATCTTGTAAGTCCACTTCCACTCCAGTTGATACTAAGCCCAAGTTTAGTGTCGCGGCCGGCGTCCCTTACGAGGATCCGACCCACTATCGCAGTCTTGCAGGGGCCCTTCAGTATCTTACCTTTACCAGACCGAATATTACATATGATGTCCAGCAGGTGTGTTTATTCATGGATGATCCCAGAATTGAACACATGAATGCACCCAAACGCATCATTCAGTATATTCAGGGTACACTGGACTATGGGTTGCATTTGTATCCTTCATCGACATCCACACTTGTCTCATACACATATGCTGATTGGGGTGGGTGTCCAGACACCAGACGGTTTACGTCGGGCTACTGTATGTTTCTTGGCAACAACTTGGTCTCCTGGTCTGCAAAGCGTTAGACGACTTTATCCCGCTCAAGTGCCGATGTTGAATATCGAGGGGTGGCCAATGTGGTCTCAGAATCATGTTGGTTACGTAATTTGCTTTTAGAGCTACATTGTCCAATTCAAAAGGCAACCTTGGTTTATTGCGATAATGTTAGTGTCATTTACCTTTCGGGTAATCCGATTCAGCACCAACGCACTAAACATATCAAGATGGACATTCACTTTGTCCGTGAAAAGGTTGCTCGGGGTCAGGTACGCGTCTGTCATGTCCCGTTAAGATATCAGATTGCAGACATCTTTACAAAGAGTCTTCCCTCAGTCCTTTTTGAAGATTTTAGGGATAGTCTCAGCGTTCGAAGACCGCCCGCTATGACTGCGGGGGTGTGTTAAACAAGGTGTATACCCGTGATATACACTTGGTATACATAGTGTATATCACGGGTAATTAAGGAGTGTCACGGACTGGGCACTGTCACAGGCTGGGCTACTGGCCCATCTCGGGTTTGGCCTGCTTCAGCCCATCACGGGCAGAGGTGTATTGATGTATATTAGGTAAGTATATTGATGTATATTGTAGTGTAAATGTTACCTTAAATAGACTTGTACACTTACCATAAATTGTATATTTAGTATCTAAGTAGAATAAGAATAGAATTTTTCTATTATAAAAATATGTAAAGTGTATAAATAGACTTTCAATTAATGAAAATAATAAAGGGGATTATTTCTTTTATCAACGATAAACAAGTATGAGAATTTTGATATAGCTAAAGTAAAGTGGCATGCTTGTCAAAAGGAGGCACACCCATGTAATTGGCCAAAAGTTTTGTCATCCAAACTGTTTTTCTTGTTTGATTCAATTCTTTCACTTACCAAATTGGCCAATCACTTTGGGTTCCAGAGTTAGCAAAAATAATTTCTAGAAATCTCCTGTTCTTTTCACGCTTCCCCCAGTCGGATCACTCCTAAAATAATAGGAATCAGCGAGGAATAGATTTTGTAGCTAAATAATAAAATTTATTGTTAGTCTTATTTAGTGACAGATTCTTAAAAATAATTGTTTACGAATAATTTCGCAGTTTTATAACTTGTTTTTTTTTAGTGGATGACGATTTATCATTTTACTCATCTGATAGAGTTGATGTTATTTCTCCAAAATCTGTGTACCCAACATCACATGGTATACGACTATACTGTAATTATTTTGATGGTATACATGTGTTAAATGATATATTCTTTACAGATTGTAGTATAAAAACTACATTCATTACAGTATATTGTTTACTGATTACAATATACATTATACTAATTTTTAAATGACATCCAATTTCTAAGTGGAACATTATCAGTATATTACATAACTCAGTATACTAAAGTATGTTAGTAGAATATTGTACTTTAATAGTACATTCATTTTAAATGTTAGTATATTGTTAAGTTTTAATTGGAATATTAACATACTTTAATAGTGTATTGTAATTATTCTAGCATATATTGGTTTAATATTAGATTTCAACTTGAATATACTAATATACTTTAATAGTATATATAGTATATAGTCATTTTTTTTATGTTGGTATATATAATATTAGTTCAACTTAAATATGTGTTATGACTAATGCTCAATAATAACATGCATATAATCGAAAACATAATACAGATTCACACAAGACTTGCGATAATATTTATGATAGCTATGCTTCCGACTTCAGAAAAAATAGAGAAAATTCCGAAAATGCACTTACTGCCCTGTACAGTTCGCTGCATGCAATGATGTGTGTGAGGCCTTTTAATTTTTGGGTTCATTTGTGGCACCCTTCTTTCTCTGACTATACCCCCCCCCCCCCCAATTTGTTTATTTTTGGTTTTTTTATATAACTATTTAATAATCACTTATCCTACTATTTATGTTTGTATCGCATTAAATTTGAAACCTCTGACTAATGACGGAGGATTTCATCCATTCCACTACATTTCTGAGTGCTAATTGATTTCGCGTAATTTCTATCAAAAGTCAAAACACCTATTAGTGGTTTTATTTTCGTAGATGACTTGAAAATGTTTTGACCAAATTACCTTGGGCATTTATGCATATTTTAGAGAGGTGTTTTTTTCTTGACAATTTTAGAGGTTTTCACTCAAGTGATTAAACAATAAGAGATGTCCACAATATTGATACAACACTTTGCGCGTTAATCTTATGATTAGGGGGAGTTCGAAACTTATTTATCTCATTAAACAAGTTAAAAAGAACAATGAGAAAGGAGGAGTCATGTGAAATGAAAAGACGAAAAAGAGCACTTTATTAAAATGAAATGAAAAAATAAAGGTATACATAAGAGAACAAATATGCTAATGTGAACCCCTAAATATGAAAGCGTGGCCCACATGGGAAAGGCGAAAAAAAGAGCAATGTCAAAGGAAGTCATGTGCCCGCAGACCCCCCCCCCCCCCTTTCTAAATTGAAAAAAAGGAACAGTTGGGGTGTTCTGCCGCCGTACCAAAGTCCTACATGTCACATTTATTGGTTCTCTCGATAATACAACTTTGGGAATCTAAGTACCATAGTTTCTAAAAACAACTACTCATATGAAATTGCTCAAACAAGAATTATTCACTTTTTTTTAATTTCTTTTTTGTTTTTTTTAAAAGACAGTATTTAGTTATGAAAATTTTAAAAATTAACAAAATCTTATTTTTTACTTTTTTCATAATCAAAATCTTGTTGAAAGTATATTTTAATAATAAAATATTATTTATAAAAATTATGATCAAACATAACTCCAACTCCAACTCTAACTTTAAAAATTCAAAAAAATATAAAAAAAAATTGATTTCTATAGCCAAACGCCTAGTAAATAAATTATCATAGGGGTAATATAATCCATTTTTTCATTTTTCATCTTTTCTTGCTTTCAAGATGGTAGGTTTTGAAATGCAATATCCTTTTCTTTTGGGTGGGAGACATGAAATACAGTTCTAAGCTTTAGAAAGTATGACGCGTTAATGTTAAAATCTTTAAGAAATTTTCCGTAGTTAAACATCTTTTTGAAACACATATCATAATTGTAAGAATATTTTTTTCAATATTATTCTTTCGTGGTAATTATATAATAAGTAGAGTCACATCTTAGACTATAATTAAGTTACTAATAAGATATAATTAGACTAATATCATGTCATCTAATCTATACACTTTAATGCTAATTTACCTACCATTTACATATGATTCTAAAATCAATTATAATAATTACTAATTATAATATTAATTACTAATTATTCTATCATTTCCCCGCAGTCGAAGCGGGAGACAAGCGTATGCTGAGACTGTTCCAAAAATCTTCAAATAATACCAGCGGAAGACCTTTAGTAAAAATATCTGCAATCTGATAGCTCGACGGGACATGTAAGACACGCACTTGTCCGCGTGAGACCTTTTCACGAACAAAGTGGATATCAAGCTCAATATGTTTAGTGCGGTGGTGATTGACCAGATTCCCAGAGAGATAAATAGCTCTAACATTGTCACAGTACATCAATGTGGCCTTCGGAATCGGGCACTGGAGTTCTAGAATAAGATTCCGAAGCCAACAAGATTCAAACACAACATTGGCAACACCTCTGTATTCTGCTTCGGCACTGGATCTGGACAACGTTGGTTGCCGTTTTGAGGACCAAGATACCAAGTTATCACCAAGAAATATACCATAACCAGAAGTGAAGCGTCGTGTCCGGACATCCTCCCCAGTCGACATCCATATAGGAGACAAGTGTAGATGTCGACGATGTATATAAATGTAAGTCATACTCTAGAGTACCCTGAATATAACACACAATGTGTTTGAGAGCATGCATATGATCATCCATCGAATTATGCATGAATAGACACACATGTTGCACAGCATAAGAAATATCGGGTCTGGTGAATGTAAGTTACTGCAGGGCCCCTGCCAGGCTGCGGTAAAGTGTCGGATTGGCAAATGGCTTGCCAGATGATGCACTCAATTTGGGTTTAGTATCTACCGAACTAGCCGACAATTTACGGGAGGACATGCCAGAACGTTCAACAATCTCAGTTGCGTACTTCTTTTGGGATAAAAATAAACCACATACATGACGTGCCACAACTATTCCTAGAAAGTACTATGTAGTGGCCCTAGATCTTTCATAGCAAATTCAAAGCCAAGCTGTGACATGATGGACTTGCAAAGAGCATCTGATGAGGCGGTTAATATAATATCATCCACATATAAGAGAAGATAAGCAATATTATTACCCTGACGGTAGATAAACAGAGAGTGATCGGAATGACTGTTGGAAAACCCAATATGTGAAATGAAATCCGCAAACCGCTTGTACCAAGCCCGGGGGCTTGTTTTAGCCCATATATTGATTTCTTTAGCGGACACATATGATTGGGATATTTGGAGTCCTTGTATCCTAAAGGCTGGTGCATGTACACTGTTTTATTTAGCTGGCCATGAAGGAAGACATTTTTGACATCTAACTGATGAAGTGGTCATGCCTCCGAGAGAGCCAAACTAAGAATTGTTCTGATAGTTGCTGGTTTAACCATCTGACTGAACGTCTCACCGCAATTCACACCAACCTGTTGTGTCTTCCCATCACCTACAAGACGGGCTTTATGCCGCTCAAAATTATCATCAGATTTTCTTTGTGACTGAAAATCCACACAGACCGAATTATATTAGCATTAGGAGGACGAGGTACTAATTCCCACGTCCTATTTTTAATAAGAGCATTAAATTCATCATCCATAGCCATTTTTCAATTGGCGCATGAAGAGCAGACACATGATTATGAGGTAATGGTGGTTTTGAGACTCGGGTTTTTAGGTTATATTTGGTGTTGAGTTTGACAACCTAGATGTAAAGGGGCGTAAGCACTTCTACTTCTAAGCAATTAGAAGAGCGCAAAATTGGACCTCCCACAAATATATGGATCTGGGATTGATTGTGGAACCGAGATACCTTGTTGACTACGGGTGATGGGACGTTGGGCCGAATTTTGGACGGGTGGGGCTGCACTGCCTGGCAGTTGGTGGTGAACTGGGCGGTGGCCCAAGCCACTGCCAGGCAGTTGGACTAGGGGAAACGGTACAGTGGGGAGATGTGGGCTTTGAACAGGAGGCCCAGTCCGATGGGCAGTGTTGTGTCGCGGCTAGGCCACTATTTCGGGGCCCAAGTTTCCCAAATTGTTAGGGCTAACCGAAACAGTGGGTTCGGTTGGGGACGAGAAAAGTTGGGACAAATACGAGGGCAGGCCATCGTCAAGGAAATCATAGGTAGGGGGTCCGGACTCGTGCATTTTGGTAAATGGGAAATTTGTTTCATCGAAAATTACGTGACGACTCACAATTATGTTACTGGAGGAGAGGTCGTAACATTTGTAACCTCGATAATTAGAGGGATATCCCAAGAAAACGCAAAGAGTAGAATGAGGTTGAAGTTTGGTGATTGTGGTGGATGGAAAAAGAGGATCACATAAGCACCCGAATACCCATAAATGAGAATAAGATGGGTCCCGTAAGTAGAGGATTTTTAGCAGAGCTTGATAGGAAAAGTTTTTGTGCGGAAGTATGTTCAATAAATATGTGGTAATTTGTAGTGCATGATACCAAAACGAAGTGGGTAATGATGCATGGGCAAGGGATGTTCGAACAATGCTATTGATGGTTTGTATTTTTTGTTCCGCCATCCCGTTTTGTGAGGATGTGTGGGGACATGAAATGCGAAAGTTTAAACCATCAGAGTTGCAAAAACCCAAAAATGCCTATTATCAAACTCCCTACCATTATCACATTGAATATTTTTGATATCCCATTCAAATTGGTTTCAGATGAATGCTTTAAAATTGAGAAATGTGGAAAAACTTATTATTTTCTAGACAAGGGAAACTTCCACAAAAAATTAGAGTAATCATCTAACAAGAGCAAATAATATCTATGGCCCGAACAGTTCAAAGCGGGTGATGTCCAAATATCACAATGGATAATATCAAAAGGCATAAGTGTGCATGAATTAGATGAAATAAATGACAATTAAACATGTTTACCAAGTGGACATGAACGACACTTATTCGAAGTACGTGTTTGAGTACATGAAATAAAATTATTTTGTTTGAGGGAGGCTAAACCAGGTGCTCCCGAATGACCCAAATGTTCATGCCATAACGAAGTTGCGAAAGCTGTAAAAGTGGATGGTAACTTGGATCGTTAAATGGGTGATGTAATTGGATAGAGCTCTCCTTGACTATCACATCTCATTAGAAGTGTCCCCGTCTGAAAATCCTTCACAGAAAATCCAAAAGAGTCAAAAGCAACAGAGACCCAATTATCAGTAGTAAACTTTCTAACAGATACCAAGTTTTTAATTAATTGTGAAGAATGAAGAACATTCTTTAAGGTTAGTGGTGGGTTTGGTGAAGACAATTTAGTAGAAACATAACCTCGAATTAGAATAGAATGACCATTTTTGACAATTATACCATTATTTTTGCTCAAATTAAAATAGGACAAGAGATTACCCTGGGAGGACGTCATATGAGACGTCGCTTCGGAGTCCATATACCAATTCGCGTCGGGCGGATTAAGTCCAAGAGAGTGCATGACAGACTCAATATTAGTTGGGCTAGCCACTGCCGAGTGGGCCTCCTGCCACTGGGTCGGCACTGGCCCAAAGCTGCCTGTTCCGCTACTGTTTCTCAGCCCAAAGAAATTTAGCCCAAAGACCCATTGTGTGGACTGCCAGAGCCTTGGCCAGAAGGCCTTGGACTGGGCCCAGCCTAGTTACCCGTCGGGAATGGGCAGGGTTGCACAACTCAAGGCCACTACCAGACCCATTGGGCTGGTCCGTCGCGGGGCTTCCACTGCTGTCCGCCGGTACCGTTGTTCCTGCCGACGTGTCCTCCGCCACCGGAATTTTGGTGCCCTCAACTTTTGTTATTTTCGTGATTTTCACCCTAATTTTTACCACCATTTCATCATTTTTGTCCCCGGTTTTGTTGTATAGGTTCAAAATTGGTAGTAGCTTCATTGGTTGGGGTGACAATCATGGCGGAATTTGAGACGGTTGCGGCTTTTTTGGCGAAACTCGCCTCTTTAAGAATAAGCATTGAACGGCCTTGGTAAAAAAGTGGTAGAGGATTACTTTGTCGGATGAGCGTTCCCACGCCACTATACGCGTCGTAAGGCCAGCAACCAATTGTAGAACCAATCGATTGTTGGTAACCGACGAACCAATATTCTTGAGTTGATCCGATAAAACTTTGAGGCGTTGACAATACGCTGACGCATTCGGAAAATCCGCCATGTCGGTGGTGGAGAATTCTTGCTCCAACGTGACGGCTCGGGAATTTTTGTTGTCTTGAAAAATATCCCGCAAGCGATTTCAGGCCTCCATCGCCGTAGAATCGGGTTCCATTATTGTGTGTAACAAATCACTAGAGATAGTTGCATAAATCCACGAGAGAACTGTCGCATCAAGAGTTTCCCAAAGTTCTTTTTCATCATCGGTGTTTAACACCTTTTCTTTGCCTTTTTTCGGTGGGATTATGTGATGAATAACCCGGTGGGAACGGCAACAAATTTTAAATAGCTCTTCCGAAGTTGCATAATGTACATTTTGCATCGCGTTTTGATTTTAGAGATGGCAAGAGCGGGATGAAATGTGAATTTAGAGTCACACATTGTTGACCGAAAAATGAAAAGAATAATGGAAAAAAGAGAAAAAAAATAAAGAGAGGTGGTGGTCGGCCGGTTATGATGGAGTAAGGGTGGCCGAATTTTGGAGAAAAAAATTATTTAGGGTAAGATCTTTTCCCTAATCTTCTGATACCAGGTAAGAATATTCTCCTCAATATTATTCTTCCACAAATGTGGTAATTATACAACAAGTAGAGCCACATCTTAGGCTATAATTAGGCTACTAATAAGATATGATTAGGCTAATATCATGTCATCTAGTCTATACATTTTAATGGTAATTTACCTACCATTTATATATGATTCTAAAATCAATTATAATAATTACTAATTACAACATTAATTACTAATTATTCTATCAATAATCTTGTAACTATTATCTCCAATCTTGAGTGAATTTCTTTCTATTAACCTTCTCCAATTGAATGAAAAACATCTTTTGTGGGTCTATAGAAAGACTTCTCTACCTCACGAAGATAGGAGTAAGATTTGTGTACATCCTATTCTTCTCTCATTTTTTTTGATTTAAATAATAAAAATGGAAGAAAAATTACTAGAGATGTGCTTTTATTTATTTACCATGTTGCACTCTTTTGTGCGCTTGATCGCGGATACAAAAATGAAAAGTCAAATGATGCATGCGTAAGAGGTTTTTAGACTTGAGCCCATGAAACCGTCGTATTTCTTTGTACTAATTTATGTACTCTTTACTGTAGGGATAGAGAAAGTATGTTAGAGGGTGTTTGAATTTATTTTTTTAAAAGTGATTTATAAGCGAAAAGTTAAAAGTGGTTTTACTTAATTTTTTATTTATTTATATATTTTTTTAATCTAAAAATAAGTGCTTAAAAATATATTTATCTTTCTCAAACACTTCAAAAAATATAAAAGAGGTTAAAGACAAATAAACATTTAAAATAAAACAATTTAAACACCCTCTTATTCCCCTCTTCTCAGGACTGATTTTGATAGAGCAATAAACAAAAATATAAGAAGATAAATAACGCGTTTTTGAGATTTAGAGAGCAAGGAGGCATCAGCAAGACAGGAGAAACAGCTGTTTTCCTAAAGCTCTTATCCTATATGTTAAATCTTACTGCTCCATTGTGCGTCTTTTGTTTTGTCCTTCTTGGCATGAATTGAGGTAAGTTCGGGTAAAATAGACTTTTGTGGTTAATTTTTTTCTCAATTCCATGCATAGTGAGAGCTTAATGTATCGGGATGTCATTTTTAATTACCACTAGCTTCTTTCTTTATTTATAATTTTAATATGAATTTTAATAGAATTAATAAAAAATATGAGATAATTGCAGCCATAGCACCTTAAGTTTTCAATAATTGCACAATTCCGCTATGCTATTAGAATTCGTGAAAAAAATCAACACTTTGAAATTGACACGAGATTAAAAACCAGTGATCAGCAAATTAACACCTAAAATAAAATAAAATAAAATAAAATGAAATAAAATGAAATAAATATATATCAATAATAAAATATACTATCTCTGATCCAATTTATGTGATACTTTTTGTTTTTCAAGAGTCAAATTTACTAAATTTTGAAGCTAAATTGGATTAGATTAACTCAATATTTTAAGATAAAATATTATATAATTGAAAACTACATAAAAAGTACTAACTTTTCTCATATCAATTTGGTGAAAAGATACATCTTAATTAAATGTTGGTCAAAGTTAACCCTTTGAATCTGGAGAAGTGATTTGGAACAAAGGGAGTAATAAGTTTCACATTTTTCATAGGCCACTTGGATTAATGAGAAAGTTTTGCTATGAGTTGCAAATACAAGGAAAAGTTTCAAGGGTACAAGTGAAATTATAATATGTATGCTAAGCATATTATATTCCTAAGCCCCTCTCATCTCTTTCTGATTACACCTCCTTCCTGCAGAATCCTGGAAGCTGCTAATGACAGAATCCTATGTTTCTCTCTCTCTCTCTCTAACTCTAACACTGAATTATCATATGCACAGAATATATAGATGCAAGATATGATGACGAGATCTCTTGATTAAGACATGTCATTTCCATAATAAGGCTCTTACTTAATGACATTTTTGCCCATCAAAGGATCAGTAATCCTCATTTCTTATTGGTTTACCGTATTTCGTTGAATTAGTGTACTGTAAAGAGGTTATCATAATTTGAACATTTGAATGTCTAGGTACTATTCTGAAAATGTTGGATATATTTTTTTCCTAAGTTTTTGAGAAACTAATAAAAGTTTTACAATAATATAAAATTGTATACTCTAAAATTTATCACTTAATATATGAAGTTGTTTATTAAGTAATCACGGTAAATTAACATAGTTTGTTGGATGCGCTGTCCCCAAGTAATTTTTTCCCTGTGTATGGTAGTACTGTTCAATTCTATGAATTTATATACATAAAATTAATTTCGGACACCAATCTTTTTTGTTGTTGGGGAGTGTGAAAAAATTGTTGATAAGATAAAGGTAATAAAATCAGTTCTCCCCTTCTCGTCATATTTAGGGTTATGCAATATCCTCATATTGTGATAACATTTTCCAAAATAACATAATAAGAGTTCAACCTAATTAGTGTGATGAAATAATTAAATACTAGTATTTCCCTTTGTAACTATGTAGTGCATTCATACTACATTAAATAAAGTATAAAAAGGATTCAGAAAAAAATAAAAATTAGAAATCACTTTCTTGATGTCAATATAACAGGGACGATCGATAACTTGTGGTTCAAGTCAAGTAGTCCAGAAAAGATAGCAGCGTAGTTCCTTTTAGGCTCTTTGCTGGTCTGCAAATGGTGCATATGGGTTTCCAGACTGCCAAAGTATTTGTCTTTTATCTCCTCCTCACACACTCACCTTTCTAGAATTTTTTTGAAACTTCTATTTCTAATTTTTGTTTTTTACTAGAATTGTTTTTTCAAGTCTAGAAGCTCTAAAGAGTCTTCCAAACGGCATCTAGATAGAAAAAAAGAAGGGTAAATTTCATCTTTTTTAGCATTAAATGTTCTCTAAAAAAGAAAAACAAATTTCTCAAAATATAGAATGGGACAGGAGCATATATGAATATGATAGATTGACATAGTCTTGATACGTGAAAAAAAATGTTTTGAATATTCTGCTAAATCAAAAAAGTGAACACTGGTGTAAATAAGTAGGACAGAGGGAGCTAGTGTGTCTGTTTTTGCTTATAGACTAGAACGTATTCTTTTGGATTCAAAAATATGAAATAATATTTGGAGACTATTTCAAATAAGTATTTGTTTATTATTTTAATTTTAAACTTAAAATATGAAATTGAAAAACAAGTTTTAAGAGTTTTTCCAATCTTCACTCACAAATATTCAAATGTATTTTTAATGTCCACCCATAATTTCAACTTTTATATTCTTTTTCATTTAACTTTAAATGTTATTTTTAATAAATATCAACCAATTCATGTTCATCTACCAAGGATGAGGAGGTTAAAAAAATATAAATGCAAAATCAATGTATTAATTTGTATCATGATAAGGACAATATTGTCATTCAGATGGAGAGTAAAAGGACATTTATCCAAGTTCTGCATTGGATTAAACTACTGGAAGTTATCTGTCCTCCACTCTGATGTTTACATATAGACATTACTCTCTTGACTAAAAGGATCTCCGCACTTCAAATTCAAACTCCCAAATATTGAGCGGTGAAATCTAATTCATCGCAATATTATGAAAATTTTATCCAAAGTATTCATAATGTAAGGGTATTTAGTGGATGATATTTTTAAAAATTTTGGGCTTGTATTATATTTACTCTAATTTTTGTTATATATATTTTGGGGCACTTTTCTTTTCTTGATATTAGAAAAAGAGAGAATTGTAAACACAAACTTCTTATTTTTGATAATAGTAAATTTGCAGCGGTAAATTGAACGTAGCTCTCACATTGAGAGTGAACCACTATAAATTTATGTATTATTTATTCTTTATTTATTTAATGTTTTCTTATTAGGTCGAATTTGATACTCAAATTCTAACCCCAACACCCCTCCCCACCCCCCACAAAACTCAGCACACCATCTATAAATAATCATCCCCTCCTCTGACTTCAACGTCACTTCATCAATATCCACCTCAAACACACACACACACAAAAAATCATCCAAGACAAATAAGCAAACAAAACAAGAAGAAAAAAGAAACTACACTTAAATCAATCTCTTGATTATTCTTTCAAGATTCAGTCAATGGTGAAGACAGAGCAAAAAACCCTATCAGAGCCAAACAAGACATTAATGTCATTATCCTCATCTTCATCAACATCAAGCAACAACAACAACATGAAGAATATGAAAAAGAATAAGTTCAAAGGAGTACGAATGAGAAGCTGGGGATCATGGGTATCCGAAATAAGAGCACCAAACCAAAAAACAAGAATATGGTTAGGCTCTTATTCTACCCCTGAAGCTGCTGCCCGTGCTTATGATGCTGCACTCTTATGCCTTAAAGGCCCCTCTGCTTCACCAAATCTCAACTTCCCTTTTAACTCTTCCTTTTACAATCATATTGATCACACTTCCACAGCTCTATCTCCTAAAGCCATCCAACGTGTCGCGGCCGCGGCAGCCGTGACCGCGGAAGGCGACAAAAATCAAAATATAGGGTTAGTGTCATCGTATGATGACAATAACCCTATTTTATCATCTGCATCGCCGCCATTTTCATCGACGTCTTCATCGCCGTTGAGTCATGTGGATCAGTTTGATGATGTTTGTCTATTACCAAATAATTATACTAGTACTACTGCTTTTGATCAAGAAGAGATAACAACTGTGTCAATGATTGAGCAATGGTACAACTTTGATTCACCGAAGTACAATGACATGCTGCACGGTACAGTTTTCTTTGATCCGCCTTCAATGGAAGACGTTTATTATGAAGAAGGATCTGCAGATATACCTTTATGGAGTTTTTGCTGATCGAAGATCTCAGTTGAATTATTAACCATATTTGTTAATTATTCTTTGAAAGAAAAAAAAGATTTTTTTTTTACAGGTGATGTCAAGTTATTTTTTCTTCAACAACATCACTGACAGTGTCTAATTATATTTACATTTATTATGGGGGAAAATAGGGACAGAGAGAGAAATCATATTTTCTGGACTCCCATGTGAGTTCCTAGAAATTCCTGTTATAGATATATTCTTTTATAGAAGTGTGTCATATGCTATATCATTTATTGTGTACTCCTAGTGTAATAAAAATAGTGGGAAAGTATTTATTTTACTTATATGATTTTTTGTCATTAGACTTTGACTAGCATGATTCAATTGAATTGTTCATTCATGATGGAATTATTATGTGACAATGTATTGATGTACTTGGGAAAGTGCATAGGTTAGTCATAAACTCTATTGCATAACAGATTAAGTATTGATTAACACATAATCATTATGTTTTTCAGTTCACTATTCGAACACTATCACAACACCAATATTTTCCTGAAGTTGGAAATTATTTGGATCAAATATGCTCGTTTTCTCCCAAATTAATATTTGTTCTATCCTGTCTTTTAAAACCAGTTTATCAATTATTCAAAACGTAATAATGTTAATAATTTCGTAATTTGAAGACAAAGAAAAACAAGATTTGGCATTTGTTCATGATTTTTTTAAAAAGAATCTTGAAAAGTGTTCTCCCTTCCAGTAATTCGTTGAAAACGTTTTTGATATTTACCTTCAAAATATTGAAAAGAAGTCTTTGAATTGACACAGAGGAACAAAAAATGTTAAAACATTTTTCATAGTGCTTAATTGGAACACACAGAAAAATAATTCAGTGCTTTTTTCAGCAATTGATAAGCAATCTGTTTTCCGCCAATCTTTTCAAAAGGTGTTTTTTAGTGTCATAAAAATAAACAAGTATCATTACATGTTTTACTATTAAGATTGTTAAAATTGAGAAATTATTTTAAATACAAGAAAGAGACGGTAGAAAAAAAAGAAATAATTCGTATTTATTGTTGACGGACTAATATTGATCCAAAAGAGAAAAAGGAAAAGGAAGAGATAGAAATGGAAAAGAAAAAAGAAAAGACACGGTGAAAATCAAAAGAAAAGAGGGAGCTTGTTTTTAATTTTAAAATATATGTGTTAAGTTAATGGTGGATAATTTGGTAAATATAAATTAATATAATGGTAAGAATGTTTTTTATCTTGAAAAACTTAAGTTTATACTTCTGTTTCTGAGAAAAGTAGAAATTTAGTTTCTTCCCAATAACAAAAAAATAATCTTATGTTATTTCTCAGAAACACTTTTGTTGTTGATAAAATACTTTAAATTTAAAAAAAATAATTTATCTTACAAAGAAGCTTGGTCAAATAAACTATAAAATTATTTTTCTTAAGTTTACTATCAGGGCAGGTAGAATTTACATATCAGTTTGCTTCATTTTACTGGCTTTCATAGATTTGGTTATATCTGAACTTTTATTTTGTCATAGACAAACTGTCACACACCTTTGTGTCTGTAAACGCGTTTCAAAACCACATTTTTCTTCTTTCTGTTTTATAATTCCCACAGTTTTGTGAAGCGTCTGTGATTGAGACATTATCGAATACTACTATATTAACTTCGGCACTTGAGAAATTAATTACTCTTACTAGGTCTGTTCATCGATCGGTTTGAATTGAGTTTAGTACATTTTGAATTATAATTTTAATTTTTGAATTTCGCAATATGTAATCCGAATTTGATTCAAATACATTCGGATTGGATCGGATTTTTTAAGTTCTGTTTCGAATAAATTGATTTGAATAATTCGGATTTTTGGTTCGACTTACAAGTTGAATTGCTCCTTCTCCTTCTTACAAAATGAACAATCAAATAAAATATTTATATCAAATTGCTTTAATATATAGTTTCTCGTTGCTATCACAATCATATAAATAAAGTACTCATGCAAGAAATAAAATCAATGCCAAGGATGCAACAGAAGAAGTATTAGTCTATAAATAAACAAGTCTAATTTAATAAAATCATCTTATACATAGAATGTATCCTAATAATGAAAACAAAAAGGAAATCTAAAAAGTAATCATCTTTAAAATTAACAAATTCAAACATATTAAACTTAGTATTTTTTTTAATATAGGAGTTGATATGTAATGAGTATGACATATTTGATTTAAGTAATGCACTAATATATTAATGGATAGCCTAAATATAAGGTATACGAAATTCGATTTTCGAATATCAAAAAATCGGAAGTTTCAAATTCGAAATCCAATCCAAAATCTAAAAAAATTAAAAATTAAATCCAAAAATTTTAAAATATAAATCCAAAATATTCAAATTTCGATTCAAATTTCATATTTATCCAAACTATACACACCCCTAATCTTACCCTCATCACTTTTTTAAATTATTTTATTTTATAGAATTACACATCCTTAATGGAAATAAACTACCGCCTTTTTTCTCTCTTTCGACTTACTATTTTGTCACATAGCAAACTTTTTTTTTTCCGTTACAACGAAATGTTTTAAGTTAAATCTGGTCGTTCATCTTTCAACAACAGAATATTAGCAATTCTAAATATTCTGTAACAAATTTTGGACTATTAAATTATAGAGGCATGGGATGTTCCTAGAAGCAGCATCTCATAATCATAAAATCATTTTTATCTTATTTTTCTCCATATTACAATTAGTTTAATATGCTTGTCAATTCAGAAACCAGAAAATAGGGAAGCTACAAACTCCCTCAATCCAAATTGTTGCCCACTCTGCATTTTTTAGTGTATTGATTAACTTTACAAGTGGTGAACTTCCGGTTGGAAATTTGACTTTGGTGGGGAGGTGCGTCCATCCATATTTAATGAATTAAACACTAGGGTTCCGCATGTTGGAGGCTTTGTCTCTTCACACGTGCATAATCTACTAAGTGAGTACATGACCGTAGAGCCAAGAATCGTCAAATTTCGTTGAGAAATGAAAGAGATATTGGTCCACGAAGTACGGTGTTTGAGGCATGGAAATATGGTGTAGGAAAAGGAAGAATTGCTCTCTTTATAAGTCTCATAATTGGCTAAGGATTTGGAACCCCAAGGGGTAACCCATGTGTTTAAAGGAGGGAGGACCTAGATGTGCTTGGGTTCAAGGCTAAGCCCACACGTGCGCATCTCGCCCATCCCGTCCGGGCTCGGGTCTTGGGAGACTATTGTCCGTTAACGTAAAAGCATATATACGGAGCAATCTTGTCTTAAGGACAGAGATCCATCTCTCGACTCAGCACACAGTTGTAACAATCCAGATTTAGTGTTTCTTGATTTCAGGTTGTCAAGATTCAAGACTCAACAAGCCTGCGGCAGTTCTGAACATTGGCCTATTTGTTTTTCCTTTCGAACACTTGTAATAATTATTTACTTCCCGTACTGATTTACAATACCCAACAAACTTAAGACAAAATCGTATTAGTGTTCGAAAGATGTCGGTCGAAAGTTGTGTGACCAAATCTGGATATGGATGTGGTTTTCTGGTAGAAGATAGTGATGATTATGCTGTTGAAGGTCAACGTGTTCATGGTGTCACCGCTCCTGAGAGTGGTGGGAACAAGCGCCCACGAGAGGCTGAGGATGTCAACTGGGACAAGAGGAGAAGGCTGAAGATGTGGTTCTATCTTATAGCAGAATGCCTATATCTGTCCCAGACAAAGGATCTGAATTATGGTAAGGAGGAAATGGACATTCAGTCCGATGAAGTGACTGAAATGGGCCAGAATCCGAAATTGGGATAAGTAATTTTTCTTCCTTGTCAAGAATACGATTAAATGATGTCTGATTAAAAAAGGGCTTAAAGTAAGGAGGAATATGAAAATATTTTCACGAAATAATTTATATTCCTTATGCTTTAAAATCAGAAGTTTAATCTCACCTCCCTTCCCGTTTAAAGATTGGATTTTGTAAACGACTTTAAAAGATCTGTTCTTGTGAGTGTAATTATTAAAAATGTGTAAATAATGTTCGCACATACGAGGGAGAAAGATCCACTGGCTGTGCGAAAACTGTTACCACTCTTAAGTAAGCGCCATGGATTTTCCTAGGCACTAATCATAAGGGAAGAAGACTAAAAGCTAAAGACGTTGAGCCTGTCACACTATTTGGCAGAAGATCCTTCATAGGATGATATTGGACACTCAGTCATACAAAGCCTACGGGCGACTGGAGTGAGACAAAATTCCTTTGATAGGATGATATTGGACACTTAGTCATACAAAGCCTACGGGCGACTGGAGTAGGGCCAGAATTTATTTCATAGGAAAAGTAATGGACACCTAGTAAGGTGGGCCAGAGTTTCCAGGTCTTAAATGATCTGAAGGCCAAAAGAAAGGCAGTAATTATTGAAATTGCAAACCATCACTTTATTCTTTAAGAAATTCAGCCTTTTCATGATGCTTTCTGGAACATGATCAAGTCTTTTATGCCATAATTGTGTATTCTTTGTGGTTTTTCTTGCAAAACATCTACTCTGCTTATGCACAACACCATGACTTTTCTGCATATCACCATGATTATTTGTATCACTCTTTGATACTAAAAGATATAGATCATTTGCTTCTCTACCAATCCCCGTCACTTTTCCACTAGATAGGTCCTGGAATAGACAGAATTGTGGGAAGAAAATCACTGAACAATGAAACTCCATAGTTAGCTTTGACACATACATCAAATTATATTTGAAGTCATGTACATATAAAATATTCCCTAGCATGTAACCTGCTGAGAAATTGCACTTTCCTTTATAAGAAACTGGTATTGTCTTACCATTTGGAAGATGTGCATTACCTCTTCTTGACTCAAGTAAAACAGTTATATCAGTGAGCAAGTTAGGATTGATGGTCATGTGATTTGTAGCACCACTATCTATGATCCAATAGTCTGCATTACTCTCCTTAGATTGCGTGTTATCATTACCTGTTATGTTTTGTATGTCTTCTGGCATCTTTCCTTTGCCTTTGCTTCCATTGCTCAGCAATTTCAAAATATGCAGTTATTGTTCATCAGTGAAGTTTTCTACATCCCTTCTCCACTTCTGCTACTACTAGTAATATTGGCCATTGGATAATTCTGTTGTACCCCCTGAGCATGTGCATTATGAATACTCACATTGCCTCCAAGAACATTAGACCTTTGAACTGCCTTTTTCTTGACAGAACCATCATCATTAACAGCCACATTTGCTTGCCTATAAATCTATTTCTTCTTACCTTTGAAATCAGGTGGATATCGCACCAGTTTATAACAAGTATCCTTAGTGTGCCCTTTAGCTCTACAGAACTCACAAAATAGATGTCCAAACTAATTAAACTTCTTGTATTTCTATTGGTTATCATTAGCACTCATCAAAAATTTCTACTCTTGTGCATTATTGATCATTCTTCCTTGTGAAATAGATCCACAGCTAAAGTTGTTAAACTTCTTGTATCTATGTTGATCATTGCTCATACTCATTAGAACTGTGCTATCATGCATCTCACTCACCATACTTTAATGTGAACTAGAGCCACAGATCTTCCTCTGACATTCTTCATGAGATGACATAGCATGTGTTTGACTACCAATAGATGATGGTGACATGAGTAAAATCTGACTCCTAATAGCACTACATGACTCATTAGACCAATCATAAACTGAAACAACTTCTGTTGCTCTAAATACACAGCAAAATCCTTTGATTTAGTACATTCACACATAACAGGAACTAAGGACCAATATTCATCCCATAACAAAAGCACTCTAGAATGACAAGTAGATATATTCGAAGTACCTTGTGAAATTGTTGCTATTTCACCGTGGAGATTGTAGATCCTTGATCCATTGATCTTATCAAAACATTCCTGTAGATTCATCCACACTGCATGAGCATCATCTGCATAAACAATTCCATTCACAAATACATTTGACACTGTGTTCATGATCCAAGTTAGAACCATAACATTGACTCTCTCTCATTCTTCTTCGAGATCATCTTTGTACAGATTCTTCTTGCATGTTCCATTAATGAACCCTAACTTGCTCTTGTCTCGTAATGCGATCTTCATCGCCCTGCTCCAAACCGAATAGTTCTCGGAACCTCTCAATTGGATCAAAATTATCACATTTACTGGATTATCTGACGGCTGTAAGTATAGAGGATGCTTAGGATCATCAATACCTATTTCCGCCATTGTTGAACCTCTGAGATCTTGTAATCGATCCACAACAACTTTGCAACCTTCAAACTAAGCTCGAATAGAGCTCATACTAGCTTCAATCAACCTAATCTGGCTCTGATACCATGTCAAATTTCACTATGAGAAGTATAAATGCAAGATCTATGTTGATAATATGAAGCAACACCAAGAGCTAAATAGCAATTGCTTTGTATTGTGGAAGAAATGAGAATCAAATTACAATTGAGTGAATGAGAAAATATCTAACATAATACTAACTTATATAGACCCCAAGTCTTAACCTTCACACTTAAAAAACTCTTAACATGAACACCAATAACTAACTAACCGACTTTAGTTAACTACTAACAATTAACTTCCCAATCTTCTGATATTTACATAGAGACCCCTAAAGTCCTCTCGTTTACATTATCATTTCAACACTAATTATAAGAGTGGTAGTGGTAGACTTGTAGATGCTTAAAATTTTATTGGGGAAGATCCATCAAGAGTTTGAACTTCTAAACAAATTCTGGAGGAAATAGGCAAATAGTTACGTTTACATTACTGATAAAATTTATCCACCATCTTAAAATAAATCAAAATTTAGCCACTTTTTAATAACGTGGACAAAATAATCCCAAGTAATACACGAAAAACCTGCCTCCTCCTCCTTACAACCGTCAATGTCTATAGTGATCAATGTTACTGGAGCTGATGCACGTAACTAGTAATTGGATGCTTTGACTTTTCGTTACTCTGTAGCTATTACCTTAACTGCCAATGTTTGATCATTTAGGTGGTGTTGAGTTTTGATTTTGCAGTTTACCGCCACTAATATATTTGGACAGAGGTCTCAATTTACCCAACCAATTCTCCTTTTGTGGCTGCGGCTGCTCCCTTGAAATGTTAGCCATATCTTCTTTGATTGCCAAAATGCAAAGAACTACTGAACTAGTATTGTTAATGTTAAGAGTCTCATCTCGAATATGGAATGGAAACATGGACTTCTTATATGGACTTGAACAATCTTCACCCTACAAGCTAGCTTTTGAAGTTAAGTTAGGCTTAAGATCCATTCTTTACGGTTAACAAATGCACAAATCATTTTATTGTTAACAATGTGACCTTTGGCAATAACTAAAATTCTACTTGGTCCGAAATCCATAGAAAAATTTACAACCACCTCACTTGTTGCGACAAACTTCTCCCTTTCTGTTTTTGGCACATCCAGATGACTAGGAACATCAACCAATTGCACAACTGAAAAGCTTCACAAATACCATGACCAAGGCTGTAGACTTTGACCAACTTACAGTGGAAATGCAGCAAGAGTAAAATCATTATCAATGTCAAATGGGAACCCCCAGACAGGGGTACCTACAAGATCAACACATATGGATCTTGCCTTGGTAATCTAGGTGTAGCGGGAATAGGTGGTGTTATAAAAAACAGTACTAATGGGGGTATGGATTATTGTATCGCCAGTGCTACTAACACTCTCACTGAATTAATTGTTGTCATGCAAGGATAAAGATTACTTTACAATACAAATTAACATGATAGAAAATGGACACCTAACTTACAATTCGTTAATCTCTGAATGCAGGTTATTGACACAATCATTGGGGAATTCAACAAGGCATATATACAGGGAGCAAAGTCACGTAGCTGGTATACTGGAAAAGCGGGTGCAAGAAAGAAAATTTTGTTAGTTCTTCCTGTGTTTGCCAACAATGCAGTTTGGATAGACATTCTAGGAACTGCTTTTGCTAGATATATCTCTGAGTTGTAATAGCTGGACACATCTGCCGAACAAATTAAGAGCAATGATCCCACTAATTTTTAATTTTGCCAATTTAATACTCCTATGCTAGTTCTATCCAGATAACAAAAACAAAAAAGACGTATTTGAAGTGAATGAATATCAAAGCAAGAGATAATTGAGAATTAGAATTTTGGAGCAACATTTTCTATCTAAATATATATAGATTGTGTGATGTTTTACACTTGAATCCATCCTAGAGGGAGAACTCAAATGGTAAAAATACATTAAAGGAAAAAGAGAAAAAAATATAATACACTTATCACTTGTGAAGTTTGCTACTTGGAGTTGACAGTTACTCATTAACCATATTTACCAGTCAGTTTTATCACTATATATTATATACTTCGATTTAAAGGTCAAAATGGAGATATGATCTGCGTCCCTATTCAGAACATTATGACTCTTTACTTTTGTCAATTGAAGTAACATGATCGAACCTGCATGCACTGAAAATAACAACAAAATCATTAATCTCCACAAGTATACATTGCTTCAAGCCAAATCAGCACATGGGATATGTCCTCTAGTGAAATTGTTCTTAGCTCATATATTGCCAAATCTTCATTTTACATTGTATATAGTCCTCTTCGAGAAGGGTGGGGCCAAATTTACTCCCCTTTTTGGAATTTTGCAAATAAAGTGTACATGATTAAATAATAAAAAAGAACCATGTCTCTATGAAATTTTGGGCATTCGAAGGATTTTGTTTGAATCCATTTTGTGACTTTTGTTTTCTGAACTTGAGCACATGACCCACTCTTGTTTCATTGAAATTGTCACAACATGTCATGTGATATCACGGCACTTTTATTTTTCCAAATGGTTTGTTTGTTTTTGCTCTTTTTAAGATTTCATTTTATCTATTTAATTTATGGGCTAATCTGATTCCCAAGATAACATGGAAATTTTTAAAAAATGTTATGAAGGAAGTGACAAGGGGGAGCGAACACATTGCATTCCCCTTTTGGTTGAGCAAGCATCCAATGATGTTATTAAGCCTAGTTTGGGATTTTAGTATATTCCTTTGGAGCAGGTTTAAAAGACTATTTTTTCTCGAACAACTTCCAAAAACAACATACTTAGTATAATTTCATAAGTGTGATCTGAGGAGAGTAGAATATACGTAGACTTTATTCCTACCTTGGGAGGTTCAGAGACTGTTTCCAAAAAATCATCGGCTCAAAAGAACGCATGATTTTTATCTTCTTATTTTTTGCAAAAAGTCTCACTTTTAGGTTGTAGAAGAGTGGTCGGATAAGCTTATTTATATGTTTGATAAAATATTTAACTTGAAATGAAGTGCTTATAAGTTAAAATCAATGAAAAATCATAAGTTGGTCAACTTATATTCATTTTTTGTTTAACCAAGATTTTTACTATTCTTTTCAATTAATATCCTTTTTAACTCTTGAAATACTGTCTCAAATAAAATCCTTAATTTTCTCTCTATTGCTACTGAAAGAAATAATCTCCTTGATTATTTTAATTGATTGAATAGATATATATACAAGTTACAAAATAGGAGAATCCTATTCCTATTCTATTCCTAAAACCTTATTCTACCATAATTCTAACTATACAATTATGGTAAGTGTATATCCTAATCTAGGTAACAAATACACTACAATATACACAAAATATACTTTCCTTAATATACAAATCTGCCTACTGCTTTGCTGGGGAAATCCCGTGATGGGCCTCAGCGTCTTGGGCCACTGCCCACTGCTTTGTTGTTGGGCCACTGCTTCTGTATACCTGTGATATATACTGTTGTATATTCAGTGTATATCACGGGTATATTACCTTTGTTTAACACACCCCCGCAGTCATAGCGGGTGGTCTTCGAACGCTGAGACTGTCCCTAAAATCTTCAAAGAGAACCGCTGGTAGACCCTTTGTAAAGATGTATGCAATTTGATAATGAGATGGGACATGGCATACGCGAACGTGACCCTTTGCAACATTTTCACGGACAAAGTGAATGTCCATTTCGATATGCTTAGTGCGTTGGTGTTGAACTGGGTTACCTGAAAGGTAGATGGCACTAATGTTATCGCAATATACCAAGGTTGCCTTCTGAATGAGACAATGAAGCTCCAAAAGCAAATTACGTAGCCAACATGATTCGGAGACCACATTCGCTACCCCTCGATATTCTGTATCTGCACTTGAGCGTGATAGAGTTGCCTGACGCTTTGCCGACTAGGAGACCAAGTTGTTGCCAAGGAACGTACAGTAGCCAGAAGTCGACCGTCTGGTGTCGGGACAACCACCCCAATCAGCATCCGTGTAAGAGACAAATGTGGATGTAGATGAAGGATACAAGTGCAACCCATAGTCCAGTGTCCCCTGAATATACCGAATGATGCATTTGATTGCATTCATGTGCTCAACTATGAGATCATGCATGAATAAACACACCTGCTAAACCGCATACGTAATATCCGGTCTGATAAAAGTAAGATACTGGAGGGCCCCTGCAAGACTGCGATAACGGGTCGGGTCCTCGTATGGTGCACCTGCTGCGGCACTCAGCTTGGGGTTTGCATCAACTGGCGTGGAAGTGGACTTACATGATGACATCACAGCCCTCTCTATGATCTCAGCAGCATACTTTCGTTGAGACAAAAACAAGCCACCTGAATGACGCTTGACGACAATCCCCAAAAAATAACTCAAAGGTCCTAAGTCTTTCATAGCAAACTCAGAACTGAGCATGGTCATGATAGACTGGTGCAAGGCATCGGAAGAGGCAGTCAAGATGATATCATCCACATACAACAGAATGTAGGCCAAGGACGAACCATGGCAGTAGATGAACAAGGAATTATCTGACCTGCTGTGAGTGAACCCAATAGTTGAGACAAAGTCAGCAAACCTCGTGTACCAGGCCCTTGGAGACTGCTTAAGCCCATATAAGGACTTCTTCAACAAACATACATGATGAGGACGGTTTTGATCCCTGAAACCCAACGGCTGATGCATATAGATTGTTTCCTTGAGATCACCATGTAGGAAAGAATTCTTGACATCCAACTGATGAATTGGCCAAGTTTTGGAAAGAGCCAAGCTAAGCACAGTGCGAATGGTAGCGGGTTTGACCACCGGACTAAACGTCTCACTACAATCTATCCCAACCTGCTGAGTCTTACCATCACCAACAAGTCGCGCCTTATGTCGAGCAAATGACCCATCTGAATTGTCCTTATGAGCAAAAATCCACATAGACCTAATAACATTAATACCATATGGACGGGGCACCAATTCTCACTTCTTATTATCAATAAGAGCATTATATTCATCAGTCATAGCAATTTTCCAATTAGGGTCATTTAATGCGGACACATGATTGCGGGGTAAGGGGGATTTAGAGACATTAGAATGTAAATTAAAATGTCTTTTAGGTGTAAAAATACCCCGCTGACTACGAGTGACCAGTCTATGACTCGAGGAAGAATTGAGGGAATTTTGGAATTTTTTTGGGCTCGGGACGGATGGCGGCGGCGATGGGCTCTTGGCCCAAATCGATCGAATCATCATCTGGACCATTCGAGTGGGCTAGATCGCCCAATTGCTTTGGGACCGAGCGATGCTTGAACAGTGCACAATCTGATGGGTCCAGCGGGCAGTGGGCCCGTTGGAGGATTTTGGGTGCGGGATATGTCCAAAAAATTCCGAATAATATACGGAGATATTTGGTCATGCAAAAAATTATACTACCTAGGCTCGGGAGTATGAACTTTCGTAAAAGGAAATTGGGTTTCATCAAAAATGACATGGCGATTAATTATGATTTTCTTGGATGATAAATCAAAACATTTATAACCACGATGATTCGACGGATAACCCAAAAATACACACGGGGTAGACCGAGCCTGAAGTTTGTTAATCATGGTGGATGGGAATAACGGATAACACAAGCACCCAAAAATCCGAAGATGAGAATAAGAAGGGTTCTTATTATATAGGATTTTGAGGGGGGAAGAATATATCAGACCTTTAGAAGGAATTATATTAAGGAGATATGTGGCCATTTGTAGAGCATGATGCCAAAAATATGGAGGTATGGAGGCATGAATTAAGAGAGTTCAGACAATGTTATTTATGGAATGAATTTTGCGTTCGGCTTTCCCATTTTGTGAAGATGTATGAGGACACGAAAAACGAAAATTGATCTCATTTTTAGCACAGAATTCCCGAAATTCCGTATTGTCATACTCTTTCCCATTATCACATTGAATATTTTTTTATTTCTCTTTCGAATTGAGTACGAATGAATGCTCTAAATTTGATGAAGACGGAAAACACTTGTGATTTATTCGCAATTGGAAACGTCCACAAAAATCTTGAATAATCATCTAAAAAAAGAACATAATATCGATGACCCAATGAACTAAGAAGATGAGACGTCTATAAGTCGCTATGAATAATATCAAATGGCATTGAAGTATGAGAATTGGAGTCTACAAATGGCAACTTAACAATTTTCCCTAATGAACAAGACTGACAAAATGGAGTACGACTCGTACCCTTACAAGAAGTAAATCTATTTTTATCTAAAACTGATAAAATAGAGGATCCCGGATGATCCAGACGAGCATACCACATGGAAGGAGAGATGGCTGCAAAAGTTGATGGCAAGGCTTGACTCGATGGACTGAAACCAGGCATGATATGATACAGATCCCCCTACTATCACACCTCATGAGATGACTCCCTATCTTGAAATCCTTCACAGAGAAACCAAAAGGATCAAATTCAACGAAAACGGAATTGTCAGTAGTAAACTTTCGGACAGACACTAAATTTTTAATCAATTTAAGAGCATGTAAAGTATTTTTCAAGAGAAGGGGTGGATTGGGAGGAGATAACTTTTTCTGACCATACCCTAGAATTGGAATAGAAGTGCCATTACCAACAATTATCCCCCGAGGGGTGCTCAAATTGGAATAAGATGAGAGAGTACCTGATTCAGAAGTCATGTGAGTATTGGCACCGGTGTTCATATACCAATTTGGGTCTGGTTGAGTTAACCCCAATGTGTGCATCGCGGCCTCGATATCAGTTTGAGTGGGGCCTGCTGCATGATGGGCTTGCGGAGGTCGAGGCCCAAGAATTCCTGTCCGTGATGGAGCTGGGCCGTAGCTGCTGCTGCCGCTGCTGCTGGCCACTGGCCAGTGGGCCTCCAGTACTGGGTGTTGGGCCTGAACTGTTGGCCAGCCCATTGGCCGCTGGAATTGGCTGCTGGATTGTAAGGGCTGCTAACCCACGGTCCACTGCCCCAGCCCCACTTCTATGGGCCCCACTGCCATGGGCCCCAGTGCTAGGCCCAGGGGGTGGTGGGCACTATTCCCTGGATCGGACCCACCGCCTGCTTGCTGACCATCGAAACCGCCACCAGAACCGCCGCATTTGCCCTCGCGGTTTTTGTTATTATTCTTGCGATTATTCTTGCCGCCACCATGATTATGGTTTTGGCCCGAATTATTAACAAAACCCGAAGAACTAGGAGAGGATGCCACCATGACGACGGGGCTTGCTCCGATAGCCGCCTTTTTAGCCAAACCGGCTTCTTCCAAAGTAAGCATGTAGCGGGCTTGATAGAAGTCAGGAAGAGGGTTGCTTTGGTGAAGGAGAGTTCCAACACCATTATAGGCCTCCGAAAGACCGGCAACCAACTGTAGAACTAGACGATTATTAGTTATCGGTGCGCCAACATTCCGGAGTTGATCCGCCAACTCCTATAGTTTCTTGCAATATACAGAAACATTCGGAAATTCGTCCATTCGAACTAGGGAGAATTCCTGCTCGACTGTGACGACACGTGAATGTTGATTGTCTTGGAATATGTCACGCAATCTATTCCATGCAGTCATAGCCGTGGTATCCGGCTCAATAATCGTCTGTAGAAGGTCAACCGAAATAGTGGCGTAGATCTACCGGAGAACGGTAGCATCAAGAGTAATCCATAACTCAGGATCCTCCGCAGGAAGAGGTCTAGCGGGAGGAATGATGTGATGAAGAACTTGATGGGAGATAGAGTGAATTTTAAACAACTCCGCCCACGTCGCATATTGGACGTTTTCCATCTCAAGGACAATAGGGATACTGGTCTTGTTGTTAGAAACCATGAGGGCAGAATGATAATTGTTCTTAGACATATTGAAAGAACAAATAAGGAAGGGAAATTTAAGAGAGGTATTTTTAGAGCGGAAGACGAATTTTGGAAGAGAAACCCGAGGGGGTGGGGGTGGGGTGTCTCAGCCGAAAATCAAAGAGAGGACAAAAGTTGGGAGAGAAAAACTTTTGTTTAGACCTAGTCTCTTGATACCATGAAAGAAATAATCCCATTGATTATTTTCATTGATTGAATAGATATATATATACAAGTTACAAAATAGGAGAATCCTATTTCTATTATATTCCTAAAACCTTATTCTACCATAATTCTAACTATACAATTATGGTAAGTGTATGTCCTAATTATGGTAAGTGTATATCCTAATCTAGGTAACAAATACACTACAATATACACAAAATATACTTTTCTTAATATACAAATCTGCCGCTTTCTTTGGGAAATCCCATGTGTGCCTCAGATCTTGGGCCACTTGCCCATCGCTTTATTTGCCTTAACGCTTTCTTTGGGCCCATCGTCAGATACCGTGATATATACTGTTGTATATTCAGTGTATATCACGGGTATATTACCTTTGTTTAACAGCTACTATAGAAATTCTACCTTAACTAATTAATTTAATATAAATTATTTTTCTATTTTCATATCATTCTTACATATTCAAAGGTCTAATTATTCTTAAAAGTACATTATTTGTAATTATTTTAAAAATAAAAAAGTTACATGTTTGTAGTTTATAGGTGATATAATATTTTAAAATTTTAAAAATGATATAAAATGTTATTGTAATGGGAGGGAGGTGCGATCAACCGCAAAAAGTGAGCGCTTTAAACAATCGAGTTCTAACCCACCAAACAAGCAAGTGACTCCTCTTACATGTGGGTTTTTAATTTTATGCATAAGATGAATGAGGTATTATTTTATTACCTCAAAATATTAGGATAATTAGATAAAATTTGTAATTTTTATGCAGTATTTATTGCGTACCTATGTGTTTTTTCATTATTGAATTTTTTTTTACATTGATCCATCATAATGGTGGTCATTTTTTACATTTTGAGAATAAATATAATGACTCAACTTATTTTTTGTGTGATTAAGCGGGTTTATCGCTCATTCAATAAGTGAATGACATTTTATTTTTCAAACCCATAAAATATTAAGGGGGTTAAAGTAATTTTTTTACATACATAAGATCCTGCCCTGGCCTTCTAATAAACTAAAAAGGAAATACAGTATAAACTCGATAAATGAATACCCTCAAGATCAGAAAAAAATATTCGTTTAACGAGGTTATTTATTTAGATAGTATTTTTACATTTTTTTCTTATGATTAGTATTTTTATATTTAATGTACAAATGTACCTAGAGGGTAATGGTCAAAATTCTTATGAAAAATTTAATTACATTCATTTTCTTTAGACTCTAGATTATGAATACATGCACTATATGTGTGGACTAAGTACAGTGTACGAACATTCATGTACTAATAAGATTGTATGTATAGAATTCTTAGAGTCTAAGAAAATATACTTAACCTACACTACAAACTATATACAGTTCTAAAATCTTAGTTTGATAAAGAATCTATACTACTATATCTTTCTTAATCTTCAATTTATTGGCTTCCAATCATCAGTCAAAATCAATAACAAAAATAATTTTAACCGACCAGATATGGAGGGCCATATGTGAGCATAAGAAGGAACATCCAAGTATTAGTCAAAAAGATATGCAAGCATGAGTGAAACAAAAGTTTGATTTGGTTACTAGTCAAACCACAATATCAAATACTCTCAAAAGATCATCTGAATATTTGTCGGAGGAGATGAAAAATAGCGATGTTAAGAGGCACAAGTCAGCTAAGTATCCCGATTTAGAGAAAACTTTATATGAATGATTTCTTCAAAGACAAGAGAAAGTGAATATGTCAGGAGAAATGATCCAAAGTAAAGCAAAAGAGTTTTTGCAGAAAATGTATGATGAAACAAATCTAGAATTCAGTTTTTCTAGTGGATGATTAGAACGTTTCAAGGTAAGATGTTCAATCAAGTCTTACCGACGATTCGGTGAAAGTGATTCTTTTAACATGGAGGACACTGAAAATGCTTTACATGGAATACAGTCAAAATTAGACAAATTTCAGTTGAAAGATATTTACAATATGGATGAAACTGGATTATTTTACCAGTTGGAAGCTGACCATTCACTTGCCACGAAGCAGCTTGAAGGACGGAAGAAAGAAAAGGAGAGAACTTTAGATGCATTTTTTGAGAAGAAATGACTTTTTATATGAACATTGTTGATTGGATGAAAATATTTTCGCTTATTATATATACATATTTTTTAATGAAATTTAGTGATTATTCATTTATGTTTACATGGGGCCTTTAAGGACTCAAAAAAATTTATTCGTTAATGCATTTCGCGAGGTTATTCATTTAACCCCTTTGCCCAAGTCGGGACTGGAAAAAATTATTCATTTGGTGAAGTTATTCATTTATTAAAGTATACGGTAACATACAATCTACCGTATGAGAATTAGAGAAATCAACATCTCCTCTTTCTTTTTAATGACCTTTTGTCAATTTAATAGTTCTTGAAATCCTACCAGCAAAAGTTGAAAATGAAACTTGTGCTACTTCAAAAAAAAAAACAATTAAAATTAAACGTTCGGACTTCAATATGATTATTTACAAATTGAGCAAGTATTTCCTTAAACTCGGTGTGATCATAAAGTAATACTCCATTTATTTCAATTTATGTGTCTTACTTTCTTTTTTAGTCTATTAGAAAACGTTATTTTTTTTATATTTTATTACTTTTAATTCCAATATCATATGACATGTCTAAGAACACAAGATTCAAAGAACATTTTGGTACATTATACATATCTTTAATTTAACACTATAAAATTTAAAATTTTATTTGACTTTTCTTAAATTCCTTACCCAGTCGAAGTAAGACTCATAAAATGAAATGAGTACTATTTGAGTCACAAAACTCTAATATACCGTTCATTGAGTTTGAAACTTTGTAAATTTTCACACTTGAATCGTATAAGTTTGAACTCCATGAATTGTTTTTGTAATTTAAACTCCATAAATCGTTCATGGAGTTTGAAAGCAATTTATCATGAAAAAATTTCATGTCTTAATTAGAGGTAATTAGAGTTTAATAAGAGATATTTATCATGAAAAATTTTCATGTCTTAATTAGAGATATTTTTTGATAATGTTATTTTTGCCTTAAAAGTGACTACTACTCATTTATATTTCAGACGGTGGCTAAGGATTAAACAAAAAGGATCCAAAAGTTGGTCTTCGAGCTAAGTTTTACCTAAACAATGACAAGTCTTCCTACCACTTTGGACTTTCATGTCCAATCAGTGTTTTGGACCCATTTTTAGTCTTGGCTTGAACCAACTTTCATTAAATAAGGGGATGTTAGTAATTATCCATGTTTAAAATAAACCAGATAAATTTATAACACAATTTACAGTATTACAGTCGTGTAGTAGAAAACTCACATAATCCCATTAACATAAGGATACTAATTAAATAACCTCTAAAAATTAGCAAAAATGAAACAAAAAACGGATAATAAGTATATCCAAACTTGTCCATGTTTCTCTTTATGCATATCAAAACTTCAAATTATAAATACTTATATTTATAAAAAAAAAACATATTCCATAAAATAAAATGTGAATTGAAAGATACGAATTTCAGAAGGCAGAAAATTTTACATGGAATTAATAACCAAAAATATATTCAAGGTATATTATAGTTGTATAAATTTATTTTGTACAGTATACTACTTGTATACTAGTACTATATACAATGTATATAAATGGTATATATGTATTATATAATTAACTAAACAAGTTAATGAAATTGTGTATTACTATCATATAATATGCATATAAATGGAGCATACATAGTTATATGATTATTTGGCCAAATATATTTTGAAGTATATACTAGAATATTATTGATGTCAAATAGTATATTATTGGTATATCAAGGAATTTGCAGGCTAAGTAATTTGAAATGTTGTAGCCTCACTAAATGCACTGGATACCCATTTTCTTTTTTTCCTTTTATCTTTGTCGTGAATATGCGAATAAGATTCCCCTCATTGATTTGGGCTAAACAGGCATCCAAGTGTCATACTTTAGCGCCATAAGTATCAGACGAGGAAAAGATCCATTCTACTAAGATCTTGTGATTTCTTAAAATAATTGTTTCAGCTTAACGTTTGTATCTTTCCTTTATATTCTCTTACAGAGAGGACGTGATCATCTGTGTATGGAGTGTAGGAGACGGTACCCAATGTTGGAGATACTATCAAAGGTAGAGGTAGGTCTAGAAGATGGGCGGGGACACAGGTCCGGGCTAGCACAGTAGCACAAACTAGGACCAAAGTACCAGCTACTCACACTCTGGTGAAGTAGAATGCACCCATGTATAGACTCCACGGATTCAGCTAGTTATGGCACCACAACCTATTGTTTCCCCACAACCCGTTGTTAGGCCACAACCAGTGGTTCACGTTACTATGTCTGCTGAGGAGCAGAAGTTGTATCCTCTATGTGGCAGGACAACAAGTTGACTCCTTTTACTTGGTCATAGGTTCTATATCACTTTCTTGAGAAGTTTATCCCACTCAGGAGGAGGGACGAGTTGTGTGGTAAAGTTTAAGCACTTGGCCCTGGAGGGAACGATTGTTAACAATATGGGAAGAAGTTCACAGAGTTATCTTGTCATATTGTTTTCTTAATTCCCATCGAGTTAGAGAAGGTGGGGATCGAATGTTTATTGATTACCTTAATCTTTGTATGGCACTTGAGGCTGAGTTTGGAAATATCCTTATTTATGTTGCGGACATAGCTAGGAGAATCGATAGTATCTGATGGTAGGAGAGAGAGAGAGAGGAGCGCGAGACCAAGAAGCCTAGTGACTCAGGTGGCTTTAATGGTGTCATTTGGAGGCAAGGGCTATCATTCTAGGGGTTCTTCCAGCATGACAGTGCAGTCAGCTTTGCAGACTTCTTATTATGTTACTTTAGGCATGATACTTATAGTGCTCCTATCCTACAGTACACTTCCAGGACAGGGGACTTATATTTCACCCTTGAGGTAGGTGGCTTACAGTGGTTATTTTGGTCATCAGGAATAGTCCCAGCAGCCTTGTCAGTATAGGGATTGCTTTGAGCATGGAGACATACCAACATTAAGAAGAATTGCCCTGGATTGTTGAGTCGTACACCTAGGAGGGTACTCAAGCCCTAGTTACTACAATAGTGACTCAACCAGCTAGGGCCGGTTAGCAAGGTGGTAGAGGATGTCATAGAGGTGGTGGTCAGGCACATTTCTATGCTTTTCGAGTAGGCTGGACGCAGTTAAATTTGATGTGATCATCATATCTATTATTTCAGTTTGTCATCGGGATTCCTCTATATTATTTGTTCAGGGTTTACATATTCTTATGTATCATCATACTTTATATTGAATCTGGGTATGTCTTGTGAGTTAATTAATATTCCTATTCGTGTGTCTACACATGTTAAAGATTCTATTATAATATATCGAGTCTATTGGTCTCATGTAGTTACTATTCACAGGTATGATATATTGGTTGATCTTTTATTCTCGATTTGGTGGACTTCGAGGTTATTCTTTATATGATTGGTTCTATGTATCATACGATCTTCGATTGACATGTCAAGACGATTATGTTGTCAATATTAAGGGTTCCTAGTGTATTATAAATGTGAGCATTTATTCTTCCCACGAGCAAGGTGATCCATTTCCTGAAGGCACATCATATGGTGGCTAAGGGGTGTTTGATCTATCTTGATTTCATTCAGGACAATAGTGCGGAGACTTCTAGTACTATTGATTTGGTACCGATTGTAAAAGAATTTCGGGATGTGTTTCCTATAGATCTACTTGTTATTCCTATTGACCATGATTTTATTTTGTATTGACTTGGTACTAGGCACACACCCATATCTAATCCACTTTTCTGAACGACTCCATCTGAATTGAAGGAGCTAAAGGATCCGCTACATGATTTCTTGTTAAAAGGAATTTATTAGATCGAGTGTCTTTCATTGGGGTGCTCAAATCTTATTTGTAAAGAATAAGAATGGGTCAATGTGTATGTGCATTGACTATTGACAGTTGAATAAGGTAACAATTAAGAAAAAATATCCATTGTCGCATGGTGATTTGTTTGATCATCTACAAGGACTATAGTCTTATCTAAGATTGATTTGAGGTCTATATACCATCTGTTAATGATTAGGGCTTCCGCCATTCCTAAGAAAGCTTTCAGGATTTACTACGGGCATTCTAAGTCTCTAGTTATGTCTTTTAGATAGACTAATGCCCAACGACATTCATGGATTGATAAATAGGATTTTAAGACATATTTTAACTCCTATGTGATAGTATTCATTGACATCTTGATTTATCCCCAGAGGAGCATGGGCAACACGTGTGGATTGTGCTTTAAGTACTTAGGTCATTATGTTAGGTTCTCTAAGTGTGAGTTTTGGCTCAATTCAGTTGCATTACTGGGTCATATTGTATCTAGTAGGGCTATAAAGGTTGATTTTAAGAAGATTGATGATGTTCAGTTGGTCTAGTATTGTACTGATTGAGATACATAGTTTCTTAGGTTTCACATATTATTACCATTATTTTATGGAAGGGTTTTCATCCATTAAGGCCCCGTTAACCCAGTTGACGCTGAAGAGTGTTCAAATTAGATGGTATGATGAATATGAGAAGAGCTTTCATAAGCTCAAGACTGCATTGACTATCGCACCAATTTTGAGATTACCCTATGGTTTTGGGAGTTATATCATGTATTGTGATGCATCGCTCATTGTCCTTAGGTATGTGTTGATGCAAGATGTTAGGGTAATTGTCTATGCTTCACGACATTTGAAGGTTCATGAAAAAAATTATCGTACACATGTTTGAAGTTAGCAGTAATTGTATTTGCACTTAGATTTGGAAACATAACATGTATGATGTGTCCTGTGAGGTTTATATAGACCACCATAGCTTACAATATATATTCAAGCAGAAAGACTTAAATTTGAGGCAATGCGGATGGCTTGAATTACTCAAGACTATGATATCACCATTTTGTATCATCCGAATAGGCTAATATGGTAGTGAATTCCTTGAGTAAAAAATCAGATAGTATGGATAGTTTGGCTCTTTTGTCAGTCTAGGAGCATCATTTAGCCATAGTTGTTCAGACCTTGGCTAACATATTGTATGATTGAATATTTTCGAGCCTAGTAAGGTTTCTTGCTTGTGTTATTGCCCTGCGTCTTTGATTGAGCGGATCAAGGCTCACTTGTACCAGGATCCTCACTTGCTTGCTCTTAGATATACGGTATAACAAAGGGGTGCTACTAAGGTTACTATAGTAATGATGGGGTTATGCCACTCCAAGACTGGCGTTGTATGTGTAATATCGGTGCTTTGTGGCAGTTGATACATAAGAAGGCTCAAAGTTTGGATACTCTATTCATCCGGGTGCTACAAAGATATATTGTGACTTGAGACAACACTTTTGATGGCCTATGATGAAGAAAGACATTGTTAGACATGTTTCATAGTGTTTGAATTACCAACATGTCAAATATAAGCACAAAAAACCGGGTTGACTCAGAATATAGTTATTTTTTAGTGAAACTGTAAACATATCACTATGGAATTAATGGGAGGCTTACCACGCACGTTGAGGAAGTTTGACACGATTTGGATCATTATTGATAGGTTTGAACAAGTTTGAACTCTTCATTCTAGTTCATACTACTTACTCCTTGGAGAAGCCCGTACAAATTTACATTTAAGATATAGTTTGGTTGGAAAATGTGCCTATTTCTATCAATTTAGATTGGGGAACATAGTTCAAATCTCACTTTTAGAGGTTTGTGCAGCAAGAGTTGGGTACACAAGCTGAGCTTGGCACACCTTTTCACCTTCAGACAGATAGTTAGTGTGAGCGGACTATTCATATCCTTGAGAATATGTTGAGGTCATGTGTTATTAATTTTGGAGATCATTGAGATCTATTCTTTCCCTTGACATAGTACTTACAGTAACAATTACTAATCTAGTATTCAGATGGAACAATATGAGGCTTTATATGATAGGTGGCGTCATTCTCCATTATATTTGTTTGAGCTTGGTGAGGGCGAGCTGTTGGGCACATGTCTTGTAAATCAGGCCTTAGAAAAGGTCAAGCTAATTTAGGGGCGACTTCGTACAGCTCAAAGTAGGCAAAAGAGTGACATGCACAAAAAGATTCATGACTTGGAGTTCATAGAGGGTGAGAACATATTTAAAAGTCTCTCCCAAAAAAGGTGTAATGCGGTTCGACAAAGAGGGCAAGTTGAATTCGAGGTTCATTGGATCATTTGAGGTTTTGGAGAGGGTTGGAGAAATGGCTTATAGACTCACCTTGTCACCAAGCATGACAATAATACATATGTATTTCATGTACTCATGTTGAGGAGGTATATTAAGGATAAGTCACATGTATTGAAGTTGGATACGGTACAACTAGATGAAAACTGGACTTACGAGGAGGAATCGTTGGCTATTTTGGACAAGCATATCCATAAGCTAAGGTCAAAAGAGATTCTTTTGATAAAAGTGATTTGGAGGAATCATCTGAGCAAGGAAGGTATTTAGGAGACCGAATCGAGCATGCGGATCAGATCTTCACAGTTGTTTGATAGTTTAGTATAATTCTACACTTTATCGAGAACAAATGCTTGTTTACGAGGGGAAAATGTAACAATAGAACCCCATGTTTTGAGTATTACATTTTTTGTGACTTCTCAAGGGTTTATGTTTTATACTTGTTGGTACATTTGGTTTGGGACTCGAAAGGCTCAAGGGTGTTTTAGCGCACTTAGAACCTAAAATGCAATTACAAATTTTCTGCTAGTGCAGCCTTATTCGTGATCACAGAGTTGGTGTCACGATCTCTTAGTAAGGCTGACTAGGGAGCCTTCACTATCGTGTCAGTATTAATCACAGTCGCTTATGATCTGTCTAGGCTATATCACGATCGTGTGAGGCTTAGTCGCGACCTCGATGAAGAATACCTAGGATATAAATTGGATAATTTAAAAGTATTTATTTTATTCCACCATTTATGGGTCTTGGGAGCTCGATTTGAAATAAATTTTAAAGAGATTTTCACCTGTAAATATTGAGCAAGTGTTCTTAATTTGAATTTGAGTTTATATTATATGTACCTATTGATTATTACATCTAAGACATGAAATTTAAGAGGTGAATTTGGGGATTTTGAACCTAAACCTAGAAACACTAAAATGGCAATTTGAACATCGAAATCGACTCAAATTGATAATTTAATTATGGATTTGGACTTGAGAGTTAATAGATAACTGAGATGTATTTTATTTTGAGGTTTAACCATGTGGGATCGGGTTGATTTTGACCTTGATTTAGTGTAACATTATGAAATTGGGTCCAATGGCCTTGTTTAATCTCGTTGAGTATTCATTTGGATAGATCGAGCTTATTTTTTGGATATGGAGCCAGGAAAGGTAAATTTTTCATATCGAGGTAAGTTAAGACTTTGACCTCAATGAGGGAAAGACAAATTGACTTGCTCGACATATGTTGCGTATATGCAGGTACTGTATATGTGAAGTGATGAGCATATGTGCAGATATTGAGATTATATAATGTTATAGGTAGCTCTCACGTACAAGTTTAACATTATAAGTTATACGGAAAAGGTGCAAATATAACTTTGTGATATAGAGCAGATATACCCCTATTTTAAAAAGTGTTGCACATATACTCATGTCGTTACACAAATGGTGCAAATATACCCTTTTGCTGACTGAATATTTTTTAAATAATCATTTAGCTTATTTTTTAATTAAAAAATTGGCATGTGCCTTTAATACAAAAGTCTACACAATTTTTAGTAGACTTATTTTTTTAAAGTCACGTGGTGATATTTTTTCTAGTGGATTGGGTATGGTTCATTTAAAAAATAGGTAACTTATTTTTTTTAAAGCTACAAAGATATTTTTTTTGAATGAACCAGACCTGACCCACCAAGAAAAATAATATCATGTGGCTTTAAAAAATAAGTCTACTAAAAAATAGATAGACTTATTTTTTAAAGCCTCGTGGCATTTTTTTAATTAAAAAATAAGCTAAATAATTTTATTAAGAAAATTTGTCAGCGAAAAGCGTATATTTACACCATTTGTGTAATGGCAGGGTATATTTGCACCATTTGTGTAACATCATGGGTATATATGCATAATTTTTCTAATGAGGAATATATCTACTATATATCACAAAGTTAAGGGGTATATTTGCGCCTTTTCCCTAAGTTATATGTATGTTCATGCACGGTACATATTCAATATAATTTGCATATATGATTTAGCATCTGATTGTGGTTATGGCACGTGAATTATCTGTGTGGTTGGTGGTATACGTGTGAGTTGTCCATGTTTAATTGAGTGTAAGGCTAAGATATTGCATGTGAATACGAAATTATTCCTCACGAGTCACTATATCACTTGATTACCATAAGCAGTGTGCGTAGAAGGTTTTTTTGCCACGGGGAGAGTTGATTTGATGCAACTTTTGATAAATATCCGTGATATACACGGTATATATGTTGTGTATATCACAAGCAGATTGTTGCATAATGGCCTGTTAAATTCCGTGATATACACAATATATGCATGTCGTGTATATAACTGTTTAGTAGTCTATTTTAGGATGTTGTAATTAAATTAGAATTGTACACTTATCATAATTGTATAATTATTGTACAAGTAGAATAAGGTTTTAGGAGTAGAATATGAATAGGATTTTCCTATTATGGAAATTGTAAATTGTATATATACACTTTCATTAATGAAAATAATCAAGGGATTATTTCTTTCATGGTATCAGAAGTCTAGGTTTCACAAAATTTCTACACTTTTTCGCTGCCTTTGCTCGTTTCCCGAGGAACACTATCTCGGTTTCCGATCCCTCTCTTGTTCTTTTCTCTCTTCCCAAATTTCTTCTACTACACTAATTCACCTTTTGTTCTTTCATTATGTCTACGTCAAAGAACACGTTTCATCATGTCCTTATAGTTTCCAACATCAGGAACCACATCCATGTTGTTCTTGTGATGGAAAACGTCCAATATGCGACGTGGGCGGAGCTTTTCAAGATTCATGCACGTTCGCATCAAACTTTTCATCATATCATTCCCTCCGCCGCAGGCAGGGAGCCTGCCCCAGAAGTTGACCCGATATTATGGACTACTCCTGATGCTACCGTTCTGCAGTGGATTTATTTCACTATCTCTACGGACCTCTTGCAAACAATTTTTGAACCCGATTCTACGGCAATGGAAACTTGGAATAGGTTGCGTGACATATTCCAAGATAACAAAAGCTCACCTGTTATTACTCTTGAGTAGGAATTTTCTCATGTTAACATGGAGGATTTTCCGAACGTCTCAGCCTATTGCAAAAGGCTGAAAGAATTGGCGGATCAACTCCGGAACATTGGTGCGCCCGCTAGCAATAATCGTCTTCTTCTCCAGAGGGTTGGTGGCCTATCCGAGACTTATAGTGGCGTTGGAACTCTCATTTGTCAAAGTGATCATCTCTCACAGTTCTATCAATCCTGATCCATGCTTACGTTGGAAGAAGCCGACTTGGCTAAAAAGGCGGTTACTAGTGCTAATCCAGTCGTCATGATGACAACATCCGACAATACTTCGTCCTTCTCCAAAAATTCAGGCCAAAATCGCACCAACGGTAGAGGTAAAAATGGTAAAACTCAAAAACATAATCGGAAAAATAATGGCGGAAATCGAGGTGGGAATAACGGGGGTGGGCCTCAGGGAAATGAGTCGCAAACCAACTGGCCGCAGCCTTGGGGTCCGTGGTCCTGGAACTGGGCCAGCAGTTATTGGCCCAATGTCCCTTGTTACCGCAATCGGCTTACCCGGGAAACTGGGCCTAATTTCCCAATAGGCCTAGTTTTCCAGTCCAGCAGTTTAGTCCGCGACCAGATTCTGGGTCGGGGCAGCAAGCAAGTGTGCTTGGGCCTCATCCTGCCCAGGCCCATCACGACAGATATTTAGGCCGCGATGTACACACTTAGATTGACTCCTCCGGATAATAGTTGATACATGGACACCGGTGCCACTTCCCATATGACATCTGACCCAGGTACCCTCTCATCTTATTATAATTTGAGCAACAATCGTGGTATTATTGTTGGTAATGGTCATTCGATTCCAATTCATGGTCACAGAAGTGCAGTTTTGCCCCCCCTCCCCATCCGCCTCTTGTCTTGAAAAATACCCTTCATGCCCCTAACTTAATTAAAAATTTAGTGTTTGTTCGCAAATTCACAACCGATAATTGGGTTTCTGTTAATTTTGATCCTTTTGGGTTTTCTGTGAAGGATTTCAAAATGGGGATACCTCTTATGAGATGCAACAGTAGGGGCGATCTTTATCCAATCACCACCGCAAATTCCGTTTGTCCAACCGTGTCCTCCGCTTTTGCTGCTCTTGCTTCTTCCTTGTGGCATGCACATTTGGGTCATCCAAGCTCGTCAATTATGTCATCTTTAAATAAAAATAATTTTATTCATTGTAAGGGTACGAGTAGTACTCCACTTTGTCCTTCTTGTCCGTTAGGAAAACATGTTAGATTACCTTTTGTAGCCTCTACATCTCGCACTTTAATGCCTTTTGATATTATTCATAGTGATTTATGGACATCTCCGGTTTTAAGTTCTGTGGGTCATCGGTATTATGTTATATTTTTGGATGATTATTCTAATTTTTTGTGGACTTTTCAGTTAGCAAAAAAATCTCAAGTATTTTCCACTTTCATCAACTTTAGAGCATTTATCCGTACCCACTTCGAACGTGATATAAAATATATTCAATGTGATAATGACAAAGAATATGATAATGGGGTATTTCAGGAATTTTGTGCTGCAAATGGCATAGCTTTTCATTTTTACATACGTCTTCACAAAATTGGAAAGCAGAACAAAAAATTTAGACGATTAATAATATTGTCCGTAGCTTATTAGCTCATGCTTCCGTCCATCCATCTTTTTGGCATCATGCACTACAAATGACTACTTATCTACTTAACATACTTCCTAACAAATGATTGATTTTTAAGTCACCACTCCAAATTCTCTATAATAAAGTCCCTTCATACTATCATCTTAGAGTCTTTGGGTGTTTATGCTATCCCCTATTTCCGTCCACTACATTAAACAAGCTTCAAGCTCGTTCTACCGCTTGTGTGTTTTTGGGTTATCCGTCAAATCATCGTGATTACAAGTGTTTTGATTTTTCCTCTAATAAAATCATAATCAGTCGTCATGTTATATTTGATGAAACCCAATTTCCGTTCACCAAAGTATGTAGTACAATGCCTGACTCGTAAGATTTTTTGGATGACGGGGTCCCATCTTATATTTTATGTCAGCTCTTGGACCAACCCGAGCCCACTGGCCCGCCAGCAGGCAGTGGGCCTGTTGGCCCACTGCCCTCACCGTCCAATGTTTCTTCAATTCCAGCTAGGTCCAGTGGGCCTGTTGTCCAGCCCACTGCCGACTTGGCCCCTGTACCATTCCAGAATCCCACCCACGCTCTTTGGGCGGGCCGAGTTCGCCTCTTGACCACCCGTCCCCTGTCCCAAAAATTCCCAAACTCCACCCAATTCTTCCTCGAGTCATCGCCCGGTTACTCGTAGTCAACGGGGTATTTTTAGACCAAAAATACATTTTAATCTAAATTCTAATATTCTTAAATCCCCCTCCCCTGTAACCTAGTGTCTGCATTAAATGACCCGAATTGGAAAATGGTTATGATCGACGAATATAATGCTCTTATTGATAATAAGACGTAGGAGTTGGTGCCCCATCCTTCTGGTGTTAATATTATTCGATCTATGTGAATTTTTACTCTTAAAGAAAATTCTGATGGTTCTTTTGCGAGGCATAAGGCTCGTCTTGTAGGTGATGGTAAGACTCATCAGGTTGGCGTGGATTGTGGGGAGACATTCAGTCCAGTTGTTAAACTGGCCACCATACGCACTGTTCTCAGCCTAGCACTTTCGAAATCTTGGCATATTCATCAGTTAGATGTGAAGAATGCTTTCTTGCATAGTGATATGCATCAGCCATTGGGTTTTCGAGACCCCAATTTTCCACATCATGTTTGTTTGTTGAAGAAATCTTTATATGGGCTTAAGCAGGCTCCACAGACTTGGTATAAGCGATTTGCCGACTCTGTCTCTACTATTGGGTTTTCTCACAGCAGATCTGATAATTCACTATTTATTTATTGTCGTGGGGCTTCCATGTCAAATATTATGTTGTATGTGGATGATATTATATTGATTGCATCGTCTGATGTTTTACCCCGGTCGATGACACTGCTCAGTTCTGAGTTTGCTATGAAAGATTTGGGACCCTTGAGTTATTTTTTGGGTATTGCTGTCACTCGTCATGCAGGGGGGTTATTCTTATCACAAAGGAAGTATGCTGCTGAGATAATTAAGCGAGCTGGTATGTCCTCTTATAAGTCTACTTCTACGCTAGTTGATACTAAACCCAAGCTAGGAGTTGCGGTCGGAGCTCCATATGAGGACCCCACCCACTATCGTAGTCTTGTAGTGGCTCTTTAGTAACTCACTTTTACGGGATCGGATATTACGTATGTTGTACAGCAGGTGTGTTTGTTTATGGATGATCCTCGGATGGAGCACATGAATTCGCTCAAACGCATTATACGCTACCTACATGACACTCTTGATTATGGTTGCATCTATATCCGTCGTCGGACTTTACACTTGTCTCTTATACAGATGTTGATTGGGGTGGCTGTCCGGACACCAGACGCTCTACGTCTGGTTACTGTATATTTCTTGGTGATAACTTGGTCTCATGGTCTGCCAAACGACAAGCTACCTTATTCCGCTCTAGTGCAGAGGCCGAGTATCGAGGGGTGGCCAATGTGGTTTCTAAATCTTCTTGGCTACGAAATCTTCTCTTGGAACTTCACTTTCCAGTTCACCAAGCTACATTGGTTTATTGTGATAATGTTAGTGCCATATACCTTTCTGACAATCCGATTCAACATCAGCGCACTAAACATATTGAGATGGATATACATTTTGTTCGTGAAAAGATAGGTCGTGGATAAGTACGCATCCTGCATGTCCCTTCCATGTATCAAATTACCGACATTCCATCGGTTATCTTTAAAGATTTTAGGGACAATCTCAGCGTACGAAGACCGCTCGCTATGACTGCGGGGGTGTGCTAAATACTCGTGATAAACATAGTATATACGTTGTGTATATCACGAGCAGATTGTTGTATAATGGGCTGTTAAATCCTGTGATATACACGGTATATGCATGTCGTGTATATCACGACTTAGTAGTCTATTTTAGGTTATGATTTGTTGTAATTAAATTAGAGTTGTACACTTACCATAATTGTATAATTATTGTACAAGTAGAATATGGTTTTGGGAGTAGAATAGGAATTGGATTTTCCTATTATGAAAATTGTAAATTGTATATATACTCTTTCATTAATGAAAATAATCAAGGAATTATTTCTTACACTCATTATCATGCATAATTAATTTATAAACTCATGTTGTTTCATTTCATATAAGTGATGCTTCTATGATTTACTTTTATCATTGTTATATTATAGGTCACATGTTTACTAAAGTGAGTTTTTGGTACAATCCTCGCCACTACTTTGTTAGAAATGGCCGATAATACTTATCAAGTACATGTTGGTGTACTCATATTGCACTTCTGCATTGTATGTGTGGTTACTAAACTTAGTACCAGCGGAGTCCAGAAAAAGTATAGGAGCTTTCTTGGATACTTTCAGCGATGAGATGCTTGGACTAGTTCAAAGCATATTGGATTCCCATCTATCCATTCTATTTTTTTATATCCAGCTTCTCGATTTACGCAAGACTATTGCTGAAGATAGTAGTCTCGGTCCCTCAGCACTACTTCCAGTAAATCGCCGGATGTGCCTGAATGACCAGGGTTTGAGAATAGAGCAACTGATATCACCTACAAGGTCCTACCCCAGAAGAGAGCAAATTGCTCCTACCATGGTTCGAACCCATGTTGCAGACCTCCAGCTGGATTTTAAGTTCTCCTCATTTGTCATCCAGCTATGCCCGGGGGACTCCATTCCATTATTGTTCTTATTTTTGAAAGAAATAATCCTCTTGATTATTTTTATTAATTGAAAAGGTATATATACAAGTTACAAAATAGGAGAACCCTATTCATATTCTATTCCTAAAATCTTATTCTACCATAATTTTAACTCTACAATTATGGTAAGTGTATAATCCTAATTTAGGTAATAAATGCACTATACTACAAATATACTTTCCTAATATACAATATTCTTACACTGCTGGATATGTACCGTGCTGGGCCTGGGCTGCTGGAAAGCCCACTGCCGAAATATCACTGCATTGCCCGTGATATACACTGTTGTATATTGGGTGTATATCACGGGTATATTGCTCTGTTTAACACACACCCGCAGTCATAGCGGGCGGTCTTCGAACGCTGAGACTGTCCTTAAAATCTTCAAAGAGTACCGAGGGAAGACCCTTTGTAAAGATGTCTGCAACTTGATATCTTGACGGGACATGACATACGTGTACCTGTCCTCAAGCAACCTTTTCACGGACAAAGTGAATGTCCATCTCGATATGCTTAGTGCGTTGGTGTTGAACCGGATTACCAGACAAGTAGATGGCACTAATATTATCACAATACACTAAGGTTGCCTTCTGAATGAAACAATGAATCTCTAACAGTAAGCTACGTAACCAACATGATTCTGAGATCACATTAGCTACCCCTCGATATTCTGCCTCGGCATTTGAGCGGGATAGTGTTGCCTGACGCTTCGCAGACCAGGAGACCAAGTTGTTGCCAAGGAACATACAATAGCCAGACGTCGACCGTCTGGTGTCTGGAAAACCACCCCAATCAGCGTCTGTGTATGAGATAAGTGTGGATGGCGAGGATGGATATAAATGCAAGCCATAGTCCAGTGTACCTTGAATATACCGAATGATGCGCTTGATTGCATTCATGTGCTCAATTCTGGGATCATGCATGAATAAACACACCTGCTGGACTGCATACGTAATATCCGGTCTCGTAAAAGTAAGATACTGAAGGGCCCCTACAAGACTGCGATAGTGGGTCGGATCCTCGTAAGGTGCTCCGGCTGCGGCACTAAGCTTGGGCTGCGTATCAACTGGAGTGGAAGTGGACTTACAGGATGACATCCCAGCCCTTCCGATGATCTCAGTTGCATACTTTCTTTGAGACAAAAACAAACCATCTGAATGACGTTTGACGACAATCCCCAAAAAGTAACTCAAGGGCCCTAAGTCTTTCATAGCAAACTCAGAGCTGAGCATGGCCATAATAGAATGGCGTAATGCATCGAAAGAGGCAGTCAAAATGATATCATCCACATATAACAAAATGTAGGCCAAGGATGGACCACGATGGTAGATGAACAATGAATTATCTGACCTACTGTGAGTGAACTCAATAGTCGAAACATAGTCAGCAAAGCTTGTATACCAGGCCCGTGGAGGCTGCTTAAGCCCATATAAGGACTTCTTCAACAAATAGACATGATGAGGACAGTTAGGATCTCTGAACCCCAACGGCTGATGCATATATACTGTTTCCTTGAGATCACCATGTAGGAAAGCATTCTTGACATCCAACTGATGAATAGGTCATGCCTTAGAAAGAGTCAGGCTAAGCACAGTGCGAATGGTAGTCGACTTGACCACCAGACTAAACTTCTTCCCACAATCTATCCCAACCTGCTGAGTCTTACCATCACCCACAAGCCGCGCCTTATGTCGAGCAAAGGACCCATCGGAATTCTCCTTATGAGCAAAAATCCACATATACCTGATAACATTAATACCAGATGGACAGGGCACCAACTCCCACATCTTATTATCAATAAAAGCATTATATTCATCAGTCATAGCAATTTTCCAATTCGGGTCGTTTAAGACAGACACAGGATTACGGGGCAAGGGAGATTTAGAGACATTAGAATGTAAATTAAAATGTATTTTAGGTGTAAAAATACCCCGCTGACTATGAGTGACCGGTCTATGACTCGAGAAAGAATTGAGTGACTTTTGGAAATTTGCTGGGCTCGGGACGGACTGGCCAGCAGGTAGTGGGTCTGCTGGCCCAAATCGGAACACTGGATCAGCCGCTGGACCAGTTCCAGAATTGGGCTGGACTGGCCCAATTGCTGGGACTGATCCAGTAACTTGAAGCTATGACATGACAGTGGGGCCAGCGGGCAGTGGGCCCGCTGGAGAATTTTGGGTGAGGGATACGTCCGAAAAATGGTGAGTAATATACGGGGATATACCATCATCCAAAAAATTATACGAATTAGGCTCGGTAGTATGAACTTTAGTAAATGGAAATTCGGTTCCATAAAAAATTACATGGCGATTAATTATGATTTTCTTGGAGGATAAATCAAAGCATTTGTAACCACGATGATTAGACGGATACCCCAAAAACACACACGGAGTAGATCGGGCATGAAGTTTGTTAATTGTGGTGGATGGGAATAATGGATAACACAAGCATCCAAAAATCCGAAGATGAGAATAAGAAGGATTCTTATTATATAAGATTTGGAAGGGGGGTGAATATGTCAGACCTTTGGAAGGAATTATGTTTATGAGATATGTTGTCATTTGTAGAGCATGATGCCAAATATATGGGGGTACGGAAGCATGAAGTAAGAGAGTGCGGATAATGTTATTTATGGAACAAATTTTGCGTTCGGCTTTCCCATTTTGAGAAGATGTATAAGGGCACGAAAAACAAAAATTGATCCCATTATTATCACAGAACTCCCGAAACACCCTATTGTCATATTCTTTCCCATTATCACACTGAATATTTTTTATTTCTCTTTCGAATTGTGTTCTAATGAATGCTCTAAATTTTATGAAGATAGAAAACACTTGAGATTTATTGGCAATTGGAAATGTCCACAAAAATTTAGAATAATCATAAAAAAAAAACATAATAACGATGACCTAACGAACTTAGAACAGGAGACGTCCATAGGTCGCTATGAATAATATCAAATGGCATTGAAGTATGAGAATTTGAGTCCACAAATGGCAACTTAACAATTTTTTCTTAACGAACAAGATTGACAAATTTGAGTACGACTCGTACCCTTACAAGAAATAAAGTTATTTTTATCTAAAATTGATAAAATAGAAGATCCCGGATGACCAAGGCGAGCATGACACAAGGAAGGAGAAATGGCTGCAAAAGCTGAAGGCAATGCTTGACTCGATGGACTGAAATTGGGTGTGATAGGATACAGATCTCCCCTACTATCACACCTCATGAGAGGACTCCCCGTCTTGAAATCCTTCACAGAAAAAAACCAAAAGGATCAAATTCAACAGAAACAGAATTGTCAGTGGTGAACTTGCTGACAGACACTAAGTTTTTAATCAATTTGGGGGCATGTAAAGTATTTTTCAAGATAAGGGGTGGATTGGGGGGAGACAACGTTTTATGACCATAACCCTTAATTGGAATAGAGTTACCATTTCCGACAATTATACCACGAGGGTTATTCAAATTGGAATAAGACGAGAGAGTACCTTGATCGGAGGTCATGTGTGTCGTTGCACCGGTGTCCATGTACCAATTAGGATCTTATTGCGTCAATCCAAGTGTGTGCATTGCGGCCTCAATGTCGGTGGGAGTGGGGCCTGCTGCGTGGTGGGCTTGCGGAGGCCGGGGCCCAAGAATCCCAGAACTGGGCTGTGGACCGTAGTTGTTGGAACTTCTGTTGCTGGGCCAGTGGCCAGTGGGCCACCACTGCTGATTGTTGGGCTTGAAAAGCTAGCACCACCGCTGGACGCCGCTTTGGATCATAAGGATCTGCCGCGTACCATCGCTCACCGGACGGGCCCACTGCATACTTGCTGACCACCGGAACCGCCGCATTTGCCCCCACGCTTTTTATTATTATTATTACGATTATTTTTGCCGCCACCATGATTATGGTTTTGGCCCGAATTATTAACAAAACCCGAAGAACTTGGGGAGGACGTCATCATGACGACGGGGCTTGCTCCGGTAGCCGCATTTTTAGCCAAACCGGCTTCTTCCAAAGTAAGCATGGAGCGGGCTTGATAAAAGGCGGGAAGAGGGTTGTTTTGACGAAGGAGAGTTCCAACACCATTATAGGCCTCCGAAAGGCCGGCAACCAATTGTAGAACCAGACGATTATTTGTTACAGGTGCGCCAACATTACGGAGTTGATCCGCTAACTCCTTGAGTTTCTTGCAATATGCAAAGACGTTTGGAAATTCTTTCATGCGAACTAGAGAGAATTCCTGCTCGAGTGTGATGACACGTGAATGTTAGTTATCTTGGAATATGTCACGCAATCTATTCCAGGTAGCCATAGCCGTGGTATTCGGCTCAATAATCGTCTGTAGAAGGTCAACCGAAATAGTGGAATATATCCACTGGAGAACGGTAGCATCAAGAGTAATCCATAACTGAGGATCCTCCGTGGGAAGAGGTGTAGCGGGAGGAATGATGTGATGAATAACTTGATGGGAGATAGCGTGAATTTTAAACAATTCTGCCCACGTCGCATATTGGACGTTTTCCATCTCAAGCACAATAGGAATATTGTTCTTGACGTTAGAAACCATGAGGGCAGGATGATAATTGTTCTTAGACATATTGAAAGAACAAAGAAGGAGGGGAAATTTGGGAATAGTAAGAGAGATTTTGAGAGCGGAAGACAAATTTTGGAAGAGAAAACCCGAGGGGGGGGGGTCGGCCGAAGTATACAAAATTTTGGGAGACCTAGTCTCTTGATACCATGAAAGAAATAATCCCCTTGATTATTTTCATTAATTGAAAAGGTATATATACAAGTTACAAAATAGGAGAACCCTATTCCTATTATATTCCTAAAATCTTATTATACCATAATTCTAACTCTACAATTATGGTAAGTGTATAATCCTAATTTAGGTAATAAATACACTATAATATACTACAAATATACTTTCCTAATATACAATATTCTTACACTGCTGGATATGTACCGTGCTGCGCCTGGGCTGCTGGAAAGCCCACTGCCGAAATATCACTGCATTGTCCGTGATATACACTGCTGTATATTGGGTGTATATCACGAGTATATTGCTCTGTTTAACAATTTTAGACAATATTGTGTAGGTTGAGACAGTTGCACCATTTTCCTTACTAGACGCTCGTGACTAGTTTTGCCAGTTCTCTAGAGATTCTATTGATTATTTTCGCACTATACTAGATTTCGAACTTATGTATTGATATTTACATGTTATTAAATTTATTCATAATTTATTGTTATTATATTAAAGGTTTTGTGTTATACGCTCGCCTAACGGGTTTAAATTAGGTGCCATCACACCATATCGGATTGTGACACCGTCCTTATAATGCTTATTTATTACACATTGTTTACACTAATTTATGGTTTCAAACGTTTCAATCTTCCCTTATGTTTATTTACGTATTTGATATTTTAACATTCATTTAGGTGCTCTTTTCTAATTTCTTTGGTTCAATCTATTTGGCATTATATTTACCAGGGAAAATGAAGCGTATATACTACCCCTCAATCGGGATTTCATGTTTGGTAAACAAGTTATTCGCATACAATATTTATATCAAAATTATATTACTTTGTCGTAGTACTTAAGTTAATTGAACTAATGTATATTAATTAATTATGATTCGGCAATAAAAATATATGTTAGGACATGTGTCGTATATTTATCAGGTTGACGTAAATATCAGGTTCAGATAAGCCTTTACCTTTTCTGTATATTCATCCTTTGCTTTTGGTAATTTCTCTTTATTTATCTCAATCAACACAAGTATTTTACTCCATGGAAGAAGAGGGTAAAAAACAAGCTTGCACTAGTAACGGTACAATCCCAATATTTGTAAAATATTTCTATACCTCTACAAACAATTCTTTGATACTTATACTCTATATAAAATAAACTAATGTAAAAATATTCAAAAATTCCTTTTAAGAGTTATTTTTCGGGGAAATTTTAATGGTGATTGTGATTAGCTAATTGTAATATTTAAGAATTTATGTAAATTAGTCAAAATCTAAACCACACTATGTTCATGTAATTAACTAGTATGGAAAATCTGTTAGTTTTGCCCGGTCCTTATATTGCTTTTTCTTTTGTTCTTTACATAATGGAAATAAAGTAGTAATATGAGTTTATTTTGATAACCACAGTATTTGGTCATTTGACATCATAAATAACTAGTTCTAAAATATAACAAGATCAACTTTTAATGGGATGATTAGTGTCAATTATAATCCAAAATGTGTAGCACATTAGTATCTTTTATAAGGTGATCAATGCACAGAAATTATAAGCAGCCAAACTTTCCACCAGAAATTAGGCATGCAGCCTTCCTATATCCCATCCTACTTCACTTTGGACTAGTTAATTATCAGCTCAATATCTCTTCCCTACTACTTTACTCTATGTCAAGACCTTCCTTTCTTCTCTCTTTCAAGTCCCCCCCCCCCCCCCCCCCAAAAAAAAGAAGAAGATATGTTTGTTTCTTTCCTCAGAAATAGCTTTAAGCTGGTCCACCAACATCCTATATCATGTCACCAACTTCAACATTCCAAAATATATTCTCAAGCTATGAACAGAATTAATAAGACCACTGAGGTGTCAAAATCAATTCCATGCAGGTATTTCTCATCATCTGCTGCTGGAGCTTCTTCCAGCAAGGTTAGCTTCATTGGGTGGTATCTACAAAAGCTTGACTCTCGCCCCATCCTCACCAAGACTGCTACTTGCACTCTTATTCTCACTGCTGCTGATTTGTCATCTCAGGTACCTACCACTCTACCTGTTGTTATTAGACTCTGTTCAAAACAGTATACTAAAATATACGAAATAAACTGAAAAACAAACAAACTAGAAGAACAAAAATGTTAATTAAATATTCCGAGCCCACAAAATTTATTATATCTTCTTAAGAAATTTAATCCCCTGACTATATCTCATGTGTAAGATTATTTCCTCCCAACATAAAAAGGATATACCTTTTGTTGGAATACCGGTACTTCAAACTCCAGCAGTTTGTCGAACTTCAAGATAGTAAGGAACAACGCAAAATGATGAAGAGTGCAAAAATTCGATGCAGACAATGTCTCGATATTTATAGCCACGAATGGATGAGATTTGAAAAGGTGTCATTCAAAGAAATTTGAATGCTTCGAATTGCAGCCTTTTCCTAGTGTCTTTTGGGAAATATCTGGTATGACCTTTAATCCTTTATGAGAAGGATCATGTGTCTTTTACGGAAAATGAAGGCCGCAAATTAAATAAAATCCACGAATGCGAATAAATATCATGCGATAAAATAACATTTCACGAAATAAAAATAAAGAAATTTCGTTGGTTCAAAAATTGTCATTCAATTAGACGATTTGACCGAAGCCGGCGACGATGGGGCAAGACTTGTCTTCTTCTCAACTCTTTAAGAACTAGTTATATAAGTGTTTTTCAATATAAATACAAAAATAAATTCTCTATTTATCTAATTAGAGACATCCCTTTCTCATTTCCCATTCACACACAAAAAACACCTCTGCAGCAAATTAGCAAAAAAAGCAAGAAAAATGTTTATTTAAATGAAAAATCCGATTCATAAGTTTAATTTCTTGATGTGCAACTATGGCGTTGATGACAATCTTATAGTACTACATGTTTTTTCACTCTCCACAGACAATTGTTGGGGCAGTATGTGTTGGATATTGTAAAGCAGTACGGGAAGTAAATAAATATTACAAGTGTTCGAAAGGATAAACAAATAGGTCAATGTTCAGAACTACCGCAACCTTGTTGAGTCTTGAATCTTGATAACCTGAAATCAAGAAACACTAAATCTGGATGGTTACAACTGCGTGCTGAGTCGAGTGATGACACTTTGTCCTTAAGACAAGATTGCCCCGTATATATGCTTTTATGTTAACGGGCAATAGTCTCCCAAGATAAAACAACACTGTAATCAACGCTAGCTACAAAGCAAATAGGTTGAGTCTGACGAAGAAAACAAACACTAAACGCCTTGCTGAAGAAATGGAAAAAGGAAGGAAGAGTTTTTGTTTTAGTCCAACGTTTTTGGACAGACTTTCTCTTCTGTTTTGTCTCTGTGTATATATTGTGTCTCTGTTTCTGTTGTGTATATTTTGTGTATGTGTGTTTTTCGAGATGCACAATTGAGCCAAAATGCATCAATATATAGCATGAGGGAGGCTGCTCAACTGCCCAAGACATGACTGTTAATGATCATGAGTGGGGGCTGTTAATGGCAGGTTTATGGCTATTAGTGAGGCAGTTTATGGCCATTGAAGGAAGGCTGATTAGTGAGGAGTTAATCAACCAAGTAATGGCTGGTTAATACACACTAACGCCATAAAAATCAACTCCAACGGTAGGCAGAAACATTCTGCCTTCCGTCATTCCCAAATTCAACTTTTCAGAAACTCTAGGGACCAAACTATAAATATTAAGTAATTTGGGGGTCCAAATAGATAATATCAGAAAGTTCCACGACCCAAGACTCGTGACCAGACAGGCGGGCGGCGGCGGCGTGCGTGTGGGCTTAGCCTTGAACCCAAGCACATCTAGGTATTCCCTCCTTTAAACACATGGGTTACCCCTTGGGGTCCCAAACCCTTAACCAATTATGAGACTTATAAAGAGAGCAATTCTTCCTTTTCCCACCGATGTGGTAGATTTGTCTCACACCATATTTTCATGCCTCAAACCCCTTACTTCGTGGATCAATATCTCTTTCATTTCTCAACGAAATTTGACGATTCTTGGCCCTACGTTCATGTACTCACTTAGTAGATTATGCATGTGTGAAGAGACAAAGCCTCCAACATGCGGAACACTAGTATTTAATTCATTAAATATGGGTGGACGCACCTCCCCGCCAAAAGCAAATTTCCAACAGTATGATCTAATAAGAACATTGCGAGTAGCTAGCTTTGGAGTGCTAATTTTAGGGCCTTCACTTCATGTATGGTACAACTCTGGCAGCACTCCTTCCAAGGACTGACGTGATCACAACATTGAAAAAGATAGCTTTAGGACAGATCGTATATGGACCTACCATGAATGCTATTTTCTTCTCCATCAACGCTGCAGCACAAGGTAGAGCCATTTCTCCTGCTTTTACATTTACTGTATCATTTTAGTTGGTTTATATATATATATATATATATATGACAAATTGCTCAAGAGTCCAATTAGTCCCAATTCGAACAACGATGCATTCAAAAGTTGAAATTTATAGGTTCTTAATTTTAGGACAAGAACAATGATTATATTGGGTCTGCAACACAAATACAAAAATTTTGGCCAATGCTACTGAGTTCTGCGGAAGTATAGTTAATTAATTCAATTAAATTATTGTTCAACCAACCATCTTAATAAGATGTATCTTCTTAATCTTTATAAACCCTTCTGGTGTTAGCCCTTAGTCATATATATTTTAAATTGTTCTTTGAGCTTTGATTTCTTTCTTATCTGAACTACCTTGATACTGAATTTCGATGCTTATTATATCTCTGATTTTTCTTGTGGTTGCCGCACTAGGTGAGTGAAAGTGGTTCAGAAATTGTGGCCAGACTCAAACGTGACTTGGTTCCTACTTTTATTAATGGTCTTATATACTGGCCAATATGTGATTTTATTGTTGGAAATTAGCCTTTGGCGGGGAGATGCGTCCACCCATCTTTGATGAATTAAACACTAGTGTTCCGTATGTTGGAGACCTCGTCTCTTTACACATGCATGATCTACGAAGTGAGTAGATGACCGTAGGGCCAAGAATCGTCTAATTTCGTTAAGAAATGAAAGAGATATTGGTCCACGAAGTAAGGTGTTTGAGACATGGAAATGTGGTGTGGGACAAATCTACCACATCGGTGGGAATAGGAAGAATTGCTCTCTATATAAGTCTCTAATTGGTAAAGGGTTTGGGACCCCAAGGGGTATCCCATGTGTTTAAAGGAGGGAAGACCTAGATGTGCTTGGGTTCAAGGCTAAGCCCACACGCGCGCCGCCGCCGCCCGTCCGGTCCGGTTCCGGGTTTCGGGTTTCGGGTTTCGGGTTACGGGCTCACGGGCTCACGGGCTCACGGGCTCACGGGCTCACGGGCTCACGGGCTCACGGGCTCACGGGCTCACGGGCTCACGGGCTCACGGGCTCACGGGCTCACGGGCTCACGGGCTCACGGGCTCACGGGCTCACGGGCTCACGGGCTCACGGGCTCACGGGCTCACGGGCTCACGGGCTCACGGGCTCACGGGCTCACGGGCTCACGGGCTCACGGGCTCACGGGCTCACGGGCTCACGGGCTCACGGGCTCACGGGCTCACGGGCTCACGGGCTCACGGGCTCACGGGCTCACGGGCTCACGGGCTCACGGGCTCACGGGCTGTGGGCCTTTCTGATATTATCTTTTTGGACCAGAGAACTCTGCCAGATGTACAGTTTGATCCCTGAAGTTTCAGATGTACAGTTTGGACCAGAATTCTTTCATATGTACAGTTTGGTCCCTGAAGTTTCAATATTTACAGTTTGGTCCCCGAGTTTACGGGAAGGTGACTAAGGCGTAAAGCCTACCGTTGGGACTGTTTTGTGAGGCATTAATCAGCCATTACTTGGCTGATTAACTCCTCCATTAACAGCCCATTACTTGGCCATTTTCAACCTTAAATCAGCCTCTTTGATGGCCTTTTACTGCCTTTACTTGGCTGTTTTAATGGCCTCCTAATGGCCATTAACAGCCATGTTTTGGGCAGTTGTACAGCCCCTTCTCCTTGCTATATATTGAGCCTTCTTTGGCTCAAATAAGGAGCAGAATATAGACGAAAATACAGGCTGAAAACTGGCTGAAATAAGGCAAGAAACGACCAGAAAAATTGAACGAAAATCAGGCAGAAAACAGTGACCAAACTGTGACGAAAATCAGTGAGCAAACCCACACATATACACAAGATATACACTACAGAGACACACTATATACACAGAGACAAAAGAGAAGAGTATTGAGAAACTCTTCCTTCCTATTCCATATCTTCAGCAAGTCGAGTCATATTTGTTTTCTTCGCCAGGCTCAACCTATTGGCTTTGTAGTGTTGAGATTAAAGTGTTGTTTTATCTTGGGAGACTATTGCCCGCTAACGTAAAAGCATATATACGGGGCAATCTTGTCTTAAGGATAGAGGGCTATCCTCGACTCAACACACAACGTTGTAACCATCCAGATTTAGTTGTTTCTTGATTTCAGGTTATCAAGATTCAAGACACAACATACTTGCGGCAGTTCTCAAAGTTGGCTTTGCAAGTTGATCAAGATTCAAGACACAACACACATGCGGCAATTTTGAAGATTGACAATTTATTTATCCTTTCGAACATTTGTAATAGTTATTACTTCCCGTACTGCTTTATAAAGTACCATAGAATTAACAACAACTTAAGACAAGATTGTATTGTAATACTATTAGTGTTCGAAAGATGTCGGTCAAAAGTTGTGTGACCAAATCTGGATATGGCAATGGTTTTCTGGTAGAAGAGAGTGATGATGATGAACATGTTCATGGTGTCACCGCTACCAAGACTGGTGGGAACAAGCGCTCTCGAGAGCCTGAGGATGTCAACTGGGACAAGAGGAGAAGACTGAAGATGTACTTCTATCTTGCAGCAGAAGGCCTGTATCTATCCCAGACAAAAGATCCGAATGATGGTAAGAAGGAACTGGACACTCAGTTTGATGAAGTGACTGGAGTGAGCCAGAATCCGAAATTGGGATAAGTAGTTTTTCTTACTTGTCAAGAATAAAGATTAAATGATGTCTGATTAAAAATGGATTAAAGTAAGGAGGAATATGAAAATAATTTATATTCCTTACGCTTTAAAATCAGAAGTTTAATCTTATCTTCTTTTCCGTTTAAAGATTGGATTGTAAACGACTTAAAAAGATCCGTTCTTTTAAGTGTAATTGTTAAAGTGTGTAAAGTACGTTCGCACATACGATGGAGAAAGATCCACTAACTGTGCGAAAACTGTTACCACTTTTAAGTAAGCGCCAAGAATTATCTGGGCACCAATCTTAACGAAAGGAGTCTAAAAGCTAAAGACGTTGAACCTGTCATACTTGGCAGAAGATCCTTCATAGGATGATATTGGACACTCAGTCATACAAAGCCTCCGGGCGACTGGAGTGGGCCAAAAATTCCTTTGATATGATGATATTGGACACTCAGTCATATAAAGCCTCCGGGCGACTGGAGTGGGGCCAGAATTCATTTCATAGGAAAAGTAATGGACACCTATTAAGGTGGGCCAGAGTTTCCAGGTCTTAAATGATCTGAAGGCTTAAAGAAAGGCAGAAAAGAAATTGGACACTCAATCTGCCAAAGCAACTGGAGTGGGCCAGAGTATCCAGATCACATATGATCCGGTTGCGCCCTAACCACGGGCAAGAGGTTGTTCATGTGAAGCAACGCCACCTCTAAAATCGAAGGGGTCGGAGAGGTTGTCCTCAATAGGACTTCAGGGAATGAGATCACTCTAAGATGAGGTGATACATATCCCTAACTTGGTTTGAGGGACGCTGTTGGTCAAGCTGGTTTGAGACTAGTCCAACAGGTCTGTAATAACTAAGAATGGTACAGTACGTCTGTAGACAAATGAATGATATATTTGTAATCCGTGCATCTATGCCATCATAGATTAAGACACGTTAAATAGCAAGTCATTCAAAAACTAACGATGTTGAGATTGTTGCCTTCTGTCGACATAAAACCTCAAAATGAATGTGAGGTAGACGAAGAGGCAAAATCACCTTTCCAAATTCCGTCAAGGGAATAGCGAAAGAAGCACCGCTCCTCTAGAACTTAGTCACACCTACTTGGGTGATTTGAAGTTTATACAAAATAGAGGGGGGAGACAAGTACGTTGTGATCTTCATTGATGATGGTACAACGTATGGAATCCTTTGTTTGTTGAAAAGCAAAGATGAAGTTGTTGAAGCGAATAAAGCGCTACAAAGCGTAAGTTGAAAATCAACTAAGCCGACGGATTGAGAAATTCGTAGTGATAGAGGGAGAATATGAAGCATCGTTCATTAAACGACTGCTCATTTCTCACCTCGATCAACGGTGTTAGCCAAGCGCAAAGTAAATGCGCCCAAATTATGTGGGGTGGCTTGGTAAAAGTTGGAACAACTGAAGCAGTCGATTGTACCTAAGGCTGTAGATTGCATATCCACTGGATCTGCAAATAACAAGATAGTCTTTGATTGCCTCTTGGCGTGAAAGAATACTGAACTCTTTGAAGATAGCTTTCCTTGAAAAAGGAAAAAGGAAAAAGGAGCAATTACTCAAGGTTAACAAGAACCCGCGAGGGCCTGACTGTTCGGAACTAGACGTTCCGTATCTACAGGACTCGAAAGTTCTTTGGCTATCCAACTTAATATTCCGTGAGTCACAGAACTCAGGGATTCTAGATGTTGAACCGAGACGGAGCAAAGAAGGGGACAAAGACTTGTTCCAGTCCTTCTAGCTTGTATGGTTAAGAATGAACCATGGACAATTAACAAATAAATGTCACCTCCAAAAGCACTGCTTTGGAAAGAAACTACAAAGAGAGAAATAAACTCTATCATATAGAACCATACTTGCGTAATGGTTTATCTTCCTCCGGGAAAAGAACCTTTGGGTTGTAAGATCTGCTCCCCTGTGAGTAGCTTCACATCCAGGGCCATTGCAATCTTGGGGGGCATGAATGTTGAATTAGCCTTCCCAACCTGAGAGTTGGAAGAAGAGGATCGAGTTGGTTTCTTTGAATCTGTTGGGCTTCTTCTGAACTTTCATTTTGGTCCCTGAAATGTTTACATTTTGGTCCTGAAAGTTTCAGATAAAAGCGAAACAATGAATCGACCACGAAACATTGACTCACGAAATTAGAAAGCCAACAGTTGGAGAATCAACGATCTGAAAGTAAAAGTCATATTGAAACAAAGTCTCGATATGAAATATATGGGTATCACAGATGACATCTTAGGAATTGGATTTCTAAGACATCTAACGGATCATCGATAGTTGTGATCTCGTTGAAGCCACCAATGGATATGAATCATAGAACTGATTGGAATCATGGTGCACCCATAGACAAGGAAGCGATATGCTCGTGTCATGTGTAGTTCAATGTATTGTACACACTACAACCGACACAGTATCGGCCTACAAAGCGGTCAGTTAAACTAAGGTTCATCGATGATTTTAATACATGATCGGTAGAAGGCGTTAAGTCGGATATGGCGATATCCGAATTATTAAACATCTACAGATTATAGTATTCTGGATGTCCAGCGGTTACGGGAGAACACGATGATGCAAAGCTGGACATCGATCTCAAGAACACCAAAGCCACAAGAAAATGTGTATGGTGGGTCTTGGAAAATCCTCTAAGCAAACTTGCATCGGCCGATTCATGATGGAATCGGAGTTTATCGCTTTATACAAAGCATGAAAGAAGTTGAGTAACTTCACGGCTCCTTAGAAGGGCGTCCCTTATTGGGAGATACCCGTGTCTTCACGATTATACATCGTGGCTAGCCGTCGGCTTGGGAAGGACACGGATGACGGCGTCTGGACATATTTTTAGGATCTGTCGGAGACATAAGACCGTATGGCGATTGATCATCACGGGTGTCACATCCTTGTTTACTAACTAAGGGACTACCCGGAGATCAAGTGTTCACTGTCTAGGGAATTGGCTTAAAACCCAAACAATACGAACCTTTGCGGTGGAAACCCAACCATACTGATTGGAGATCCCAAGAATTTGGTTCAATGGGAAAACTAAGCGGCAAAGGTTCAGTTGAGCGCTTGGTGGAAGCAAGAAGCACTTGGATGATGATTTTGAGCGGAAATATGAATCCAAAGTCGTTCCGCGATAGACATTAAAGTCTTTGCTGCATGGTGGGTAAAGGTTAAGCTTCCAAACCTTTTAAAAGATCCTCAAACGGTTGAGGTTAAGGTTGTGGAACTTTTAATGATTCCTAACACTTGTGAAGTGGGGTATAGCAGGATACCTTGTAGGAGATCACCTATTTAAGTGGGAGGTTGGCCGCCTCAAATGAACGCACTTAAGAATCCAAGTGTGTCCATGGCCACAACGGACAGAAACGTAAGAAGGAAAATGAATAAGAAGAGTTATTGTGTTGATATCGTTGTCTTGGCTTACACTAAACACTGACGGTTCAAGACATCACGTTCACCGCGCAGTAAGTAAGTCCGATGGTATTCAACTAGGGAAGGTTCAAAGCGTAAGCTACCTCTCCTGATGCAATATCTTTTCGCTGAAAGATTGCTGAAATGTAGGCACCTTGTGTGTGCGCCACAATCTCTCTTTCATAGAGGGGATTGTTGGAAATTAGCCTTTGGCGGGGAGATGCGTCCACCCATCTTTGATGAATTAAACACTAGTGTTCCGTATGTTGGAGACCTCGTCTCTTTACACATGCATGATCTACGAAGTGAGTAGATGACCGTAGGGCCAAGAATCGTCTAATTTCGTTAAGAAATGAAAGAGATATTGGTCCACGAAGTAAGGTGTTTGAGACATGGAAATGTGGTGTGGGACAAATCTACCACATCGGTGGGAATAGGAAGAATTGCTCTCTATATAAGTCTCTAATTGGTAAAGGGTTTGGGACCCCAAGGGGTATCCCATGTGTTTAAAGGAGGGAAGACCTAGATGTGCTTGGGTTCAAGGCTAAGCCCACACGCGCGCCGCCGCCGCCCGCCCGTCCGGTCCGGTTCCGGGTTTCGGGTTTCGGGTTTCGGGCTCTCGGGTTCACGGGTTCACGGGTTCACGGGTTCAAGGGTTCAAGGGTTCACGGGCTGTGGGCTGTGGGCCTTTCTGATATTATCTTTTTGGACCAGAGAACTCTGCCAGATGTACAGTTTGATCCCTGAAGTTTCAGATGTACAGTTTGGACCAGAATTCTTTCATATGTACAGTTTGGTCCCTGAAGTTTCAATATTTACAGTTTGGTCCCCGTGAGTTTCGAAGGTGACTAAGGCGAAAGCCTACCGTTGGGACTGTTTTTTGAGGCATTAATCAGCCATTACTTGGCTGATTAACTCCTCCATTAACAACCCATTACTTGGCCATTTACAACCTTAATTCTGCCTCTTTGATGGCCTTTTACTGCCTTTACTTGGCTGTTTTAATGGCCTCCTAATGGCCATTAACAGCCATGTTTTGGGCAGTTGTACAGCCCCTTCTCCTTGCTATATATTGAGCCTTCTTTGGCTCAAATAAGGAGCAGAATATAGACGAAAATACAGGCTGAAAACTGGCTGAAATAAGGCAAGAAACGACCAGAAAAATTGAACGAAAATCAGGCAGAAAACAGGGACCAAATCTGTGATTTAAAATCGATGAGCAAACACACACATATACACAAGATATACACTACAGAGACACACTATATACACAGAGACAAAAGAGAAGAGTATTGAGAAACTCTTCCTTCCTATTCCATATCTTCAGCAAGTCGAGTCATATTTGTTTTCTTCGCCAGGCTCAACCTATTGGCTTTGTAGTGTTGAGATTAAAGTGTTGTTTTATCTTGGGAGACTATTGCCCGCTAACGTAAAAGCATATATACGGGGCAATCTTGTCTTAAGGATAGAGGGCTATCCTCGACTCAACACACAACGTTGTAACCATCCAGATTTAGTTGTTTCTTGATTTCAGGTTATCAAGATTCAAGACACAACATACTTGCGGCAGTTCTCAAAGTTGGCTTTGCAAGTTGATCAAGATTCAAGACACAACACACATGCGGCAATTTTGAAGATTGACAATTTATTTATCCTTTCGAACATTTGTAATAGTTATTACTTCCCGTACTGCTTTATAAAGTACCATAGAATTAACAACATTTATCACATTCAAATTTGTCCCCGTTCATTTACAGGTAATGCTAAAGGTGCCTATAGGTAAAATTTACACAACTTAGATCAGAGACTATAACTCTCTTCACTTTTCATGAACGATTTTAGTTTTATTTTATTTTTTGATAAAGGGAGAAATTTTATGTGACGACCCAAACCGGAGGGCCGCGACGGACATCCAGACCCCACCCGCTGGGTACCACTAATCGTACATTCAACACCTAATCATAAATAAATATGGACTAAGCCGAAAAAGGACTATGTCAAATCAGATAACCAACTTATATATATATACATCCCCAAGGCCGATAAGTCCATACAAGACTACTACACACAGGACACTTGTCTACAAGCCTCTAAAAGAGTATACGACATCAAAAGGTCGGGACAGGGCCCCGCCATACCCGTATACACAAGCGAAGATATACCGTACCAAGATAGACCGACACTCCGAAAGCAAGGGGAGTGCTCCAAAATCCGCTGAATCCGCAACCTACTAACGTGGATCATCTCCTTGCCTACGTGAACCTGTGGGCATGAAACGCAGCGTCCCCCGACAAAAAGGACGTCAGTACGACTGATGTACTGAGTATGTCAGGCATGAACAATAGCATAACAGGAATATAAGAATAAACTAAAACAGAAACAGCTGACCAACAGTAAATGCCTCCAAGGGCCCTAATACATATGTCTAAATGTTATGCACAATGCAAATGCGGTATACATATAAATATTGGCCACACAAGAGCATCTTTCTGTCCATAACCGCCTCTGTGGGCACCATGTTATATCGTATTGGCCACACAAGGGCATCAATATTGGCCTCTTCGGGCTCTTTCGTGATAGTCTGTACCAGCTGCAGGTGGTATGCGTATATAACACATTTCTCTTTCCCCTTCCCCATATTCTCTACATATATACAGTATTTACCATATAGTAATGTGCATAGCACCAGTGGGTCCATGGTAATACATGAATATAATGCAAATGAAAATGCATGAATGACAATAAAATATTTTGAGTGACATAATATCCGTGTACCTTAGGCTAACACTGTGAATATCAACATTTTTTTCATATGCCTCAATAAGGACTTAGGAACATATTTAGACATGCTTTTAACATAGGAATCAACAACATGAATATTCTTAACTACTAGGAGTAGAATAATTTATGGAACAATATCACAGTTATATTTCGTTACATGAAACATGCCAAAAGAAAAAAAAACTTGCCTTAACATACCTTCGTTTCGTTAAAGTAGGAATAATGTGGCTGCTACGAATTTCCAGAGCACAACATAGAATGAATGTTGCTGCTCTTTGTTTAGGACGTTACAATTCTAATTTGTAGTACTTAAAAATGGGTGTTGTCTCTTTGTTGTGTTTGTTTTTGTTATTTTTTTGTAAAACGCTTTGCTTCCTATTCTACACGATACTACACTTCTACTACTGTGTGCTTTTCTATTCACAAAAGAAAAGAATTTGGAGGAGTCCTAGTTAATGCATTCATGATTCACTCCTCTTATAAGATGCCTTGGGTTAGTGTTAATAAAGGATCATGATTTGGTCTCCTGCTAGTCATTTTAAGTTCCTCCAATTGCTGCCACCATTTCGTCACTTAAGCTTAGTCAATTAGGAGATTTATTGCAATGCTTACCCGTGATGTCCCCATTAAGCTTGTCCCCCTATTAAGATTAATTATACACACAATTAATCAGTCACACACATAATTAATTTTGTGACCCCAATTCACTTAATCTTAATAACTTATAAGACATTCATATACTTAATGTCATAATTTTGTGATATGACACTAGTCCATAATCTCTTTGGGGATATACAACTATTATTATCAATCCCCATCGTTATACTTATTACGTCCAAAATTATTTCGGGGTTTTATCCCTTTATATACTAATCTCTTTATTAGCATACATAAATATGACATAAATTTCTCGAGCCTCGGGTCTACTTCCCTACGTTTAGATGCTTAACCATCGCCCAAAATTACGAGATGTTACATTTTATTTATACCAAGTAGTCATTACAATACCATAAGAGGTACTATGCATCATATTTTCAATAGCTAGTACTAGGATCATTGGACACTACATTACCAAGATTACTACTAGGGTTAGGGGGCATAACATTGCCATTGTTGGGATTGCTATATTGCCATAGAGAGTACTTAGGTTACCTAACTTAGCTAGATTATTACATACATGGACTAACTTCCTTCCAAGCAAAACTTGTTGGAATATACGTAAAGTAACAACGGGAATAGTAAATAACTATTACAGTGATCGAAAGGATAAACAACAATTAGGACAACAACACGTCAAAATTTTGATCTTGTATGAAACTTCAAATATGGAACTTGTATTCAGAAATACAAGAACATGAAATGCTACACTTGTTTTCAGTAGATCCGCTGAGAATACGAACGGTTGGAGTCATTCGTCTGTTAAGTTAACACCTTTAACACTTAGCAACCAATTTAAATAAACACAACACCACCGGTTGAGTCAAAAGATGGCTCTCTATCTTTAAGACAAGATTGCCCCCGTATATAGGCTTTACGAAACTGTGGACAGTAGTCTCCCAAGATGAAACAACAAACTATAAAGTATGCAAAGCCTACACAAATGATCTCAGTGAAGAACATGAATAATGAAGATTGCTAAGAGAAGGATTGCTATCAGGAAAATCTGATCTCTTGTGGTGTTGTGAACTTGTTTTTCTGTTCATATGTGCATATCTAACCTTCTATAGAATTGAGCCAAGGCTTCAATTTATAGGTATGCAAGATGGCCTCTTCAAGTGCCCCACAATGGCAATCAATTGTCATGTAATGGATGACATTTAACCCCCAACAAATGCAGCCAAATAATGGTCCAAGTAATTGCCATTATTGGGTGGATTCAATGCCATTGAAACCCCCTAAACAGCCAAACCTTTTGGGATTCCGTCGAGCAGTCACTGCCCATGAAGCGTCGCGGCTCTTCCACCTTAGCGCCACGACGCTAATTCAACACTGAACTTACTGCCACTCCGGTGTCGCGGCGCTGCAAGGGGGGCGCCGCGGCCCTTTTTCCGTCCCTTACCATCTTACACTTCGCACAATCTTTCCTTCGTTTACCAACATGGAACACTTGTCATTTAGCAAATAACCATCCATCATTCTATGTCTCAAACATTTCACTTACGTACGGATATCTCTTTCATTAACGAAATTTACTATACTTGGCACTAAGATTGCACGTGTGTGGAAATGATATTCCCGATCTGCGGGGCCCAATTGTTCGAGTCATAAATAACGGGATAAACTTAATTCCACATTAGTAAATTTCCAACAATCCCCTCTTGAAAGAGATTTTGGCGCACACATAATATGCCTACTTTTAGCAATCTTTTAGCGAAAAGATATTGCATCAGGAGAGGTAGCTTCCGCTTTGAACCTTCCCTAGTTAAATACCATCGGACTTACTTACTGTGTGATGAACATGATGTCTTGAACTATCAGTGTTTAATGTAAGCCAAGACAATGGTACCAACACAATATCTCCCCTTTATTTGTTTCTTCTTTTGTTCTGTTCGTTTTGGCCGTGGACATACTTGGATTCTTAAGTGCGTTCATTTGAGGCGGCATGTCCTCGCACTTAAATAGGTGATTTCCTACAATGTATCCTGCTATACCCCACTTCACAAGTGTTAGGAATCATTAAAAGTTTCTCCAATCTTAACCTCAACCATTTTAGGATCGTTAAAGGTTTGGAAGCTTAACATTTACCCACCATGCAGGTAACACTTTAATGTCTATCACGGGAACAACTTTGGATTCATGTTTCCTCACATAAATCATCATCCGAAGTGCTCTTGATTCCACTGAAGCGCTCAACTAAACCTTTTTACAACTTAGTTTTCCCATTGAACCAAATTCTTGGGATCTCCAGTCAATATGGTTGGGTTACCACCGCAAAAGTTCGTATTGTTTGGGTTTTAAGCTCATTCCCCTAGACATGCAGAACTCTTGATCTTCGGGTAGTCCCTTAGTTAAAGGGTCTGCTATATCCTTTGATTAGTAATTAAGGAAGGGATACATGTGATGATCAACTGCCATATGGTCTTATGTCTCCGACAGATACGACAGATATTTCCAAACGCCGTCATCCGTGCCCTTCCTGAAGCCGACCGGCTAGCCACGATGTATAACTGCTGAATGCACGGGTTTCTCCCCATAAGGGATGTCCTCTAAGGAGTTGTGAAGTTACCCAACTTCTTTCATGCTTTGTTTAAAGTGATAAACTCTGATTCTATCATGAATCGGCCGATGCAAGTTTGCTTAAAGGATTTTTCAAGACCCACCACACACATTTACATGTGGTTTTGGTGTTCTTCATATCTGATGTTTAGCTTGCATCACTGTGTTCTCCCAGAACCGTTGGACATCCAGAATACCATAATTAGTAGATAAGTGAATATTTCAGATATCGCTATATCCGACTTAACGCCTTCTATCGATCATTTCCAGAATCACGAGTGAATCTTAGTTCAACCGATCTGCTTTGTAGGCCGATATCAGGTCAGTTGTAGCGTGCACAATACATTGAACTACATGTGACCTGCGCATATCGCTCCTTGTACATAGGTGCACCATGATTACAATCAGTTCTATGATTCAAATCCATTGGTGGCTTTAACGAGACTGTCAACTATCTCACAACTGAGTTTAGAGTTAGACTAGTCCGTTAGATGTCTTAGAAATTCCAATTCCTAAGATGTCATCGGTGATACCCATATCTTTCGTATCGAGACTTTTGTTTCAATATGACTTCCACTTTCAAACTGTTGGTTTTCCCAACTGTTGGCTTTCTAACTTCAGAGTTAATGTTTCTATTGTCAGATTCATTATTTCTGTTTTATTTGAAACTTCCAGGATCAAAATGTAAATATTTCAGGGACCAAAATGAAAGTTCAGGAAGAAGCCCAACAGTCCAGCAAACCAACTCTGATCCTCCCCTTCCAACTCTCCGGTTAAGAAGGTTGTTTCAACATCCATGTCATGCAAGACTGCAGTGGCCCTGGATGTTAAGCTATTCACAGGGGAGAAAATGTACAAGTAGCTGAGGCCTTATGCTCGTCAGTAGATCCATCTACTTTGTACTCACTTTTTAGTATCCACTTTTACAACCCAAAGGTTATTTTCCCGGAGGAAGATCAACCATTACACAAGTATAGTTCTATATGATGAAATCTATTTCTCTCTTTATAGCTTCTTTCTAAAGCAGCGCTTCTGGAGATAACAATTATTTGTTAATTGTCCATGGTTCATTCTCAACCATACAAGCTAGAAGGCCTGGAACAAGTCTTTGTCCCCTCTTTGCTTCGTCTCGGTTCAACATCTAGAATCTCTGAGTTTTGTAGATCTGGAATATTAAGTTCTGGATAGTCAGCAACTTCCGAGTCCTATAGATTCTAAACGTCTAGTTCCGGATAGTCAGGCCCTCGCGGGTTCTTGTTAACCTCGAGCAATTACTTCTTTTTCCCTTCTCAAGAAAATTTATCTTGAAAGAATTCAGCATTCTTTGACACCAAGAGGCGATAAGCACTACTGTTATTTGCAGATCTAGTGGATATGGAATCTACAGTCTTAGGTCCAACTTGACCTGTTTTGGTATTCCAACTTCTACCAAGCCACCCCACATCACAACATTTGTATGTGAGATCATTTCCATGTTTCACACAGAGGGTTATCCTTATCCTTTTGCTATATGATAGAACATCATCTTCAGCCTTCTCCTCTTGTCCCAGTTGACATCTTCAGCCTCTCGTGGGCGCTTGTTTCCACCACACTCGGGAGCGGTGATAGAAACTTGTCCTTGATCTTTAGCCGTACTAGCATAACTATCAGCAGTATCTTGAAGCTTAGAATCAGATCCAGAGATCGCTCATTTGACGGAAACAGACTTGTAACTGTCGTCAAAGAGAGAACCATAACTAGGACCAATCTTGAAAGCACGGTTGTCAAGAAGAAAACCACATCCTGATTTGGTCACACACTTGTCGACCAACATCTTTTGAATCACTAATACAATCTTGTCTTAGAATTGTTGGAATATACGTAAAGCAACAATGGGAATAGTAAATAACTATTACAGTGATCGAAAGGATAAACAACAATTAGGACAACAACACGTTGTCAATATTTTGATCTTGTATGAAACTTCAAATATGGAACTTGTATTCGGAAATACAAGAACATGAAATGCTACACTTGTTTTCAGTAGATCCGCTGAGAATACGAACGGTTGGAGTCCTTCGTCTGTTAAGTTAACACCTGAAACACTTAGCAACCAATTTAAATAAACACAACACCACCGGCTGAGTCTAGAGATGACTCTCTGTCTTTAAGATAAAATTGCCCCCGTATATAGGCTTTACGGAACTGTGGACAATAGTCTCCCAAGATGAAACAATAAACTATCAAGTGTGCAAAGCCTACACAAATGATCTCAGCGAAGAACACGAATAATGAAGATTGCTAAGAGAAGGACAGGGAAATCAGATCTCTTGTGGTGTTATAAACTTGTTTTTCTGTTCATATGTGCATATCTCACCTTCTATAGAATTGAGCCAAGACTTCAATTTATAGGTGTGCAAGATGACCTCTTTAAGTACCCCACAATGGCAATCAATTGCCATGTAATGGATGACGTTTAACCCCCAACAAATGCAGCCAAATAATGGTCCAAGTAATGGCCATTATTGGGTTGATTCAATGCCATTGAAACCCCCTAAACAACCAAACCTTTTGGGATTCCATCGAGCAGTCACTGCCCATGAAGCGCCGCGGCTCTGCCACCTTAGCATCGCGACGCTAATTCAACACTGAACTTACTGCCACTCCGGCGTCGCGGCGCTGCAAGGGGGGCGTCGCGGCCCTTTTTCCGTCCCGTACCATCTTACACTTCGCACAATCCTTCCTCCGTTTACCAACGTGGAACACTTGTCATTTAGCAAATAACCATCCATCATTTTATATCTCAAACATTTCACTTACGTACCAATATTTCTTTCATTAACGAAATTTACGATATTTGGCACTAAGATTGCACGTGTGTGGAAACTATATTTCCGACGTGCGGGGCCTAATTATTCGAGTCATAAATAACGGGATAAACTTAATCCACATTAGTAAATTTCCAACAAAACTATCTTCATTATCCTTCCATAGTTGTTCCTCCAGCCAGGTTGGTGGTTGAGAGCCGAAAAATTGTAAAGTGCTTCATTCTTTGAACCAAACTGAGCCAAAGAGTGAGCTGCTGGATTCCCCAGTTTCTTCAACAAGTACCTGCATTCAAAGGAATGTTGTTATAAAGTGGTGTTGGAGTTGAAAGTAAATTTATCACCTCCGTTGAATCTGTTTCTATGTCCAGAGGTAAAAATTGATGTGAGAGAGCAACTTTCAATCCTTGGAGAATCGCCCGTGGCTTCATATGTAACGCCTACGTGGCAATTTAAAAAAAATCTGGAAATTTTATTTTTTTAACCAAAAAGCTGGAAACTGTATTTTTTTTAAACAAATCTAGAAAAATGACCTTTTAAAACCCGTTTTAAAAAAAAACTGGAAAATTGGATTTTTTAATAAAAAACTGGGAAATGTGTTTTATTTTTAGAATCTGAAAAACTGTTTTTTCTTTATCTGAAAGAATTTAAATCAAATAGGCGGTAAAACCGATTTAATGCTAGAATTTAAGGAACTTAAAAGCATGAAGAATTTAAAGCATGTATTTGAAAGATTAGGAGGTAGCACCTTCCATAATCATATTTATTCAAAATATTAAAACTTACAAAGATTTAAACTTGAATATTTTCAAGGAGGTCTATCTTGGGAATTTCCAAGGTATTTTGGGGAATTTCGGTTAAGGTATTTAGGATCATATGAGGGGAATCATATGAGGAGAATTGGAATTTTATCTAACTAAGGGAATTTAAGTGAGCTTAGACTTCTCTCTAGAAATCTGAAAGCTATGAAAGAAAAAACCTGACTAACTAAGGGAGAGGAGTCTCCTTTTATAGGAGTTTTACATGGTATTTTGAACAAAAAAAGAATTTAATTATTCATCCGAGTGGAGAATGACATCATTAATTTCGGCATTTTCTCGAATTATTGCTGGAATATTTGCTTTTACTATTTTCTTTTTGAAAGTCTCTTTTTCGGGAATTTTCTTTTGTCGGATTTTTTGTCTGAACTTCATTCCGGGTATTTTGTCTTTTTTCGGCAATCTTTTATTCAGAATCCACTGTTGCCAAAAATTGGACTGTCTTCAATATCAATTTCTGGTTCTTCTTCTTCTTCTGTTTAAGAACTTTATTTTGATGAAAAAGGTGCAAACTTCAAAATTATTGCTTGCATTTCTTCTGGATTTTTGGTTGTTGCAAGCATTGAGGCCATCTGTGGTTTATGTGAAAGGAACTGTGTGTGCTCCAGTGTTTGTAGCGGTGCCTGTGGTATTTTTAGTGGCACCTGTACCTGAATGAATTTCTGGGTATTTAGCCATTCTTGGACTTTGTGTGGTGCGAGACTTGCTGGTATTTTAAAGTTGTCCCACCATCTGATTTTGAACCTTCTCCGGACCGTTGGGAATTTATTTTCAGAATAATCTACAAACCATGTGAATACCCATGGCAAATGGAATTTAGTGTGAAAAAGAAGTAGTGACACAAATCTTTTTTCTTCCTCCGTGGGTTTATAAAGGGATTTGAAGAGGCTGAAAGATTTAGTGACTTGGGGTTTTTGTATTTCAAGGGTGGATCCAAATTATTCCCACCATGAGTTCCACCATAATGGGAATTGGGATGGAAAAAATGAGGTATCAAAATGAAATAGCCAAGTATGGCGTCGACCGGTATTTTGAACAAAAAAGAAATTGAACCAAGCTCATTGGTAATCCCAGTAATTAAATGGAATGTTAAAAAATGGGGTATTTTGATAGATATCTGGGAAGTTTAGGAGTTGAGACAATTCGTTCCCCCAATCGCTTGGAGCAATTACCCCTGATATTTTGCAAATAGAGTAAGAGGGATCTGGATTATTTATATAATAATTATTTTTAGTTGTTGATGATCCTGATATTTCAAGGATATCTTGATAAAAATATGAGTTTTTTTAAATATCCATGATTTGTAAAATCATCCTTGTCCAAATAATTTTGTAATGCTAAAAAAGGGTTTTGATCAAATAATCCTTTCAAGAGTCACAATATTTTGGAAAAAAGAATATTTTGGAAAAAAGGTTTTGTAAAAAATTCAGAAACAGGTTTTTTGGGGACTTGTGGTACCACAGGGTGATTTTTTGAAAATTATTTTTGAGAAAGGGTTTTTGAAGATTCTCCTTTCTCGATTTTTATAAAATTTTGAGAGGTTTTTTCCTCTTCTGAGCTTTGAACAACTTCTTGTTTAGGAATTTGGAGTTGTAACAATACCTACTGTAATTCCGGGGATTTTTGCAAGGAGTCGTAGAAGATTTTCAGCAGTTATTTCTTGTGCGAGATTTGCTGGTGTTTTTTGCATAGATTATGCGGCGTTTGCATTTTCATTTTCTTCTTTCATGACTGCGTCATACCATGTCATGGATTTTTCGGTAGGAGTTTTGGCAGGGAATTTTTCTTTTTCTTCTTTGGTTGGTTTGGAAGTGGTGGAGTTTATGGGTTTTTTGGGGCCATGAAATTTGTTTGTTGTTGTTGTGCAACAACTGGTGTATTTATTGGTAGGGAAAGTTCATCCTTTCTTTTTTTAGGTAAGGCTTTACACATCGCGTGGTTATAGTATTGTCCGGATTCTCGCATGTCTTTCCTGGATATCTTGTCCTTGTAGACCAAACAGTGGGGCAAGGGACATTGATAAGACATTTCTCCGTTGCAACCAATATCAGGAATTTGTGGGTTTTCTCTCCTGTTTTTTAGGAAATCACGAGTTAAGAGATTTTCTTTAAAATAAAAAATGTTAGTAATCAATTTGAAGAAAATATTTTTTTAATGCAATGTTTTGAAAATATTTTTGACATTATAAATCATACTTCAAAAATTTTGTGTATGCAAATGTATCAATTAATTTGATGGAACGGGTAGCATATGTTCGAGGGGACTCAGGTTTCTGATCTAATAAATCATTTCTCAATTCTTCTAGATGATAAGAATAAGTATTTATCAGATTGAGGTCTCTTGCTTTTGGTTTTGTCAAAAAAATGGAATTTTAAATTCTTTTTATTGGAATCAAAAGATATGAAATCGTTATCTACCTTATAAGGGGTGATAAGATTTATAAACGATGTTCCTAAGATGACGGAATTGTGTATGTCTTTTACTAAAACAAACGATGTTGCTATAGTAATACCATCATTAATAATTGACACACATGTTTGGGAATTGATCTCTAATTTAGTATTATTAGCTGCTGCTAATGTTTCATGAGTTTTCTCATGGACTTTTTCTTGTATTAATCATGTTTTTATGCAATTTAAATATGCTCCTATGTTAAAAAAGAGCAATTGTTGTGATCCTAAAATTGCCTGGGAATTTAAGGGTTAATTTCATTAAGTATTTTTTTGATGTGATTTGTCTTAAGACAGCGAGGAATTCTTTTTGGATCTCTTCTAGATGTCGGTTTTTAGAAGGTTATTCTGGATTTTCAGAGTCAGAATTATCGGACTCAGAACTCTCCTGAGTATCTTTTGAAAGGATTGTTTTTTTAACAGAGAATCTTGTTCTTGTTTTTCCCTTAGAACCTTGATCTCTAGTTTTATTTGTTTCATCTCTTTTTGTAGTTCTAGAACTGGTGTTTCTTTGGATTTTTCATCTTTTTACCCTTCTTCAGGATATTTGTTAAGTCATAGATATTTTTGAAAGTATTAGACAAAATCGTATTTTTATTATCTTTTTTCTCCTTCGTAAAAGAATTTGAGGAGTTTATTCAAATAATTATTTTGGTGTTGGGTATCTACGTGCTTAACCATATCTAACATAAATTCCTGATCTTTAGTTAAAACACAAACGCGTTTTTCTTTACCCTTATCAGATTTTCAGATGAACTGGTTATGAGCAATTCATCTATTCGAAGGTCTTTATTGTCTTCTGAAGACAGAGAAAAATAGTCAGGTTCTGACTCGGCGTTTGAATCGGAGGAATCTATTAGAAGATTGTAATTTTTTATTCATTTTACAGTATCTCGATGTATGTCCCTTTTTATTGCATTTGTAATATCTTTGTAATTGTAATCATCCTTTTTTGGGATTAGGTTTGTTCATGGAATAACGAGTATTTTTGTAACGATTTTTATAATACTCTTCGTTAGTCCTGAAATCCTTTTTCTTGTAACCTCTTGGTGTATTCTTATGGGATTTATGTGTCTTGCTACAGTTTCATGTACAGCTTGGAGAGGGTTTTGTGGAATTTGTATCAAATTGTTTGCAAAAAGTACCTGGTGTTGACACCCAATTTTGTCCCATCTTTTCGGATTTTTTTTACAATTTTTTAATATTTTTGACACTTTAAAACAATTTTAAATATAGGCATATATATGTATATATATCATCATTTTATTATTATTTGCATTTTTATTTGTCATTTGCATTTTTTAATATCATAATCATAGTTTTATCCTAATATTATATGTTATTTTATTTTCGCAAAATGACATCACATTTTTTATTTTTAGCACCAAGCATTTCGCAAATATTATATTTTTTATCATATTGTCATCTTTACAATTTATAATTTTTGCAAAGCTTTTTTTTTATTTATATATAATAAAACCCTTTTTATATTTTAAACCCATAACCCATTTCATTTCCCCCAAAGCAATTTCTACTCAACCCAAAACAATTTCTAACCAACCCAAACTAAAACCCATTTTCGTCCAAGCCCAACCCATCACCCATTTTATTTCCCCAACACAAAAAAACAAATACCCAGGCCCAACCGAAAGCCCACCCGGATCGGCCCAATACCCAACTCCCCTTCCCCTTTATTTCCCCCTTTAAAACCAACAACCCTAAAAAACAAAACCCATTTTGGTTTCTCTCCCAAATCGACGCACACACCCCACACCCTCGCCTCTACGCCAAGAACCCCACACCACCGCCACCCTACCACACCTACGCCGACAACCTACCCCACTAGTCGCCACACACACCACTACAACCCCATACCCGTGACCCTACACGCCGGTCACCTCACCCACCCGCCACCGGCCGCCAGACACACCACCACGACCCCACACCGTCGGTCACCCCCACGCCGACACCATCACTTCACCCATATCTACAACCCCCTAAAACCCGAAACCCATCTATAAATACCCCTTTTTGTTCACTGTTTTGGGGTCGGTTTTGTGGATTTTTTGTCCGAAAATAGGGAGTTTTGGTCGGAGTTTATGTCGGAAATCGGGTATTATTTTGCCCTTTGTTCACTGTTCCTGGTCGGGTCATTGATCCGGGTCGGGTCGACCCGGTTTGGGTAAGATTTCCACATTTTTATGCTTTTATATCTTCTTGTTGGTTATCTGTGATTTGGAAGAAAATCGATTCGGGTTGAAAAACATCCGATTCGGGCCGGGTCACTGACCCGGGTCGGGTCGACCCGGTTCGGTCAAATTCCAGATTATTGTGTGTTTATATTGTGTTGTTGGTTACCTGAAAAGTTGGAAAGAATTTGATTCGGGTTGAAGTATCCGATTCGGGTCGGGTCACTGTTCCGGATCGGGTCGACCCGGTTCGAATAAATTTCCAGATTTTTGTATGTTATATTTTGTTGTTGGTTACCTGAGTTTGGATGGAAAATCGATTCGGGTTGAAAACATTCGATTCGGGTCGGGTCACTGACCCGGGTCGGGTAGGGTAGACCCGATTTGGTTAATTTCCAGATTTTAATGTTTATATTGTGTTGTTGGTTATCTGTGATTTGGAGAAAACCGATTCGGGTCGGGTCACTGACCCGGGTCGGGTCGACCCGGTTTGGTTAAATTTCCAGATTAATTGTGTTTTATATTCTGTTGTTGGCTATCTGAAAATAAAAAATGATTCTGGGTCGGGTCAGCCCGGATCAAGTAAAATTCGTTTTTGCGTATTTTTTGTATCTTTGTTGTTGGTTATCTGAAAATAAAAAAAATGATGATTCTGGGTCGGGTCCTCAATCCTGATTCGGGTCGGGTCTTCGATCCTGATTCGGGTCGGGACAGCTCGGATCAAGTAAATTTCGTTTTTTGTATTTTTGTATCTTTGTTGTTGGTTATCTGAAAATAAATAAATAAGAATGTTTGATTAAGTCCGTCACTATTCAGAATTCGGGTCGCATAATTTAATTGCAAACTGTTGGCTATTTTGGTATTTAAATATCCATACACAGATATCCTACTGCTTTACTGCTTTAGGCCGATGAAATTGAATTTGAGGCCGCGCTTTTGTTTTCCGTTTCTATTTCGCCATCGCTTTTGGCATTTAAACATCCGTGCACGGATTGTCTTACTGGTTTACTAGTTTAAATAAATACTTCATTTAGGCCGATGAAATTGAATTCGAGGCCGCGTTTTTTTCGTTTCTGTTTCAGTTTACTGTTTTGGCATTTAAACATCCGTGCACGGATTGTCTTACTTATTTATATAAATACTGCATTTAGGCCGATGAAATTTAATTCGAGGCCGCGCTTTTTTTTGTTTCGTTTCTCAGTTTTACATTTTCATTTCTTATCGCTTTTAAATATCGGTGCAACGGATATTTTGTTGTTTTACTGTTTTATTATTTTTAACTAATATTGCATTTAGGCCGATGAAATTAAATTCGAGGCCGCACTTTTTTTTCGTTTCGTTTCTCTGTTTACTGTTTTCTTTAACATCCGTGCGACGGATATCTTTCTGTTTTACTGTTTTATTGTCTTAACTAATACTGCACTTAGGCCGATGAAATTGAATTCGAGGCCGCGCTTTTTTCATTTCGTTCCTCTGTTTTTCAGTTTACTGTTAAGTATCCGGGCAACGGATATCTTACTGTTCTACTGTTTTATTGCCTTATTTATATCGCATTTAGGCCGATGAAATTGAATTCGAGGCCGCGCTTTTTCGTTTCATTTCACTGCTTTTAAGACTGTTTTTAACGTCCGGCAGCAGATATTTACTGTTTTTATTTACTAAACATCCCGCCTTCTCGGAAATTGCCTCTGTTTTTACGCTTCTTGTTTCGCCTCTGTGTGCGATTCGATTTTAATTTTCTTTGATTTGAACACGATCTTTGCACTGGCCGATGAAAAAATATCCGTCGATTTTTGAGGCCTCCACAGTTGTAGAGACGGAAAATAAAGCTTCTGGGCAAGGATGAAACTTAAATCTTTTTCACCCGAGAGACCAACATGTTCGATAGGCAAGGCAACTAAAATGACCAACGAGTCATATGTTCGCAACCACGACGTGATTGGAATGATCTTTTCAAAATTTAAGTCTGAGCCCTCCGTAATAAAAACATTTATTGTTTTGGATGCGGATCCGAAGCTATGTATATTTAATTATTTCTAACCGTTTATTCTTGACAGCTTGCAAAGATAAAGTCAAAGAAGGCAAATACCCCTCGAAGATTACTTATTTTTGTTGTTGTCTTTTACTTTCTTTAATTCAGCTTTATTCCATTTTGTATTGTAATATTATTGTACTCGTGAAATTATTGAAATATTTAGAATAGGTAGACATATAATTAATTAATAGGGTAGTCTAAAGCTGAAACTCATCACTAGTTTATTTATTTTAGGCTCGGTTAGTTTTAAAACCCAAAATCGCTAGTTTACCTATTTTTAGCCTCAAAGCGCCCATAAAAATCACATTGCATACATCTTTATCAATTTTCATACAAATGCATATTTATATTATTTTTTTGCTTTGCATGTTTATTAATGTCATACAAATATATACTTGTACAAATGCATCATTTCATTAAATACTTGCAACATTATTTTATACTTGTAAAACATGCACTTTTCTTAGCATAACAATTAACCTGAGTTTGATCGGATAACCGCAAGTTAGCGGATCTTAAAGGATGCCTAACCCCTTCCCTTTAGGATAATAAAGAACTCTTACCCTGAATTTCATTAGTTTCGTAGACCACAAAATTGGAGTTATTTTGCAGCTTTTAGTTAACTTTCAGGTGCCCTAATTCACCTTAGAATAATTAGGTGGCGACTCCTCAAAGCAAGCATTTTTATCCAATCCAGAGGCGATCGACGCCATCGCGTCGCGAAGCCCGCAGGTCAAAATCGGGTGCGACACCTGGTTCGCACCTAGTTCTTTTTAGCTCCCATTTAAGGTGTTTTTATAATTTTAGGTCTTGGCAAATCTTTAGACGTTCCTGTTGAGTTATACTGACTAGTTGTCCGTATGTAAACTCACTGTAGGGTATTATCTATTTTCCACAATTCTCTTTGATTTTATTTCTAACATTTTCTCCTAAAAGGGTAGGTAGTCCGGCCAGGAATTTCTCATGGTTGGTTGGAATCTTCCCTAAGCATGACTCTGGTTAAGAAAGTATTCTTGTACCATTGGAAATCACTAAGTTTTTTGCATTTGAGATTTGAAAGTAACTAGGCATTTTTATCCTTCAAATGCGAAGAATCTCCTATGAAGTTTAAAGAGATTGTGAGTATCAAGGTTGACACTGCATCTTGTAGGGGTTGACCTTGTTCATCAAGGATTGATATTCCTTCTTCATCAGTTTTGATGGAGTTTATAATGTCTTCTTTTTGTTGATCAGTGAGATAATTATCCCACCAACCTTTTAATTGACTAGAGAATCCTACGATGAGCAGTTCTACAATGGTCTTATATTGTGTACCATTTTGTGTTTTATTGGGATTTACAGTCATGATCATTTGTTGGAGGAAGCTGAGAATATTGTATTCAGTTAATCCATCTATGTTCCAATCGTAAATGGAAGAGGCATTGAATCGGAATTGAGCTAGGGGTTTTACTATTCCTAAGTCTGGAGCATGAATTATTTGTAATTGTTGTTGTACTTGTTGTACGGGTAGTTTCCAATTCATTTTATTAACAAGTGGTGTATTATTTTGCAATTGTTCTAAAGTATCACTGTTATCGGAATCATACGTTAAAGTTGTTATTTTATTGGTTGATTGTAGGGTATCTGGAACAATGTGTTATGTGTTAAAACTGTTGGATGTTCCAATTTTACTCAATTAATCTTGTACATCCTGAATAAATTTAGACTTATTTTGTTGGATATTTCTAACACAATCTTTGGATACCAGAAAAAGCTTAAAGATTGGGCTTTTCAATTTCATCTCTTTGGTCTTTTCTGGGGAATCTATAGTGACCAAAGAGTGGTTTTTATATGGTTTTCTACTCTATCTAATTGTTTTCCTGTGGTATTTAAATTAATATTTGTGAAATTATTATGTGCGAGAATGAATTTTGTATTTGTTTTTTCATCCTCAACGGGGTTTTTAAAATGAATTGCTTCTACAGGGCGGTCATGAATGTTGAGCCTAATACCTTGTAGAGGAGGTGGTTGGACTTGACTTTCCTATAATCAACTAGGATTTTCCATTCCGGTGTTTTATTCCTAGTTGTAATGGAATTTACCGTTTTGGAAAAGGGGTATGCTATGGAATTTTCGGAGGAATATATTTCAAACCAGTCAAAGAATAGGATGTTTATCCTATGTTTATTTACAAAATCATAGAAATTTTCTTGTATTTTTGTCCTAGTATTTAAAAAGTTTTTGAAGAACCAAATTCTTTTTTCTAGGTTGTATTTTTCATAAAAATCTATTTGTATGAATTTTTTTATCTACTTGGAATTCTTTTTCTAAAACTTCAATTTCGTTTACTATGTTTTCTGTTATCGAGGAAAACGTTGGACTAGTATGTTCTTGATCCTCTATTTTCTCTCTAATCGTAGTATCTTCATAAACAGGTCTAGGTAATTCATTGGTGTAGTCAACGTTTCGTAGATTGGGTAAATCTGACGTAGAATGTCTAGGTTTTGTTTTATAATGAGTATTTATTATCAAAGGAATCTGTGAGACTCTTCCTAAGTTTAGGGTTTCTACGGAACTAGTATCATCGTATCTACTACTCGTAGATCTTCTATGGAACGATAAACTAACTCTACCATCCTGGTATTGGGTTATTTCTCTAAGATGGGTATTTGATTGTGAAGTTCCTATAGGTTCGGATTTAACTACTCCTTTCAGGATCCATTCATCAGGTAGGGTAATATCCTTTCACCTAATAGGTCTTGGTATTACTGTGTTTGATCTGGAAAGATCTGTTTGTAAAAGAAGGGTTTCACCTTTTTTACTATGATATCTGACTTTTGTGGCAAAAACAGATGTCATAGCTTTGTAATGGATTCTAAAAATTATTGCTACAGGAATTGATCCTTCAAGCATTTGGTAATTGTATGTCTTTATCTGTAAGACAAGGGATTTTTGGATATTTTTATCATTGAGGAATACTGAAAAGTTTGGGTAACAATCAAAAGAGATTGGTCTTGTGCAGAGACTAGACTCAACAGAACTCAACAAGGAATCTTCAAAATTTGTGAATCTGACATCTCTTAGGATAGCAAGGATTGATGTGTTCAATCCTTCCTTAGTCAAGGGTTTTATCCCTACTTGGACTAATCCAATATGGATGTATTTGTAATTTCTTTCCCTGTATTTTTTCAAGAAATTTGGAGAAAGTAATTGGATTGTTTCAAAGGGTTTTGATAACTGAATATCTCTTTCCTCTGTTTTGATTGTGAAATAGGTTTTGAAGAATTGGTATTTGGATTTTTGTAAATTTGATCTCTATTTACTCTCGTTATTTTCCAATTATCAATCGATTTTTCAAAATCTTGTATAACGATTTCTTTCGAATTTATTATATTTTTTTAATCCATGGAAGATGTTGAACCAAATTCACAAGAAGTAGATCTATTAAGAAACGGATCCATGTATATAAAAATCTTATTTTTGAAACTCGATTTCTTCCTACAATCCCAGACGTTTCACAGAACTGACAACCTACACTTTTGAGGAGTTACTACGCCGGACCATCATATGCAAAAAACCTCAGAAGAATCGGAACCTCTAAACATGACTTTCATCTAGTCTGGATATCATATCTCTCTATATCTCCATCCTTTTATGGCTTTGATACCAAACTACAACCGAGGATCTAAAGGGGATAATAGACAAGGAATGAATTGATATATAAGGGATTGAAGAATTAAAAGTTAATTGAAATATGCAGAAAGTAAAGTAAGATTAACTTACAAATTAAGGTTTCAGTTAAGGAAACCATAATTCAAAGTATCTCCAAGAATTTAAATCAAATAGGTGGTAGAACCGGCCAAAGATTTAATGCAAGAATTTAAGGAATTTAAAAGCATGAAGAATTTAAAGTATGTATTTGAAAGATTAGGAGGTAGCACCTTCCATAATCATATTTATTCAAAATATTAAAACTTACAAAGATTTATATCAAGGAGATTTATCTTGGGAATTTCCAAGGTATTTTGGGGAATTTTGGTTAAGGTATTTAGGATCATATGAGGGGAATTGTAATTTATCTAACTAAGAGAATTTAAGTGAGCTTAAACTTCTCTCTAGAATATGGAAAATTGGATTTTTATTAAAAAATATGGGGAAAATATTTTTTTAATCTGGATAACTGAATTTTTTTAAAAGAAAGTGTCCCTAAAAATCCAGATTTTCATGATTTCATTTTTTACACTTTATTTTTTTGAAAAAAATCTGGATTACTTTTTTAAAAAAATCCGAAAATGAATCTTTTAAAAAAATTCTCAAAAAACTGAATTTTTAATAATAAAATATCTGGGAAAAGATTTTTTTTAAATGTAGAAAAAGTAATTTCTTTTCCTGATTTTAAAAAAATGCAGCTTTTCCATATTTTTCTTAAAAACAGGTTTTCTCCATTTTTTAAAAAATCATTTTTTCCTGATTTAAGAAAAAATCTAGTTTTTTCATATTTTATAAAAAATCCAATTTTTTTCATTAAAAAAAAAATCATTTTCCAGATTTTTTTTAAAAAATATTGCCTCATAGAAATATGAAATTAAGATGGAAATGAATATTTAACCACGTAGGGATAAATATGACTTTCTTTAGAGTACAAGGGATAATATGATCTGAAAGTTGGATAAGAAGGGCAAATTTATCAAAAAGTATAACGAATAGTAAATATTACTTATTTGTGAGAGTACAAGGGTAAATCTGATCATTTTTAGTAAATTAAATGTCATGTGAAATAAATTAAATGACATATCATGTTTTGTTGTTCAAATATTAATTGAGTGGCTTTAGATGTCATAGCAGCGTGCAGGAAATATAAAAAGCTCACCCAGCTGCTTTTATATGTTTGAAACTGTATATCATTAAGAACTGCAATGACAAAACACGAAGCTATAACGCATAAGAGGTCAAGGCAATCTCGATTAAAGTGAATTTATTTAATTTTATCATGCATAATCAGTATTCTGAAAAGTAGGATCATAATACAAATTTCCTCGTACTTTATGGTTCTTTTCGACAGGCATGTATAAACTTATTGCTTCTTGACAGGGTCATTTCCCCTTTGCATATTTTTGTTAACTTAGGTCCAAAAGAATAACATAATATATACTATAATTTTTTTTTTAAATGTATGTAAAATTATAGTTTTTAAATTGTATTTGTATATTCAGTTTGATTCGATTTTTATTTTGGTGTGATTTATCGGATTCCAGTGAACACCATAAAAATATTAGGACAATCTACTAATTTGAATGGACGCTTCCTAACCACCACATCGGTATTTAGATTAAGTCATGAAGGCTACAACTAGAGACTAAAAAGAGAATACAAAAGAGAATGTGTACGATCTCCAAAGCCAACTTCCACTAGTACCTCACACGAGAACGCTCACACCATACACTAGAAAGATGAAAAGAAGAATGGGAAAAACTCGGGCCAAAATCTTGATTGAGGAAAAAAGAGTAAATCACTTATTGTACTCCACTTGATAAAAAATATCACTTAATATCTCAGAAATGACGCATTGCAATCTTGCATATCAACTTCTTAAAAATTGAAGAGTGTAATTGAGGGGAAACAATTACACTCTTTAATTTTTAAGGGGAAACAAAGAATTGGTGGTAATTACATGGTGTAATTACCTTATGAATCTTCAAATCCTTTATTTCTTTTTTTAAAAAAAATATTTTTCATAGACACATATTTTTCACACGTTAAAACTTATTTGCATGTTCATATAAAACATTTATTTACTTTTTTATAATTAGCTAAAAGACTACTCAAGTATGTAACTGCACTTGTGCAACCAATAGAGATGACAATGGATCTTGGACCCGGTCCGGATCCGGTGGATCCAGATCCATTTTATAGGATATGGATCTTCAAAATTTGGACCCGACAGATCCGGATCGGACCCGGATCCATTTCTGACGGATTAGATCTGGATCTGGATCTTGTATTTGAGATCCGTATCTGGTCCAGATCCGATCCGTGGATCCGTTTTTTATTAAATATATCCATAACCTAGAATATAATTTTATAAGTATTTTCTTAATTTTTTTTTTCATAATTTATGTATTGGGTAAAGGGTTGAACCAGGATAAGACACAAGTCACACGACCATGTAATTTGTCTTTGAAGTTTCATTTCTTTTACATATATGCTCTCTGCAGTTTTTCATATTTTCATTTCTATAAAAAGAAAAAATTATCACTCTTCTTTAAATTTCCCTTTCTTGAATCTGCTAGCCGTAAGCTTTAAGTATCTTTCTCTCATTTGTTTGATCAGCAAATTTTTTTATGGGACTTTTGATATATTAATGACATTGTTTTATGTTGTTTAATGAAGCCAATCAGTAGAACTACAAGTGGAGCATCACTAAAGCCTCCAAAAATTAGCTCAAAGTTGCAACTTGTTCAGCATCACTAATGAAGTCAATCGTCTTTATTTTTTTGTGATGCTAAAACTTTATTCAGTATTTTGGAAGAATGGTGTCATGTTTGTGTAGGTTGATTGAATGAACTCAATCATTTTTTTCAATCAGATTGCGTTTCATTTTGTCATAAAAGTTTCAACATGTGGGAATATTTTTCAAGCCAAAATTTTTTACATGTATCCCATATCCGATCGGTGGATCCGATGAATCCGGATTTAGATCTGATTTTTATGAATCCGATGGATCTGGATCCAGGTATGAAAAATGGATATGGATCTGGATCTAGTAGGATCCGGTCCAGATCCGATCCGTTGCCATCCCTAGCAACTAACATGACATTGAGATTTACTTTATAATTACGTTATGACAAATAAATAGGTTATTATAATTACTATAGTATATAATTACTATGATGTGTAATTACTACGATTGTCCGAGGTACTTCACCCACCGAGAAGTTACTCGTAGGTTGTGATTTCAATGGTCACATCGAGAAGGCGTCTAGAGGATATTACGACGTGCATGCTGTTTTTGGTTATGGAGAAAAAAACGAAGGAGGAACTTCGTTGTTAGATTTCGCTAGAGCTTTTGAGTTGGTGATACCTTATGCAAGTTTTTAGAAGAGGGTGGAGCACTTGGTCACCTTTCAGAGTGCGGTGGCCAAGACTCAAATAGATACCTACTCTTTCTGAAGAGTAATAGAGGTTTATGCATGGACTATAAGATTATCCCGAATGCGATTCTCACGACCCAACATAGGCTCTTGGTGATGGACCTGGAGATCAAAAGGAAGACAAGGACAGCCAAAGCTCAAGTGAGGTACCTTGACTAAGGAAAAAGCTCAGGAGCTAGAGAATAAGTTGATAATGGTGGGGTCTAGAGGAGTAGTGGGGACGCAAGTAGTAGGTGGACCAGGATAACAAGTTGCATTAGAGAAGTAGCTATAGAGGTATTAGGGATGTCAACGAGTTTCTCAGGTGGGCACAAAAGGGATTGATGGTGGAATGAGGAGGTGCAAGAGAAAGTGAAAGCAAAAAATACGACGTGCCTGAAGCTAGTGGAAAGTAAGGACGAGGAAGAGAAAATGGAGAATAGGGAGCGGTATAAGGCCGCGAGGGATGAGGCAAAGTTAGCAGTTATGACGGCGAAGACGATAGCGTTTGAACGCTTGTATGAAGAGTTATGTGACAAAGGTGGAGACAAAAAGATATACATGTTATCCAAGGCAAGAGATGAATGCCCGCGATCTGGACCAAGTGAAAAGCATTAAAGATGAGGAGGGAAATGCATTGATGGCGGAGGAGCATATTAGACTAAGGTGGCAGACATATTTCCATACACATTTAAATTAAGAGTGGGATAGGAGTATCATGTTGGGTGATGTGGAACATTCCGAGAGTCATCGTGATTTTGTGTATTGTAGGCATATTAAAGTTGAAGAGATTGAGGGGGATATGCGTAAGATGAGAAGGGGTGTTGTATATGATGAAGTGTTGACCAGTCAAAAACTCTCATGTTCAAAAAATGAAAGTGGTGGAAATGAGGATGTTGAGATGGACGTGTGGGCTTACTAGGAGAGATATGGTCAGAAATGAAGAAATTTAGGATAAGGTAAGAGTGCCTCCGTGGCGGACAAGATGCGGGAGGCGAGGCCGAGATGGTTCGAACATGTCCAAATGAGAGGCACAGATGCTCCGGTGAAGAGGTGTGACATATTGGCAATGGAGGACTGTAGGAGAGGTAGAGGTACGCGGAAGAAGTATTGGGGATAGATGATCAAACAAGATATGGCGAGTCTTCGGCTTATTGAGGACATGGCCTAGATAGTAGGTATAAAGGTCAAGGATTAGTGTAGAAGGCTAGTAGTATGATTAGTATTATTATCCTTTCGTGTAGGATCAATATTATTTTTGTCATTTTTATTTTAGTATTCTCATATTTCCTATTCCTACCTGTTTGTTCCTTTCACTTTGTTATTTAATTTTCTTACTGCTATTACTATTTATTATTGTTGTTACTTTTTCATTTCTACTTGAGTTGGGAGTCTATCAGAACAATTCTCTACCTCTCCCCAGATCCCACCTGATAGGATTATACTATGATTGGCCAGTAGGCCGGTCGGCCCGACCCCGACTTTATTTTTTAAAAAAAATTACGGTATCGGGACTCGAACCGGAATGGGACATGGTCTCGTCCCGACCCGGCCCACCCCATTCCCGCCAGGCCCGACCCGGTCCAGCCTGAAACTCCCCCTTTACACAAATAACCGTTGCACCAATGACCATTTTACATTTTGGCCGTTGTGCAACGACCATTTTTGGCCTCCCTCCTCCCCCAACCCCCTACCCCGTTAATATTTATTTTAACCCATAAGTTATTATATTTACACTTTAACCAAATTTTCCAACTATAAATACCTCATTTTCTCTTCATCTTTCTCATAAATCTTTCTACAATCTCTCAATCTATCTCTCTACAAGTCTACATTGTCTACTAAATATTGAATTTTATTTATTCATTTGGGAGTGAAGTTGGCAACTAGTTTGAGGATCTTCTATCGAGCAGAGTTTCAATTTTCAACCTCTCGATTACACGTCGACGTTACGTCGGCGTTTGGTACATTCGTTCCTTCATTAAATTATTATTGTCTGTTTATTTTATTTAGCGCACTTAATTTCATTTACTTTAATTATTTATTAGTATAATTATAAATTTATAATGGAAGGATTTAAATGTATGCTTACGGGTAGGGGTCGGTCTTCTTCTAGTAGGGGCAACAAGGGCAAGGGTACTTCTTCTAGTCATCCTATTTCTAGACAAAATCCTATTCCTACACAGGATAATTTTGTTGATACTGAACATTTTCCTACAAATACCATTAGATTTAGATGAGGAGCTCTTTTCTAGAACTCAAGAAGACTTTAATTTAGATGATGATCTAGATGATACACAAACTAATGTAGATGACAACACACCCACTAGTGCACCTTCAACTGAAATGCCTCTTATTCCCCCTAGTATGAGACGAGGTCCAATAAAACGACTATTAAAATCAGATGCATGGATATTTTTGATAGAGACGTAGAGAATCATGTAGCCAGAGATAGGGAAGCAATAGCAAAATTAGTTGATGTAGATGGTTTGCCTTTTTCATTTTCTTCATCTCCTGGTTTTATTCATTATATTAGAGAAATGTATAATCCTGCTTTTAACAATTTTTCTAGATCAACTGCTAAGAGAGATGTATTTAAATTTGCACATGAATATCAACATTATTTACGTTATTCATTATATCATTTTAATGGCAAAGTGGCTATCACTTCTGATATAGGCCGTAGTACTAACAACCATGATTATTTAACGGTAACCTGTCATTGGATAGATTATAAATGGTCTATGCAAAAACGTATCTTAGCGTATAGATATATAGATGATAGACACATTGGTGCTTTTATTGCAGAAAATATTTATCAAGTGTGCAATTATTACATAATAACTGATACAATTATGACTATTACATTAGATAACACTTTTTCTAACAATTATGCTATTACAATTTAAAAAAATAGTTTAACTCCATCTTTTCCAGATCATTTTCATATAAAATGTGTGTGTCATATATATAACTTAGTTGTAAAGGATGGTCTATCACGTTTTGAAGACATTCTTAGTAAAATACAATTTGCTATAAAGTTTATTTTTAAAAATAATAGAATACAATGAAAAAAAGAATATAAAAAAACTTGTCACGATTGCCAACTACCTTATAGAAAAATTTCAGAAGAAGTACCCACTAGGTGGAATTCTTTATACGAGCAACTACTTGTTGCTTATGACTATAGAAAACCTATAACTTTATTTTTTAACTCTCATAATCAAAATCCATCTGATATGGTTGTAGATAGAGATTGAGGAAATTTTTTCGAACTTATTGTATTTCTAGAGAAATTTTTTCAAGCAACAAAAGTATTTTCCGGTATATATTATCCTACTATTTCAACTATGTTGTTTTATATAACTCTAATATTTTTACTGCTTAATGAATATATGGATAAACCAACTTATAAAGCAGCTATTAAAAAATGTTTATCAAAATAAAAAAATATTTTATTCCTATTCCCACTATTTATATTATTGGCGCTGTATTAAATCCGACTATTAAAATAGACGGTACTAAATCACTTATTGAAACTATTTATGATTGTATAGCAGTACTACCACCTCCAAGTCCCAAAAATCCAAATCACCCACCACCTATTGAACAAACTAAAGAAGAAGTGTTGTCTAGCGTAGAAGACGAATGCAAAAAAAGTATATTGGTTTTACTAACAAGAAAGTGCTAGCAATTTACCGGCTTCCATACCATCTTCTTCTTCTTCAACACAACCTCACAAAAGACATGTTATTTCTGCGGCTAGTATTAAAAGCCTCAGAAATAGATTGTGCGGCCGTAACGCTACTAACCAAATTAGTGAGTTTGCTATTTTTGTTTTGCAGGGTTATATACCGTACCAAGCAGTTCTCAATGAAGAAGGACGTGAAGACTTGCTGAAATACTGGAGGGGGAATGAGAAGACCTTTCCGACACTTTCAATGATGACCGGAGATGTTTTGAACATTCAAGCGTCATCAACGGCGTCTGAAAGTATTTTTTCTGTCGGCAGATATCAAATAGGAGAGCACAGACACTCATTAGCCGGAGACAACTTGGAGATTGCAGTATTATTCAGAGATTGGATACGAGCGGAGCGGAGAAGGTGCGGTGGTCAACCGGATATCAACGAAGAAGAAGACGAAAACTACAACGAAATCTTATCCGAAGGTGGTGGAAGCGACATGGAGCAATTTGACCAACAAATACCAATTCCAACTGAAGAACCACAGGAAATTATCAAGAAACTAGAACAGGTTTTTTTCAAAATGTAATTTTTTTAATTACAATTTTACTATGTAATTTGCAACTTTTGAACAACACCACAAAGTTGCAATTTTGACAATTGTATTTGTATTACAAAAAAAATCATATGTCTATTAAATAATATAAGAGGCACAAAAACAACCTTGTGATGTTTTAATTACACTCTCTTGTTTAATTATTGAGTTTTTGTTATATATATGTTATTTTTTAAATTAAGTACAAAAGAAAAAAAAACTCCCGCCCCGATCCCGATCCCGCCCCAGCCTGATCTCGCCCCGTCCTTTTTCCGACGGGACGACGGTGAATCCCGCCTGTCCCGATCCCGCTTGTCCCGCCCCTCCCCCCGTCCTGCCCCGCCCCGATCCCGCCGATCCCGACCTGACTCGTCCTGGCCCGGCCCACTGGCCACCCTTAGATTATATTGGATATGTTATTGTTATTGTTATTGATATGTAAGTAATTACACAGTCATGTAATTACAAAATGATTTTCAAACAGACTTTGTATCCTTTCTTTCAAGTGAGCTATGCATGAGACATTGTTTTCATACAATGTAGGTGCAATATCTATTTCTAGAGGAAGATTACATGTTTCATGAATGTGGTGAGTTTGATCACAGTCAAACGTATTATTGACTTGCTTAATGAATGACTATTATCTCGGTATAATTTGACAAAATAGCTATCATAATTATTTTGTCGAACGCTATGATATGATTGTATTTCCACATTAAATAAATAGTTTATTTGCAATCGACCTTTATGTGGATCGAAAAAACATCTTGCATTTGCATAATTTAATTTATTTGAATAAAACAATTTCATAGCGATGGCCCTAAGATGTATCTTAATAAATGCTTAAAAGTACCATTCTATATTTTTTGTTGGAGAGAACTAAACTTGCTAATAAGGCTTAAAGAGAAAGCTATATCTATTGGGAAGCTATTAGCAAATACATTGATGTCCCAATGACACTAAATTATGTATTTCAGCACCAAGTAACTCTTAATTATCACTTTTCTGAAGTCGAAATGGATCTTTATTTATATCTAGCGATTTCACAATCATATGATATTCAATGAATGTGAAAAAGAGAGCATGAGGTGTTGACTAGTAGCGAGACGGGCTCGTCTGTCCAAATCAGAATGATATGAATTTGTCTTTACTTGAATTAAGACTTGAATGAAATAGAAATCCTTTATTCATATAAAATCTCTTTAAAATATTTTAGGGCATGTTGGTTGATTGACACATATTTCATTTTTTAAATGCTCAATTTATAGGTCGAGACAATTTTGTCTTTATGATCTTTCATTTCTATTTTTTTATTCAAACATTCTACTGCCTTTGGAAGATTTAAAAAATTCTAATGATATTTTAGTCATTACACACAATTAACTATTATAAGGCGAATTGGATAATTGTTGTATCTTTTTTAAATGGGTATTTGCGAAGGCAATTATACTATATGCACGCTGATTGTATTAATCTGTATAAGAATTTCAGAAGTTTTATTAGATAAGTTTTTCGAGAATTTTATATGTTTAAGTTACTTTTTTTTTTGTACTCTTTCATAACATAAATATTGTTAAGAACTCTCCGGCACGAAAACAAAAAAAGTTTGTGATTTTGAATCGTTAATGAATTTTCATAAATATTTTGTTATTCAGTGAGTCATACAAAGAGATTGTGAGAACATCCAACAAATGCGTACTATCAGTTTGACAAGATAGCTCAACGTGATTGTATTCATTGCACGATTATGTCTCCAAATAATCAATGACACGTGTGCCACAAATCGTGCTTTATATCTTTCCTTTTTAATTTTGTTTTAACAAAAAAAATCATTTGCACCCCACTGATTTTATGCCTCATGTATTCGGACTATAGATTCGAAAACTTTGTTTTTTTTCAAGTGAAGCCAATTAAATTGCTTATTTCTATTTTGGCCATTTTCCTCGACATATTTTGGTTCAAGATCATCATATTATTACGTTATTTCAACAACAATATTACTGATGTTTATATCATTTGATTCCATTTTTTTTATTGAGACATAATTTATTAAAATCTCTTTATTTTTATTATTTCCTGGCATCTAACCTTCCATAGGGTCGTTTGGTAGGAAAGATAATAAAAAATAATCTTAAATACCTACGCGCTTAAACACACCCGCCATCATTCAATTAGTCCGTGCGACGCACGTTCATCCAACGAACGGAAATCTAAAACTAATTAAACTTACCCCAAAACTCTCATCATTTCAAAAAGTCTTGTCTCCCTCTCTAAAAGTAACACCAAATCTCAAATCTGAAGTCAGAAAAGTATGGAGTTGTGTAAACTTGTTGTGCTGTTGTTGACGGTAACGGCGACTGCAGAAGCGATATGGATGGAAGTCCCGACGTCGGGGACCAAATGTGTATCGGAGGATATTCATAATAACGTCGTCGTTTTGGCCGATTATAGTGTGATTGGTGACGAAGAGCACGCGCAAGCTAATGTTGTTCCCACGATCTCCGTCAAGGTAAGGCACCGCAAATCATCACTGCTCTAATTTTAACTGATTGATATTGTGATGTATAGTAGCTGAAGGATGTGAATGGATCCAATTGACTAACTTTGAGTCTGTTTTTGCATTTAATATCTCTTAATTTTGAATTCCTGCAATAATTGAACTAGGACAAATGATGCTACTCCCTCCGCCCATTTTTACATGTCATATATAATAAAAATAGTTGTCCATTTTTACTTGTCCAGTTTAAAAAATAAAGAGTAATTTATCATTTCATACCTATTTTACTCTTATTATTAATTATTAGATTAACAAGTTTAAGAAATTTTTAGTGTCTGTCCAACTTTTAAAGCATGTTTTATTAATTTCAATAATTAAGTTACTTAGTAATAATTAAGGATGATATAGTAAAATTATTATTCTATTTTTGACTCATTAGGCGTGACAAATCAATACATGAAAAGTATAAATGAAGGGAGGGGAGTATCAAATAGTAAGCTTTAATTGAAAAGACTAAGCACATTATGAATATTTTGACTTTCAAATCTCGTTATTTTGATCTTCGAAGTCAACTTAATAAAGTTAATTGCACACTGGAAGCCATTTGTCTGTTCAATACTCCATATAGAAACTTCGATGAGGTCTTCATTTATAAAGTACTTGATACTTTTCATTTTATTTGGACACAATTTGTTCTATTTTCTTTTCGTTTTCTTTTTTGAGCTGAATTATTTTCTAAAATTTTAATTGAATTAATTCAAGTTAGAGAATGAAACTTAAATAATTGAACCCATGTTATGAATTATATCTAAGAGAATAATTGTATTTTCAAAATTTATGTTACTTCATAAGTACATAGTCTAATTGCCTTTAATTTAAACCGCATCAACAAAGTAACAAGATTAGCTAGGTCTCAACTACTAAGATAGACACTGACATAGTAAGTTTATCCTTCAACACTCCAATACTTATTTTTACTCTTTGTCATGGTGAGAATGTGTTGCATTGTTGATCTATAGAGTATTTTGTTGTGTCACTTTAGTTCTTAAGATTGATTTGTGCATTCTATAGTTAAATAAGATTTTCTTATGTTGGAAGGTACTTGGTTCTCACATGGATGTGGTGAAATCATAAACTTGGCTAAACTATATATTTCCTCAACTACGTACTATAGTAAAGTTGGTATCAACTTTATTCAAAAAGAAAATAAAGATCATCCGTTTTTGCACTTACTCCAATTTGCTTATATAAAGACAAGGTTAGTAAGCGTTTGACCGTAGGATTTGGGGCTCAAATTTGAAGTTTTGATTTGAAAGCAGCGTTTGTTTATAAAATGTGAACAAAACTTCAACTTCAATTTCAAATCTTGATTTGAAATTCCAAATTCTCCAAAAAGCAGGATTTCAAATTCGAAGTTTTGATTTTAATTTTCTTTAAATGTAAAACTTGACCCATAAGTTTATATTTTGCAGAAAAATCATTTTAAATTTTACAAAAAAAAAGACCCATGCTCGAGGTGAAGAGACTATATTAAAGACTAGCTGCTACTATTGTTATTTTTTTGGACCGGTGGATCTTTGTAAAATTATGTGTATTTGGAAGTTTGTAATAGCATGTAATTATAAGAATTTATTTATAAAAGAACATGAGATATATGATTTATTAATACTGCGTCTTAGGATATTCCGATACCTTGTTTATGAACTATAATTTGCTCATTTGGTAAGATGTATAAGAGTTGGGGTAGTTTTGATAGTTTTCATAAATTGTGGGATTTTAACGTTTATTAGAAAAAATACAACTTAAGAAATTCAAATTGTTAGTGTCAATCTAGTATCATCAATGATGAAATGAATTGAGCACAATAATATAATAATAACTCAAAATAACTTGAAATCAACAACAATGAATTCAGCAAATTGAAAACACATACTAACTTGGTGTCGATAGAGGCCTGCTTGATGCAGTGTCCTAAGACAAAAATTCGCCCCCACTTGTGCTGCAGTTTTACGGACTTCTGTCTAGAGGATACACCTATCTAAGTGAGAGTTCTAGCACAAGAACTTCACTTCTGGCGAATTTACTATATGTGTTCTTTAGAAACTTGTTTTGAAGAAGAAGAAGAAGTAGAAGCCATAATCTCAACTCATTAATTGTGAAAAAATTGATTGATTGTAGTTAGTTCTGTCTTGTTGTATGTGCTTCCAATCAAGTGATCAACATTCTTTATATAGAGTAGCATATGCACATTTACAATCATTCATATCAAATGTTGTAATTGTTCTGAAAAGTTGCAACCTTTGTGAAAAATTGCAACCTTTGATTCGAATTTTCTGTCCGTTGATCACTTTATTTCTTCTTAATTCCATACAAGTTTCAACAATACCCCACATTTTCTATTCAAACATACAATACCCCACATTTGGATAGAAAATAAGATAATAAGGAACTTTTCGTTATTTCTGAACAACGCGATATGACATGCATCGGAAAAGGTGTCTTTTGGACTTGAACCGTTCGTAGTGAATACCTATCGGATCTACTTTGTGAAATAGTGGACGAAATGTCTTGAACTATTCACGTTTTGTAGTAAATCAAGACAACAAGTATCACACATATCATATCAACATATTTCAATTCTTACGGTTGTGTTCATTTCGGTCGTGAACAACTCCTTCGTGAGATTTTCTAGAGAACGTAGTCATATCGGTTCTCCCAGATGCGGCCCAACATCAATCTCATATAGGTAATACCAAACAAGAATAGTCCGTACTATCCCACCTTAAGGCTTTTAGTATTATTAAGAATAAGATTCAGCTCTTAAAACATCAACGGATTAACACACTTAGTACACCATAGGAATGAGCATATGTGTGTTTTATGCTCCTTGATCTTCCCCAACTAGTTTTCCTATTGAATCTAAACCATGGGATCTCCAATTATGATAGGTTAGGTTTCCGCCAGTTAACGACTCATTGTGTTGGCTTTAAGCCCATTCCCCTCGATGTAAATACGACTTGCTCTCTGTTAAGGCTTTTTGTCAAAGGATCCGCTATATTGTCCTTTGATCTCACATAATCAATGGAAATAATTCCATTCTTCAAAGAAGCTTCAGATTGTATTATGACGTCGCCTTATATGTCTCGACTTGCCATTGTATATCTGATTCTTTGCCCTCGTCAGGGCAGCCATACTATCACAATGTATGCAAATGGCTGTCACAGGCTTTGTCCACAACGAAATACCTTCTAGGAAGTTTCTGAGCCATTCTGCCTCTTCAGCAGCTTTGTTTAAGGCTACAAACTCTGCTTTCATAGTTGATCGCGTATTTACCGTTTGCTTTGATGATTTCCAAGATACCGACGCTCCACCAAGTGTAAATACATAACCACTTGTGGACTTACTTTCCGACTGGTTGTAAATCCAATTAGCATCACAATATCCTTCTAACACAGGAGGATATTTTGTATAATGCAATCCATAGTTCATTGTATGCTGTAGATATCGGAGTGCTCTTATTAGTGCAAACCAATGATCCTTTCCAGGATTATGTGAGTATCAACTTAGTCGACTCACTGTATATGCTAAATCCGGTCTCGTACAATTCATTATGTACATCAAGCTTCCAAGAACTCGTGTATACTCCAATTGAGACACACTTTCACCTTCATTCTTCTTAAGGTGACTAGCGGGATCAAATGGTGTAACAACCGGTCGATCATCATAGTGTCCAAATTTTCTAAGGACCTTTTCAACATAATGGGATTGTGTTAAGATGTAACCATCAGAATTCTGATACCAAGAATGACATCCACGATTCCCATATCTTTCATATCAAAAGCGGCATGCAACATCTTCTTAGTTTGGTTAATTACATCTTTATCTGTTCCCATAATTAGCATATCATCTACATATAAGCATATAATGACACATGCATCTTTACATTGTTTAATGTAGACACATTTATCACATTCATTTATTTGAAAACTATTTGATAATAATGTATTATCAAACTTTTCATGCCATTGCTTTGGAGCTTGTTTAAGTCCGTATAAAGACTTAATCAATTTACAAACCTTTCGTTCTTGACCTTTAACAACAAACCCTTCGGGTTGTTCCATGTAAATTTCTTCATCTAATTCACCATTCAAGAATACGGTCTTCATATCCATTTGGTGTATTTCCAAATTGTGAATCGTCGCTATAGCAATTAACGTTCTTATAGACGTAATTCTCGTTACTGGTGAGTAGGTATCAAAGAAATCTACACCTTTTTGTCGAAACCCTTTGACTACTATACGAGCTTTGTATTTTTCTATAGTACCATCAGGCCTTAATTTCCGTTTGAAAATCCATTTATGGCCTATTGGTTTTTGTCCCCGAGGGAGATCAACCAATATCCATGTATTAGTTTGCACAATGGATTCTACTTCACTTTGAATAGCCTCTTTTCAATAAGGTGCTTCGGATGATTCCATATCAGCCCTATATGTTTGAGGTTCTCCTTCAACGGAAAAGGTCATGAAGTCCGGTCCAAAATCTTTGAAAATTTTCCCACGTTTACTCCTCCTTGGTTCAGAGATTTTTTCTTGAACAGATGAAGTAAGATTTTCATCATTATTAATGTTTTGGTTTGACTCATCTTGAGGCAGTGTCCTTTTCTTATGATTAGGAACACTTTTATCCTTGTCTTTGTAAGGAAAAATATCCTCAAAAAATTCTGCTTCAGCAGATTCCATAAGTGTGTTTTTGTGAATACCTTCAACATCGGAATGATACACCAAAAACTTATATGCTGCACTATTATTGGCATGACCAATATATATGCAATCCACCGTTTTTGGTCTAAGTTTAGTTCTCTTTGGTAAGGGAACTTGAACTTTCGCTAGGCAACCCCACACTTTCATCGTTTGAAAGTAGGCGATCTTCCTCTCCATAACTCATAGGGAGATTGGTCATTTTTCTTTTGAGGAATTTTGTTCAATATCATATTTGCAGTAATTAACGCCTCACCCCATAGACTAAGGGGTGCACCCGAACTAATCAACATTGAATTCATCATATTCTTCAATGTTCTATTTTTACGTTCGGCAACTCCATTTTGTTTTGGAGTATATGGCGCAGTGGTTTGATGAACTATACCATGGTCTATGGGGTGCACCCGAACTAATCAACATTGAATTCATCATATTCTTCAATGTTCTATTTTTACGTTCGGCAACTCCATTTTGTTTTGGAGTATATGGCGCAGTGGTTTGATGAACTATACCATGAGTAGGAACAAAATTCTTTGAACTCATTTGATTGATATTCACCACCTCTGTCTGACCTTAGAATCTTAATTCTTTTATCAAGTTGGTTTTCCACTTCTGCTTTGTATGTTTTAAACATGTTCAAAGCCTCATCTTTGGTATGTATTAAGTATACATAACAAAATTTACTGCAATCATCTATGAATGATATATAGTAATTCTTTCCTCCACGAGATGTGGTTGCTTGGTAATCACATAAATCACTATGAATTAAACCAAGCACTTCATTTGATTTCACTACAGATTTATGAGGATGACTTGCATACTTTGATTCTATTCAAACTCCACACTTAGTCATTTTTTTCATAGAGCAATTTGGCAATATGCCTAACTTCACCATTCTTTGTAAAGAGCGATAATTAACATGGCCTAATCGTGAATGCCATAAAGAAGGGGAATCAACCATATACATAGAAGCAGTGCTAGTGCCTGCATTTTCATTAATAATGGCAATTGCCTTAGTAGATACAATGGATAGTTTGAAGAGTCCCTCACTGAGGTAACCCTTCCCTAAATACAACCCACCCTTGGTGAGTACAAATTTGTCAGATTCAAATACAATTTTGAAGCCCTTGTTACTAAGAACAGGCCCAGAAATCAAATTCTTACAAATTTCAGGCACGTGCAACACATTAGTGAGCACAAGATCATTCCCGGAAGTGAGTTGTAAAGTCACCTTCCCTTTCTCTTCCACTTTCACAGAAGCAACATTCCCTACGAACAATGGTTCTCCATCCTTGATGGCCTAGTAGGATGAAAACATATCATTTTCAGAACATACGTGCATTGTAGCACCCGTGTCCATCCACCAATCGGTTGAATTTGTAACCAGATTTTCTTGAGCCGCCACAACCCCAATGAATTGGTTTTTAGTTTCAGCCCGGTTGGATTGGTTGACATTACTCGAACCTCCAACACCACCACCTTGATTCTTGCGAAGGCGACAATCTTTTGCTCTGTGTCCAGGTTTGCCACATACCCAACAAAGTCCTGGTTGTGGTTTCTTGAATGCATTGGTCCTTTGTGGGGCGAATGCATTCCTCCCGGTTGCAAAAGATGGCTTGGCACCATTAAATTTGCCCTTGCCTTTCTGAAGCATGGCTTTAGAAGCATTGCCTTCAACCATGTTGGCATTATGCTCCAATGAAACATCATCTGCCTTTTCATTCTTCCGGTTATCCTCTTCAACTCGAATTTTCAGAACCAATTGCTCAAAATTCATTTCCTCGGTTAGATGCTTAAGATAAACCTTAAAATCCTTCCATGAGGGAGGTAATTTCTCAATAATAGCACCAACAAGGAAATTCGGTTTAAGGCTTATACCTTCAACCTCTAACTCATGAACAATGATTTGGAGTTCCTCCACTTGCTTGACAACCGCCTTGGCATCACTCATCTTAATGTTCAGAAACTTTCCGATGACGAACTTCTTGGAACAAGCAACCTCAGTTTTGTACTTGTTCTCCAACGATTGCCACAACTCCCGTGCCGTTCTGAACGTGGAGTAGATGTCGTAGAGAGAATCATCCAAGGCATTGAGAATATAGTTTCTGCAAAGAAACTCCTGACTTTCCCAAGTTTGAATGTCTTTCAGCCTTCTCCGCATCAGTCGGAGTATTCTCCCCTTCTCCTTCTGGTAAAGCCATAGGAGCCTCAGCAATCAATACGTTTGCCACGTGAAGAGTTGTCAAGTAGAACAACATCTTCTGTTGCCAGTGTTTGAAATCAAAACCTTTGAATTTCTCAGGTTTCTCAACATGGTTTTTCACCATTGACGATCCAAATTGATCCATCTTTGCAAATCAGGAAATTGAATTCTCTGAAAAATTTTGCAACCTCAACAATTTTTTTTTTTTTTTGAATAGGAATTTTTGTCTTAGATTGTTAGTGTTAATCTAGTATCATCAATGATGAAATGAATTGAGCACAATAATATAATAATAACTCAAAATAACTTGAAATCAACAACAATGAATTCAGCAAATTGAAAACACATACTAACTTGGTGTCGATAGAGGCCTGCTTGATGCAGTGTCCTAAGACAAAAATTCTCCCCCACTTGTGCTGCAGTTTTACGGACGTCTGTCTAGAGGATACAACTATCTAAGTGAGAGTTCTAGCACAAGAACTTCACTTCTGGCGAATTTACTATATGTGTTCTTCAGAAACTTGTTTTGAAGAAGAAGAAGTAGAAGCCACAATCTCAACTCATTAATTGTGAAAAAACTGATTGATTGTAGTTAGTTCTGTCTTGTTGTATGTGCTTCCAACCAAGTGATCAACATTCTTTATATAGAGTAGCATATGAACAGTTACAGCCATTCATACCAAATGTTGTAATTGTTCTGAAAAGTTGCAACATTTGATTCGAATTTTCTGTCCGTTGATCACTTTATTTCTTCTTAATTCCATACAAGTTCCAACACAAATTGCATAGCCAAATAAAATTTCAACTTCAATTCAACCTGATTTCAAATCATGATTTGGAATCATGTCCAAACGGGCCTGTAAGTTGGTTTCTTTGAGGAAGATCATACTTGTGAAATTGTGAAATAGCTCTGCTACCTTTTTAGAGATCCAGAAGCTCATTATAGCTCTACTTTTAGCAGCCTCTTTTCTTTTTCTTTTATGAACATACCACTAGGCCAGGCCCAATGGCTTATTTTATTGATATTGAAGAATCAATGTTGAAATATACATCATGCTCAAAATAAGAACTAGATAAAAGAAGATATGCTATAACTAAAATGGAGTTCAAGCATTCTATGCTTTTCCTCCCTAATGTATTATTACAAAATGAGCAACATATCAAGCTGTAAGTGATCTTCATAGTGCAGTCCCTCTCCATGCTAATTTGAGCAGCTCACTGCAGCAAGATCATCCAATAAGCCAAACCATAACAGATCTCTGTATGCATTGTAACCATGATGAGATTCTTCTAGTCTTGATCCTCAAAGCTGAGCACTTAGACTTATCTGTATTGAGCAGTCTTTTACCTTTCACTGGAAAATCTTCAAAGGAACAACATTCTACTCTTCCATCCTTTCCAAAGCATGATTTGCAAGGAAATCAGTCCAAGTATTACCTTCCTGTAGGTGTGCGTCAAGTGAACATTACAGCTCTGCATCAGAAGTTTAATGTCCTCTATCAAAGTTATAAGATGCCATGGAATCCCACTTCTGCCTTCTAATATGTTCTTCATTACCACAGAGTCGTCTCTATAATAACCTGTACCATTCCCTTCACAACACAGTAGTATATTGCTTCTCTAATAGCAACAGCTACTGCTTCAATATTGGTTGTTTCGTTGATTTCCTTAGCAGCCTCACCTATCCAAATACTCCTGCAATCAATTTCTCCCATACCTGGTGTCTCTTTAAGCATAGATGCTTTCTCGTCATTCTGAAATCAAATTCTCCGAGACTAGCATAGATGTTAGTGTGAATGTAAATCTTAGTTTGAATTTTTCCTACCAAACAATCTTTCTAACAGCTAACTTTATTTCCATGCACAACATGTGTAGACAAATTATCTTGTCTTTATCGAGGTCAATTTTGGGATGAACATGCTAACAGTATGGTTCTACACTGCTTTATCGGTAAAAAAGAACATTATGATATTTGACAATTCATTAGAGCTATTACTGATTAAATCGTACATAAACAAGGGAAAGTTTCTTGTCCAAAATGAAAAGGTGTTAGAGGAATTTTAGGTGTTGTAACACTTGAAATGTGTTTTTCCTAAAAGTGCTCTATGTTGCTTGAATTATCATCTCATTCAGACAGGCAGCATAACTTCTTGAAATGGTTAATTAACCTTGAGAAAAGTAATTTCCTTTTGCACATTTTTCCACTAATGGTTCAGTTTTAATGAGCTAGATCATTGTAACATTCTTTTTAGGTCACATCACCATTTGGAAACAATCTTTACCATAAAGAGAATACAACTCATGGTCAATTTGCCTTCACAACCACTGAAGCTGGTAACTACTTGGCATGCTTCTGGATGGACAACCATGCCCCTGGGGCTAAAGCTATAACTATCGGTCTTGACTGGAAGACAGGAATCAGTGCAAAGGATTGGGAATCAGTTGCCAGGAAGGAAAAGATAGAAGTAAGTTGACAAGTATATATTTTCCATCCACACCAATTCCCTCAAGGCCTGATCAGGAGGGGACTAGTTATGTGTATGCTCCTATTTTGTAACTCCGTGTGTTGTATTCTTCATCATATGTTTTTCCCTTGTAGGGTGTCGAACTTGAGTTGGTGAAACTTGAAGGGATAGTGCAAGCCATTCATGAAAACTTAGAGTACCTGAAGAATAGGTAAGTACATACTAGCTTTTTCAGATGTGTTCCACACCCCGGATTATATATGTTTGCTGTTTGTTTTTGTTGCAAGTCTTTTAACTTTTTGGTAGTATACCTTTCCTTCTACCTTTATGATTGCTTCGTGCGTCTATGTACCTATGCTGGTTTCTGGAGCCTCAAGTGTTGTTTCAATTCATAAATTTATGAGTAATAGGAGTGCATATTAAAAGTGATAAGAAGCAGGTCTTTTCATGCAGTATCCAAAAGACAATGGGGGAAATCTATCTTGGAGAGAGGATTTTAGGATAGTGAATAACTTATAATTACATGCTCAAATTTGCAATTCTCTGATACTGTCCTTAATTTAGAGAGAGCAACAAGCAAGCAAACAGTTTCAAAAATGTCGGAGGGTAAGAGACTTTGGTTTTTGTAGGGGACATTTGTTACTGCTGTACTTATTGGATTTGACCTATGAAGACACAATAGGGAAAGTGTATTATACATCACATTTCTGCAACAAAATAAGAAATAGAAAAGCTAATGGATTAAAAAAATACTTATTTTTTTTCACTTTTTAAGAAGAAATGATAAAAACATTCTTATAGAACCTTTGGTGTAACCGATGCTTTTATCCTTTTTGTCTACTACCTCATAATTAACATGGTTTTTTCTTGTATCTCGCGTGCAGGGAAGCAGAAATGAGGGAAGTTAGTGAGAAAACCAATGCTAGAGTGGCATGGTTCAGTATAATGTCCCTTGGTATATGCTTAGTAGTTGCAGCTCTGCAAATATTCTATCTGAAATCCTACTTTCGCAAGAAAAAGCTCATTTAGGTTTGACAATTTGGCAAATTCTTCCATCACACGATACTACAGTAGCTTACAGAATAGATCAATCATGGCGTTTTTCCCTTCTGCCATAACATCTAAATTATTTCTTCTCCACTTGTATTCATTTTTTGTATATGCAATGGTCTAGACTTTGTGATCTACAGTGAACCAAAAGGCCGGATATCATATCTTCTGTAAGTGAAACTACTAGTTCCCTATGTTCAGGGGACAAGTGCAATCCAAATGTACTGTCATTCTTCTATCTTTTATTTGACCAAATAAATATAGTATTAATTGTTTTAGGGAGCTAGCCATATCTATTAAGGCATCGAAATTGTTTTAAGGTGTACCTAAAAACAAGGCCTGTTAAACAGTTGGCTTTCAACATATGACTAGGCTCAATTGTACGAGGAAAACAACTTCAATTTTCTCCCTATCTTATATCCCCACAATGCATGCAGGAATTGTAAACCAGATCTTGCTCAAAGTCTTGTGTCTTCCTACCAGCCACCTAAGGTAAGCTTGTGGGAAATTTACCAAAGCTTAGATCTAAGGGTATCTGCCAAAGATTGTGCATCTCGCCACATCATTTACAGAGTATAACAAACTTTTACTCATGTTTATATGCAAACACCAGGTTAGGGTAAGTTTTCAGTAAACGGCTCCAAAGTTGGAGGAAGATTTGAAAATGTTATCCTTTTAAAACTCATGCTCCAGAGTATTTAGTAAGATTTGAATATTTACCAAATCAGCCCACCTGTTTCCTAGAACTTGTCGGACATAATATGGATCCTATCGAGTACAATATTTGTTCTGCCAAATTGAATTTAACAAGAAAATCGATTGAAATTTCTCGCAGATGCATTGATTAGTGGGGTAAGATCAACCCAGACTTGTGCCAAGATTGGAGCTAATACCAGACAAATTCGCTAGCAGTAAAATGTATAAATATCTGGTTTTACTCATTGGTATTTTCATAGTTGGTATCATATGGCGTATTACACAGCTAAACTGTATATGCCCACCATAGTCTCAAGGGTTGGTGGTTGGGTGAATGCAAGACACAGGTTGACAGGGAAAAGGGAGAGGAAGAAGAAGACAGTTATCTATGTCATCACCCTTATGGTATGAGCAAAGACTGGATTCAATATTGTTGTTTAGAGAAAGCTCATTACGTAAATGCGGCAGCAATCTTCTGGTGGATGGCCTCAACACCAAGACGAGGAGATAATCTAGGAAGTACATCCTGCACAATACACTCAATGATCAGAATTAATATCTCAACATTTTGTAATTTGCAATAAACATCGTTATATAAATGAAAGAATAACTGCACGAAATAGACCAAAGGTTCACAGGGTAGAGGATATATAGCCTATGGCAGCTACACCTCTTTATGGAGAACTTACAATTCGTACAAGGTGCTTGTCACAACTGTCCGCATTCAAGATTTTCCATAGTTTTTTTTTCTCCCTATTCTCTAGCCTTACTGCCAAGACCAGAGTAAGGACAATGGGAAGAGACTCGGAACACTTCTTAGTTGTGATGGGGTTGCATGAGGGATCAACTCTTAGCCCGTTTTTATTTGTCTTGGTGATGGATGAATTGACGCGGCATATTCAAGGTGAGATGCCATGGTGTATGTTATTCGCGGATAACATAGTTCCGATTGACAAGACACGCAACGGGGTTAACGCTAAGCTGGAGGATTAGAGACAAACTCTGGAGTCTAAGGGTTTAAGTTGAGTAGGACCAAAACATAATACTTTGAGTGTAAGTTCAGTGATGTACTGCGTGAGGCTTGGTATCCAGGCCATCCAGAAGAAAGACAGTTTCAAGTATTTTGGATCTATTATTCAAGGAAACAGAGAAATTGACGATGTCACACATCGTATTAGTGCAGGGTGGATGAAATGGAGGCTCGCGTCCGAAGTGCTGTGTGATAAGAATGTGCCACCAAAACTTAAAGGTAAGTTCTACAAAGTGGTGGTTAGATCGACTATGATGTATGAGACGGGGTGTTAGCCAGTTAAGACCTCCCATATTCGGAAGATGAAAGTTGCGGAAATGAGAATGCTACGATGGATGTGTGGACACAGTAGGAGAGATAAGATTAGGAATGAGGATATCCGGGACAAGGTGGGAGTGGCCTCGGTGGAGAACAAGATGCAGGAAGCAAGGCTGAGATGGCTTGGTCACGTGAAGAGGAGAGATATGGATGCCCCGGTGCGGAGGTGTGAGAGGTTGGCTATGGATGGATTCAAGAGAGGTAGAGGAAGACCGAAGAAGTATTGGGGAGAGGTGATTAGACAGGACATGACGCAATTCTAACTTATCGAGGACATGATCTTAGATAGGAGGTTATGGAGGATTCAAATTAGGGTAGAAGGCTAGTAAGTGTCCCGTTTATCTATTTATACTAGTAGTCGCAGTATTGCACTATAGTTTCTTGGCCTTTGACCTCTGCTATTATTTGTTAATTTTTGTATTTTGATTATCTTGTTTCTCTGTGGTAACTACCACTCCTTTTTTTTTTGTAGACTGCTTATTCGTTGTCGTTATTTTCATTTTCATATTGCTTTGAATTGCTTGTCCTTATCTGACTTTTTTGTGCTTTCTCTTGAGCCGAGGGTCTTTCGGAAATAGCCTCTCTATCTTAGGGGTAAGGTCTGCGTATACTATACCGTCTCACGACCCCACATTGTGAGATTTGTTGTTATTCTCTAGCCTTACTAGACACCACTAGTCTTGACCGCTGGACCCAAATATTCAAAAGACAAATCACCTGTTTGATGAAATTCTAAAATACCTTAACACATTCTTAATAATTAGAGGGGTATATATGGGAAACAATGCATTGTCAGGTACAAATATCTCAGGTTTAACAACTTCTGAATAAATTACAGTAATTCTAGCATAAGAAAAGAATCCCTAGTGAAGCTTAATTCTTCAATCGACACTCCCTCAAAAGCAACTTGTAATAAGAAACATTCGTATTTTAAGTAAAAATTCCAGAATATCACTAATACCAAATTCTCGTACATACATTTTAAGTTTTATTATGTAAAGTACGTACTAAATAGTGATAACTTAATTGTTATCTAAGGCACTGTGATAAATAAGCTTCCGAAAGTATGCAACTGCTTGAGATTTTTGGTTGGAGAAAAAAGCATTCACCTTGCACTGTATTGTAATCATAGCGATAACTTTTTTGTTATCCTTTAAGGCATAGGCATAATGCGCCAAAGGTTTTAGACCAATACATATCTGTTTAATCAACATAAAATACCGCCATGATCAAAAGAGACGGTAGAGAAATCAACTATTATGTATATGGACTAAAGGAAGAAATTTCATGCAAGTACATATAGGAGTATCCCAGTACTCGATGATCATTTTATATGACAATCAATCCATCAACTATGCCACAATACCAAACTAGTTGAGGTTCGCTCTATGAATCCTCTATATCTAGGGATGGCAATTGGGGCAGGGGAACAAATAAATGGGGCGGGGCAGAATTTAATTATTCAATTTTTAATAGGACAGGGCGGGCAATAGGATTGACCCGTTTAATTTATTATTTTTCCCTAGTTTGAATAATAACGTCGATTCAAATTGAAGCCACGTCTCCTCTCCAAGACAAATCCTTCTACCTCCGCGTCTACAAGAAGCGATTGACTTCCATCTGGTAATACTTTCTATTTTGTTTCTCCAACGACAAATTGCATATTCTCTATGTGCTGTGTATTTAGATACTTCTTCAATGGAGTACAAAGGTTCTACTATTACATCATGAATGTGAATGTTTTTTCTTTTATTATGAGTCAAATCGACTTGAGTCTCCTTAAAAAGGTCTGAAGTAGTCATCTTTTACAATTCATGTGATGTTTATCCTGTGGATTTTGTTTTCACAGTTGAGAAGTGATACAGAGTTGAGGTTTTGGGTTCCTGCCACTGCAATTGATTTTGTTAACTAAAGGTTTCACCTTTTGCTTCTCTTCTCCTTGATGTTCTTGGTTCCAAATTTTAATTTGCCTCTAAGTAATAGAAGATAAATGGGGTATACATACTTCATTTTCGTTAAATTGGTAGTTAATTTTTTTTTTTGGATGATGTGATTCCTCACAAAATTTTAAAACATTAGCAATCATATCATAGTTGATCGTCTTTTCAATTTTTTTGCTTCTTCTAGTAGTCCCTTGAATCATGAGCAAAATTCTAACGATATTTTAATGATTTTGTAATAGATAATCATGACATCTTAAAATGATGAGAATGCACCCACTCATCTTCTAACGCTATTTCCTTAGAGGCTATGAGTCCAAGGGCTTTACAACTTAATGAAGTTGTTGAACCGGGAAAAAGGAAGAGAAATTCTAAACCATGGAATCATTTCAAGCTGATTTATGTGAATGGTGTTCTGGATGGTAAGTATTGCATTTCTCGATATAAAAATGCTAAAATTGTGGACGAAGTCTGTTAGATCACATACCTAATAGCCAAGAAGTTAGGCTGAACACTATTTTGATCAAGACATTTCACGTAAACAACTTGCACATGCCACTATTTTACACGAGTATCCACTCTCTATAATTGATCATGTGGATTTAGGAACTTTGTTGTGAATCTCCAACCTATGTTTAAAATGGTTTCAAGAAATACGATAAAAAATGACATAATGAAATTTTTTGACAATTTGAAATCCGAAACTTCTAACTTGTTGGAGAAAGACACGGTAGAATTGCAATAACAACTAATATGTGGACTTCAAATAGCAACAAAATAGGATTCACGGCTATTACTGAGCATTTTATTGATGATTCATGGAGGCTTCAAAATCATATTTTGAGGTTTGTTTATGTTCACGCTCCATATGATAAAGATGCTTTGTGTGGTGCTTTGTTTGATTGGAATCTTTTTTATGAAGGATATCAACTATCACAGTTGATAATTCTAGTACCAACAATGCAATGATGAGAAACTTAATAAAAAAGACTTGTTGTTGGCTGGCCGAGTTTTTCATATGTGTGGTATCGCACACATCTTAAATTTGATTGTGCAAGAAATGTTAAAGGTGATAGTATTGGCAAAGTATGTGATAATGTCTTGTATTGGATTGGATCAGCTGACAGAATTGAGAGATTTGAAGAAGTTGCACATGCTATATTCTTCTTGTAACAAGTAGTTAGAGTATGATTGCCCGACCTGTTGGAACAATCGGGAATACAAAGAAGTGTTTAAGAAGTTGAGTCTAACTGACACAAATCATAAGTCTTAGCCAACTGAAGAGCGTTGGGGTGATGGCTAAGAGGTCACGAGCCATCTTTTGCGAAGTAAGAAATTTCAATCCATTTATCTTCTGCCAACTCAAATTGTCAAATGATATAAAGTCCCTTTCTTCTAAATATAAATTCAACTTGGATCTGGTCTCCATGATTGCTCTACTCGAAGCAACTAATCTATCAATGCTCGATATTCAATCATGTTCAGTAAGATTAGCGACTTCAATAGAACCAGATGCTTAAAATAACCTTCGTAGAGCAGATAATCTACTCTTATAATCTTGAAATAGATCATAACAATGAGACTGAATTTATTATTAGGTTAAGCTTCCTCCCATAAATTTGTGGGAGAAAGAACTCTACCAACTTCATCTTATATCCTGGATCAAAGTTTGCAGCTATTCCAATCAAAATACGCACATCATTCCAATATTTGTTGTTGTTGTTGCAGATTCCATAGAGCTAATCAAAGGATTAAAGCTCTTCACCCAATCTTCCAACTCTATCTTAATTTTACAAACTTATGTAAAGTAATGACTGGAAGTTGGATATTGAGTTCTTGAAAATTGTTCGATAAATCAGTAAAAGAGTTTGATCTGGTCACAAACATCTTATGCATCACTCCATTGCTCTTCAGTTAGTTAAGACTTACAATTTGTGTCAGATAGAATCAACTTCTTAAACACTTCTTTGTATTACAAGGCTATTCTTAGCATTAGATATGTTGAGTTCCAATGGGTAGGACAATCCATATACAACTTCTTTTTACAAGAATAGTGTAGCAGATGTGCGTCTTCTTCAAATCTCTCAATTCTGTCAGCTGATCTAGCCCAATAAAAGACATTATCACGTACTTTTCCAATAACCCTTCTTGCACAATCAAATTTAAGATGTGTGCGGCACAAGACACATGAAACACTGAAACCAATAACAAATCTCTTTTATTAAGTTTCTCATCTAATAAGGTTCTCATCATTGTATTGTTGGTACTAGAATTATCAACTGTGGTAGTTGATATTCTCCGTTCAAGATTCCAATCAAACAAACAATTATCCAGAGCACTACACAAAACATCTTTATCAAGTGGAGGGGAACATAAACAAACCTCAAAATATGACTTTGAAGCCTCTATGAATCATCAATAAAATGCCCAGTAATAGCCATGAATCCTTTTTGGTTGCTATTTAAAGTCTACATATCGGTTGTTATTGCAATTCTACTCGTGACTGTCTCAAATGAGTTATAAGTTTTCGATTTCAAATTGTCAAAAAAAATCATTTTCTTCTTTTATCGTATTTCTTGAAACCATCTTAAATATAAGTTGGAAACTCGTAACAAATTTCCTAAATCCCACGTGATCAACTATAGATAGTGGATACTCGTGTAAAATAATGGCATGTGCGAGTTGTTTACGTAAAAAATCTTGATCAAAATAGTGTTGTCCATCATCACCCCCATATCCCCCTAACTTCTTGACCTATTAGGACAATTAGGTGTGTGATCTAACATACACTTCGTCCCACAATGTTTAGCATTTTTATATCGAGATGCAATACATACACTTACCATACGGAACACCATTAATGTACACCAAACTTAAAACGATTACATGCTTTAAAATATCTGTTCCTTTTTCCCGGTTCAACAACTTCATTAAGTTATGAAGGCCTTGGACTCACAGTTTCTAAGAAAACGTTAGAAGATGAAGCGGTAGATTCTCATCATTTCGATATGTCATGATTATCTATTACAAAATCGTAAAAACATCGTTACAGTTTTGCTCATAATTCAAGGGACTACTATAAGAAGCAAAACATTTGAAAAGGCAATCAACTCTGTCCAGTTGCTATTGTTTTAACTTTCATGAGGACAAAGGACATCAAATCATCCCAAAATCTTATTAGCTACCAATTTAACTAAAATGAAATATGTATACCTCATTTATCTTTTATTACTCAGTAATTCAAAGGAAAAATAACATTTGGAACCAAGAACATCAAGAGTGGAAAAAGAACAAGAAGAAGAGAAGCAAAGTTGAAACCTTTAGTTAACAAATCAATTGCAGTGACAGGAACCCAAAACCTCAACTGCATATCACTTCTCAATAGTGAAAACAAAGAAAAGGAACACTCACAAGAAAATGCACAAGATAAACAATAACATCAATGAGTTGTAAAAGATGACTATTTTGACCTGTTTAAGGAGACCTAAGACGATTTAACTCATAATAAAAGAAAAATGAATCCACATTCATGATATAATAGTAGAACCTTTATACTCCATTGAAGAAGTATCTAAATACACAGCACATACATAATACGCAATTTTTCATAGGAGAAACATATTAGAAAGTATTACCAGATGGTCAAATGGAAGCCAATCGCTTGGAGTCTTGGAGACACAGATTTGTGGTTGGATTTGTCTTGGAGAGGAGACGTGACTTCAATTTGAATCGACATTGTGATTCAAACTAGGGAAAAATAATTAAAAAAAGGGTTAATCCTATTTTGCCCGACCTGCTCTGCCCTATTAAAATTTTCAAAAATTAAATTTTGCCCTGCCCTTCTCAGTTTATTTGTTCCCGTGCCCTGCCCCATTATGGGTTATCCCGCCCCGCCCTGCCCCAATTGCCATTCCTAGAGAAATAATAAAATAGAAACCAAAGCCTTACCATACAAAGCCTCTTAGCGGCTGAAATTTACAACTCCATGCAAGTTGCAACAAGAACACCCGAGTTAGCATGGGTGTGACATTACTAGATTAATACCAGGATGAGGATTGAATATGGTTGCTATATAATAGGAACATACCTAACAATATGAAAGACAAGTTATAGAGAATGGTTAAAATACCAATGTTACATGGGAGTAGATGCTGGACCTCAAAGGCTTAACATATCCACAAGATGAGTGTTGTAGAATAATGTTGCTACAGATGATTTATTTGCCATAATCAATGCAGATTCCCAAATGCTCTGATCCATTGGTGCAACCCTGTGGTGATTTTCTTTTTTAAATTCCCTATGATGATTGAAGGTGCTAAGAGAATACAAGGTAGAGTTATCATATGAGCAAAATTGTCTCAAATGAAAAAACAATCTCTTGAAACTAATGTGGACTTAGCTAAGAAATAAAACACATATGGAGCAAAATCCTTATTGGCTATACCACTTAGTTGGATTAACATGTTTCTTTTTCCTTGTTACACTAACATTTGAGTTTAGTCTAACTAGAGACTTTTAAGTTAGTGTAATTGTAAAGTGTTAGACCAAGGGAAACCTCTAGTTCTAGAAACCCCTATTTGTCTCAATAGACAAATAATTTAACTTTTTTGGAATGTGGGCTTGAATAAAGAGAAATGATATAAGCGGAATCATATTACTGACCTCAATTATTTTGGAACTGAGGCACGATTGACCGATTGATTTTTTTTATAATCGCGAAAACCTCGATAGCTATTGGTGCACAGTTTGAAACTAGGTAGGGATAATGGTTGATTGATTGATTTTATAGTAGTTGAATCTTAGTCGGGTTATATCTGCTACACAGTTCACATTGTTCTACCTATAATGTCAAAGGTAAACTAGTTGAAGGGATTTTAGAAGTGGAGTTTTATAAAACCAGCTTTTACTTGCACTAGGCTTGAGTCAAGTTATATCTTTTCGAAGATCGACTGAGACATGATCTAAGTCAAACAGTTCTGAGAATTCCAATGCTATATTTTACAGATTTTTCAGGCTGGCTTTAGATATCAGCTTTACGATGAGGGGAGCAGTCCGCCATTTGGCCAACTCACAAAGCATGATTCAATAACTTAAATAATAATAATGGATTATATTTAGTTAAGGAGATGGAAAACTAGGATTCAGGAAAAGATTAATAATTATCAGAACCCGTCTGAAGAGTGAAGATGAAGGAGGGCAGGGGCATTTTGGGTCAAATTTTCTATTTTTAGGGTTATGATGATACTTACTCTTGGGATTTTGAAATACATGGTTGTCATAGAGAGATGCCACTCATAGCCCAGAAACCTGGCTACTAGATTGGCTTCAGGTTCATTGATCAATGTACTTCTCAACATCTAAGAATGCTATCCCCTTCATTACCATTAGTCGTCAGCACCAATTGTTCAAATTTAGAAATGACACAAGCTGGTACCATCCAAGTGCTTCAATCATCTCATTTACTAAAATAGTAATAATTCATAAAGGTTTCAGATTGAGCAGGACTAAAGCAGAGTACATGGAGTGCAAGTTCAGTGATGCACCACATGAGGCAGGTGCAGAAGTGAGGATTGATACTCAAGTCGTCCCTAAGAGAGGAACCTTCAATAATCTTGGGTTAATAATTCAAGGAGATGGGGAGATTGATACAATGTCACATATTCTATTGGAGCCGGGTGGATGAAATGGAGGCTCGCATCCGTGTCCTATGTGATAAGACTTAAAGGTAAGTTTTATAGAATGGTTGTTAGACCAACTATACTGTATGGACAGAATGTTGGCTAGTCAAGAACTCACACATTGAGAAGATGAAAGTAGCGGAAATGAAGATGCCTAGATGGATGTGCGGACACACTAGGAGAGAGACAAGATTCGAAATGAAGATATAAGAGACATGTGGGAATGGCCTCCGTGACAGATAAGATGCATAAAACGAGGCTGAGATGGTTCAAGCATGTGAAGAGAAGGAGCACAGATGCCCCAATGAGGAGGTGCGAGAGGTTGGCAGTGATAGGTATAAGTAGAGGTAGAGGTAGACCGAAGAAGAATTGGGGAGAGGTGATTAAACATGACATGACACATCTTCAACTCACCGAGGATATGACCCTAGATAAGAGAGCATGAATGTCGAGGATTAAAGTAGAAGTTTAGTTGGTAGTCGAGCGATTGCTCTCTTTTTCGAGGGAGAGCAAGCTTTAGTTTAGCATGGTTCTAGTCGAGCACAGTTCAAGTATTATTATTATTATTATTATTATTATTATTATTATTATTATTATTATTATTATTATTATTATTATTATTATTATTATTATTATTATTACTACTACTACTACTGTTATTAAATCATTATCATATTCTTCATTTTATCACTACGGTTGCTTCTTTTACTATGATTATCTTTACTATTTTTGTTGTCTATACTTATTTTCATCATAACTTTTTTATTCTTGTATTTTTTTCAAACCTTTTTAGAAAATGCTTTTCTTGAGCCGAGGGTTTCTCGAAAACAGTCTCTCTACCCCCTCAAAGGTAGGGGTAAGGTCTGCGTACACCCCACCCTCCATATCCCACTCGTAGGATCACACTGGCATGTCGTTGTTGTTGTAGTAATAATTCATAAAAGTTTTGGCCTTGCACTGTTTCCTTCATAGACAGCAGAAAAAACAACTTAAGGGTCAAAACCTTGTATCTGAAGCAAGCTTCTTGGCAGTGCCACCACAGTAGGCATAAAGCAGAATAGAACTTTTCTTTGTAAGATTTTAAATTTCAAAGTAACCTATTATAGAAAAACCTGTAACTGCTAAATTATTTGATTTTCGCAGCAGTAAATATACTTAGGGATTTATAAATAAACAGAAATGTTGTACACTACAGTTATTTGGGATTGGATCACCTCCAATACTAAATGCTCCAGTATATTTCAATAGTCTGTTGCATTAACACAATGTAGACAACTTAAAATACTCATGGTCTGGATGCATTTGTCTTTTATGGGAAGTAGAAGATAAAGATTATTGGTCTAAATGCTATCAGCCAACAGCTACCTTCACCCAATTCCACCACCGGGAAACCGCCATCGAATGGCCTTCACTGCCTCCCATACCCACCTATCTCTTCTATCTCTGTGCATTCTTATCATTCTTGTTCAAGCAAGGCTCAACCTTTACTCAACGCTCTTTTGTTTGTCCAAAAAGTCTTAGGCATCCCTGGTGAGCGTAATGCTCTTCAGAACCCATGCAACTCTGTTGCAATGTCGTGTGAATGACGACTCAAACATTTCAAGTAGCTGTTGTTTTCTAGATAATTATTTATTAAAATGTTCCACATTATCTTGATTGTTTTTTGTTGGATAGATCAAATAATGGGTTTATTTTTACTTTTTACTGGTTAGATGGAATAAATCGAACAACTGTAATTTTAGAGCACACATGAAAACCATTGGAGAGATTTTGGTGCTTCCATTATTCAAGCCATCAGTATCCATGGGCGGAGCTCTGCCAAAAAAGTTCCCCTCTTTCTTTAATTTGCATGCCGATGCATCCAGACCATGAATACTTCAAGTAGCTCAAAATTTTATATATGAAAATTATGAGTATAAAATATGTATAACTCGCTTAAAGCTTAGAATTTTGCTTACATTTTCGTGTATGAAAATTATATTAAAATCGATATGAAATATATATATCTCGTACGGCTTAAAATTTTAATTACAAACCATATATAAAGTTCATGTTATGTATTTGAAAATTTAGTACAACTACAACAATATTGTATACAACATTCATACCATATTCACATTTAATACAACTATAACAATATATAAAACTATAATTTTCATACAAACTCAACATATAGGTATGTACAGTTTTAATACAATTTGAATTTCGCTTCGAAATTTAGGAAAAAAGCCACGCTTCGTAAGATAATCCGATATTTTTCAGCATCAAATCCTAGAAACTCAGCACCACCGACCAGCCCAGCTCTTCCATCGAACTGCATCCAACCACTGATAACACCACAGTCAAAAGATTCACCGATCTCTTTCCGTCGCAGTTCCAACATCAAATCTGAAACCCAGTTGAGGGTAAGGGTTCATTCCCAGTCAGCGGCGGCATCTCGTTAGCTTCATTCGGTGGGTCCTGATTTCGATTCCAGTTCAAAAGGTTGAAAGCTAGATTTTGAGGCTCAATATTAACCTTCCAGATCTGTGACATGAAGGAGAAAGGGGAAGGGAAGGAAAGGGATGACCTTATAATTTTTTCACATTTGTTATGTATGGTAAATAAGAAAAAATATTTGTGTATTAATATAGAGTCTTATTTAAATGTTGTATGATTTTTCGTTAAAAATGAAATTGGAAAAATAAGTTTGATATTCAACCAACTATCATATCACCAAACAACCCTCACACCAAATCCCAACCACTCTCACTACTTATGCAACCCCAACACCAGCCCCATCCACCCCACCCCTCCAAAAAGATTTATTTGTTTTTTTAATTTTATTTGATTTTTTACACTAGTTCCTCCCATCCCCTCCCCCACACCAATTTTTTCTTAGAAAGATCTAATTCTTTTTCATTTTCTACACCACCTCTCCCCACCCACCCCTTCACCCCCACATCCTCTACACAACCCCTACACCCAACCCTACCCTACCCCCAAAAAAAAGATTTTTTTTGAAATGTGAACTTTTTTTTATTTTCTACACTCCCAACCCACCATCCCCTGCCTACGGCTGCGTACCCCATACACACCTCCCACGACCCACCCCTCCAATTTTTTTTTTAACTTTTTAGAAAAAAAAGTTTTCAAATTTTTTCTTTTTGGTTTTTACAACTTCCCCTGCTCTCCCGTCCCTTACCTCTACCTGCTCCCGAATTTCTAGTTTATATATTTTATTTTATTTTTATAAATTTTATATAAAAAATATATAATTTGGTGTGGGTGTGTTGTGGTTGGGGGAGAGAAGGGGCGGGGGTAAGAAAAAATTTTCATTTTTTATGAAAATGAAATAAAATAAAATAAATGAAATAGGAAATTGGGAGGGTGGGTTGTGTGGAGCGGTTGGGGTGGGTTGGAGTGCAATGGTTGGGGTGGGGTTGGGGAGTGTGTGGGGTAGGTGAAGATGAAGTGCGTTCAAGGTGGTGGTTTGGTGAGGGTGGGTGGTGGAGGGTGGGTGATGGGTGGTGGGGAATGTGGGTGTGGGGTGGGGTGGTGGGGTTGGTGGGCTTGGAGTGAGTATTTTTCAAAAATTATTTTCTAGTAACCAACCGAACATGAGAAATAAATAAGAAATTCACTTATTTTTCACTAACCAAACGACCATGAGAAAATAAGTAAAAGGTTCACTTGTTTTCCAAGAACTCATTTTTCAGGAACATTTTTGATGAAAAACATTTTCCTCCATACTAAACACACCCTAAGTCATGAGCTCTAAAGAAAATCTAGAATTTTGAGTACATAAAGTCTTGAGGACATTCCTCGAAATACTAAAACAAATTTTAAGTAAATTAACAAAGATATGATCTCCCACCGAATATGATAAATACTCGTGATATACACGGTATATATGTCATGTATATCACGGGCCGAATAGGAAAATATAGGCTGTTAAACCCGTGATATACACAGTGTATACATACCGTGTAAATCACGGTTTGGTGGTCTATTTTAGGTGATGTTTTGTTGTACTTAAGTTAGAATTGTACATTTACCATAATTGTATAATTATTGTACAAGTAGAATAACGTTTTTGGAGTAGAATAGGAATAAGATTTTTCTATTATGAAAATTGTAAATTGTATATATACTCTTTCATTAATGAAAATAATCAAGAGATTATATTTTTCCTCTCCCAAACTCTCTTCTCTCATGCCTCGATTTCCGAGAACTTTACCTCGGTTTCCGTGCACTTTGCTCCATTCTCTCTTCCCAAATTTTCTTCCAAATCCCTACGTCACGTCTTGTGTTGATTGTAATGGCTAAGAACACATCTCACCCTGCCCTTACTGTTTCTAACATCCAAAACCACATCCCTATCATTCTTGAAATAGAGAACGTTTAATACACGACGTGGGCCGAACTGTTCAAAGTTCACGCACACTCACATCAAGTCCTCAATCACATAATTCCCTTGGCTCCTGCTGATGCGGAGGTGCCTAAACCCGAGGATGACCCTAAATTATGGACGACCCTTGATGCTACCGTTCTTCAGTGGATTTACTTCACTATCTCTATCGACCTGTTGCAAACGATTATCGAACCAGACGATATGGCGATGGATGCTTGGAATAGAGTGCGTGATATATTCCAAGATAATCAAAATTCACGTGTTGTTACCCTTGAGCAGGAATTGTCCCACATCAATATGGAAGACTTCCCTAACGTTTCAGCTTACTGCAAAAGGTTGAAAGAATTGGCGGACCAACTAGCAACGTTGGTGCGCCCATTACCAACGATCGTCTTATCCTTCAAATGGTTGCAGGCCTATCTGAGCCCTATAGTGGCGTCGGTACGCTTCTTCGTTAGAGCAATCCTCTTCCGCAGTTTTATTAGGCCCGTTCCATGGTCACGCTCGAAGAAGCAGGCTTCGCTAAGAAGGCGGCCACTGGGGCTCTTTCTGTCGTAATGATGACCGTATCCAACTATTCTGCATCCATCTCCGATAATTTCGGCCAAAACCGCAACAACGGAGGCGACAAAAAGAGTCAGAATCGCAAAAATAATGGTAAAAACTGTGGTGGAATTCGAGGTGGCAATAACAGGGACCAGACTGGTAGCACGGGGCCTCGAGGCAGTGGGTCGTAAGACACCTTGCCACAACCCTGGGGTCTATGGTCGTGGAATTAGGCTAGTGGTCCTGGGCCCAACGACCCCCTACTGCCCGCCGTATGTCCACAACCAGAACTGGGCCCAATTTCCAGCCGCTAACAGGCCCAGTTATTCCAGCAACAGTGGTACCCGAGACGTTCTTCTGGGCCGGGGCAACAAACGAGTCTGCTTGGGCCTCGGCCTCCACAGGCCCACCATATTGCGGGCCCCACTCACACAGATATTGAAGCCGCAATGCACACGCTTGTATTGAATCCCCCGGACCCCAATTGGTACATGGACACCGGAGCCACTACTCATATGACATCCGACCCAGGTACTCTCTCGTTATATTTCAATTTGAGCAAAAATCGTGGTATTATAGTTGGTAATGGTAATTCAATTCCAATTCGTGGTTATGGTCATACCAATCTGTTTTCCCCACATCCACCTCTTGTCTTGAAAAATGTTCTTCATGCCCCACACTTAATTAAAAATTTAGTCTCAGTCCGAAAATTTACCAATGATAATTGGGTGTCTGTTATTTTTTATCCTTTTGGATTTTCTGTGAAGGATTTCAAGACGGGGACACCTCTAATGAGATGCAATAGTATGGGGGAGTTTTATCCAATTACCTCCACTTCCACGAGCCACGCCTTGCCATCCACCTTTGCTGCTCTTGCTCCTTCCTTGTGGCATGCACGTCTAGGTCATCCGGGGTCGTCAATTTTGTCTTCCTTACATAAAAACAATTTTATTTCTTGTAAGGGTACGCGGAGTACTCCAATTTGTCATTCATGTCCATTAGAAAAATATGTTAGATTACCATTTTTAGACTCTACTTCTCATAATTTGATGCCTTTTGAGATTATTCATAACGATTTATGGACATCTCTTGTTCTCAGTTCTTTGGGCCATCATTATTATGTTCTAATTTTGGATGATTATTCTAATTTTTATAAACTTTTTCATTAGCGAAAAAACCTCAAGTGTTTTCCATTTTTTAAAATTTAGAGCATTCATCCGTACCCAATTCAAACGGAAAATAAAAAATATTCAATGTGATAATGGCAAAGAATATGATAATGGGTTGTTTCAGGATTTTTGTGATACTAATGGAATAAATTTTCGTTTCTCTTGTCCTCATACGTCCTCACAAAATGGAAAAGCCGAACGCAAAATTCATACCATTAATAATATTGTCCGCACTTTATTGGTCCATGCTTCCGTACCCCCTTCCTTTTGGCATCATGCTCTACAAATGACTACTTATCTTCTTAACATACTTCTTACCAAAGGATTGACATATTCGTCCCCTCTTAAAATCCTCTATAATAAGGCTCATTCGTATTCACATCTTAGGGACTTTGGGTTCTTATGTTATCCATTATTTCCGTCAACTACATTTCACAAACTTCATACCCGTTCTACCGCTTGTGTGTTTATGGGTTATTCTTCTAATTATCGTGGTTACAAATGTTTTGATTTATCCTCTAATAAAATCATAATTAGTCGTCATGTTATTTTTGATGAAACCCAATTTTCGTTTGCTAAAGTGCGTAGTCCCGTGCCTAGTTCGTATAATTTTTTAGATGATGGGGTCCCACCTTATATTATGCATCATCTGTTGGACCAATCCCGTGCCACTGACCCGCAAGCAGGCCCACTATCGACCCAGCCTACTCTCAGGTCTGTCCAGTTGGCCATCTGCCCAGTCCAGCATCCCAACTCAATCCCTGCCAACTCCCGCCTCAGTTTCTGTTTCCCATATGGGCCTGCTGGCCAATCCGTCACCCCGCCACTTTTGTCCCAAAATCCACCCAATTCTCTCTCGAGTCACAGACCGGTAAGTCGTAGTCAACATGGTATTTTTAGACCAAAAAGACATTTTAATCTAAATTCTAATGTTCTTAAATCCCTCATACTCCGTGTAACACCCCGTATTTTCGGATAGCGGTTGAACTCGTAACGTAGGTGAGTAGACCCGGACCCGAGAAAATTTTCGTTGTACTTGTGTATATTAATAAGAGGATTAGTATATAAAGGGGCGTGATCCCGAAATGATTTTGGGATTTAGTAAGTGTGACGACAGAGTTTAAATAATTGTGTATCCCCGAAGAGAGTATAGACTTGTATTTTAGTACAGGAATTATGATATTGACATATGAGGATTTTAGTAATCGTCGGGATTTAAATATTTGGAGACCGGAAATTTAATTGTGTGTATAATTAATTAATTGTGGGATTAATTAATTAGGGAGGGGACAATTTATAGTGGGATTTGGTAAGTGGGATTTTATAAACGATTTGGGGGTGACCAAGCCCCAAATCGATCGGCCGATATCAGCAGCCCATAAGGGCCTTCTTCTCCATTTTTCTTTCCATTTCTTCACTTCAATCTCTTCAACCTTCATCTTCTTCAAGAATCTGTAGGAACCTTTCCATGGATAACGATGTGTTGCACTCCAGGCATAAGAAGTAAAGCCTCAGTTGGTGGGTTTCTGAAATTTTCGACCAAAAATTAGGGATTTTCGGGAGCTTCCATATAACCCAAACGAGGGAGAATTCTTGGTGTTCTGGGCTTTGATTCCAGTAGAATCGAAGCCAAGAACGAGCTTAGAAACTCAGAAGCTAAACAAGAAACCTTGAATGCGAAAGGATTCTGGCGCGAAGCGATTTTGGGATTCTGTTTCAGTTGTGTCGGAAGCTGTTTGGGATGACAGGTTCGACGACACTCGTCACTGCGTTTAAGAGAGGTAATCTTCCATATTCTCTAAGTTTGTACAAGTTCTAGCTATTAGTTCTAAAGACGATTGTCGAAAATGCGAATTTGGGTTGGGTGTTGTTGGACTGTCGTTACTGAGAGTTGTTGGAGATTGCATGTGAAATTGTGGTACTGTTTTGGAGATTGTAGTAGTATAAGAAGGAGGATTAAGAGAGTGGGATGTTTCACTACTTACATAGATTTCGATATAGAAGGAATATAGGTTCTACGCGTTCAAGGTGTTCGTTAGAATGTCCCACCGAATCTGTTTTTAATATGATTGATTCGATTGTGATGAAATTCGTCCATATGATGTAGATAATCATTCATAGAGCTTACAAGGACCCACATAACTTAGATAAATTCGACGACAAGGTTGAAGTTCTAAAACGAGGCATACTCTAATATTGAGTTGAATAGTTCGTCTAAGAGGTATGTGAAACTCTTACTTCTTTCTTTTTGGCATGATTTAATGAAAGTACGGCGGACGTACTTAATTCTTATACAGTTTAATTCCTAATGAGGATTGTTATGAGAAGTGCCTATGATTTTTCAGCAAAGAGTTTATTATGACTTTATTACAATGATTTGATTGAGAGTCAAATGATAATTTTTATTTACATATGGTTACTCATGATATCTACTCGTGCTAAGTGTTACTACATCACCTCACCGAGTCCCGGGCCGGGTTACGACTCGTGCACAACCTTGCATTGTTCACCGAGACCCTCACTAGAGGGCCGGGTTACGTAGGATGGATCCATAGATGAGATATGACTTTACTAAGTCCCAGCATGGACCGGGTTATGATATGATTCCACCGAGTCCCGCATTAGTGGGCCGGGTTACGTCACAAGTATATATATGTATATGGATAGGCATTCATATTTTCTTGCCTTGACTCTCATTTTTATAAGGCACATCTGACTTTTATGGTTTATGGCACAGTTGGATTTGGATCCTGATTTTTATACTGATCTTCTGTTTCTGTTGGCTACTTATGATCTCTTTTACAACTTCATGTTTTACATACTCAGTATATTATTTCGTACTGACCCCCTTTCCTCGGGGGGGCTGCGTTTCATGCCCGCAGGTACATGCTCTCAGTTTGGTGAACCTCAGGCCTAGGTTCCTACTCAGCAGGTTGGAAAACTCCTTTGATCCAAGGCTTTGTCATTTTGGTACCGAACCTCTTTTAGACTTATGTTTGTATTTAGGGGCACGACGGGGCCCTGTCCCGTCATATGTCGTTATTCTTCTTATAGAGGTCTGTAGACAGTGGTAGGTTGTACTTATGTAAGGGTTATGACTCTGTTTTGGTCAGTTATGCTATTGTATTCTGTGTTGGGGTGTTTCCATGTATATACGTTAGTATCTGTTGGCAGCCTTGTTGGCTTGTCTGTTATATTGTGTTGGCTAGTTGTGACTCCTCAGGAGACAGGTATATTCGGGGGTAAAGGCAGCCTTGTCGGCTTGCCTATCTTGGCATATGTTGCTATTGCGGCGTTATACTGTCGAATTTCAGACTCATTAAGTGTTAGTTGGTTTATATGTGACAAGTTAGTATAATGACGTCATTAGGTCGGTTAGTCGCGGCCCGTCGGGTCGGGTCGTGACAAAAGTGGTATCAGAGCAGTTAGTCCTCGGAATGTCTACAGACCGTGTCTAGTAGAGTCTTGCGTATGGGTATGTTGTGCACCATACTTATACGCAGGAGGTCACGGACATTTAGGATTGGTTTCTATTCTTCTTACTCTAAGATCGTGCGATAGAGCTATGTTATTAGGTTATTCCCTCTCTGACGTATTAATGTGTTACAGCTATGCCTCCAAAGAAAGCGACAGCCGCCAGAAGGGCAATACAAATTCGAGGTTAGGAGAAACTATTTTACTCGTATACGGGAAGAAATAATGTAAGCTTGGGACATGGAATATTTGAGACTATTAGAATATTTGATAATCGTTGAGACCTTAGATATACAAGGCCTTCTTGAGTAAAATATTTTATGTTTGATCTGGGTTATAGTACATGGTATGTGTGAAGTCTATTAGTTGTGATGACTCATTGGTATGCTTATGTTTATATGAAAAGGAATATGAGATATGCCAAAAATTGGAATTGCTACTGTTGTACGTATAAGGTTTGTTGTCTCTGGAGCAAGTTGTCTGGATAAGTCCTTGAAATTAGTTCAGCAGGTAGTTGATAGTCGTTAACGGGTTGTCCTACTTGTGGATGGGGCTTAGGAGTAGATGGTTCTCTACATGTTGTAACATTACCCTATTTAAGTTGATGTGTTCCAGCTTTTCTTATGAGTTATGCTATCCATCTTATGTATAAATGTATTCTGTCTTGGTCATACTTCTTTCGGAACACGGTGGTCTGTTAATGTCCCTGTACAGTATGTGGGTTGAGTATAAATCACTTGTGTTAGGACCTATCCTTGCCAATTTTGCTCAGTGGGACTACCTCTAAACCGTTAATTAGACTTGCCTATATATCTTTTATGTTTGATTAAGATTTCCCCCGTAATTGTATTTGCGTATCATAATGCAGAATGCAAAATGTTCTAATAACCCAAGCCTGCGTTTTATCTCTTAAATAGGGAATATACTCGTATGCTAAACATGTTGTCAATAGTTGCTTAAGGGGGTGGAAAAGTGAGTATTTACATACTTCCAGGAATGACCCGCTGCTGCAATAAACGGTTTACTTATTTAGTTAACTATTAAACCTTGAGTATATTATGCCAAGCATTATGTAATATATGTGAATATTGTGCTACGTGTGACTACTCTATTAATGTCTAGCATGTTCAGTTGATGAAAACACTGTTAGAGTATCGTGTGACGATTATTTGTGTGTTAAGTGGTTGTCTTGTTAAGTTTAAGGGTTATTTGACCTTGTATGACCCGTTTAAATGATTGAAGGGCTTAATGTTTTTATTTATTTATTTATCTGCCTATAATAAGGGAACTAAGATTTAGCATAAGAATGTTGTTATAGTTAGGATAGGATCACCTAATGACTTTGAAATGGATGCGTGTCTTGTTTAAGTGCTGTCGTGATCTGAAGGATAGCTTAGGAGCCTATTTGGTGTATGTTTTGCTGGTTAAAGGGTCATACCTATCCTTGGCATGTCCCAATAGTCTTGGGTGGTCTAATACCCATCTGGACATAACTATTTAAAATAACCTTGTCCCTTCCTTATGTGCATAACTCTGCATCCAGTTTGGTTGATTGTATATGCCCATGTTTTGTATCTATGTGTTGATTAAATCAAACTGTTAAGTCCACCTATTCCCATGTCCGCTACTGCAGTGTGTCTACCCCCTTCTCATTTCATGTAAATTTGGTAGATAATATAAGATCATTTGCGTTTTGATAGGTATCTAAATCACATGTTGGAAAAAAAATGAATGAAAAATGAATATCTGAGTAGTTCCTCAACTAGGTGCATTCCCTTGCCTCTGCCGATTTGGTTAAGTTATTAAGTGAGTAGTGATGAGGTTAGCATGACATGGATTGGCAGGTTGGATTGAAGTTGGGTTAGCATGTATGGGTTATTTAAATTAATGTGATGACCAATATATTATTTTGGAAACTCGTTTGGCTATCTGTAAGTCGTTTGCTCATATTATCTACCTAAAACAAGCGCCACTAATTAAGAACAAGATTAGTTGTCCTATTTAATAAAACTTGTCTTATATCGTCTGATATGATAATTTAAAACTAGAAGAGATGAGTTAAGTGGGTTGATATGGTTGAGGTTATATGATGTTATTTAGGATGGGAATTGATAAAGGGTAGCATATGTGATGATTGTGAATTATGAATATTACCTAAATTTCGAGTCTGCTTTACTGATTTGGGGGTATGTTAGAAGATATGACTAAGCATGCCTAAATAAATGGTTATATGTTTGGATTAATCAAAAAGGAATATGTGGATTTTGCATGTTGATTGATAAGGTTGTTGTATAGTCTGGTGTAATTTTAGTTGAATCATGAAATGACTTTTAAACTATTGCATGCATAAGTTAAGCAATAATAACCTTGTTTGGATTGATCTTGGAGTGATTAGTGTTGTTAGAGACAATTCCGACTTGATAGAAATCTAACCTAAAGTTAGGAGTAACCTATAACTTATTGGTTATAGTAGAAAGCCCGGTGTGACTTCTATTATATTTTTCATATAATTACAATAGTAACCCTGGTTGAGTATAAGCTTAGAGAATATGTCGGCTTACTGTTTTTGGTTTTCCATGCGGTATCCAATAATTTGAAATGATGTAGCCTACATGTGGTCTCCAATGACATGTTTAGCTTCAATTATGACTACATGATGTCATGTCTGTGCTATTAATATCTTGTTACTTCTATGAGTACATACTGTGATATAAACTGAAATTTTTTTTTAACCAAAGGACTTATTTTAGTCTATTGCTGGACTTTATGAACTTAACACTAACCCAAGAGGTTGTGGTATGTCCAAAGGGAAGTTTAGTTCCTAAGTTGTTTTTTAGGTATGTACTTGTTGTATCTATGTTCTTGTAACTTGAACTTTATGTGGGCAGAACTTTGAAGTTATGTTATGAACACCTAGAAAAGAGTATTTCTGCACCCATTCATGTATCCATGTGATCATTGCCAATGTGTAAACCAATCCACCTAGTTTAAGTGCATGTGTAAGTTAGGAATAAAAGCTTAGGACCACTATGCTAGTTGACATATGTTCCCAACAAGTTAAAATGATAAACTTAGGCTAATTTCAACATGATAGCCTTTAAATGGGTGATTCAGAAAATTCTTCTGGACCCTGTAATTCTGCTTATGTGAACTGTTGGTATGCAGCCTCTTAAGGTATTTGTTTTGGCCCCTGGATATGGTGTGATCATAGGTTAGGTGCAGACTGTTTATGCTTGAAATAGAGGCTCAGCATGGTCAAGCCCCATTTCTGCATACCTAACCAGAGTAGGTTGCATTTAGTTACTTGTTTTTATGTTGCCTAAGGACCAGCTTGTTTAGGAAAGGTCTAGCATGTTTAGACTAGTCTTGTTGCTGCTGATTAGATGCTATTTTATTGCTGCTACTACTGTCCCTGTGGCACTTTAGACATATATTATTGCCTCAGTTGGCACAGATGTTGCTGCCCTTTTTCAGTCTCAAAGGTCTTGTTTTCAAACATGTGGTGCTCTCTTAGTTATCTTATTCATTGTTAAGACTGGTGTGACTCTTAAAATACTGGATTCTGAGTTATAGTTGCTGCTTGTTTCCTGATTACTGCTACCTGTTGTCCTAATGCCCTGGACTACTGAAAAATTGGGAAGGGCTGTTGGGCTTTTGAGGTAACTTGTGGTTATGTGTGGTTGTTATTTTTGCTACACATATAGCTCTATAGGACTGTTCTGTTGTGCTGAAAAAGTTACTGATCTACTGTGCTTTAGTGCAAGTCATTGCTGCATATTCTGCCTCATTTATATAGTTGATGTTAGGGCAGTTTGGTTATGCTTTAAGGCTGTTATTGGGCTGCTATTTTGCTGTTATTTTCAACTGTAATCACTGCTGTCTGTAATTCAAGTTTCTGGTTACTAATGGCTGTGTTCCATTAGTTGCATAATGGTTATTTTCTGATGCAGTTATCTACCATGTTTAGCTGCTGTTTGGTTGTTGTTTAAGGTCACTTGTGGATAGTGTTTGGCTGTTATTTGAGCTCAGTTTCTGCTGTTATTTAGCTGCTGTTCTGGCTGATATTTTGGCTGTTATTTGAGCTCAGTTTCTGCTGTTATTTAGCTGCTGTTCTGGCTGATATTTTGGCTGTTATTTGAGCTCAGTTTCTGCTGTTATTTAGCTGCTGTTGTGGCTGATATTTTGGTTGTTATTTGAGCTCAGTTTCTGCTGTTATTTAGCTGCTGTTGTGGCTGATATTTTGGCTGTTATTTGAGCTCAGTTTCTGCTGTTATTTAGCTGCTGTTCTGGCTGACATTTTGACTGTTGTTGAGCTCACTTGCTGCTGTTGGTTGGCTACCATTTGACTGCTATTTGGCTGCTAATTGGCCTGCTGTTTTGCTGTTATTGCTACTGTAATCACTGCTGCAGTTTGGTAGAAGTTGTGCCCTGCATAAACACATGTTGCTGCCCTTATTTTGAAGCAGCTGTTGCTGCAAAATTCTGGGCAGAGGCAGAGTGAAAAATCAGCAGTTGTGTTGCTGCACTCTAGCCCAAAAATAGTGCAATAAAAGAATCAACTGCAATAGTATAAAAATAGTTACATGGCTAATTGTATTGATGTGTGAGCTTTTATAAATAACTATGTTGCGTATAGAACTCTAAAGTTAGATATTAGGACGTTCTACCTCCTTTACCTATTGTTTGAATTTAAAGAATGTAGTCACCATGTGTTTATTTTGGTTCGCATATGAAGCTTGAGTCTATTTCTTTAGAAGTAGTTATAAATTGATATGTACCGCCTCACAGTTTAAAAGATAGTCTGAATTAATCCCTGAATGTCGTACCCCTTGTTTTTGATGAATTGGAATAACAATTGGTGTATTCTTTTTGTATGGTGTCAAAGGTTAGAATTGTCGTACCGACATTCGAGGACGAATGTTTCTAAGGAGGGAAGGATATAACACCCCATATTTTCGGGTAGCGATTAAACTCGTAACGTAGGTGAGTAGACCCGGATCCGGGAAAATTTTCGTTGTACTTGTGTATATTAATAAGAGGATTAGTATATAAAGGGGCGTGATCCCAAAATGATTTTGGGATTTAGTAAGTGTGACGACGGAGTTTAAATAATTGTGTATCCCCGAAGAGAGTATAGACTAGTATTTTAGTACACGAATTATGATATTGACATATGAGGATTTTAGTAATCGTCGGGATTTAAATATTTGGAGATTGGAAATTTAATTGTGTGTATAATTAATTAATTATGGGATTAATTAATTAGGGAGGGGACAATTTATAGTGGGATTTGGTAAGTGGAATTTTATAAACGATTTGGTGGTGACCAAGCCCCAAATCGATCGGCCGATATCAGCAGCCCATAAGGGCCTTCTTCTCCATTTTTCTTTCCATTTCTTCACTTCCATCTCTTCAACCTTCATCTTCTTCAATAATCTGTAGGAACCTTTCCATGGATAACGATGTGTTGCACTCCAGACAGAAGAAGTAAAGCCTCAGTTGGTGGGTTTCTGAAATTTTCGACCAAAAATTGGGGATTTTCGGGAGCTTCCATATAACCCAAACGAGGGAGAATTCTTGGTGTTCTGGGCTTTGATTCCAGTAGAATTGAAGCCAAGAACGAGCTTAGAAACTCAGAAGCTAAACAAGAAACCTTGAATGCGAAAGGATTCTGGCGCGAAGCGATTTTGGGATTCTGTTTCAGTTGTGTCGGAAGCTGTTTGGGATGACAGGTTCGACGACACTCGTCACTGCGTTTAAGAGAGGTAATCTTCCTTATTCTCTAAGTTTGTACAAGTTCTAGACTTGATTCTTGCTATTAGTTCTAAAGACGATTGTTGAAAATGCGAATTTGGGTTGGGTGTTGTTGGACTATCGTTACTGAGAGTTGCTGGAGATTGCATGTGAAATTGTGGTACTGTTTTGGAGATTGTAGTAGTATAAGAAGGAGGATTAAGAGAGTGGGATGTTTCACTACTTACATAGATTTCGATATATAAGGAATATAGGTTCTACGTGTTCAAGGTGTTCGTTAGAATGTCCCACTGAATCTGTTTTTAATATGATTGATTCGATTGTGATGAAATTCGTCCGTATGATGTAGATAATCATTCATAGAGCTTACAAGAACCCACAGAACTTAGATAAATTCGACGACAAGGTTGGAGTTCTAAAATGAGGCATACTCTAATATTGAGTTGAATAGTTCGTCTAAGAGGTATGTGAAACTCTTACTTCTTTCTTTTTGGCATGATTTAATGAAAGTACGGCGGACATACTTAATTCTTATACAATTTAATTCCTAATGAGGATTGTTATGAGAAGTGCCTATGATTTTTCAGCAAAGAGTTTATTATGACTTTATTACAATGATTTGATTGAGAGTCAAATGATAATTTTTACTTACATATGGTTACTCATGATATCTACTCATGCTAAGTGTTACTACATCACCTCACCGAGTCCCGGGCCGGGTTACGACTCGTGCACAACCTTGCATTGTTCACCGAGACCCTCACTAGAGGGCCGAGTTACGTAGGATGGATCCATAGATGAGATATGACTTTACCGAGTCCCAGCATGAGCCGGGTTATGATATGATTCCACCGAGTCCCGCATTAGTGGGCCGGGTTACGTCACAAGTATATATATGTATATGGACAGGCATTCATGTTTTCTTGCCTTGACTCTCATTTTTATAAGGCACATCTGACTTTTATGGTTTATGGCACTGTTGGATTTGGATCCTGATTTTTATACTGATCTTCTGTTTCTGTTGGCTACTTATGATTTCTTTTACAACTTCATGTTTTACATACTCAGTACATTATTTCGTACTGACCCCCTTTCCTCGGGGGGGGGGGGGAGGGCTGTGTTTCATGCCCGTAGGTACATGCTCTCAGTTTGGTGAACCTCAGGCCTAGGTTCCTACTCAGCAGGTTGGAAAGCTCATTTGATCCAGGGCTTTGTCATTTTGGTACCGAACCTCTTTTAGACTTATATTTGTATTTAGGGGCACGACGGGGCCCTGTCCCGTCATATGTCGTTATTGTTCTTATAGAGGTCTGTAGACAGTGGTGGGTTGTACTTATGTAAGGGTTATGACTCTGTTTTGGTCAGTCATGCTATTGTATTCTGTGTTGGGGTGTTTCCATGTATATACGTTAGTATCTGTTGGCAGCCTTGTCGGCTTGTCTGTTATATTGTGTTGGCTAGTTGTGACTCCTCAGAAGACATGTATATTCGGGGGTAAAGGCAGCCTTGTCGGCTTGCCTACCTTGGCATATGTTGCTATTGCGGCATTATGCTACCGGATTTCAGACTCATTAAGTGTTAGTTGGTTTATATATGACAGGTTAGTATAATGACGTCATTAGGGCGGTTAGTCGCGGCCCGTCGGGTCGGGTCGTGACACTCCGTAACCCAGTGTCCACATTAAATGACCTGAATTGGAGATTGGCTATGAATGACGAATATGATGCTCTTATTGAAAATAAGACGTAGGAGTTGGTACCCCGTCCTTCTGGTGTTAATATTATTCGGTCTATGTGGATTTTTACTCATAAGGATAATTCTAATGGTTCTTTTGCGAGGCATAAGACTCGTCTTGTAGGTGATGGTAAGACTCAGCAGGTTGGCATGGATTGTGGTGAGATATTTAGTGTGGTGGTCAAACCGGCTACCATTCACACTGTTCCCAGTCTAGCTCTTTCGAAAGCTTGGCCCATTCATCAGTTAGATGTGAAGAATGCTTTCTTACATTGTGATCTTAAGGAGACCGTTTACATGCATCAACCCTTGGGTTTTCGAGACCCCAAATATCCTCATCATGTATGTTTATTGAAGAAGTCCTTGTATGGGCTTAAGCAGGCCCCACTGGCTTGGTATAAGAGTTTTGCAGACTATGTTTCATCTATTGGGTTTTCACACACCAGGTCGGATAATTCATTGTTCATATATCGTCGTGGTACTTCGCTGGCTTATATACTATTATATGTGGATGATATTATCTTGACTGCTTCTTTTGATGCTTTGTGAAAGTCTATCATGACAATACTCAGTTCTGAGTTTGCTATGAAAGACTTGGGGCCCTTAAGTTACTTTTTGGGGATTGCTGTCACTTGTCATACATATGGTTGTTCTTATCGCAAAGAAAATATGCTGCTGAGATCATTGAGCGAGCTGGTATGTCCTCGTGCAAGTCTGCTTCCACTCTAGTTGATACTAAACCCAAGCTGGGTGCTGCGGCTGACTTACCTTACGAGGATCCCACCCACTATCGTAGTCTTGCAGGGGCACTTCAGTATCTCACCTTCACGAGACCGGATATCACGTATGCCGTACAACAAGTGTGTTTGTTTATGCATGATCCTAGGGTTGAGCATATGAATGCGCTCAAACACACTATTCGATACATTCAGGGAACACTTGACTATGACTTACATTTATATCATTTGTCGACGGCTACGTTTGTCTCGTATACAGATACTGATTGGGGTGGCTGTCCGGACACCAGACGCTCTACCTCTAGTTATTGTATGTTTCTCGGTGATAACTTGATCTTATGGTCTGCAAAACGTCAGGCTACCTTATCCCGCTCTAGTGCCGAGGCCGAGTATCGAGGGGTGGCCAATGTGGTATCTGAATTATGTTAGTTATGTAATCTTCTCTTAGAACTTCACTTTCCCAATCAAAAAGCTACCTTAGTTTATTGTGATAATGTTAGTGCAATATATATTTCTAGGAATCCGGTCCAACATCAACGCACTAAATATATTGAGATGGATATCCATTTTTGGCGAAAAGGTAGCTCGTGAACAAGTACGCGTCTTACATGTCCCTTCCAGAGATCAAATTGCAGACATCTTTAACAAGGGTCTTCCCTTCATTTTGTTTGAAGATTTTAGGGACAGTCTCAGCGTACGAAGTCCGCCCGCTATGACTGCGGGGGTATGATAAACACCCGTGATATACACGGTATATATTCCATGTATATCACGGGCTGAATAGGCAAATATGGGTTGTTAAACCCGTGATATACACGGTGTATACATACCGTGTATATCACGGTTTGGTGATCTATTTTAGGTGATGTTTTGTTGTAGGTAAGTTAGAATTGTACACTTACCATAATTGTATAATTATTGTAAAAGTAGAATAAGATTTTGGGAGTAGAATAGGAATAAGATTTTCCTATTATAGAAATTGTAAATTGTATATATACTTTTTCATTAATGAAAATAATCAAGGGATTATAATTTAGAATGATTAAAACAAGTATGTTAGATTTGAATGTTGAGTTTAGCTGGTGGTACGGAGCTCAATGGTCTTCAAGATATGCATCATTAAGCAAAAACTCGAGCTCAGAGCGGGTTCCAAGATATTTTTAAATAAATTAGTAACAGTTTTTAATATCAGTACCAATATTAGTTTTCAGTTACAGTCTCACATTATGCAGAGGCGTATATAGCCTTATATACAGGGGTTATTGTCTTCCTAACTTTGATAGTGGAATATAAATTTATATGTAAAAAATATTAATATTGTAATAAATAGTAGATATGAATTTATAACTTTAAAAATATAATGCGTTCAATGCTAAAAAAACTTAAGATTGAAATCATAGATTTTAAATTTTGGATCCGCCTTATGAGATGTTATATATTTTATTGTGTTGCATGCTTTCCCTCAGCACCATTTAGGGGTAGTCAATGAGACTTATGAGTAATGTGAAGGTATACTCAGACCGAAATAGTCTGCTTTCGTTTTGCTTGAAATGGTTATTGTTTTTTATAAACATTACTTATGAAATGTTTAGAATACATACTATGCTTATTATGAATATTCATGTTGTCAAAGTCTCGCTCCAACCTTATTATTGGAGGAGTCGATGACAATTATTACGTATAGGGAACTTGTACTCAACCGTTTGGGAGTTACTGTTTTTTTTTCTTCAGATTTTCGACATTTCTTTTTTCCAGCATTCATATATTTTGTTGAGTCCCATTTCTATTATCAATGGATACTAGTGTTAGATAATTATTGTTTTGTTGAGTCGGAGTTTGTCACCGTACCTTTATACCCTCATTTATGTTTTTAATGGTTCCATAATACACGCCGTTGGAGGTCTAGTTTTATGGAGCATGTGGAATTCTACATTTTTTTGTCTACTCAGGTTTAATTTTTGACTATATATCTTCACACTATATTTTCTTTTGGCATGTAGCCATACTAATATCTTTCAGTTTATTGTTAGGTTATGTGAGTTATATGTTCAGATTTTACAATTGTAAATGTTTTCTTAAAATAATTAGGTGTATATGATCATGATGGATGAATAGTAGATGTATTTATGTGATTCATTAGGCGCACATTTTAAAATATTGGATATCGATGGCGTGGTCCTCCAAAATTGGAGCGTGACAGGCTTAAAAATAAAAAATAAAAAAATTGAACATAAAAGCGTTACTACTCATTAGGGGGTAAAATAAAACATTTTCATTTTTCATTCCCAAATGGAGATCCCACTCCTGGACTTCTACACAAAAAGTAGATTACACATTTTTTTTGCATCAGGCAACAATTGACAACATTAGGGCATTGTTTCAAAGCAACACTTAGATATTAACATTGCAACAAGTCAAAAATTAAATTCAAATTTAAAGATACAACTTTTTTTTGTTCTTTTGGATGTCAGAGCTCTTGGAAGATTGAAGCATTCTTCTCAGCTGGAATCTTTGATTTAACAATGGTATCAGTGTTATCATCAACAATGGTTGACCTTTCTTTGATGTCCACAACTGGTAATTCTTGGTCTTTTCCAGTGATTTCATTTCCTTTCCCCTCCTTACTCTTGCCCCACACCACAGAGTAAAGTCCCATGACTATTATAATTGCTCCAATTAAGCTGAAATTATTGTCAAAAGAATCAAGAAATTATTAGATTAATCAAAATGAGAAAGCGAGCTAAAAAGAGAAGAAGGACAATGACGTGAAAATGTCTACGTGAATTCAATTGAACAACATCGGTGGAAATCTAACGATAAATATGTCAGTTCAATTTTCATTACCCCTTCTTTATTTGACAAAGAATGATGTGGTACTAGACCTCAAATTCTTGACCTGGTTTCTACTAAATGTAACAAGTTATGTCAAAATCGCTAGTGACAATCAAATCTTTATAAAAAGATCATTTTATGATATTTAACTTTATAGTCAGGAAGGACTTAATTAATAATCATGAAAAAAAATGAGATAGAATGACTACCTTCCAAGGTGGACTGACTCAGCCAAGATAACAGCAGCAAGAACTGAAGTGATGACCATACTCAATGGGCTAAAGGCTGTCACAAACACTGGCCCTTTTACTTTATTAACCACACTTTGCACATAATATGCAATTCCTGAGCATACAACACCCTAACCAAACACAAATTATGTGCTCTAAATTAGAACCTTAAAGAAACAAAATAAGAAAACATATTTTATAATAAATATGAGAAACATTTTAAATTAATAAAGAAAAAACTTACAGAATAAGCAGCAGCAAGTAGCCTAGAGTCAAAGCCAATAACCCAAGCATTCCAATCACGTTCCATTATAAGAGCCACAATTCCACCTTCTATTATGCCGAACACACATACCCATGCTGCCAGAGATAGCTCTGCTGGATACTCCTTCAATGTCATCGACTATATAGACATGCAAAAAGTTAGATTAATAAATTATATACATAAATGAGTAAAATAAATTTATTCCAAGTCTTTTTTTCCCTTTATAAACTTACTTGAACAATAAAGAAACCGGACCAACCAACAATGCAAGAGATGAGCTCAATGGTCCCGGCGACCCAGTTCTCAGGGGTGGCGGCCGCGACTTCATGGTGGCCGCCACCGTGAGAGCGAGCGACCAAGTTGAACATTGGCCCTTTGTAAAGAGTCATCACCATTGCTCCTACCACTGTTATTGCTGTTCCTATCACCTTTGCCATACTTGATTTCTTCTTCAGGTTTACTTTCTCAATTCTAGTCATTAACAACAAAATAAAAATAAATCAAGAATGTTCATGAGTTCCCTATTTACTAAAAGAAAAACTGCAATTAGATATGAATTTCATCGCTAAATTGCTTGTACATACTATAATTTTATGATAACTCATCGCTAAATAAAATTAGCGACAAATTTTAATATTTAGCTCTAAGAATTGTTTGTTGCTAATTCTTGATCTTTTAGTAGTGATTTTTGTTTGTATTTTCTTTTCTCTAGTACTAGTACTACATTATTTTGTTGTATAATGTGCCAATAAACATATATATAACATAACAACATAAGCAACCACTAACTTTTTTGAGATCATTGCTTTCCAAGTGGGAAGCAACTTTGCTTATGTGAGGTCATGCTTTTACAACTTATTACTGTTTTTTTTTTTTTTGATAATCCAGGTTTCCAAGCTTGCGCCTGACTACTTCACTGGTATTACCCAGACGTCCTGGAGGTAATAGCACCGGTCCTTCAACAACTATCACCAGGTAAATCGCGGGATGTGCTCCGGTGGCCAGTTTTCTGGGAGCGTACAACTGATCAATGAGACAATGTCAAATTCTCCAACATGCAGAATTTCTTCGTGCTTGCGGGGAATCGAACCCACACTGTCCCATGCCAGAGCGCCTTATAGCGCTCAGGCTTTGCCACTGGACTATGCCCCGGAGGACTACAACTTATTACTACTTGTAAAATGAACTAGTAGTGTACAGCATCTTTTATGGAATAAACAAAGGGCATCAAAAGCTACCATATCATGTTATTTCCTCTTTTTTTAGTGTTTTGCTGATTCTAATGGAGTAAAGCAAGGTTGTCTATATATCTACTTCTCCATAATTAAGATATTAATTTAATACTATTGCTACACATTAAATTAATTAGGATAAAGAAAATAAAAAATACCTGAAAATTACAGCCAGAATAAAGGTTACTGCAGGGAGGAGATTGACAAAGGCAGATGCATAGGTTGCAGTTGTGCTCTTCAGTCCCACATAGTACAAGTTCTGATCAATCACTGGCCTGAAATTCCATGTATTTAAAACTTTCATTTAGAAGTATAATTAGAAAATACAATATAAAATCATTCCTATTAATTGTTTTAAAAAAAAAAAATTATTCCGTGAACAATATCTCTCTGGAATCATTTTATTATGCTTTAATAGTTCTATAGATGCCATATTCTTGATCGATGTGTCGATTCCTAAAATAGAATCTATAACCCTACACTCACGTATATTGATATTGTTAAACATGTCTTTGTCTCTAGTACCTAAACTTTCCAAATAAATTAAACATATAGTACTAACGAATTTAATTTCCTTTCTAGCTAATTCAGAATGATTAGGACTTCTTAGACGTTCTTTATTGGAGTTTTTTGTCTTGTTTAATCATTAGTGATTACTCTATTATAGGAAGTTGCTTCTATGAGTAATATTATTTTCTTTCAACTAAAGCTAACGTCAAAAGATGAACTAAAAATGTGGAAACACTATCACCAAAATATGTTACGTACTATTACTAAATTTTAACAAAAGAACGTACCTCTAAAGACCATAAAAGCAGCAGACTTTAAATGTATTCAGTTGCGTGTGATAATTAATTCAGTGCATAAACAATTATTTGAGTGTATGAGGGGGGGGGGGGGTAGGGATATAAGCTATAGTTTAGGCCTTAGGGTGATGTGAAGCTATAAAAGTTGTTAAATTAATTTGTAGTATTATCCTTTAACCAAACGTTTCTTTAATACTACCAAAACGTTTCTCAAAGGAAATAAATAAAAAGAAAGAAAATGAGAATCTTTAGGCACATGGCAAATATCTCAAAGTCATATTGATTGTTAAGTCTAGAATTTATTGGAAGAAGAACTCAAATAAAATATATGGGGATTGGGGAGCTGCTAAATCGTATTTTAAGGTGCAAAGTTGGATTTTCACCTCTTTCATGCAAGAGTAACCTTGTAGGAAGAAGTTGGACATTTTTCTATGTTTCTACGTTCAGTGTGATACATGAGAAATGAAGGCTAAAACAGAAAGAAAAAAACTATTAGATGAAAAAGTTATGGTTCATTTAATTAAGAAAAAGAGACACTAGAATTATCTCATGCGTTTGCATGACTGAATAGACAATTAAATTTCATGAGAGGAATTAACAAATATTTTTCGAGTATAGATTTATAGTAATTTGTTCACATGTAAATTGAGTACAATACGGTATGAGTTTAAAGAATCACTTACTCTAGAAAACCAAGAGCCACTATCTTAATAAAGACCCTGACTGTCATCTTTGGCCTTATTTTCCTGCAGACAAACAAAGCAAAAAGAAGGTATGATGCTAGATATCCGCAACTTAATACTACTACTATGCAAGCTAGAAATATGTGTCAAAATTTATGACAAGTTCTCAAATTGGGACGTTAGAGATTTAAAATGCACCATCTCAGACTTCAACAATTCAATATGGTATTAGAACATGCAAATGTCTTAAGTACAACTTAAATTTTTAGATGAAATGATCATGAAAAAATATGATCGTGATTCAAGCAAGAGTTTCTTGAAAGACAAGAAACAAAAAGACCTATGTCCCCATAATTCTACTATGGATGAAGTGAACGAATTAGAGAGAAAAAAATAGAGACCTTTCAAGAACGATAGCAAAGGGTGCAACCGCAATGGTTGCAAATACATGTCGATAGACAACAAGTATCCAGTGACTCATTCCCCTTTTGAAGCAAATCATGGTAACAATATACATCCCTGCATACCCAAACTGCAAGGACAACATAGCCAAATAAGGCTTCACCTTGTTGAGGAAGGAGCTAAATGCCATTTTTCTCCTTCTCTTCTTGCTACACACAAAGAAGGGGTTTTAGGATGGGGTATGCAAATATAGGAAGTGTGCGCCTTTTATACACGGAGCAAAAGGGAAAAAGCTTAACCAATAATAATAATAACAATAATAATAATAATAGTTTAAATTAGAAATGGGAAACCAAAAAATAGTCTAGCTTATTCATGATTGCACTAACTCGTGTTTCTCCCTCCCCCATTAGTAGATTCCCCTTATCCATTTTAAAGAAATTATGTTTTGTATATGCAATGTAGTATCCATTCTTCAAGCAACAAGAATCTTTGCTGTCAACTTAATAATTAAAGAGAGAGAAATAAGAGTTGGATGAAAGAGGGTTTTCTTTTTCTCTACGTAAATTCTTTTCTTGGAAAAAGAAAAAAATACTTTAATTTTTTTCCCTTTTGTTCTTGTATTTTGTGAAGGTGGAGTTTGAACTATTGACCACCAAATGCTGCTAGGGTTTAGTGGGAGATGATGTAGGTATAAAAGATATGTAGTCTTTGATAGAAGTGGGTAATGAGTGGACACTTTTCTTTGAAAATGCCTCGACTGATTATGTTGCAGTTGATTAATTTTGCCTCTCCCATCTTCAATCTTTTAACTTTTAGGAGGAGATCATCGAAAACTAGCTACTATAGAGGACTAGGACTAGTGTCATCTTTTTTAATGAATTATTGTATACTTGCATTTAATTCCATGTATATATTATTTTCCCAAAGTAAGTTTGTTGATGTTTAAGTGGTTCTTTGCTTTAGATTTATGATAACTTATTCATATTACTTTGTACCAAAAAGTACAAGAAAAGGACAATTCAAGTTCCTTTATTTCAAAGTTCCGATCCAATTTATATTAAACATGTCAAAGTTAGTCACTACCCAGAAAAAAAAAATCAAACATCAATTTGCTTTTTGTTTAATTTCAGATTACCAATATATTACCACTTTGTTGAAGGTACAATTTGAAGAAGGGGGGAGGGGGATAACCCGACCTTCTTATACAATGTAAGAGTTTGACAATTCAAGCTCTTAAGATGTGGACAAAAAACATTAGATACATCAACTTCCAAAAAATAAAAAGACGTAATAAAACATAGTCTTTCAAAGTGTGCTCGAATACAAGAGTATTTGATCTTCTCTTCTGGACTCAGAAAGTTAGTAATTTCCATCCTATATTCACCGATGCTTTGACATGGTATCAAAACATGTATAAATGTACACACCCTCTAATTGATGACTTAGGGAAGTCACTTTATCTGCCACTTAATTGGCTTCTCTAAAATAATGCTTATTGTAAAGACCATGATCTTCCATCAATTGCTTCATCTCATTGTTCCGTTCTCCATGGAATACCCAATATGCAGTTGTGAAGTAGCCGAGACTTGATTTCACCAATAATTAGGTCATGCCCATTCAGAATATATCATTTCAAACTAAAGACGAGGGTAGTAGTCTCAGCCTAGTTGCTACCCATCTTGTTCCCGACCACTCCCTCCACAAACTCCATTCATACAACTACTATCACTCTATATATATTTTGACAAATAGTAATGGAGGCCTGATCCATGTGGTCGAAGTGATGCATTTATTGACCCATGATAACTCAAGAAATTTACAAATATCTTCTCACTCATTACCAACTGATATCTTTCTGAGTTGTGCACTTATAAGATAGATGTTAGACCCCTAAACAAGGTACTCCGAATGTGGTGTGGTTGTGACAAGGGTATTTGCATGTTTTCCTTAGGTCTCAGGCCTTACTACTAAAAAAAAATAGAAATCAGTGACCCATAAATTTTGTATCTAAAGTCTAAACAATAAAATTCGTTGCTAATCCTATTTAGAGACAGATTATCAAAAAATTATGTTAACTACGCGTAATTTAGCGAAAGATTAGTAACGCAGTTCGTAGCAAATTTTAATTTTTTCCTGTAATGCCTATGCAGGCGCAAAACCAACGTGTACGAGAATGAATTTGACATAATGAGTGTGTTATCATGGTCAACAAAGAGTGTTGCTTGGCTAAGGTGTACACAATGACACCAAGGCACAACGAGAAATGGGCAACTGATGGCTACAATCTTGAGGGAGGCAATGCGATTTGGCAAGGGCTTGACAACGAGTTCGGGCAGACAGTGGCACGATAATATGACATTGGTATCAAGGCATCAGACATGCAACAAACAAGCCCCCTACTGTTGATAGAGACCTTACCACCCCATCCTTTATAGTCGCTACTGTTGTCATGGAAAAAAGTTTGTTTTTTATTCAAAACTTCTTCAAACATGATCTTCCATCTAATCCGTGGATTGTTCTCTGCATCCAGCTATAGAAGCAAATGACTTGATCGCGAACTATAGTCTTTATTTATTCGATGGACTGCCATGACAATATGCATTAAGGCATGGACAATTGATGACAAAACAAGGCAAAAATGCTTATGTAACTAACAAGAAAAATGTAGCTAAGGCATGTGCAAGGTAGGCGTTAGCATATGCGCGGGCATCAGGAATTTATTATCACTTTGTTGAAGGTACACTTTGGAGAATGGGGGATAACCTGACCTTCTTATACAATGTGAGAGTTTGGCAATCCAAGCTCTTAATATCTAGACAAAAAACACTAGATACATCATCTTTCAAAAATAAAAGATGTAATAAAATATAATCTTTAAGGTGGCTCGAATACAAGAGCATTTGATATTTGGGTCGTGACACTTTCAGCACACCGTTGTAGGCCTTGTTCTGTAACTAACAATCGTCGACCAATTCTAAACTAAAACAATGACGAGGGTTAGTCTTCTGAATGCTTAGTTCCACACTTAACCACTATAAGTTCATAAAGACATACTTTCAATCCAACAAATAAAAGATGAGAATTTCACCTTATTCAATAAGTATTCAAGTAATCAATTATGTGAGATAAGTACATTTTCGTAAATCTTTCAAGTAAGTCAAATAGTAAAGAATCAATGAAATGATATGATATGGTATGCAAATGCAATGCAATGCAAAGGCCTTCCATCACTGGTATACACGTACGTGACCCATGGAGAACTCGCGAGGTCCATAAACCACCTGAAACCATTTCCCATCAAGTTCACAGCCATTTAGGCTCTCAATCTCAACACTCAGCTAACTTGGCTCTTATTACATGTACTTAGCCAATTTGACTATCATCTGCATCACTCCACCCATAAAGATTTTCCATCGGGCACCACATATGTATCCAAGTGTAATATGCATGAGATATTATATGAAAGCATGAATATTACCTGCACACGAAATAAGAAACAAGGCTATAAACTAGAAACTCAACTTAGCTCTTTCTCATCCTTAAACAAGTACTTCGGAGTGACGAGAACACATAATCAACAAGTAAGATAGACATATATCATAAAAACATTAAGTAGGAGATTCAAATCTCAAATCAAGATTCACATCAATCAATTTAAGCTATTGGATAATGCCTACATGCTTTGGCATTCTTATAAGGAAAGTAAATAATTTAATACAACAAAACTTCTCAAAACATGACACCAATACCCAATACGAGAGATCGTCACCTCATAAGTATGGTACCCCTTGTTACCCTTTTTCCTTATCATTAGTCAAATTATCAACCATGCGCTTTAAGAGAGTCAAATGATGTCTCAAGTTGCCTGATTTCGAAGCCCGAAGCTTACAACAAAGCCTTGAATTTTCTTAAAGATTTCAAACAATTCCAATCTATTCAAATACGAATTTACATAAGAATATGAGTCTTGATACATCCCATCCCTCCGTATGCTAATTCGCGTCGGGAGTTAAGGTCGTGTAAGCGTAAGAGCGGAAGTATCGTAAGAGTTCAAGTGGTACAACTATGTTAGTCCCAAGATTAAGGAGGTTCATAAGCATTATTGTTAAGTATGGGAAGATTTCGGGATCAAGAAAATCGAAGAAATTTAAGTTAGTCGGAATTCAGAGAAAATTAGGCAGAATTATGAATAGGATTTTGGTCCAACTTCCAGGAGGTATATATCCTAGTGTATAAGAAATTATAAGATGCATAACCTATCTAAATTCAAGTTCATAGAGTCTTCTTTCCAATGCAACCGACAGTTTGCAAATCAGATAAGTACTGTACTCAATACAGACCATACTAACACACGGCCCACATTGAGGCGGTGGGCCTAGTATATAAAGGTGCTAGGATGAATTTCATTCATTATTTCTCATCCCCAAACAGACCATCCTTCTCTCTAAAGCCTCTCTATCTCTAAAATATATACACCAACATATGTCAAATCTAAGGGAATCTACACAAGTTGGGGTTCGAAAGGTTCGTGGACATTGTGGGATCGTCATTTGACTTCTTATTCTTGGAATTGAGGTGGAGATAAACTAAACCCAGCTAGAATTGAGGATTGTTTGAGGAAATTAAGGTAAGATCTCATACCATTCTACATGCAATTGGGTAAAATTGGCTTTCATGTGAGCATAAAGTTGGGAATCTATGAAATTATGACTAGGTTTTGATAATTGGCATTGTAGCTTGATAATTGTGTTGGAAAGGGGTTCCATGTGTGTTGTAGCTGTAGATTGACATTGGGAATATGATTATCTTGAAATTGTTGTCGATAATGAACCAAAAAAAGAAAGAATAACCTTATGGGACGGGACTAGCAAATAGTGATAATCGGATTGCTCCATGATTATAGGTCAAGATTAAGGCGTAACGAGAGGATTATGATAGTAAGCAAGCGGATCATCTTAAAGATATGTAACCTTTACCTTCTTCTTCATTATTGACATGATTAAAAGTTAAGCATCATCAAATTGAACGTTCCGAAAGAAACTCCAATTCATAGAAGATATAAATATGGTTGCTCTCAATCATTGATGTTGTGCTTATTAGTAACTCTTAAAATTGATTTCATGATTATCTTACATTCCTTGTCAAGGGTGATTCTTGTGTTCTAATAAAATTATCAAGCTTGTTTCCTTGCCGGAGTTGTTTAGCGCTATTCGATACCTTTGTTATACTATTGAACCTATGATCTTTCAATTTTCCTTGTCGAAAGGGTCCTTGTATTCTATTTAAATTCGTTGGTTGGTTTCCCCTTATCCGGATTGTGTCGCAAATCTCTTGATAGTCATTATTATATTATTAATTTTGAGTTATGATAAAGTGTAACATTGGCGGTAAAGAGTTCCATAATGATTGATGAAGGGTTAACGATCTTGTGCCACCCGTCCAGTTCCTGTTGGGTTTATAAGGTCATTTATGCATCATATATACATTATATGTATCTATTTTGTGATACCGAGTCGCACTATAGTTGGTCGGATATGGCACTTATATGTGCACACCACTGTAGCTGGGTACGATAACACTGAGTCCAATGTTAGGGCTAGGTACGAAAACACCGAGTCCCATATGAGGGCCGGGTACAACAACACTGAGTCCCATATTAGGGTCGGGTACGACAACACCGAGTCCCATAGTAGGGCCATGTACGGCAACACCGAGTCTTATATTAGGGTCGGGTACGATATTATATTAACATTAACCAAAAGTGTGGCTATATATATAATTGGTTTACAGTGATGTTATACATTGCATATGCACACTATTGCCTCCGAGGTTCAGATTGTTTCGTTATTCCAATTTTCTCATATTATTATCTTCACTTATGTTTACCTGCCTTACATATTTAATATATTTTTTTGTACTGACGTCCCTTGTTGGGGTGCTGCATTTCATACCCGTAGGTACATATAGACGATTTGACGATCCATCATAGTAGGTGGTTTGATTTAGCAGATGTGGTCGATATGCTCCTTTCTTTCAGAGTTGTTTAGTGTGTTGGTAGGTGTTGGTTTTTGCTGTATATATATGTGTGTGTGTATATGTGCATATATAATGGGTATGGTGGGGCCTTGTCCTGGCCGTTATGTCAGTTAGATGCACTCTTAGAGGCTCGTAGACACGTGTCTTGTGTACAAATTTCTTTTGCATAGCCTTGTCAGCTCATGACTAGTATGTACATCTTTTGGTATGGCGTTACCGACCTTGTTATGATTTATGCATCCTCGTGGTGGCCTCGTCGGCCCATGTACATATATGTATGGTTATAGTCCATGCTTCGCAAGTTGATGATGGTTGACGTTACTTCTACTCATCAGTCCCGTATATGTAGGCCTTGTAGGCCCATGTGTTGTAAGCAATGTATGACAGATATTACAGGTAGGCGCTTGGCCTTATGATCGGGTGAAAGTCATGCCCTTCCGGCTTGGGTTGTGACAAATCTTTAGACTCACATATTGCTATATTACTAATTCGGACTCAAAAGGTCCCCCAAAAAGTTAATCCCAAACTTCGGAGGGTAAGCCTATAGTTTCATCGCAAAATGAGTTTACCCATAGCCCATAAAGTCGAAATCTCAAAAAATGACTCAAATTTGACTTCAATTCGACTTTCAATTTGAAGAATTTCTTATTTTCAACTTAGGACTTAAAATTCCAATTATACCATCAAAATTATGATTTAAATGATCAAATTCTGCAAGAATCTAAGATAAATCAATAAAAGGGAGGATATATTCTTAACCCGCGACTAATTTTGAAAATCTCTTAAAAATCTCCCAAATCCGAGGTCTCTAGCTCAAGTTATGAAATGAAATGTCAAATCCCCCTTTTGGAAATTAAATTCAGGAATAGTCCCTTCTTCATGATCGCTGACTATCCATGCGACAACGAAGACCAAACCCGACCCAGCCTGAAAATAGCCTTCGTGATGGCGATTTCACCCACCACGATCGCGTAGGGTTAATTTCTGTATCAGAAACCAAAAACATATGATGTCTTCAAAACTTCGAATCAACATTCAAAACTCATCCTGAACCTTCCGAACACAAACCAAATATAAATTTAAGTCATAAAACAAGTTATGAAGCTGCTTGCGCATTCAAAACACTCATTGAGAGTCTTCTTGACCCAATGTTGACCGTGTTCAACTTTAATTCATCACTTTAACTAGTTTCTCATTCAAGAGTTTGAAACACACTCGAGCTCCTCGGGATCCATCCCAACAATCAAACTAAGTCCTAAATCATATTCGGGACCTAACGAAACTGTCCAAATTCTTATACATGTTTGTTAACCCCAAATGTTGACTTTGGCTAACTATTTCCATTTATTAACTTAAGAATTTTTAGAATTTACTTTTTCTTCTCGGATACTCACCTGATTTCCTCGAAAACCATGTTATCTATCCCCGCAAGTCTAAAACATCATTTTAAGGCTACATGAAGGGTCATAAATGAAAAAGGAGACCTAGAATACAAAACAACCTAGCGAGTCATTACATCATCCATCATTTAAACACATATTCGTCTTCGAACGTAAGGAAAAGAAGGTACCTTAATTGTTGAAAAGCTAGATATCTACTTCGCAAGTCTGACTCGATCTCCCAAGTAGCATGCTCAATTGGACGATGCCTCTATTGAACCTTCGCTGAAGCTATCTCTCTGGATTTCAACTTCTGAATCTGCATATCTAAAATGCCTATCGGCTCTTCCTCAAAAGTCAAATTCTGAGCAAGCAACACTGAATCATATGAAGCCATCTGAATGGTACTCTTTGAGCACCGGATATATGAGATGAACATCTAAAATCTAGGCAACAAAGTTAACTCATAGGCTACCACAACAATATGATGAACAATATTAAATGGACCAATATACCTTGGGATCAACTTGTCCATCTTTCCAAACCTCATCACACCTTTATGGGTGAACCTGCAACAAAATCGGCTCGCCAACAATGAACTCTAAATTACAGACCTTCCGATCCGCATAATGTTTTCATCTATCATGAACCATGATGAGTCTCTTCTGAGTCCATTTGACCTTGTCAAAAAAATCTCTCAACAAGTCTTTACCCCCAAGGCCTAACCTGGTATTCATCAAACCCAAACATAGAACGACATCTCTTACCATATAACGTGTTGCCCTTTCAATGCTCGAATAGTAACTGTTGTATCCAAACTCTGTCAAAGGCAAGAACTGGTCCCAATGACCAACAATATCACACTACTCGCAACATATCTTCAAGGACCTGAATAGTCCACTCAAAATAACTGATTTTGATTATAACCAACCCTTTGAAAGCAACTGGTTAATTCCATAATTACCATTACAATCACCACAATCCCTTAGCTGAGGCGGCAATCCATCGTCTAACCTGTACCGGTAAGATATCCAATTTTTACTATCTTTCTTTCACACCTCTCAAAGTCATTATTTGTACCAAAATTCTTAGAGAACACATCGTCATATACCACAAGTCTAAATTATGACTTTCTTACACCAGAAAATAATCCTCGCTGGTACTGAGCCGATTCTAAGTATTTCTATCAAAACTGACCTTATCTAAGGCTGATTGCGCTATTTCTAGATCCGTTAGTCTCGTTCCATCGTGTTAATGCTACTGAGTCAACACTCGTCATCCAATTTCTCTTAAAACTTCAATTATGTGTTATGCACATTATTCTAGTGATTATCTCGACATGCCCAATTTGTAGAGAATCTACGGATCACCCCCAAAAACTTTCCATATCCATTTATACTCCCTTACATCACCACGTATTTGTGCAAATCATTAGAATTATCTGTATAACTGTCATTAATAAAATATTATCAAATTCCGTTGTAACTTTTGATAATGTATGGAAAACCTGCCATACCTCTATCCCAAATTGTCAATCTATCGAATCTCCAAAAATGGGCTACTAAAACAACCATAAATCCTCCTGGTAATATACCCATAAGCCCACCTACCATTTAATAAACAAATCTGACCCATTGTAAAATTCACAATTCCCTAAACATCACCAATAATCACCCGACTGATTCCAAATCTTTACAAAATAAATAGTAAGCCTTTCATGAGTCTGTGGTGACGTGTTGTAATCCTTTTCTCATGAATACTCAACCTCGTGATGTCATTCTCGACCTCAAAAGATGAAATTCACCCGAGTTGTCTCTAAGTACCTTTGAACTAATGACTTCAAATCTCCATGTTCCTCAGTCGCACTAGTCACCTAAATCTGATAAAGGTTCATTGAGTCTAAATACATCAAATTCTTATTCTTGTACCTTCACTTAACTCATTCACCATTTTGAACACTTTGATACAATTCTTGTTGTCTAGTATACCATACTTCGCAACCATTGAATCCCTTATTGTAATATTTTGCTACACCTTTAGCACATCGCAAAAGTACCAAGTCTTGTAATTCACGTGCCTTTCCATGCGAGGCTCCCCCAAGTCATTCCTATTTAAAATACTCAATCAGGCTATCTAGACAACAAAGCTTTAACACAATCTACTACCACAGATATAGTCTCACCTTGATAATATGACTTCAACTTTCAAACTGTAGAGATTTACCGTTATCAATGAAATCTAGCCCACTCACTCAAGGATAACATAAAATTACCCACATTGGAGCTGCACAAGTCATCCCTTCATTAATCTTGTCACATTAGCCATCTAAAATATGCACCTCTCCAATCACCAATCGCAAAGCCCCTCTTTCAAGCTTACACAACACTTACACCCTATTTGTATGAAACAAGATAACACCGCCATAGTCAATACGTGAATCAAGTAATCCTATTGATTTGAATTTAAGTCCTTTTTTATGAAGATGAACCTTAATCCTTCTAAATCAAGAGCAAAATGCCTCTAACCTAATTCTTCAATTTCCATATTCCATTCATAATCACCTTTACAGTTATCAACTAAAAATCATTCAAAACCATTCGAGAGGTGTATCGTAATATCGTAACTTTTACAGAATAGATACGTCGATCATGGAGACAGTAGTAAGTCACTAACTTAGATCAACTGAAAGTTCCCCTTGTCTTACTCGAATCCCAAAAGTGAATATCCCTCTAATTAGGTAAATTACAAGTACATTCCTTCACGAAGCCTTTCTAATAGAAATTACCTTACTCCAACAAAGTTATTTATCAAATATCTTGTAATAGTTCATTCGGTCATTTTTAGCTAAAGACCCTTATTTGATTGTTTTACCATTTCTGTAGACTCTGTGTGGGGTTTGTAATACATGGGGATGGGTGACACGGATCCCAATGTCCATTTATATACATTTTAGATGAAAACCCCAAAACTAGAAACTTGAGTTGGATATTTTGACTCAAAGTTGACTTTTAGCTAAACAGGTTCATTTTCGGATTTTGTCATTTCCGATAGTTTCAAAGGGTTATTTATGACTTAGTCGAGTCATTAGTTCACTTTCTGAGATAATTGGATATATTTTGTGGCCTTATTTGTAAAATTTAGATTTTGATTTCTCTCGGATGATTCTTTAGAAAAGTATATTTTAGCTCAGTTAAATGGGAAATATGAGGATATGGGTGAGTTCGTAGAATTTTTTACCTTAGATGAGCATGTCTAGTTTGTATTCCGGGGGGGTCTCGGGAGTGTTTCGGGTATTGAATAGGAGATTGGGCTGATTTTCCCATTGCTGGTATCTATTGTCTGCTCTGGCGTGTTTGCCTCAGCGAGAGGTTAGCTCGCCAAAGTAGAAGTTAGGATATGGTGGGTTTCCACCTCAGTGAAAGATTTATCTACAAGGTCCAGTCCGCCGCTGCAGAGTTGTGTCCGTTGTGGCGCTGGGTGGGGTGTTAAGTGACTCCGCCCCAGCGAGGGTTTGGTCTACTGTAGCGAGTCCACTCCAGCGAAGTCGATTCCGCCGGGGTGGAAGTACTGTATCATGTATCTTATAAGATCTTTAGGTCAGAATTCATTTTCCCAACATAGAAACCTCGAGACCAGAGCCATCATAAGAGCAATTTCAGAGGTTTAGTAGCAATTTCATCTTTGGGGTTAGTGATTCTTCTTTTGTGGATTAAGTTTATGCTTTTAGGTTCTTCATTAATGGTGATATAGTATGAATATAAGTTGGAGAAAATGAGTTATACTTGTTTGTGAGATTAAGAGAGTTATGTTATTGATTAATGGAGCTTTATAGATTAGTTTACTTGTATTATTGTGAATTAGTGATGGATATTGTTAGAGGATCATGTTTAAAGGCTTAATTTGGTTGTAGAAGCATATTTCAATTGGGAAAAAATTTCTAGGGTTTCAAATTAGGACTTTTTATTATTGTCCAATTAAGGGTTCAAATGTGTATAGATTTTCAATTAACTTAAGAATGTGACTACTTAGTATGTATTATTAGCAATTGAGTATTAAAGTTCGAGTCTTGATAGCGTGGGCCCGGGATGGGTATTTAAAGTCTTGCTTTATGTTGTGTTAGCCTTATATTAGCGATATAATATGCGTGATTAGAGCGCAGAGGAAGGGCAAGGCTATCGTCGAGGATTAATCGGGTAGCGCTCTTGTTCGGCCCAGAGGTAGGCTACAATTTAGTTTTTTGAGACTTCGATATAAGTGCGTAATTAGTTATAAATATTGAAGGGGTATTGGGCATGTTTGAGGGTCCCACTCAGTCGGTTGTGATGAACGTTTGAGTGGGTACCAGTGTTGAACTGTGCTGCTGGGTAAATCTCGGGGATCAACCTCGTGCTGGTTCCGACTACTGTTTATTTGGGCTTGTCACCATACTTGTTATTGTTTATTTGTTGATCACACATGCTTTCAACATGATATCTTGATTTTGACTTGTATTATATAAATGCATTGTTGAATCGTGAAAGCATATGACATGTTATCTCTACACTTGATTGCATCTCATTATATCATGATATCTTGCCTTGTATTATTATTTGCATTCATACACTCATGATTCTATGATATTGATATGAGAGGTATGGATTTATTATGGGTTTAAGAGGTCGGAAAGGTAAGAATACTATGAGATTATGGCACATTGAGATGATATTGATACACGGGGAGAAACGTTGCATGCCAGCAACATGATAAGGATGCCAATGATTCTTGAGCTCTAGTCAGATTCGTGTATGGAATTCCTGCTGGCTAGGAGTGGTATATGGACTTTGCGGGTCCCTTATGGGTGTACAGATTATAATAAAACCTTGACGTACTGTATACTAGGTTGAGAAAGGTACCTTGCATATGCATTACATTCATATTATACATATTTATGTCATTTCATTGATAAATTGTGATTGGACTTGTACTTGAGGTGATTGTTGATAACTTGACTGGATTTTGGAATTGAAGAATTATATATGCTGCTTGATACTTGAATCATTGTTGAAGACTATGAACAATAAGTGGGTTATGTGATTTACATGGATTATTGAACTACTAGTATAGGATTACTTGTGTCAACTTGATATTTATCTATGATTATGTATCTTCTGTCGTTGTCGACCTATGATGACTACGGGGGTACATTATGTACTCATGTTATATTTGCTGCATTCTGTTTGAATTTAGATTCAGTAACTTTCATATCCGTAGCACCACGTGGTTGAGTTTGAGTATTGGATCTCTAACATTCAATGTCAGAATGCTATCTCTAGCATACCCTTGAGTGTTATCTCTATTTCAGTCTTTTGTTGTATTTGAGAGATATGAAAGACTTTCTTAGACTATTTATGTTGGTTTTGGCATACGTGCCTATTCAGACTTATTCGGATTTATTAGTGCTCTTGTATCTACAAACTAGATCGTTGGGGGATGTTTTGGTGTATCAAACTTATTTCTTATTCCGCATTTATATTATGAGACAGCTTATGTAGAATTTGCTACTCCGATTATACAGGACACACTGGTCAGGTTATTAAGTGTTCTTGATAGTTTTTCTCAGACAGACGTACATTCTACTACTTCAAATGGTTCTCAAACCCGTGTAGGAGAGGGGTAGACTCATACCTCTGAGTTTTATACTCTCAAGGTTCAGTCAACGGTGATGTCAGTGCCCTGTATTGATGAGGTTCATGCTCTAGAGTTTGGTTCCCGACCTATTGGAGGGACATCTATAGCCAGCGATGAGCGAAAGATTTGGGAGAACTTTTTAATTATGAAGCATCCGATATTTTATAGACAACCCGAGGATGATGCATACGAGTTCATCGTGAGCAACCATGAGAGGTTGCATACTCTGGGTATTGTTAAGTCTCATAGAGTTAGTTTCGTGTCCTTTCAATTTTTGAGGGATGAAAAATAGTGGTGGAGGGTGTATGTTGATTTCTTACCTGCGAGGTCGCCTCTATTACTTGGGTTAGGTTCTATAGAATGTTCCTTGAGAAGTATATGCCTTTGAGCTTGCATTTGGGCAAGCGTGATGAGTTTCAGAAAATTTCACAGGGCAATTCCACAATTGCACTGTATGAGACTCTCTTCCATGCCTTATCCCGTTATGTCGTACATTTGCTACCTACTAAGGTAGAGTGAGTGAGATGTTTTGTTAGAGGTTTGATTGTTCCACTTCAGTTGGCTATATTGCAGTTGGTGGCTGCTGGAGCTTCTTTTGAGACTATAATGAGCATGCTAGGATGGTAGAGTCTGTAAGGTGTAAGATGTATAGACATGAGTTCGATAACAGGGTGAGGCGACATAGATAGTTTAGTGGTTCTACTTCTCATGGGTATAGGTATCAGGGTAGATATCAATAGTCGCAGCCCACTCGACCAGTTCAGGCAACTCTTAAGATTACTGATGGATAGGGGATAGTCTTTATGGGGTTCTCAGTCTAGATACTCAAATCATGGTGGTTTGAGTTCTTTTATCTCCATTCAGCAACCCTCAATGGCTAGGACTTGTTATGGTTGTGGAGCGGTTAGGCACTTTAGTAGTGATTGCTCTAGAAAATTTTAGGTGGCTCACATGCACCTAGGACCCCAACACATATTCTAAAGGTGGTAGTCATGCTAGTCGGGAAGGATCTCAGTCGAGCTGTGGTGGCCATCAATCTGGTCGTGGTGGATCTTAGTCGGGGAGAGATGGATCTCATTCAGGCCGAGATGGCCAGCAGGATACTCAGTCTAATGTAGGGTGTATTCATTGCTATGCATTCCCTAGTAGGGTTAAGGTTGAGGCATTGGCCTCAGTCATCACATGTATCATCTCAATCGATCATTGGTCTGCTATTGTGTTATTTGATCCAGGGTCTATGTTCTCTTATATGGCTGCCTACTTGTTTGCTAAATTGGAGATATGGTGTGATATGCTTGATGTTCCTATTTGTGTCTCTACACTAGTTGGTGATTCTATGATTGTAGATAGAGTTTATCAAATGTGTGTTGTTACGTCATGTGTTATGACACTTGGGTAGATCTGGTCATCTTAGATATGGTGAATTCTGACGTTATATTGGGTATGGATTAGTTATCACCATATCATGCGATTCTGGAGTATTATTCCAAAATGGTCACGCTAGTTATTCATGGTCTTCTGAGTTAGAGTGAAGAGGCGCTTCTAGCCCTGCTCTTAGGAAAGTGATTTCTTACGTCCGGGCTAGAAAGTTAGTGGATTGGGGTTGTTTCACTTACTTTACTCATACACGTGATACTAGTGCGGAGACTCCTCTCTTGAGTCAATTCTGGTAGTTAGTGAGTTCACCGAGGTCTTTCCTTCAAACTTACCGAGTATACCGCCATACAAAGATATTGACTTCTTGGGGTACATGGTGTCCAATGATGGGATCATGGTCGACCCAAAGAAGATAGAAGCTGTCAAGGTCTAGCCTAGACACACTTCTGTGATAAATATTCAGAGTTTTGTGGATTTTGCTAGCTATTATCACCGGTTCGTCAAAGGTTTCACTTCTATCACTTCACATCTGATGGGCTTGACTCAAAATTAAGTGTTATTTCAGTGGTTCGATCAGTGTGAAGAGAGTAAGGTGATTGCTTATACATCGAGGCTTGGGTTAGGTTATGTCTTTTGACCACAAGCTCGATTTTATCTCTTCTAGTGGAGGGGAATGACTTTACTGTGTATTATGAGCCTTTGAGGATTGGGTTGGGTTGTGTCTTGATGCAGGAGGGTGAGGTGATTGCTTATAAATCGAGGCAGTTATAGGTGCCTGAGAAGAACTACCATGTTCATGATTTGGAGTTGACTGTCGTTATGTTTGCCTTGATTATTTAGAGGCATTACTTGTATGACGTTCATTGTGAGGTGTACATCGACCACCACAGTCTTCAACACGTGTTTAATTAAGCGATTTGAATTTTATAAGTGTCGGTGGATAGAGTTGTTGAAGGATTATGATATGACCATTTTGTACCATACATGCAAAGCTAATGTGGTGGAGGATGCCTTGAGCCGAAAGGCAGTCAACATAGCGAGTTTAGCTTGTTTGACTGTTTCTGAGAATCTTTTGGCATTAGAGGTCCAGTCTCTAGCTAATCATTTTGTGAGACTTGATATTTTAAATCCGAGTAGGATTTTGGCTTGTGTGGAGGTGAGGTCATCTCTTTTGGATCATATTCGGACTCACCAGTATGATAATGTGAAGTTGTGCAAAATCAGAGACAAGGTAATGACTGGCGAGTCTAAGAAGTCAAAGATCGATAGTGAGGGTATTCTGAGGATCAAGGGTAAAGTATGTGTGCCTGGTGTGGGAGACTTGACTAGATTGATTATGAAGGAGGCCCACAACTCTATGTATCTGGTTCATCCAGGTGTTACTAAGATGTACCGTGATTTAAGGCAATACTATTGGTGGGGTAGGATGAATAGGGACATTATTTATTTCGTGTCTCGGTGTCAGAATTATCAATAGGTCAAGTATGAGCACCAACGACTCGGTGGTGTATCTTAGAGGATGTCCATTCTTGAGTTTAAGAGGGAGGGGATTGCTATGGATTTCGTTGTTGGGTTGCCCAAGACTTTGGGCAAGTTTGATGCTATTTGGGTCATTATTTATAGGTTGACCAAGTCGGCATATTTCATTCTGGTCCAGATGACTTATAATGCAGAGAAGTTAGCTATGATCTACATTCATAAGATTGTTCATCTTCATGGGGTTCTTATTTCTATCATTTCGGATCAAGGTACTCAGTTCACTTCGCATTTCTAACGGACTTTGCAAAATGAGATGGGTACTCATTTGGATCTCAGTATAGCATTTCACCCTCAGACTAATGGTTAGTCCGAGCGGACTATTCAGGTATTGAAGGACATATTATGAGCCTGCGTAATTGATTTTGGTGGTCATTGGGACCAATTCTTACCTTTGGCAGAGTTTGCGTACAACAATAGTTATCATTCTAGTATTGATATGGCATTATTCGAGGCTTTATTTGGTAAGAGATGTCGATCTCTGATTAGTTGGTTTGATGCATTCGTGATTCGATCTTAGGGTATCGATGTGCTGAGAGATTCCTTAGAAAATGTGAAGATGATTAAGGATAAGCTCTTGACATCTCAGAGTAGACAGAAGGAGTATGCGGACCGAAGGTCTGAGACTTGGAGTTTATGGTTGGAGATAGAGTTTCTTCTGAAGGTGTCACCCATAAAGGGTGTGATGAGGTTTGGCGAGAGAGGAAAGTTGAGTTCGAGGTACATTGGACCTTTTGAAATTATTTAGAGAGTTGGGGATGTGGCATATGAGTTGGCTCTTCCACTAGGTCTTTTAGGCACTTTACCAATTTTCCATGTATCTATGCTAAATAAGTATCATGACGATTGTTCTCATATCATTCAGTGGGATTTTGTATTGCTCGATCTGAATTTAGAGTTTGAGGAGGAGCTTGTAGCTATTTTGGACAAACATGTGAGAAAGTTGAGGTTGAAGGAGATAGCTTCTGTGAAGGTTCAGTTGAGGCATCATCCTGTTGAAGAGGTGACTTGGGAGATCGACTCTGATATGTGAAGAAGATATCCTGGCTTGTTCACTATTTCTAGTACATTACCTCTATTCATTTCTATCTATTCGAGGATGAATGTTGTTTTAATTGGTATCTAATGTAATGGCACATTCGGTCGTTTTTAGCTAAAGACCATTATTTTCTTGTTTGACCCTTCTCATAGACCCTATGTGGGGTTTGTGATATGCGGGGATGGGTGACACGGATCTCGAGGTCCATTCATATGCATTTCGGATGAAAACTCAAAAACTAGAAACTTAGAGTTGGATAGTTTGACTCAACATTCACTTTTGGCTAAATAGGTTTGTTTCTGGTTTTCATCGTTTTCGATAGTTTCGGAGGGTCATTTATAACTTAGTCGAGTCATTGGTTCACTTCCCAAGACAATTGGATGTATTTTGTGGGATTATTTGTAAAATTTAGATTTTGATTTCTCTCGGATGATTCTTTAGACGAGCATGTCTAGTTCGTGTCATGGGGGTCTCGGGAATGTTTCAGGTGTTGAATATGAGATTAGGCTGATTTTCCCATTGATGGTATCTGGTGTCCGCCGCGGCGACAATAGTGTCTGCTCCGGCGTATCCGCCTCGGAGAGAGGTGGGCTCGCTAAAGTAGAAGTTGGGGGATGGTGGGTTTCCACCGTAGTGGAAGAGTTATCTGCAAGGGCCAGCTCGACGGTGCAGAGCCGTGTCTGGCGTGGCGCTGGGTGATGTGTTAAAGGACTCCGCCCCAGCGAGGGTTTGGTCTACCGTAGCGAGTTCACTCCAGCGAAGTCGATTCCGTCCAGGCGGAAATATTGTATCAGGTGTCCTATAAAATCTTTAGGTCAGAATTCTTTTTCCCAAAATAGAAACCTCGAGACCAGAGCCGTCATAAGAGAAATTTCTGAGGTTTAAGAGCATTTTCATCCTTGGGGTAAGTGATTCTTCCTTTGTGGATTAAGTTTATGCTTTTAAGTTCTTCATTAATGATGATATAGTATGAATATAAGTTAGAGAAGATGAGTTATGCATGTTTGTGAGATTAAAAGAGTTATGTTATTGATTAATGGAGCTTTATGGATTAGTTTACTTGTATTATTGCGAATTAGTGATGGATATTGTTAGAGGATCATGTTTAAAGGCTTGCTCTGTCTTGAGCCGAATGTCTCTCAAAAACACCCGCTCTACTTACCAAGGTAGAGGTAAGGTCTGCGTACACTCTACCCTCCCCATACCCACACTGTGGGATTTCATTGGGTATGTTGTTGTTGTTGTTGTTGATCATGTTTAAAGGCTTAATTTCCTTGTAGAAGCATATTTCAATTGGGGAAAATTTCTAGGGTTTCAAATTGGGCCTTTTTATTATTGTCCAATTGAGGGTTCAAATATGTATAGATTTCCAATTAACTTAAGGATGTGACTACTTAGTATGTATTATTAGAAATTTAGTATTAAAGTTTAAGTCTTTGTAGCGTGGGCCCGGGATGGGTATTTAAAGTCTTGCATTATGTTGTGTTAGCATTACATAAACAATATAATATGCATGATTAGACTTTAATTATCACAAGGTGCATAGGAAGGGCAAGGCTATCATCGATGCTTAATCGGGTAGCGCTCTTGTTCGGCCCAGAGGAAGGCTACAATTTAGTTTTTAGAGACTTCGATATCAGTGCATAGTTAGTTATAAATATAGAGGGGTATTGGCATGTTTGGGGGTCTCACTCAGCCGGTTGTGATGAATGTTTGAATGGGTACCAGTGTTGAACTGTGATGATGGGTAGGTCTGGGGGATCAGCCTCGTGCTGTTTCCGTCTGCTATTTATTTGGGCTTGTTACCATACTTGCTATTGTTTATTTACTGATCACACATGCTTTCAATATGATATCTTCATTCTGACTTGGATTATATAAATGTGTTGTTGAATCGTGAAAGCATGTGACATGTCATCTTTATATTTGATTTCATCTCATTATATTATGATATCTTACCTTGTATTATCATTTGCATTCATACACTCATGATTCTATCATATTGATATGAGAGTGGTATGAATATATTGTGGGTCTAAGACGCCAGAAATGTAAGAATATTATGAGATTATGACACATTGAGATGATATTTATATGCGTGGAGCGAAGTTGCACGCCTGCAACATGATAATGCTCGACAATGAGTCTTGGGATCTAGTCAGATTCGTGTGTGGAATTTCGGCTGGCTAGGAGCAGTAAATGGACTTCGCAGGTCCCCCATGGATGTACGGATCATAAAAAAACCTTGATGTACTTTATACCAAGTTTAGAAAGGTATCTTGCATATGCATTGCATTCATATCATACATATGTATGCCATTTCATTGATAAACTGTGATTGGACTTGTACTTGAGGTGATTGTTGATAACTTGACTAGATTTTGGAATTGAAGAATTATACATGCTACTTGTACTTGAATCATTGTTGAAGTCTATGAACAATAAGTGGATTATGTGATTTACATGGATTATTGAACTACTAGTATAGGATTACTTATGTCAGCTTGACATTTATCTTTGATTATGTATTTTCCGTCGTTGTCGACCTATGAAGTGTACGGGGGTACGTTGTATACTCATGTTATATTTGCTGCATTCTTTTTGCATGCAGATTTAGTAACTTCCACCTCCGCAGCACCACGTGGCTAAGTTCGAGTATTGGATTTCCAACATTTAAGGTCAGAATGCTATCTCCAGCATATCCTTGAGTATTATATCCATTTCAGTCTTTTATTGCATTTCAGAGACATAAAAGACTTTCTTAGACAATTTATGTTGGTTTTGTCATGCGTGCCTATTCAGACTTATTTCGAATTTATTAGTGCTATTGTATCTACAGACTAGATCGTTGGAGGATATTTTGGTGTCTCAGACTTATTTTTTCTTCCGCATTTATATTATGAGATTGCGTATGTAGAATTTTCTATCTTCCGCTTTTATTTATATCATATCTTATGAATGATTGGAGTGGTTCGCCTACTGGTGGGATTATGTAGGTGCCACCGCGATCCTTAAAAGGGGTCGTGACAAAGTTGGTATCAGAGCCCTAGGTTAAACAGTATTAAATACAAGAGTAATGTCTAGTAGAGTCTTACGGATCGGTGCAAAGACGTCCGTACTTATCTTCGAGAGGCTATGAGACATTAAGAAAATTTCACTTTCTTCATTCCTTTCGTGCTAAGTTGAATCAAATTGGTATCTAACCGTTGTTTCTATTCTCTCAAAGATGGTGAGGACTCGTGCTGACGCAGCGAGGGAGGATGCACCAGTACTGGATTCGGTAGTGCGTGGTCGCAGTAGTGGTCATTCTCGGGGCCGAGGTAGAGCCAAAACAGCAACACTAGCTCGGGGCGGGGCATAGAGTGTCGGTCAGGTTTATGTTAGATTTGTTTCTCCTGAGCCGATTATTGAGCCTCAGGATGATATGCTAGAGGAGGAGATGAGGTCAGTCCAGGATCAGCCTGAATTTATTGCTACTCCGATTCTACAGGACACACTGATTAGGTTATTAAGTGTTCTTGATAGTTTTTCTCAGACAAACATACATTCTACTACTTCAGATGGTTCTTAGACCCGTGTAGAAGAGGGGCTGACTCATATCTCTGAGTTTCATACTCTCGGGGTTCAGCCAACGGCGATGTCAGTGCCCTATATTGATGAGGTTTATGCTCTAGAGTTTGGTTCCCGGCCTATTAAAGGGATAGCTATAGCCAGCGATGAGCGAAGGATTTAGGAGCACTTTTCAAATATGAAGCCTCCGGTATTTTATGGATAGCCCGAGGATGATGCGTACGAGTTCATCATAAGAAACCATGAGAAGTTGCATACTCTTGGTATTGTTGAGTCTCTTGGAGTTAGTTTTGTGACCCTTTAGCTTTTGGGGGATGCGAAACAGTGGTGGAGGGTGTATGTTGATTACTTACCTGCAAGGTCACCTCTATTGACATGGGTAAGGTTCTACAGAGTGTTCCTTGAGAAGTATGTTCCTTTGAGCTTGCATTTGGGCAAGCGTGACGAGTTTCAGAAGATTTCGCAGGGTAATTTCATAGTTGCACAGTATGAGACTCGCTTCCATGCCTTATCCCGTTATGCAGTACATTTGCTACCTCCTAAGGTTGAACGAGTGAGATGTCTTGTTAAAGGTTTGATTGTTCAACTTCAGTTGGCTACATTGCACTTGGTGGCTGCTAGAGCATTTTTTGAGACGGTAGTTGAGCATGCTAGGATGGTGGAGTGTGTAAGGTGTAAGATGTATAGACATGAGTCTGATAAGAGAGCGAGACGACATAGATAGTTCAGTGGTTCTATTTCTCAGGGATATGGGTATCAGGGTAGATATCAACAGTCGTAGCCTAGTCGACGAGTTCAGGCAACTCTTAAGATTACTAATAGATGGGGGTTGGTCTTTAAGGGGTTCTCAGTCTAGATACTCATATCATGTTGGTTCGGATTCTTTTATCTCTATTCAGCAACCCTAAACAGCTAGGACTTGGTATGGTTGCGGAGAGGTTGGGCACTTTAGGAGAGATTGCTCCAGACCATTTTTGGGTGCCTCTCGTGCACCTATGACCCCAATACGGATAGTTAGAGGTGGTAGTCAGACTAGCCGGGGTGGATATCAATCGGGTCGTAGTGTCTATCAATCTGGTCGTGGTGGATCTTAGTCGGGGAGAGATGGAGCTCGTTTAGGCCGAGGTTTCCAGTGGGATACTCAGTCTGACATAGGTTGCACTCATTGCTATGCATTCCCTGGTAGGGTTGAGGTTGAGACATTAGACGCAGTCATCACATGTATCATCTTAGTCGATCATTGGTCTGCTACTATGTTATTTGATCCATGGTCTATATTCTCTTATGTGTTTGCCTACTTTTCTGTTAAATTGGAGATATGGTGTGATAAGCTTAATGTTCATATTTATGTGTCTACACCAGTTGGTGATTTTGTGATTGTGGATAGAGTTTATCGCATGCGTGTAGTTACTTTCATGGGTTACGACACTTGGGTAGATCTGGTCATCTTAGATATAGTGAATTCTGACGTTATATTGGGTATGGATTAGTTATCACCATATCATGCGATTCTGGAGTATTATTCCAAAATGGTCACGCTAGCTATTCCTGGTCTTATGAGTTAGAGTGGAGAGGCGCTCCCAGCCCTGCTCTTAGGAAAGTGATTTCTTACGGCCGGGCTAGGAAGTTAGTGGATTGGGGTTGTTTCACTTACCTTACTCATATACGGGATACTAGTGCAGAGACTTCTTCTCTTGAGTCAATTTCGGTAGTTAGTGAATTAACCGAGGTCTTTCCTTCAAACTTACCGAGTATACCGCCATACATAGATATTGACTTCTATATTGATCTTGAGCTGGGTACTCGACCCATTTCTATTCATTCGTACTGTATGGCTCCAGTTGAGTTGAGCGAGATGAATGAGTAGCTTCAGGATCTGTTGAGTAGGGGCTTTATTCAACTGAGTGTATCTCTATTGGGTACTCCTATCTTGTTCGTATGGCTCCAGCCGAGTTGAGCGAGGTAAGAATACTATGAGATTATGGCACATTGAGATGATATTGATACGCGGGGAGCGGAGTGGCACGCCTGTAATATGATAAGACTCGAAAATGAGTCTTGGGCTCTAGTCAGATTCGTGTGTGGAATTCCGGCTGGCTAGGAGCGGTATATGAACTTTGCGGGTCCCTCATGGGTGTACAAATCATAATAAAACCTTGGCGTACTATATACTAGGTTGAGAAAGGTACCTTGCATATGCATTGCATTCATATCATATATATTTATGTCATTTCATTAATAAACTGTGATTGGACTTGTACTTGAGGTGATTGTTGATAAATTGACTGGATTCTGGAATTGAAGAATTATACATGCTAATTGATACTTGAATCATTGTTGAAGTCTGTGAACAATAAGTGGTTATGTGATTTACATGGATTATTGAACTCTAGTATATGATTACTTGTGTCGACTTGATATTTATCTCTGATTATGTATCTTCCGTCGTTGTCGGCCTATGATGTCTACGGGGGGTACATTGTGTACACATGCTACATTTGTTGTATTCTTTTTGGATGCAAATTCAGTACCTTCTACCTCCGCATCACCACGTGGCTGAGTTCGATTATTGGATCTCCAACATTCAAGGTCAGGATACTATCTCCAACATACCTTGGAGTGTTATCTCTATTTCAGTCTTTTGTTGCAGTTGAGAGAGATGACAGACTTTCTTAGACTATTTATGTTGGTTTTGTCATGTGTGCCTATTCAGACTTATTTCGAATTTATTAGTGCTCTTGTATCTACAGACTAGATCGTTGGGGGATGTTTTGGTGTATCAGACTTATTTCTTATTCCGCATTTATATTATGAGATAGCTTATGTAGAATTTGTTATCTTCCGCTATTATTTCTATAATGTCTTGTGAATGATTGGGAGTGATTCGCCTACCAATGGGAACACTAGTCCATAATCTTGTAGGGATTTCCTAGATTACTATACATACATTCTTACTAACGTTCTCATATAGCTTCATCCTAGTATACATGCACAAATCCTTTAACAGAAGAAACCTCTTTCCATCTTGGTTCATGCGTTTACCAACCCAACAATGACACATGAAAGTCTTATAGTGAATTCACTTTTTTCGGTTCCAACTGTTATTACTGATCCTCAATTAAATCTCTGAAATGCACCTTGCAACTTGAATAAGTTAACATCGACCATTAATCTTCTACTTTAAATATCCTTATTTACCGGCACCTTCGAGAGGGTCCTTAAGCGATGTTTGCACACGACGAACCAACTCTTATCTTATTTTGCCAAACTGGAATGCCTCCAGCAAATCTGTGATCATTTCTTTTATCTCTTCAACTTCACAGAGTCACATCACCAGTGATCGTAGAAACTTGTCGAGCCTAAGAAACAAATACAATATATATACTCATTCTCCAAAATAAGGTGCCATAGCTGATAACTCCTTAAGTAATAAATCTTCATACTCGTCCATCGCTAGAGTTATTTCTATTATTCCATCACTGTTACCTAGAAGCCTACGACATACTCATACTTAACGATCAATTCTTGTTCCTTTAACATTCACTTCATAAACAGAGTAGCCTCATTCCATGACACCGTAATGGATTCATCCCACTTCTAACATAATAACATTTGAGGATGCCAACTAGTGTCACTCATCGTCCTTGCACATCAAACAACTGCAGTATATCTCACAAAATTATCAAGCTCTTGGCACAAAATGACTTCTTCTTATCACCATCCCTAGAGATATCAATAGAACTTGAGAACACACCATTTACTAAAAGACTACACCCGCCTATTCCCACAAGATCCAATAATTCCTAGTAAATTCTCTCCAAACCAGCCATTAAGAGATCCATAATAAATTATCCTTACTCAATCACTGTGTCATCTCGCTAACACTCAACCTATGTATTCACAAGCTTGTTAACAATAAACCAACCATATCTTGCAATTTTTTCCAGATGAGCATATCCACCACTTGTGTTTGTTATAAACCTGAGGTTGATCCATTCGAATTCTTTTCATTACATTACTGTTCCATAAAGTAACCAAAGACTCTTCACACACACCCCATACGCAAGTCCTACTTCCTCATACTCTATCACAAAAGGTCACCTTTCACGCGTATATTCTTCCCAACTTCTATTCATTGCCTCATCAACTATCCTTCTTACTCGATCACTAATTCATCCAAGTTGTCTTTTTTCTTATCGGTCACAACACTTATAACGTGGTTACTTTGCTAACAGTGCCAATTAAAGTTGTCAACTCGCTTCTCATTACTCCTTATGGCATAGATACACTCGCTCAATTTTCGGGCAACTAGTTGTAGACAACATGACGATCAATGCATTTCTTCGTACCATTACTTCCATTTCCTAGGGGTATCACTGAACTAAGAGTCTAAATTATGAACCCACTCAATTGAGTCTTCAAGTCATAGCCAAAATATAAACGTGGTCACGAGTACTCATCACAGTGGCACATCTTATACCATACCACGATGTCACATCTAACCGCTCGCGTTCGAACATGAGAACGTGTCCTCACCATTAGTGAAAGATTGAAACAAGAAAGTTTATAATTTAAATCGAATCACATACGCATGAATACAAAATAAAAGAATGAAAGTTTTCTAAATGTCCTATAGCCTCTCAAAGATAGGTACGTAGCTCATCGTACTGATCCGCAAGACTCTACTAAACATTGTTCTCTTACTCGTAAGATTGATGAAACTAAAACTCCGATACCAATTTTTCACGACCCAAATTCCAAGCCATGAAGGCACCTACCCCACCCGAAAGGCAAACTATCCACAACTGATTAAGTCAATTTTTAACAAGTATATGATATGGAAAGAAAGAAATAAATTTATTTCAAGGTCATAACTAAGTCTTATTCTCATAAATAAGCGGAAAAAGTAACACAACCCAAAACCTAGTGTCAACAAGTACAAAAACTACTAGGATAACAAATACAAGTCTAGAATGCCATCTGAACACACTGTCTGAATAGAAGAAAAGACAGAATAATACAAAAGATGGAGAATTTGCTGCCACAACTCTACAAGTAGATCCAACAATTAGCATCAATAAAATAACATGCAAATACAATGCAAAGTCCATTGATCTCCGGTATACACATGCTCCGTAATATAGAATATGTGATCCATGGAGGACTCACGAGGTCCATACACCATCCAAAACCATGTACCGTCGGGATCTTAGCCATTTAGGCTCTTAATCTCAACACTTAACCAATGCATCGCTCGATCTCAACACTTAGCCCATACTCGACTATCATTCACATCACTCTGCCTAGAATAAGTTTCCATCGAGCACCACATATGTATCACCAAGTGTAATATGGATGAGATATCATATGAAAGCATGAATATGACATACACACATGATAGGTAACAAGGCTATAAAGTAAAAGCTCCTCTTAATTTTCTTTTATCAGTAGACGAGTATTTTGTGGTGCTGAGAACACATAATCAATAAGTATGAGATCGATATATCACATAAGTAAACAAATCAGGGAATCATATACTAAATAACGATCAATTAGTCATTATCAACTACCAGCTAATGCCCACATGCTTTGGACACAAACATAATGACTCAAATATGTTACATATTCCCGAATCATGGCACCAGTAACCGTACAGGTGATCGTCACCTCATAAGTATTGTACCCCTTATTCCCCATTACTTCCTCTATATTAATTAATTTACCAATCACGTGCTTTAAATAAAGTTAAGTAAGGTCTCAACTTACTTAATTTCAAAGCACAACGATCACGATAAAGTCTTGCCTTTGAATGATCCCAATCTGTTCAATATGAAACATACATAAGCATCCGAGTCCGTAGACACCCATATTGCTATATTATAATTTTGAACCCAAAAAGCTACTCAAAAAGGCAATCCCGACTCCGGAGGGTAAAATTATAATTTTGCGATAACCCATAGCCCATAGAGGCTAATTTCGAAAATGACTCAAATCCAACTTCAATTCGACATCCAGTTTGAAGAATTTCATATTTCCAACATAGGCCTTTAAAATCTCAATTCTACAATTCAAATCATGACTTAAATGATGAATTCGGCAAAAATCTAAGATAGAATGGTAAAAGGGAGGTTAGAATCTTACCCCTATGATGAATCTTGGAAACCCCTTTGAACATCTTCCAAAATGGAGGTATCTAGCAAAAAAACATTGAATGAAATGTCAAATCCTGTATTTGAGAACTAAAATCCACTGGAACATTCCTTTTTTTGCAATCGAAAGACCTCCTTCGTGATGGCAAAGAGCGAAACTTGACCCTGCCCATAGATGGACTTCGCGATCGTGACATGCCCACCGCGATCGCAATGTTTGGCCACGCGACTCATTGCAATTATGACACGTGCCTCTGGTTTCCATAGAAGGAAATCAACAACTGAACACCACTCCAAACTTGAAATTGACACCTGAAGCTCATCCAAGACCCGACCCCCCACTCCTCCCGTGCATAAACTAAATATGCATTTCAGTCATAAAATACGCTATGAACCTGCTCATGCACTCAAATCACCCAAAAGGGGTCATATTGACCTAATGTGGATTGTGATAAATTATATTTCCTCACTTTAACTAGCTTCTCCGCTAAGGGTCTAAAAACACCCAAGCCCTTTGGGATTTGTTCCTACCATCCAATTAAGTCAAAAATCATATTCTGAACCTGACATGACTATCCAAATTTGCATATGGGTTTGGTAACCTCTGATATTCACTTTGGTCAACAATTTCCATTTCATAACTTAAGGATTTCTAAAGTTTACCTTTTTCTTCTTCCTTACTTACCCGATTGCCTCGAGAATCATGACGTTCATCCTTGCAAATCAAAAATATCATTTTTAAAGCTATGGGATGGGTTGTTTAGGTTAAAGGGGACCTAGAACTCAAAATAACCTAATGGGTCATTACATCATCCACCACTTAAACAAACGTTCGTCCTCGAACGTAAAGGAAAAGAAAGTACCTGAACTGTCGAAAAGTTGGGGATATCTACTCCTCATGTCCATCTCAGTATCTTAAGTAGCCTCCTCGCCCAGATGATGTCTCCATTGAAATTTTACTGAAGCTATATCTTTCAACCACAACTTTAGGATTTACCTATCCAAAATGGCTATCAGCTCTTCCTCAAAAGTCAAATTCTAATCAAGCAATATTGAATCCCATTGAATCATATGAAAATAATCCGAATTGAACTTTTTGAGCATTGAAATATGAAATACGGGGTGAACACCTGACAAACCAGGTGGAAAAGCTAACTTATAGGCTACCTCACCAACACATTGAACCTCATCACACCCTTTATGTGTGAAACCTTCAATAGAACCCGCTCGTCAACCATGAACTCTAAACCATGAACTTTGAAATCCGCATAACTCTTTTGTCTACTCTAAGTTGCAAAGAGTCTCTCATAAATTAATTTGACCTTGTCCAGAGAGTCCCTCAATAGGTTTGTACCCCAAGGCCTAACTTGAATGCATCAAACCAACCAATCGGAGAATGACATCTCATACCATATAATGCCTTAAATGGTCTTATTCCAATGCTCGAATGGTAACTATTGTTGTACAGAAACTCTGCCAAATGCAAGATTGGTCCAATGACCACCAAAGTCAATAACATAGGCCTACAATATATCTTTAAGGACCTCAATAGTCCACTCAGACTGACCATCAATCTGTGGATGAAAAGTTGTGCTAAGCTCCACCCGAGTACCCAACTCCTTCTGAATAGATCTCTAAAAATGAGTGGTAAATGTGTGCCCCGATCCGAAATGATAGAAATGGGTACCCATGTAAACAAACTATCTTTTGGATATAGATTCTGGCTAATTTATCTGAATTGAATGTAGTCTGAACCGGTACAAAATGAGTTGACTTGGTCAATCTGTCTATAATGACCCAAATAGCATCAAACATGCCTAGAGTATGTGAGAACCCTACCGCAAAGTCCATAGTAATTCACTCATACTTCTACTCATGTATGGGCATCCTCTGAGTAATACCATCATACTTCTGGTGTACGTACTTCACCTATTTTTAGTTCAAATACCGAGACACATATTCTACTATGTCCCTCTTCATCCGACACCACAAATAATGTTGTTTCAGTCTTGATACATCTTTGTATCCCCTGGATGAATAGAGTGCCTCAAACTATGATCCTCCTCCATACTCAATTAAGTCAAATTATCTGATGAACACAAATGCAACTCTGGATCCTCAAAACTCCCTTGTCATCTAACATCATATCCTTGTCATTTCCTTGCAACACCTTATCCCAAATCTTATGCAAATTCTCTAATAAAAAAGACATTGCATCCACATAAAATAGAACCTTTTTAAGTTCTAAAATATCAAGTCTTACCATACTGTTAACCAAAGACTGAACATCCACATCCAAGGGGCGTTCTTCCATCTCACGGCCTTCTGACTTAAAGCATCCGCTACTACGTTGGCCTTTTTCGATGATATAAGATAGTCATGTCATAATCCTTAAGCAACTCCAACTACCTCCATTGCCTTAAATTAAGATCCGTCTGATTGAAAATATGTTGAAGACTATGATGATCGGTAAACACCTCAAAATGCACACTATACAGATAATGCCTCTAAATCTTCAATGAAAATACTATTGCTGCCAATTCCAAATCATGAGTGAGGTAGTTTTTCTCATGCACCTTTAACTGCCTCGACGCGTAAGCTATATTTTTGTCTTTCTACATCAAAACACAACCAAGGTCAATCCGTGAAGCATCACAAAACGCGATAAAATTCTCTCCCTTGATGAGTAAATTCAAAATCAGAGTCGTAGTCAACAAAGTCTTAAGCTTTTGAAAGCTCATTTCACACTCGTCTGACCACGGGAAAGTTACGTTCGTTTGAGTCAATTTGGTCAATAAGGACACAATGGATGAAAACCATCAACGAAATGCCGATAATAACTCGCAAGACTAATAAAACTCTGAATTTGGTGACCGAGGTAGGTCTAACTCAACATGAACCGCCTCAATATTTTTGGTATCCTCATAATACTATCCTTGGATACCATATGTCATAAAAATTCCACCAAGCTAAGTCAAAACTCACACTTAAAAAACTTGGCATAAAACTTCTTCTCCTTCAGAATTTCGAGCACAATCCTCAAATTCTACTCGTGCTCCTCTCTACTACGAGAGTACATCAAGATGTCGTCAATGAATACAATAACAAAGGAGTCCGAGTACAATCTCAACACAGTGTTCATAAAGTTCATAAAGGTTGTTGGGGCATCTGGTCAGCCCAAAAGACATTACCAAAAACTCATAATGGCCATAATACATCCTGACCTGGTCGTCGGGGCAAGGTCATAACTAAGTCATATTCTCATAAATAAGAGAAACAAGTAATACAACCCAAAACTTGATGTCATAAGTACAAGAACTACTAGGATAGCAAATACAAGTCTAGAATTTTATCCGAACACACTGTCTGAATAGAAAAAAGACATAATAATACAAAATAGGGAGAATCTGCTGCCACAAATCAGTCAATATCTCACCCTGAATCCTTCAAGATAGACTCCTCGATGATCGGTGAAGCCTCGTGCTCCAATAGTGCTAGGGATAGACTTTGCATAGAAAAATATATAGTACGTGTAGAGTGAGTACATAAAATAAATGTGTACTCAACAACATTGTTGACTGACCCTAAACTAAAATAGTGATAAGGATTGGTCTTTCAAACGCTTACTTATACACTTAACCACTATTAATTCATAAAGGCATACTTTCAATTTAAAAAGTAAAAGATGAGAACTTCACCTAATTCAACAAGTATTCAAGTAATCAATCAAGTGAGATAAGTATATTTCAACCAATCCTTCGAGTAAGTCAAATAGTAAAGAATCAATGAAATGATATATGATATGCAAATGCAATGCAATGCAAAAGCCTTTCATCACCAGTGTACACACACTCCGTAATATGAAATACGAGATTTATGGGGGAATCACGAGGTCCATGAATATTTCCCATCGGGTTCTCAGCCATTTAGGCTCTCAATATCAACACTTAGCTATTTCGACTCTTATTACCTGTAATTAGCCAATTCAGCTATCATCCGCATCACTCTGCCCGAAACTATTTTGCATTGGGAACCACATATGTATCCTCGAGTGTGATATGCCTGAGATACCATATAAAAGAATTTATATGATATACACATGAAATAAGCAACAAGGTTATAAAATAAAAGCTCAAGTTAGCTTTTTTTCATCCTTAAATGAGTATTTAATAATGATGAGAACACATAATCAATAAGACATGCATACAATTCAAATTATGACTTAAATAATCAAATTCCATAAGAATCTAAGATAAATCGATAAAGGCATGGTTAGATTCTTACCCCCGCGATGAATCTTGAAAATCACTTCTAAAATCTCCCAAATCTGAGGTTGCTAGCTCAAGTTATGAAATAAAATGTCAAATCTCAATTCTTGGTTATTCAATACTGTCAGGAGCAGTCCCTTCTTCGCAATTGCGGATCGGCCGCGAAGACCAAACTAGACCCGACCCAAAAGGCCTTAGCGAACTCCCCCACCGCGATCCCGATGCTTTGCTCAGCCTCCCTTCGCGATCGCGACACTGCCCATGCGATCCCCTTGGGTTAATTTCTGCACCAAACACCAGAAAATTTGGTGTCTCCCAAACTTGGAATAAACACCTGAAACTCATCCAGAACTTCCAGGATACAACCAAATATGAATTTCAGTCATAAAAACGTGTTACAAACCTGCTCGCACACTCAAAATATTCATTCGGGGTCATCTTTACTCGATGTTGATCGTGGTCAACTCTAATTCATCACTTTAACTAGTTTCTCATCCAAGAGTCCAAAACACACCCGAGTCCCTCGAGATCCATCTCAACCATGCAACTAAGTCATAAATCACATTCGTGACCTAAAAAAACTCTCCAAATTTGTATATGGTTCGTTAACCCCAGATGTTGACTTTGGTCAATCATTTCTTATTCTTTAACTTAGGATTTCCAAAATTTATTTTTTCTTCTCAGATACTCACCCGATTACCTCGAGAATCGTGTCCCTCATCCCACAAGTCAAAATCATCATTTTAAAGCTACGAGAATGATCATTTGAGAAAATGGAGACCTAGAACATAAAGATGACCTTATATGAACCAAATATAGATAATAGAGAAGCAAATGGATTTCAGTTTGTCATCCAAATCTTGAATATCAGTTGGTGAAATACCATGGAGGTGAGGGTCCACCCACCACTAATTAGCCTAAGCTTTTGTAGAGCATTATTGGAGAGTTAGAAAGCACTAAATTAAGCATAATTTTGAGAGTTATAAACCAACAAAACTATCTCCCGATACCCACCACCCCAACACCTCCAATCTAGTGGCGAATCTACCGTATAAGTCATGAATTAATCTAAATTCAGTAGTTTTATATCAATTATTGAATATCTATGTAAAAGAATTCATTAAATAAGGGTGTGTTTGGTATGAAGAAATATTTTCAAGAAAATATTTTTTCAAAAAATAAGTGATTTTCCTACTCATTTTCTTGTGTTTGATATGAAAGTTAGAAAATGTCATTTTAAGAATATTTGCATATATTCAACACAAAACACTATGAAGTTTTTAAATTCGGAGTACAACTTCTGATGGTGGAGGTAGGCAAGGAGGTTTGGGTATGCCGCTGGGGAGGGTAGAGGAGGGGGTAAGAAAAAAGGTTCAATTTTAATAAAGTTGTTATAAAAGTCAAATAAAAAATCCGGAGGGGGTTAGGGGAGGAGGTGTGGGGTTCAAGGTGGGGTGTAGGTGGATAAGGTGGGAGGTTAGGGGTAGGTGGGGTGGGGTCAGGGGTAGGCGGGGGATAGTGTTGGGATGCGTTGGTATGTTTTATATAATATGGAAAATATTTTCGTCAAAATTTTAAGGAAAAAGTTTCTCCTATTTTGAGGAAAATATTTTTCAAGATATTTAGTGCAAGTAAATAAGACGTATCAAACATGCCCTTAATACAAATACTTAACTGTGGATCAACGTATAAAACTATCCTCTTTCTTCTTCTTTTTTTCTTCAATCAAGTTGATTATGATAAAATTATAAAGTCAAATTCATAAAATTTAAATTTTTAATGGTTCATCCCGCATTCCCATTCTATTAGGAAGAAGGAGCGGACCACTAGAAGCTTATAGTATCTATAGCTACGTACGTACAAGTAATTGTATATAGTACTTTTTTCTGTCTTTGTGTTCCTATAAAATATGTATTTTCTTCTACACAACACTTTTTCTAGTAATATGTAGAGCCTGGTCGACATATATTTTTATAAAACTATGAATCTTTGCCAAGGTATGGAGTACTAATTCTATAAAGAGAAATAAATAGCATCTTGCACTTAGATAAATGACGGTTCCTAATGATTGTAAAACCAAGAATTATTCCACTTATTGCCATAAACTTATGTTGGTATGATAAAATGTATAAGATACACGATAAAATATTAAGTTAGAAATTTTGGAATGAAGATAAATTGCCCCCTCTATTCTATGTAAAGACAGTAAGAGTACAAGGCAATGTTAATCATTCTTGGTCAAAGAAGTGTCATGGATAGTGGCTCTTTCAACTAGACCTAGTTGGTAAAGGTCATATTTTTTATTGAGGCATAGGCTTTATTTTTTTTTCTTTCTTTCAATTTCATTACTTTAATGTTATTTCCTTTTTTTCTTTAGAGGAAAAGTTGATAGACGTATATAGTCGTTCAATAAAAAAGGAGAAAAGACAAGAAAGCAATGGGTAAGAGGGGTAGTTACTTGTTTTCTTGCCTTGAAGAAGTATATCTCTTCCCCTTTATTTATTTGTCTTCTTGGAAGGGAAGAAGGCACATTATTTGGATTATTTTCACTTTTTTGGGTAGCATAGCTTAGAAAAACGTAGGAAAACTAAAATACTTTTTCCTTTATCATGTACATGATTTGAAAGGCATCAACTTTCTCAAATTGATTACATATTTAGACCTATGCCTAATTTCATGCCATCATTTAAGGGCTATTAAGGCAACTTCTTGTTATGATCAGTGTATAAATACAAGCTTATTTCATACTACTCCTTTCGATCCCTTTTTAAATGATTTTCTAGGGTGTGATACTTCCATTAAAAAAATAAGTTAATTACTTATTGGAAGACCTTTTAGAGAGTTGTTCATACAATTTATTATAACAAAGACTAAGTTGGGGAAAATAATAGTACTTTCTTGATCTATATTAACCTTATTTTTGCTTATTTTTAAAAGGTTAGAAAGTTATTTTAAAAGGGATCAAAAGGAGTAATATTTTAATTATTTATTTTGTTTTGAGTATAATTTTCTAACTCATAATTGTTGAGATTATTCTTCTATGAGACTCAATATGGATCAGAGTACATAGAGAGTCCAAGTTCGAGTCTCATCACCATTTAATATCAATTTTTTTTTTACGTATTTGGCTCATCTAAAGGAATAAGCCCGTACATGATGAGCTGTGTTGAAAGTATAATTAGTAAATTAAAATATACACTCTTTAATAACTTAAGTTTATAGATGAACTGATCATACAATTCAGCAATAACAATATTAAAATAATAATATTTCCGTTATTGCATTCACTTATCAGTATTCGATGTTAATTTTGTTACACCATTGTTCCCGTCTGAAATGTTTGCCGTTTTATCGGATGACAAATTGATTCCTTAACTAAGCGATTTGGGATGGAAGCGGAACTCTAACTTCCAGCAATGGGTTCCCCAACTACTCCAGAAAGTGTTAGGATGGTGATTGAGTAAACTAAGTGGTAAGAAACATAAATACAACTAGAGTGCAATAAAGACGATAAAGATAGAATGAAGATACGTAAAAATCAGTTTTTTGATTGATTGGATTGTGTCTATTCTGTACAAATTATCCTATATTTATACTACATGAAAAAAGCGTGATCCCTCTATGTTAGCCACTAAATCACTCATTAAATCCACTAGCCAACTATGAGGAGGTGGTGCCGATTTTGCTCCTTGATTTCCTCTCGCACGACCGACGGCACTTCCTTCTAGCTTTTGATGGTTTGTCTCCGTTTTTTGGGGTCTAGAAGGTATTTTGACTTGGTCTTTGAGGCGTCCAGATATGTGTGGGTCCCAGTCATTCCTCTGAATTATGACTTGGCCAGGTTACCGAAATAGCCGATGAAGCTTTTCTAGCCGAGGGCTAGGACTAATAGATTCGGCTACGAGTCAGTTTGGTTATCGACTTAAAATTTTGTTGCCTGCTCATTTTCAAGTTTCCACTTTCGGCTAAACACTAAAAGTATCTTTGAGTGTTAACAATTGCCCCCTACATTAACTCGAGTGCATCTGTTGAGTTGATGTAAAAAATAGCCATCGTTTCGTGTGGCAGCCGCGGGTGTCATTTCAATCACTTTTGCCCTAAATGTGCGCAATGATGATTTTCTCTGAACTCATTTTAAATCGAGGCGTCTCGACTTCCACAAATAAATGTCGATGCATTACAGTCGCATGTTTGAAAGAGAGTAGTCCCGACGCGTGTCAGCCACTTCTCAAAAGGAAAAAGATTTATAAGAGACATTCCCCAAGGGTTTCTGATATACTTCTTCACCCATTCCTAAATTGCTTTTCTCCTCCAAAAAAACCATATTTCCTTAATCAGAAAATTATGTCTTCATCTTCTTCTCTATCTCAGGGATCAGATAGCGCTGATTTGGCTGTTGGTGACCTAACCCCTACATTTGCCTTCATCGATGAACAGTTGGTTCTTGCCCCTTATGGTACATCTGAACAGGGCGACCTCCTTCTTTCTCGGCATCTTAGCCCGACAAACTATGACCTTCCTATCACCTGTGATTGGTTCACCGGTGACCATTGTCTGGCTAGCCTGTGTACCTGGCCGGCAAAGATTGTCAACTATTTTGGTTGGTTGGAATGACTGAAGTCGGCCAGAGAAGCCGAATGGAGACGCGTGGGTCTTTATGACACTATTGAGCTGTCGGAGTTTGACCTCCCCTGTAACATTGGTCTCATATATGCCTTCCTTGGTTATTGGTCGACTATTGCCAATGCCTTTATTTTCCCTTGGGGGATGATGACCCCCACACTGTTTGACGTGATGACGGTACTTGGTCTTCCGATACTGGGAGCCGAAGCGCCTATCTTAGGCGATATAGATGTTGCCGATTTTGGCATCAAGGTCTCAAAGACGTCTTCCGGCTATAGCCACTTTATGACCAACAACAGCCGATTATCGCCTCTCCCAGTCGATGATGCCGAGCATCATGCTTTCCTATTTTTTTAGTTCAACTGATATTTTGTCTGTACCGGTTCATGTGCAGTCGTGAATGAACTGGAAATTTATGCGGCATTAGCCATTTCAGGGGAAGATGTCAGTTGGGCATCTCTCTTCCTAACTTATCTTTATATGGCTCTTGACGATGCCCAGGCATGGTTAAGGGACTCCAAAAATCTGGATACCTTAGTCGGTCCCCTATGGTTCCTTCAACTGTGGATCAACCTGTATTTCCCGGAGTTTATCCCTGATGATTTTGATGACCGTTGTTTTCTATTAAACTTGCCGGTTCTAGCTGATACTCTTCGGAAAGCCCCCCTCGTGCCCCAGGATGCTTTTTCTGCGGTATCCACCCTGCATGGTCTATCTCGAGACCATTACACAGATTGGCAATCGGTTTTTGAAAGATGGGCCACACACGATTGGGTCTATCAAATAGGCGATGACAACCTTACATTCTCCCAGCAGAGAACTATGGCCCTCACATGGGGGTGTATTCTTACGGCTAGGGATCTGTTGGGTGGTTTGAAGCCCACTTCTAGGAATAATAAATTGACTACGGAGCCCTATCGGCCAAATTTTGTGGCAAGGCAGTTCGGTCTCACTCAGCACGTACCATGGCCTCACCGCAGTATTGTAAGTTCAACCCAACGCTACATTCTTGATGCAAAACGGGCAAGGAAAATAGTCGATCGCAATCTTGATAGGCTCGCCCTATTTCACTGGCAGCCGTTTCCCCAAAGAGCAAATACCATTATTTCCTTTAATGACTGGTGGAATACAGCTAAGGAGAAGTTCTTCCAGTTTCCTCTAGATGTCTACTATGATCGGCGGGTCTTGTCAAATAAGAAAAAAACCCAAGAAACCCCTAAATCGCAGATGAAAGAGGCCCATCTATGAGTTGCTGCCCCTAAATCAGCTAGGCCTGCTGCCTCAAGATCTTCCGTCAGATTGCGGCAAACGAAGAAAAAAGGTAAACTATTTTCTACATATGTATTGACCAGATTATTCTTGTGAATTTTTATCTAACATATTTATGCGTCTTTCAGCAACTCAATCCCCCCAGCGTTTGTCGATTTGGAGACCACTTCCAACAACGAATTGCCGTCACCCAAGAAATTTATTCCCAAGCAACCCAGAGGAAGCGGAGGGATTGTCATCCGAGATTGTAGTGAGGAAGAACCCCATAGAACCAGAATTCATGTTTCTGCCGAGGAAGAAGAGAAAATTGAGGTATATCTCTTGTCTAGCTTAAGTACCTTCGCATCGGCTATCTTTCAATATTCATGTTTTCTTTTTTCCCTTCAAGGAACACAACTCATAAGACGCAGACGATCGCAGACAACGTTCGATGCCCCTCTTCATATTAGATCAACCTCTTCGGCTCATGCTCCTACGCAGCCGCAGAATCCATTATCGACTGTCCATGAGGCCAACATTTCTTCGGTCGAGGCAGCCGAAGAATTTTATATTGATGCGGCCGTAGAGGTATATCATTTCTCTTATGTTTGGTCCTTCACCGTTTCCAAACCCTTGTCTCTATTCTGAACCTGTCTTTTCTGTACATGAGATGGCTGGAGATAATCCCCAACTAGTCCAACTGATGACTCAGAAGCACCAGCTAAGATCATCCCTGAAGACGTGCTTCTGCAATATTTTGGCTTAGTCGATATTGCACCTGCACAGTCTTCGCCTGTTGGCATTCATCGGGAATGAGTTGAGGAATCTCTAGCCAAGGTGATTCCGACCAGCAAAAAAGATTTCCATGCTTTGAGGGCTTCTTTGTTCCGATTATCAAAAGAAACAAAGGATTACCCAATTATGGATTCCCCTATAATGACATAGCATTGGTTCTAAGTGACTTATTTTCTTTACACAAAATGGCCAAAGATAGCCATAATGAGGCGGTCGCTGCTCTGCAACACTTGGGGTCTATTCGGTAAGAGAAGAACCACATTTAAACTTCTTTCAATGAGGCGAATGTAGAAAGGCGGTAGAATGTTAGCTGAATGAATGTCTTGCAGGAGCAGCAGACAAAACTGCAAGACGAATTGGAGAGGATCCAGTTGGAGATAAAGGCTATTACTCTTTCTATGGGTGCATTGAAATCAACTATTAAGGCCCAAGATTCCTCCTACTCTTCTTTGTTTCGGCAGGGCAGTCATTTGGATAACAAGATTCGGGAGCTCGGTAACCAACATGTAGTTTGGGAATTGGATCAGAAAGCGGGTAGTGAACGGCTGGCCCAACTGGAGAATGATTGGACTGCATGGAAAAACATACTTGCTCAAGCAACGCCAACACTCTCTGCTAGTCTTTCCACAGTGGTATCCGATGGAACTTATTTTTCGGTTATGACTACTCTTTTGCCAATAGATTTCGTTACTCAGTTGTCAGCCGACATCCTCATGGACTTGCAATCCAAAGACATCGCTGCTTCTGTTCCTCAAGAGGTATTGTTAAAAGCCGAATAGTAGCCAGAGGACACTCTAATGGACGACACCCAAGATTTTACCAAGACCTCATCAATTGTAGTGGTTGAGCCTTTGTTCGATGTGGGAAAGGGATTCCCAAGAGAAGTAGGAGCGGATGGGGTAGTAGTCATTGGTGCGGCTGAAGATGGAAAAGAAACTGTAGCTACCACTGATGACCAGGCAGCCGTAGATTCGGCTAATCCTGAGATTTCTGTAACTGGTAATGTAGCACAACCTCCAGCTAGCGAAATGTCAGCCAACTTGGCTTCCTAGTTTTATTGACCCCAAAACGAAGGGTTTTTTTTTTTGTGACTAGGCAGTCGATTTGTGGCTGTTGTTTACTCTTGCATTTCCCAAATAGAAGGGAAGTACTTTTTGCTTGTGTGGCTGGGCAACCGGTCTGTCACTATTGTTACTCATGCATACCCCAAATCGAAGGGTAATACTTTTTTAAGTACTTGTCGTTTACGTTTCTGTCAAGCTCTTCATCATGCATGTTTATTAGTCTATACGCGTTGCCAGCAATCCGTTGGCTTACTACGAAGGGTCCTTCCTAATTCGGTGACCACTTTTCGAATTTACCATTTTTCATTCCAAGTGGCAATACGATTTTCCAAACCAAGTCTCCTTCGGCAAACCTCTTAGGATTAACATGTTTGTTGTATGCTTTAGCCATTTTTTGTTTGCCGGCTTCGATTCTTTCCAAGTCCATCAATCGATCTTCATCTAGCTGATCTAACTCTATTAGCATGGCCTGCTGATATTCTTCTAATCTTAAAAAACTCTGATTGGCCACCCGTAATGACTTAACATTAATCTTCAAGGGCAACACTGCATCTTGGCCATAGGTGAGCCGATAGGGTGTTGTCCCATTAGCTGTAGACTTAGAGTTTCTGATTGCCCAAATAGCTTCGTCCAAACTGAGAGGCCATATTGCCTGTTTATCCTTCACGTATTTACTGATTATGTCCACAATAAGCTTGTTAGCTGTCTTAAGTTGTCCATTCGCCTGTGCATAATAAGGCGAGGATGTGATCATCTTAATCCCAAATTTCTCAACAAAGGTTGCCATCTTAGAAACAGTGAACACCATTCCTTGATCGGTTGTAATCGTCTCAGGAATACCATATCTATATATGATCTGGTGTTGGATAAACTTAATGACATATGTCTGATGAACCCTCTTCATAGGCTGTGACTCTACCCATTTAGTGAAGTAATCGGTAGCCACAATAATGAAATTATGTCATTTAGCCGATTGTGGGTGAATATTGCCGGTGAGGTCTATAGCCCATTCTCTAAAAGGTTAGGGCTTCACGATCGGGTGCAACAACTCGGCTAGTACCCGTTGGATTGGTCCATGTCTCTGACACTCTTTACAACCTTTTGCGTATTGAAAACAATCGGTCGTGATTGTAGGCTAATAATAGCCATAACGATAAATCAACCACTTCATCATTGGCCCGGCTCTGTGTGATCCACAAATTCCTTCATGAACTTCTCCCATGACTCTTAAGGCCTCTGCATTATCAATGCACCTGAGTAGCACTCCATTTACGCTACTTTTGTAAAGATCATCATCAATGAGCACATACTTCAAGGCTCTCCTCTTAACCTTAAGGTCCTTGCAAGTGGAAGGATCTTTTAAGTAGCTGATTAACACCTGCTTCCACGAGTCGATCTGGTCCATGGCTAACACTTCGGCTGGCAGCTCATCATACTCTAGGGTGAGTAGAGACTTCCTAAATCCAGAAGCTTCATGTGCTAAGTCGTTAGCCTCAACATTCATACCCCTGGGAACATAACTTAACGTAGATGATGCGAACCTACTAAGTAACATGCTAGCCATTTTATAACGGGCCAATAAATTTGGATCTTTACAGTCATATTCCCCAGCCAGCTGCTTGATAACCAACTTAGAGTCTCCACGAATCTCGATGCACTTTGCTTTCATAGAAACTATGAGTTTGAGTCCTATGATGAGAGCATCATATTCAGCTTGGTTATTTGTTAAGTCAGAATCTAACCGATAAGAGAACCTCCACGTTTCATCTCTAGGATCGGTTATCGTTATTCCGGCTCTGACTCCTTTCTGGGTTCTTGATCCATCAAAAGTTAGCTTCCAAGAGACGACGTCCATATATGCAGTAGGGGGTGCATGGGTCCTCCATATCTACACAAGGGTGGTCTGCCAGGAAGTCGGCTACAACCTGACCTTTGACAACCCTGAGTGGCCTATACTCGAGAGAAAACGTAGTGAGCTTAATTTCCCATTTCATTAGTCATCCTTGCAAAACAGGTCTATTCAATAAGTACCGGATGATGTCAAACTTGCACAAAATGTGAACCACGTGTGGAATTAGATAATGTTCAAGTTTTGTACAAGTATAGAATAAGGATAAATAAAGCTTCTCTATAGGGGTATATCTAGTTTTGGCTTCATTGAGCATTCAACTAAGGTAGTAAACTGCCCTTTCGGTTCTATCATCGGCATCCTGTGCTAACAGGCAGCCGATAGATAAATCTGCAGTTGAGATGTACAATTTCAACGGTTTTCCTGGCATGGGAGGCACTAGCACAAGAGGAGTTGCTAGGGCCTTTTTAATTTGGTCAAATGCCTCTTGCTGTTCTGGGCCACATACTAGCTCTTCTGACCTTTTAAGCCTAAACAAAGGTGAGAAAGTCTTCATTTTGCCAATTGAATTAGATATGAACCTCCTCAGGAAGCTGATCTTCCCTAATAGGCTTTGTAACTCATTCTTTGTTCTGGGTGGTGCAGACTCCAATACTGCCCTGGCCTTGTTATAATCTATCTCAATACCTTTCTTATGTACCAAGAAGCCAAGGAAGTTGACAGCCGATACTCCGAACATGTACTTGGCTGGATTCATCTTAAGATTATGAATTCTCATTCTTTTTAGTGCATGTTCCAGATCGGCTAAATGATCTTTTAAGTCCTTAGACCTTACCACCACATCATCAATGTAGACCTCCATGATCTTGCCGATCAAATCATAGAAGATGGTCTTCATTGCCCTATGATAAGTAGCATCAGCATTCTTCAGTCCGAATGGCATGACTACCCACTCTTAAATGCCCAAGACTCCTGGACACCTAAAGACAGTCTTGTGAATATCTTTCTCGGCTACTACTATCTGGTTATAACCGGAGTATCCATCCATGAATGTCAGCACACCGTTAGCGGCTGCCGAATCGACTAGCATATTAGCTATAGGCATGACGTATTCATCTTTGGGAGTGGCTAGATTTAGGTTCCTATAATCAATACATACTCGAACCTTGCAATTCTTCTTCTTGACTGGCATAATATTTGCCAACCATTCCGCATACCTAGTCGTTCTGATGAACCCGACCTTCAGAAGCCGTTCAATCTCGACTTTAATTTGAGGCATCAGCTGAGGGTGATATCTTCTGGGCGGTTGTTTATGAGGTGTGAAACTCTCCTTAATTGGCAATCTATGCTCTACCAAAGTACGTGCCAGCCCAAGAATCTCATGATAATCCCACATAAAATAGTCCTTATATTGCAGTAGAAGAGTCGTTATGATTTATTTATCCTCCTCCTTCAATAAACCACTGTTATGTGTTAGCCGAGGGACTTCCTCAGTACCCAAGTTGATATCTTCCAAGGGATCCTGAGATTAAAAACTAGGCATAGCCCTCCTTATGGGCAATTCAAGTTCCATCGGCAACTCAATGTCATCGGTTGCCATTGTTGGTTCTTCTTTGTCGTCCTCTACCTGCGATGCCTCGACTATTCTTGCTTCAAAACTTAGAGTAGTCAGTCGATGCCACAGATCATGTATGGTTTGGGTCTCCTCAATTATCTAACTCTTCCAAAGTAAGTTGTGGTTCGACTAATTATTTTATTTCAAAACCTCATGGAGTGAGATTACAGTATTGCCAAAATCCTTCTTTGTATTGCTCCAAGATAGATATGGGAGCCACATGGGATGAATATAAAATAGCCTCCAAGTTCTTAACCCCTGCTTGAAATGGGTTATCATCGGCTGGGACGATTTCTATCTTGTCTCCTTCCTAGAAAATAAGTTTTTGATGCATGGTAGAAGGAAGGCACTGGCTGATGTGAATCCAATCCCTGCCCAACAGAATGGTATACGATGGCTTTCCATCTATTACAAAAAAGGCAGATCTGACCATTTTAGGACCTACGGTGATTTCTGCTACTAAGATCCCCAAAGCTTCAGAAGCCTCTCCCATAAAGCTAGCCATTTTCATGTTAGTTGGGATGAGATCCTCCCTGGTTTTCTTGAGGGCTTTCAAAGTAAGCAGCGGCATCACATTCAGCACAACCCTATTGTCGACGAACACTCGGCTAATAGCTTTGCCGTTAATATAAGCCTTAACATAGAGGGGTTTGAGGTGTTTAACCATCTCTTTCATAGGCGCACCAAATATTATGCTTAAAGCGTCCTTAGTCATAGTATCGGCTATAGTTACCCACTCAGTGTCTTCCAAACACATAACACCTTCTAGGCTGTCCAGCGTAGAGCGGCCGGCCTAGAACTCACATGGAATCAGGCTGACCATTTCAATAGCTGCCCAAATCTCATCGACTGAATCATGCTTAAATAAATCAAGGATGGAGTCTCCCACCTCGTCCAATTCGGTTGACGAGAAGTTAATATCTTCTATCTCCTAGAGGCATAGAGAAACCGACTGAGGTTCTAATGCCTGGATTCTCTGCGCGATCTGTGGAGCCGTCTCGGCTAGGGATTCATTCAGAATAGTAATCACTCGTCGGGGTTCCTCTTTCGGGTTGTCATCAGGCTGCATATTCAGTTCTGGTTGGTCCACAACTTCTTCTTCATGCAACACTGTCTCTAAATAGATTGAGTCGAATGCTCGCTCGATAGCCTCAGCTACCACAGACTCAGGAATTTCCTGCTTATCGACCGCCTTAGCGATGGATATCATGTGCAATGTTTGTTTCATCTTTCGCAAGGCTTTGGCACGCTGCATCATTCTTTACGGAGTGCTGCATATGACACTCGGTGGTGCATCTTTCTTTCTAGGAGCCTGATTGACGAACCATTTTCCTTCCTCTATATTGGCAGTTGGCTTAATCATCCTCCGGGACCTCAGTTGACCTTCATCCCTCACTGTGATACGCAATGAAGAAATACCTTCTTTTACGTTGAACTCAGCCACCCTCTGTTTAGCCATGGGGAGTGGTTCCTCGCCTATTTGGGACACACTCAGCTTCTCATCGACTGGCAGCCATATTTGCCCCCCAAGCCTGCTCCTGAGATCTGTTGGGTCCCTTTTAAATATTGGATACTATTTGTGAGGTTCCCGAGCAATGTACTCTGGTTTATAAGGACGGTCACAAAAACTATTTCTAGCTGGCTACTTGTCCGTGTCCTCATAGATGTCATGTAAGCTCCCTAGCCGATCAAACACAGAGGTCCTAGTGGCCTCCTCCTTACCAATGGGCTTCTTTTGGACCCATACATTTTTTATCGGCCCTTTCCCCTTGACATTCTTTGATTGATCTAGCTTAGCAAATGACACCATAAATATTGTCATTATGGGAAAGGAGTTATCCACAGACATTTTAGCTATGCTTTTATCGGCTAGCTTGAATCTCCCTTTCTTAATGCCCTTTTGAATTGCTTTCCTGAAGACCACGCAATTAGAAGTAGCGTGGCTATATGAGTTGTGCCATTTACAATACTTTTTATCCTTGAGCTCTTCGGTAGGCGGAATTATGTGGCCATCAAGTAGCCGAATCTGTTTATCCTTAAGCAGATGATCAAAGATTTGATCTGCCTTTGTAATGTTAAACGAGTAATTGATCATGTCATCGGTTGAACTTGCCTCTTTGCCTTTCGTAGCTTTCAAAGCTGGGCAAGAATAAACCTTACCCTTGACAATTTCGGCTACCATTGCGTCTGCCGTGGAATCGGTTGACTCTGAATCAGACTCATCTGCCTCAATAATGGATACCAAATGGGAGCCTCGATTTCGGTTAACTCTTCTTTTCTCCTTCTCCTGGATATATTACTCTATTTGGCTAGCCTTTTCGACTAACTGGCTTAAGTCAGAGCAGGATTGTCCCACTAATTTCTCTTTTAGCTGAGGATGCATATTGTTGATTATCATGTAGGCAGATTCCGATTCGGGGAAGTGTACAGTACATTTCCCGACCTTTCTTCTGAATCTCTCGATATAATCAGCAGCCGACTCATCGGCCTGCTGCTTGAGATTCGCCAAATCAGTTACAGTGACCTGAGGTTGGGGGAAATAAAACCTATCATGGAAATAACGCCCCATGTCCGCCCAGCTCTGCACAGAGTCGGGGGTCAGGGATGAGTACCAGGCAAATGATGTTCCGGTTAGAGAAACAGGGAATAACTGCAACTTGTGATACTCGTTCTGGCCAACCTCGCCACATTGGGCGGTAAATCTGCTGATGTGCTCAATGGTAGATTTGTTGTCATCACCCGAGAAAGTAGCGAAATCAGGCGTTTTGAAGCCTGTTGGAAATGGTGCTATCCAATTTATCCAATCGGGGTAGGGCTTCCTGTAAATAGGCCATTCCAAGGGTTTCAGTTGGATGCCAAAGTACCTCTTCATGGTATTTGCGGTAGTTTCAGGGTTCATGAGCTGTGAAGTCCCCTACTGATTCTCAACTGGAATCGGCTGGTAGGTGTTCTAAACTGGAGGCCTCCATCCTATACCTTGTTGAGCAGGGTTTTGAAAGTTATAGGTATTCTGCTGGTTATTACCAATAGGTGGGGTATACCCCCATTGTTGTTGTTGGGCATAGCCACCAAAGCCTGCAACCTAAGCTCCTAGAATAGCCGACAGAGCCTGAGGATAAGGTGGAACAGTGTTCCATGTCTACTCTCACCAGACATCAGCCGTTCTTAGAAAGTTTGTGCTTCCTGGATGGTATGGATTGGGTACCGGCTATGACTACTGGAATGGTGTCCCTCTATAGACAGCCTCACCAGATAGCCGAGCAGGTTCATAGCCAGGGGCTACCGGCTACCAATTCGGCTAGCCAACGTTGGTCGCCTTTACCGTAGGGTCGTTTGCAGGAGCGTACGGCATAACGGGCGGCAAACCAAGTTGTCTATATGACTGAACTGGCCTTAGAGCCATATTGATCTGCCCATACTGCAGACTCTCTTGGTCAAGTGGAACAATTTTCCACCCAACATTTGGTGGCAACCATACAGTAGACTAGTTACCAAGTGACTGGGCTTGTGCTCATAGGTGTGCTATCGGTTGAACCTGCGTAGGTATTGACTGATACACATTCGGCTGAGGAACAACACCTGGAGTTACAGTTGCATATTGCACAGCGCCGCTCGTTAGAAGGATGGCAGAACTAGCCGAACCTTCTCCTGGATGCAGTCGATTGGCTTCCAGTTCCCTCGCCTGCTGAACCTCATTATGCACCCATTGGCTTGACAATGTCAGCCAACTGTTTGGAAATCTGGTACATAATGTCGTGGATGCCTAAGTCAATCTGCTGTCTAATGAATGACGTGTCATGACAGTTGTCTGCGCCCGTTTATTACCGCGGTCGTGACGCACGGGCGTTTTCCCTAGACTTTATAAAATGCTTAAGGAGTCGCCACCTAATTATTCTACGGTGAATTAGGACACCTAAACGTTAATGAAAAATGTTGCAATGTGAACTACATTTAATGGTCTGTGAAACTAATGAGATTCTAGGTAAGAGTTTTTTATCATCCTAAAGGGAAGGGGTTAGGCATCCTTTAAGATCTGCTAACTTGTTGTTATCCGGTCAAACTCAGGTTATTTATTATGCTGAAAATGTATCTTTAAAAGTATGAAGTTTAAGAAAATGATAGTGCAAATAATTAATTAAAAATATATTTTTTGACAAATTGCATGGCATACCTATAGGATTGAAAAACGTGCATTTGTGAGACATGACTTATAAGATGCATGTAGAATAAAGGTGCATGCACTTGTATAGCATCGTTTACAAGATGCATGTGAATTGATTTTGATGAAAAGCATGTGTTTGCATGTAAAATTGATTTTGATGAAAAGTATACATTATACACATAAAGTCTGCATTTTGTATATATGTGAAGTTGATTTTGGAAAAGGCATGCATTTATTTATAGAATACATAAAAGCATACATTTGTAAAGCATTATTTATAAAATACATATAGAGTTGAGAAAAGTATGCATTTTATATGACATTATTCATAAAAATAGATGTAAAGTTTATTTGTTTACAAAAATACGTATTTGGCGATTTGATAATAGAAGAAAGCAATTTTTTATTTATAATGTGAAGAGATGATTCTATGGAAATCTTTCAATGTTACAAATAGGATAAAACGCAAACCTTATTTTTAGGATTTAAAAAAAAGGGTGAGTAAAAGATAGCCAAATTGTTTTGAAAGAGATTAAAACGTGCATAACGAACCTAAAATAAAATAACTAGCGTCTGAATTTGGAACATACGTGACGGCCCTACAACGAATAAAGCTAGCGATGGGTTTCCAAATTAACCGAGCCTAAGAAATAAACTAATGGCAGTTAAACTATCCTATTCATTCATCTATTCGCGGCCTAATTATTCTAAGCATCCTAATGACAATATGGAATTAAATAATTATTGCAACCCGAATAATGATGAAAGACAAATTAGACAAGTAATAAAGGCAACGACTAGGGCGGATGACGATATCACCGCGCCCTATTTATTTTGACGTTCCGAGGCCGGAGATTGCAAGTAACATAGACGCGGGTCTTCGTTTGATGAGTCTCATAACGATACTCTTCGTTGCTCCCGATGCATTTCATGTAAATAAAAGAAAAGAAAAGAATTAGTAGACAAAACATAAAATATAGATATATCAAGAATATGGATAAATGATTCATGAAAATAATATGTTGTTGATTCTTTATTTATGCCATACTTTGATGAAAATAGTATATTGTTGGGTCCCTAGTCCCAACGACTCAAACGATGGAAAAGAAATAGTGTGAGACGGGCCACAGACCCACATGTTATACACAAAGAGTGGGAAAATACATATTACAATTAGAAATCACATAAATGATATCACGTGTGAATAAGTAAAATACTAGGCACACATAGACAAATTCATATTCAAATAGGAAAGAAAGGTCTGGTTTGGATCAGGAAGTAGGAAAAAGAAGCCTTAACAAATTTTATTTTCCACATTTTTTACATACAACTAACGAAATAGAAGGAGTGCATTAGAATAAATTTGGTCATCTCAATAACAACATGACGTACTAAGATCATTTCTACCTTACATACCCAATCAACTTGAAAGAAATTATAGGCATCACGACTTTTGCTAGATAAGATATTATACGACTAGTTTGACAATCACACTAAAATAGAAATAGATAAATAATCAAATAACATAGCATTTTCAAATAGACATAACCATTTTGACTCAAACTAAACACACAAACATTTAGACTCCACATTAAACATAGTGATATTTCCAAACCGCAACATAACATTGTCATTATGGTTACTAAAAAGATTTTGAATATAACAAACTACCATTTGAAATAAACTTAACCAATGTAGGGACTTAGCTAATCGTCATCTTTAATAAACGGATATTGAAACCGTGCTTAGATCACACAAACCACAACATATTTAGGCATAAATCATCAACTAGGTATCACAAGCACATTTAACCAACCATAGTTTCTTTCTAAGCCCATACTAATCTTAACCAATATTTTAAAACAAGACCAACATCTTAGAACAAACTAATGGTAGTTAGTTCACCAATCGTCTATCATAACAATACCAAACAGAGCATCATTTAAATAACCAATCAAAATTAATCTACAAATAAACTTATAAACCCGAAACTAAAATTAGACATGCCCGAGATCATCCCACATAATCCTAAGGCTGGCCAGTGGGCTGGGACGGCCCGACCCGACCCCGTCCCGAGCCCGCCCCGACCCCGCGTAAAAAAATGGTAGCGGGACTCGAACTCGGGACGGGACAATGTCTCGTCCCGCCAGACCCGAGCCCGCCCCAGGCCCGCCCGCCCCGACCCCGCCAGACCCGAGCCCGGCCCACTGGCCACCTCTACATAATCCTAGGCTAATTTTCAACAAAAACAGAATGTTAAGCATGCTCAAAATGAGAGATACAATAGGAGTTTACTAACCTTTTCCGGGTAGTGAACTGAGGCGTTGTCTCGAATCGTCGAATCCGCTCGGAAATGTTTTTCAGAATTCTGATTTTTTGATTACCAAATTCTGATTTTTCAACCCGAAAAACAGAATTGAATTCTATTTTTGGAAATCCGACCCGACAGTGACCCGACCCGGAATCAAATCAAACCCGAATTGAGCAAAAATATGAGGAATGAAATGGAATTTTCAGATTGCAAAATTAAAGGCTAAAAGTAGTATTTTCAGATTCGAAAATCTAAGAACAAAAAGGGGTATCTTCGGATTGGAATTAAGAAACGAAATGGGTGATTCGTAACCAAAACTAAGAACAAACAAACTTGAATTTACAGTCTTTGAACCCGTATTCGACCCGATCTGACCCGGAATCCAAAAAAAAGTGAAGAATAGGGAAAAAAATCAGATTCTTCAACACCCAAAACAAACCATTTTTGTATCTTTTTTGAAATTTAAAACACAAATTTGGAATTCTAGATATGAATTTCGGAACCCCAAATACCAAAAAATTTCAACTTATATTTCGGACCTCCAAATTCCCCCCTCATGAATAACAAAAGGGGGGGGGGTTATAGGTGGATCCCCCCCAAGAACCGAGTTTGAATTTAAAAAAAAGGCAAAGTTGATGATTTTTAGACGCATTTTAGGGTGTAGGTTGCGGCATGGGTGTGGGGTGTCAGGATGTAGGGTGCGGCGACGTGGGGGTAGGGGTGTAGGTCGGCGTAGGTGGGGGTAGGTGGTGGTGTCGGGTCGGCAATGTGATGGGGGTAGGGGTTTGGTGGGGGTTAGGGGTGTTAAGTTTTGTTTTGTTTTTAGGGTTAGGATTAGGGTTTTAGAAGATGAAAAATAGGGAAGTTAGGCGGATAGGAGTTGGGCCATGGGTCGGTCGACCGATTGGGCCTGGAGGGGGTTCGTTTGGGCTGGAAAAAAAATAGGGGGTTTTAGTCGAATGGGGTAAAATGGGGGTTAACTTTGTAGGTTGATTTTGAGGTTGATAGAATGTTTTGGGTAAAATGAGTTTGGGTTAAAATAAAAAGGGTTTACTATTAAAAGGAAATGCTTTGAGAAAAAATGTAAATTATTTAAAATAAAATAACGATGTGATAATAATAAAACATAATACTTACGAAATGCTTAATGCTCAATAAAAAATAGAAATGCGATGTCATTTGGCGAAAACAATAACATAGAATATTAGGGTAAAAACTATGATTATGATATTAAAAGGAAAATGATAGTAAAAATTGTGAATGATAATAATAATAATAATAATAAATAATATTAAAAATAGACGACGATATTAAAAGCGCAAATAAACAATCGGAAAAGAGAGACAAAATTGGGTGTCAACAACAGTTGGACCTTCAGATTGGTTAAGTTCACCCACAGCTTGGGTTGATGCAGGAAGTGGAGGGGTATCAACCAATGTAGGCATACCCGAGGAAAATTGTGGCTCGTTGTTCCTTCTTGGAGGATTCTGTTTAGGATGTGCACTGGACTCTGAGGTTCATTTCTTACCAGACCTTAGGCGCATACGCAAGCATGATCCTGACCTAGAGAATCAAACTTTGCTATGAGGTCACATATGGTCCCACTGGGCGTGCCAAATTTGTTCCCGTCCGAAATGTTTGCCTTTTTATCGGCTGACGAAATTGGATGACAAATTATTTCCTTAACTAAGCGATTTGGCTGGAAGCGGAACTCTAACTTCCATCAATGTGTTCCCCAACTACTCCAGAAAGCTTTAGGATGGTGATTGATTAAACTAAGTGGTAAGAAACATAAATACAAGTAGAGTGCAATAAAGACGATAAAGATAGAATGAAGATATTTAAAAATTAGTTTTTTGATTGATTGGATTGTGTCTATTCTATACAAATGATCCTATATTTATACTACAAAAAAAATGTGATCCCCCTATGTTAGCCACTAAATCACCCATTAAATCCACTAGCCAACTATGAGGAGGTGGTGCCGATTTTGGTCCTTGATTTACTCTCGCACGACTGACGGCACTTCCTTCTACCTGTTGACGGTTTGTCTCTGTTTCTTTGGGGCTAGAAGGTAGTTTGACTTGGTCTTCGAGCTGTCCAGATATGTGTGGGTCCCAGTCGTTCGTCGTAATTATGACTTGGCCATGTTACCGAAATAGCCAATGAAACTTTTCTAGCCGAGGGCTAGGACTAATAGATCCGACTACGAGCCAGTTTGGTTATCAACTTAAAATTATGTTGCCTGCTTATTTTTTCAAATTTTCACTTTCGGCTGCCACTTGATTCGACTAAACACTAAAAGTATTTTTAAGTGTTAACAATCATATGATTATAAAGGATGAAAGGCAAATTGCAATACTTCAATCAACGAAACGATCATAATATATAAATGGAGTATACAATGCTAGATATCAAAGAAATTATAAGGAAGTTAAAAATGAAAAAAAAAACTTATAACTTGATTATGCAACTAGGAAGAAGAGGGTGAAGATTTATGAATAAATCGTCACAAATACTTTATACCAAATTTTGTTAAAAGTGGAAAGTAAAGATTTTTTGCATGTGTTATTATATTGTGACTCGAGCATCTTTACTCGGGATCTGACCCAAACCGAGGCTCTCCGTATAGCACATCCTTCGCGCACGAGGCATCAACCTACGTTGCCGAGGATCGCAAACTGATAGGTACCATTCATTGGGTCCTCAAGGTACTTGAGACTGAAATGAAATTGGCAATTTCGGGGCGGATCTCTTCCTCACTTGATAACCCTAAAGAGGGAAGAACATCGGTGGTATTTTCACTATTATTTCTAATATTACGATTATTGCGGAATTTAAAGTAGTTATATTCAAGGTAATAACAAACAAGTATTATAAACACAAGTGCTATAACCATTTTTTAAATTAAATCAATCTATAATCTCTTCCAGATTCTTAATATCATAATCATAGAAATTCTACTTACCAAAACCATAATCATAGAAATCAACTTATTGAATACATAATTAAAACATACAAGTAAAGAAACCATACTTTTTGTAGTAATCTTTGGATCACCGGAATCCTCAACTTCACCCTGGCAACCTTCCCCTTCTTTGCTTCTCCGCGTTACGGGTACTATGGCCCAGGTGCTTAGGAGGTTTCTACAGTTCTTTCCAAGAATTCCAGCAAGAGTCAAGGTTCCTGAACTAATATGCATTTAATTATATATTCTTCAAAGTTTATTTCTTGTTCTTATGATTTCTTGAAGTAGATCTTCTTAGATTACGATATTATTCTGTATAGGATTATAGACTGATATAAGGTTTTAGCTAGACATGATTTTTGATTAATAGAAGGTTATTAGATTTTCTGATATTTGAGAGAAAGAAAGTTTCTTGAGAGACTATTTTAGAGAGAGAGAATATATCAAAGATTGAATTTGTATTTCGGAAAGACTTATCTCAAACTGATACAATGAGGCTATTTATATAGATAACCTCGAGGTGCTACAGTATTATGACCTTTACTGTGCGACATTTACTGTGGTGGTACAGTATTCGGCGGCTTTACTATTTCTGCTACTATTCATGTTACGGTACAAGCTAAATTATTACATTTGTAAAGAAAAACTTCCTTTTGCTGACATCTGTTGATTTTTTCTCTTGTCTTCTTGCTATTATTCCTTTTTCAAAGGATGATATGTTATTACTGATATTAATGCGTCTTGTAAATTTTCTAATATTCTGTCATCCAATATGTATATTTGTATCGGTGTATCTATATTTCTCTGAAAATATGCTTTTATAGTAAATTCTACACCTCCAAAATATATATTTCTGTATTTTTTGGCTTCTTTTGTTGATAATTTTGATAATTCTCTTTTTATTATTTCATCAGTTATCAGATTAATTCTGAAATTTCCATTTACACTTGTTGTGTCTATTATATTTTCGTGTTTTTGGATTAAATATCTGATCTCTTTATTTCTTTCAAACCATTTTGTTTTAAATATCTTTTTTATCGATAATTATTCTTGTTTATTTTGTATTTTTTGATATATTTCGGGTTTAAAACTTAATGTTTGTGTTGTTCCTCCTTCGTATTCATCCATCTGATAGTGTGTTTTATATAGATCTGTCGCTATCTCTTTTCCTTTATCCATATTTTAGTAAGTTTATGTACTTGTATTATATCTTTTAGATCTGATATTTCACTATCTTTTCCGATTATTTCTCCTAATTTATTTTCCAGTAATTTCGTGTTTTCTTCTTCTTTCTGCCTTATCTTTTCGTCTTTTAACGCTAACCTATCTTTTAATTCTCTAATGATTTCCTTCTGATTTTCCATTTGTTCAGAATTTTCTTGTAGGCGTTGATCTCTTTCTTTTATTAGATCTATACCTATTCTGCAACTTATAATATGTGGATTTATATCTCTGTTATATTCTAATCTTTTTTCTGCTATATATGCTAATTGTCCTAACATATTTTGTTGTCTTCTTAGTATTTCTTCACCCATAAGAACTAGTAGTTGTGGATAGATCTGTGTTTATATCTTTTATGAATTCATCTTGTAACCTTATTTCTGCTTGTGTTTGTATTATCTGTATATATAATCTTGTTAATTCTTCAGATCTTACAGTTTTTTGGTTCTGGTCTAGTTCTTTTTCCATAGCAAATATCTTTATCTTATACATTCTTTCTAATTATTTATGCTTCTTCTTTTGTTTTAATAAAGTCTTTGTTTTCTGACATAACCATTTTGCTTGATTTAACTGTTTAATGGGTTCAAATGATGGATTCATTTTTTAATATTGATTTGTTTCAAAGCTTATGTCTATTTTTAGATCTCTTATTATAAGATTATGTACAGTAATTTATGTATTTATTTCTTCTATTTGTCTACTCGCTTCTGCTATATTGGAACATATTTTATTTATTTTTTGTAGTTGTTCTTCGTTATAGAATATGTTACTTTCTTTTCTTTGGTCTAACCAATCGTTCTGTTCTTTTAATAATTTTTCAGCTGTCTTTTTCATTTTATTAAATGGCGTTTAATTTCTCTATACTTCCATATCATTTTATTATATCTTATTATCTTCTTAAAGGAGTGGATTATCCTCATTCTGAATTCCAATCCTCTGTATCAAATTGTTCTAAATTATTATCATTAGACCTATTAGATTCATATTCATAACGTTCATATATGTTGTAGATATTAGTCCTATTCATTCTTCTAGCAGTGTTTAGATCTGGTTTTGTCATATTTATGGCTCTGATACCAATTTCGGAGCGGATCTCTTCCTCACCTGATAACCCTAAAGAGGGAAGAACATCGGTGGTATTTTCACTATTATTTCTAATATTTTGATTATTGCGGAATTTAAAGTAGTTATATTCAAGGTAATAACAAACAAGTATTATAAACACAAGTGCTATAATCATTTTTTAAATTAAATCAATCTATAATCTCTTCCAGATTCTTAATATCATAATCATAGAAATTCTACTTACCAAAACCATAATCATAGAAATCAACTTATTGAATACATAATTAAAACATACAAGTAAAGAAACCATACCTTTTGCAGTAATCTTTGGATCACTGAAAATCTCAACTTCACCCTAGCAACCTTCCCCTTCTTTGCTTCTCCGCGTTACGGGTACTATGGCCTAGATGCTTAGGAGATTTCTACAGTTCTTTCCAAGAATTCCAGCAAGAGTCAAGGTTCCTGAACTAATATGCGTTTAATTATATATTTTTCAAAGTTTATTTCTCGTTGTTAAGATTTCTTGAAGTAGATCTTCTTAGATTTCGATATTACTTTGTTAGGATTATAGACTGATAAGAGGTTTTAGCTAGACATAATTTTGATTAATAGAAAGCTATTAGATTTATGATATTTGAGAGAAAGTTTTTCTTGAGAGAGTATTTTAGAGAGAGAATATATCAAAGATTGAATTTGTATTTCGGAAAGACTTATTCCTTGTGCCATTGATCCTACAAATTCGCTAAATTCTGCTCGATGTCCTACTGGTATATGTGGTGGTAATTTAGTAGGTTTCCTAGTTATGACTTCTAAAGCTGGATCTACCATTTCTTCTTCAGGGTAGTCATTGGTGTCTTCATTTATAATGTTATCTGATTCTATTTCTGTTTCAAAAGGTTCATTATACTCATCTTCTATATCGCTTTCAGGTTCTTCTCCTATAATTGCATTTACTCTTTACATCTTTTGTAGTGCTTCTAGAATTTAATTATTTTCCTGTACCATTTCAGAATTATTTTCATCTTCTATTTCTTCCGTAATTTTTGCTACTTGTACTTCATTGCCTTTTACTTCTTCTTTATCTGTGCTACTGCTATCATTAGTATTACTATTTTTATCATTTTCATCACTGGTGTTGTGTATTCTTCTTACCTTCTTTTTTCCTTTTAACCTTGCTATTTGTTGGTTCATAATGTGTAATTCTTATTTTAATTCACTCATTTCTTGCTTAACTAGTTCTAATTCCTTTTTTGTTTCTTTTACTTCTACCTTAGTCTTTTTTAAGTTGTATTTAGTGTCTTTATACTTAGTTTTGTATTTTTTATACTTTGTCAACCATTCTTCATTAGTGGATAGTTTTAATTTTGTATTTTCTCTTTCCAATTCTATTATCTTTTGGCTTTGGGCTTTATTTTCAAGTTTTAAATTTCTTTCCTCAACATAAATATTTCTTTCTTTTAAATTTTCTTCATTTTTTATTAAGGTTTCTTTAGGATCCTGTTGTTTTTTCATAGGTTCATATTTATATCTTTCTTTTTCTAATATATCTTTTCCATAATTTCTAATAAATGTAACTGCACTATGCTCAGTATTACTCATTAAAATTGTCCTTTCTTACTTAATGTTTTTAGACCATCTAATGTTTTTGCTACTTCTTTTGGTATTTTTGGTTTTATCTGACTAATATCTACCATTATAGGGGTTTTACTTATTCTCCATGCATCTATTGGTACGATTTCAGGTTGTGTAGTTCTTAATTCAACTATATCTCCTATGGTCTGCTCTTGGTTACTGGGTTCTCCTTCGTCTATCTGTTTCTCTTTACCTTTTTCTTTGTTTACTTGGGCTACTATTGTATTTAGTTGTTCTAGTATTAATTTTAGTGTCGGTACTTCAGATACATTCCACAGTTTTGTTAGTTCTTCTCTTATTAGTTCGCGTGTTTGAACTTGATTTTCTTCTATTTTATCCATTTTTGTGAAAATGTTTTTTAATTTTTCCTTTATTATTAGTTCTATCCATATTTCATCGATTTTTTTGTTAAAATTACTCAGGGTTGTTTATTCTTTTCATCCATCCATCTCCTATACTTATCCATTCTTTATTAGGTTTATTATTTTTTCTCTTTTCTAATTGTTCTATCTCATTTTCTAACTTCATTTCATTAGCACTATATTCTAAATATTTAAGCTGTGAATCTATAATTTCTTCTAGTAACATTTGTTTTATGCTTTTTAACTTTCGCTTCTTTTTATTGATTTTATCTTGAATATTCATATTTTATTAACAAATCTTGTTTTACCTTGATCATTAATTTCTATTCCACTATTAGTAATCCTATAGTCTATCATGGTTAGAAAATCACTTCCTAAAAATAATTCATTAAAACTGTCATATTCTATGACTGCGATGTTTATTTTGTATTCTAAATCTTGAATTTTAAATTTCAAATTAATGCTTCTGGTAACTATTATTTCTCTATCATTTTCAGGGTAGTTGAAAGTTTCTGGTGGAATTAGCTGACAATCTTTTTCATTTACTTTACTTATATGTACAAAGCTTTTTACAGCTCCTGTATTGATTTCAGTTATACAATCAGTTGTTGTAATTCCATAAATAGGGAAGAACCCTGAAGAGGGAAGAACATCGGGGCGGATCTCTTCCTCACCTGATAAACCTAAAGAGGGAAGAACATCGGTGGTATTTTCACTATTATTTCTAATATTATTACGATTATTGCGGAATTTAAAGTAGTTATATTCAAGGTAATAACAAACAAGTATTATAAACAACACAAGTATTATAACCATTTTTTAATTTAAATCAATCTATAATCTCTTCCAGATTCTTAATATCATAATCATATAAATTCTACTTACCAAAACCATAATCATAGAAATTAACTTATTGAATACATAATTAAAACATACAAGTAAAGAAACCATACCTTTTGCAGTAATCTTTGGATCACCAGAAATCTCAACTTCACCCTGCCAACCTTCCCCTTCTTTGCTTCTCCGCGTTACGGGTACTATGGCCTAGATGCTTAGGAGGTTTCTACAGTTCTTTCCAAGAATTCCAGCAAGAGTCAAGGTTTCTGAACTAATATGCATTTAATTATATATTTTTCAAAGTTTTTTTTTCGTTGTTATTATTTCTTGAAGTAGATCTTCTTAGATTACAATATTACTTTGTTAGGATTATAGACTGATAAGAGGTTTTAGCTAGACATAATTTTGATTAATAGAAAGTTATTAGATTTCTAATATTTGAGAGAAAGTTTTTCTTGAGAGAGCATTTTAGAGAGAGAATATATCAAAGATTGAATTTGTATTTCAGAAAGGCTTATTCCTCAACTGATACAATGAGGCTCTTTATATAGATAACCTCGGGGTGCTACAGTATTATGACCTTTACTGTGCTACGACCTTTACTGTGGTTCTACAGTATTCGGCGGTTTTACTATTCCTACTACTATTCATGCTACAGTATAAGCTAAATTATTACATTTGTCAAAATTTCTTTTTCGTTGATCTTTGCTGATATTTTTCTTTTGTCTTCTTGTCCCTTTAAGGCTGATATGTTTGGCATCTTTCTTTTGCTTTGTTGCTGTCATCTTCATTGTCTCTTCTTTTTCGAAGGCTGATATGTTTGGTATCTTTCTCCTGCTCCATTGTTGTCATTGTCCCTTGTTTTCCCTTTTTCATAATATTCTTGTTGTTATGCTAATATTATTTTGGGCTTATGTGATAAATCACATTGGTCCAGATTGTTATGCTATTATGCTGATATACTAGGCTTCAAGTAGTTTGAATTACATGATCCCAGATGGATTAATATAATGGGCTTTAACGTAGCAGAACTACATTATTTCCCACCAGGCTATTATGATATTAAGAGAATGGATCAGAAGATCCTTCTTCTTTTATGCTCATAACTTGTTTACTATTCATATCTCTTAGAGTCACAGGCTTCCTTTTTTATTTTGTTATGGCCTGATATTGTTCTATCGTCTCTTTGGCATGTTTATGTTTCAAATTTATTATTATGTTCATCATATTAGTGAGTTCTACTGTGTCCTATACTAGTATATCGTGATTATAATATATAGTAACTAATTCTTCTACTTCTCCTCCTTTAGTAGTCCCAACGATGCTTTCCTTTCCTGCTTTGATCATATCTTCTAATCTTCATGCTAGGGTTGTTAGTCCAATAGCTCTTTTGTTGCTTAGCCATTCCTGAAACTGATTGATTTTGCATGGCATTTCTTTCTTAGAATCTGTATTGTCTCCAGTAATGCTAGTATTCCTTCTTGATTTGAAGAGCTGACATAATATAATGGGTTTTCCTGTTAAATCTGTAGAAGCATCAAATATTTGAATTCCATATATTCCAGGTCCGAATGTTTCTTTCATAGACTGGACTGATTGGTATATGATATTTGGTAATTTTGATATACTGCTGAGGGTGTCATCTACCACAATTTTATCTAGAAATCCATATTTGAAAAGTTTATGGGCGATATTTGGATCTGTTTTCTCAAGACATAAATATCTTGGATACTTACTGAATCTTGAGGCTCGTAGTATGTTGGGGTTGGATTTATAAGTATAATATTTGGTAATGGTTTCATATGTAGTAATGATTTCTGGGGAAAATGTTAATTTTTCAGCCATTGATAGTATTTGAGATGTTGGCATTTGGGATGTTGATGGCATGTGTGCTAGTTTTGAACTGAGAGTAGGAAAGTTTGCGGTTTCCATGGTATCTTTCGGAGAGCTTCTTAGGTTTATGTAGGTTTGGTAGTCTGTTAGGCATTCTTTTAGTTGGCCAATAAGGTTGTTATTTTGTCTGAGTATTCCTTCTAGTTCTTGTATTTTTGTTTCCATAACTTGGTTGCTGCTGATAACTTCATTTATCATGTTGCTAATATGGTCGTCAAAGTTGTCAATGTTAACTGACATCCTGATATCTGCTTAGAAAATCAGCTAGAAGATTCTTATTTCCGGATATATTTTTCACAATAAAATCATAACAATAAAAGAATGATTGCCATTTTCTTCGTTTATTCAATTATGGTAATGGATCTATTTTATTGGTGATAAATGCTCTTACCTGTGTGTTATCAGTTCTGACAATGAATTTTACTGGTAGTAAATGATAATGAAATCGTTTTATTCCAAATTTTATGGCTAATAATTACTTTTCATTGATATGATAATTCTTTTCATTTGGCTTCCAAGTTCCACCTCCATATCCGCATATTAAAGGTTTTTCTTTGTCTATATCGTCTTTGTCATATGCTATGAGGACTGCTCCCCAACCTATGTCACTAGCATCTATAAAAAGTTCTAATTGATCTTTATCTGTTGGTATTCTATGTTTTGGTAGGTCTGTTACTCTTTCTTTAATATCTTTTATTGCTTTATCATGTTCTTCTTTCCATTCAAATGCTTTGTTTTTTCCTTTGATCAAATCTTGTAACGGTTTTCTTAGAGCTGGTAAGTCTTTTATATGATCTGAGGCATAGTTTACTATTCCTAGAAACTGTTGTACTTCCTTCTTGTTTTCTAGTTTGTCTTTAAAATTCTTAATTCTTGTTACTATGTGTTCTTGTAGCTGAAATCCATCTCTATCTATTATATATCCTAAGTATTCTATATTATTTTTTAAAATTTCAGACTTCTTTTCAGATAATAAAATTCCATGTTATTTTATGGTTTTTATAAACTCTTCTAGGTGTTTAATATGATCTCCTAGATTATCACTGTATATTAATATATCGTCGACATATACTATACAATATTCTGTTAGTTTTTTAAACACTTGATCCATTCGTCTTTGGAATATTTGAGGTGCATTTTTTAATCCGAAGGGTAATACATTCCACTCATAATGTCCTTGAAGGGTACTAAAAGTTGTTAAAGGTTTTGATTCTTTGGTTAATTTTATTTGCCAAAATTCACTCTTACAATCAAACTTGCTAAACTATTTCTTATCTCCTAATCTATTAATAAGATTTCTTTTGTCTGGTAAAAAATATCCATCAAATATTGTCTTTTTATTTACTTCTCTGTAGTCTACGACCATTCTAGCCTTACCTCTCTTTTGTTCACTATGTTTTCTTACTAGGAAAGCTGGACTGCTATGTGAACTTTTACTTTCTTGTATTAGTTTTAAATCTAGTGGTTCTTTTAGTTGTGTCTCGAATTTTTTTTGATCTGTTGGGCTATATCTAATAGGTTTACATCAGATAATGTCATTAGGAGTTATTAATTTTATCTCAGCATAGATTTTTTCTTTTTTTCCCACAATTGTATTGGATTTTCTCCAAAATTTACTTTTAACATTCCAAGGTATTTTTCTTTTAATAGTTGCAAATTGTTATTTCTATTTATCCTATTACACAGTTTTAATGTTTGTACTGGTAATATTCTTTTTAATATAACCCATTTGTTACAAGGTGTTTGCAAGCTTAAGGTGTTATTATTTATAACTTGGGTTTTAAAGTAATCTAAAAAGTTATTTCCTAATAATACATGTTGACTCATATTATTATCTTGGTATATTATTGGTAGTCTAAATATTGTTTTATTTAACACTATCCTTACGTTTTCTGCTATTGTATCTAATTCTTTGGTTTGTTCATTAAATCCTGTTACTCGTATTTTGTATGTCCTAGATCTTTTCCATTTATGTGATTCTAATATTTCTTTTCGTGCTAGGCACATGTCTGCTCTGCTATCAATAAAGATTTTTTGTTTTATCATTTTATTGGGCTTGTATTCTACATGAGCTTCTATGTAAAGTGCTACCATTTATTCTGAATTACTTTCTGAAGAGATGTCTTCTTCATCTGAGTAAGTATTTATATAATTCATCTTTCCTGTTTCTATGTCACTTTCTTCTTCAGTTTGACTAATATAAAATTCTTCATCACTATACCATTTATTGTTTTCTTCTTTTATTTGTTCTAAACTCATAATAAATTGTGTGGTATTAATATACTTTACTCCTTGTTTCTTTAATTTAGGGCATTTATTAGCATAATGTCCCTTTTCATTACAATTCCAACATTTATATTCTTTAGGTGCTTCTTTTTCTTCTAATGATTTTACATACCTTTTCCTTCTAAATTTTCGTTTATTTCTAAACTTTTTTGTAGTGTCGGGGGTATTATTATATTTCCTAAATCTCTTATATCTCCTTCTTCTGTAAGGTTTGTAATATGGTTTATCATAATTCCTTGTATAATTTTTGTTTTTATTAAACGTTTTATTCTTATATTTTCTAAATGTCTTTTTATGCTTTTTATATTTGCGTTCTTTTTCTTGGTTATCACATCCAAATACTAATCTCTTTTCTGTGAATCCACATATTTCTCTTAATCCTAATTTTTTTGTCTTTTTTAACTTTTTGTTGTAACCTGTACTCTTCGCATTTTCTCATTAAATAAGCTCTTAATACTCTTATTTTTTCTCCTAATGTATTTTCTTTTGGTTCTAATTGTTTATATTCCTTAGTTATTTCTGTATTATATGGGGTTGGTAAATGATCATAATAAAGTTGTTGGTATATTATTCCTTCATCGGGTAAGAATCTTGCTTCATAATAGAATTTAGTAAAACTTATTGTATATTCTGGTAGTTTGTTGATCTTACAACATTTCATGTTGTTTAGATTCATTATTGTTTCACATTTTCTTTCTGCTAACACATTTTCTCTGGCTACTAGCCATCTTTCTCCTAGAAATTCTCTTTTTAATACCATATCGAATAACATCAGTATTCCCTTCCAATCTTTAGCATGATGAAATATTTCTCCTTTCATTTGATAAGCTATGTTTTCAAACCAAAATGCTACTTTTCCAATCATTGTTTTAGATATTAATTCGTACATATAGTCTAGGTCACTAGTATGTGCTGAACTCATTAATGCTAAAGACATTCCTACATTCCAATCATTTATTCTTCTGCTTAGTTCTTGTTCATCATAAACATTGTCTAAGTCTAGAAAATATCCATTCATATTTATTCCTTGTGCCATTGATCCTATAAATTCGCTAAATTATGCTCGATGTCCTACTGGTATATGTGGTGGTAATTTAGTAGGTTTCCTAGTTATGACTTCTAAAGCTGGATCTACCATTTCTTCTTCAGGGTAGTCGTTGGTGTCTTCATTTATAATGTTAACTGATTCTATTTCTGTTTCAAAAGGTTCATTATATTCATCTTCTATATCGCTTTCAGGTTCTTCTCCTATAATTGCATTTACTCTTTGCATCTTTTGTAGTGCTTCTAGTATTTGATTATTTTCCTGTACCATTTCAGAATTATTTTCATCTTCTATTTCTTCCGTAATTTTTGCTACTTGTACTTCATTGCCTTTTACTTCTTCTTTATCTGTGCTACTGCTATCATTAGTATTACTATTTTTATCATTTTCATCACTGGTGTTGTGTATTCTTCTTACCTTCTTTTTTCCTTTTAACCTTGCTATTTGTTGTTTCATAATGTGTAATTCTTCTTTTAATTCACTCATTTCTTGCTTAACTAATTCTAATTCCTTTTTTGTTTCTTTTACTTCTACCTTAGTCTTTTTTAAGTTGTATTTAGTGTCTTTATACTTAGTTTTGTATTTTTTATACTTTGTCAACCATTCTTCATTAGTGGATAGTTTTAATTTTGTATTTTCTCTTTCCAATTCTATTATCTTTTGGCTTTGGGCTTTATTTTCAAGTTTTAAATTTTTTTCCTCAACATAAATATTTCTTTCTTTTAAATTTTCTTCATTTTTTATTAAGGTTTCTTTAGGATCCTGTTTTTTTTTCATAGGTTCATATTTATATCTTTCTTTTTCTAATATATCTTTTCCATAATTTCTAATAAATGTAACTGCACTATGCTCAGTATTACTCATTAAACTTGTCCTTTCTTACTTAATGCTTTTAGACCATCTAATGTTTTTGCTACTTCTTTTGGTATTTTTGGTTTTATCTGACTAATATCTACCATTATAGGGGTTTTACTTCTTCTCCACGCATCTATTGGTACTATTTCAGGTTGTGTAGTTCTTAATTCAACTATATCTCCTATGGTCTGCTCTTGGTTACTGGGTTCTCCTTCGTCTATCTGTTTCTCTTTACCCTTTTCTTTGTTTACTTGGGCTACTATTGTATTTAGTTGTTCTAGTATTAATTTTAGTGTCGGTACTTCAGATACATTCCACAGTTTTGTTAATTCTTCTCTTATTAGTTCGCGTGTTTGAACTTGATTTTCTTTTATTTCATCCATTTTTGTGAAAAGGTTTTTAAAATTTTCCTTTATTATTAGTTCCGTCCATATTTCATCTATTTTTTCTTTAAAATTACTCAGGGTTGTTTATTCTTTTCATCCATCCATCTCCTATACTTATCCATTCTTTATTAGGTTTATTATTTTTTATTTTTTCTAATTGTTCTATCTAATTTTCTAACTTTATTTCTTTAGCACTATATTCTAAATATTTAAGCTGCGAATCTATAATATCTTCTAGTAACATTTGTTTTATGCTTTTTAACTTTTGCTTCTTTTTATTGATTTTATCTTGAATATTCATATTTTATTAACAAATCTTGTTTTACCTTGATCATTAATTTCTATTCCACTGTTAGTAATCCTATAGTCTATCATGGTTAAAAAATCACTTCCTAATAGTAATTCGTTAAAACTATCATATTCTACGACTGCTATGTTTATTTTGTATTCTAAATCTTGAATTTTAAATCTCAGATTAATGCTTCTGGTAACTATTATTTCTCTATCATTTTCAGGGTAATTGAATGTTTCTGGTGGAATTAGCTGACAATCTTTTTCATTTACTTTACTTATATGTACAAAGCTTTTTACAGCTCCTGTATTGATTTCAGTTATACAATCAGTTGTTGTAATTCCATTGAATATTATTACTTTAATACTCAATCTATTACTTGTCATATTTACTAAATCCAATGTTCTTGGTATCCTCAAGCTTTCTTGTCTTGTTAACATTTCTCTTGTAATACTTAACCTGGATCCTTCTATCTTTGGTCTTATCCTCTGTAACATAGTTGTGGTTCTATTGCTAAAATCCATATGTATCTCTTCTGGTATTGTTATTTTTGAGTTTTGTTTATGTTCTATTCTTTCTAGAATGTCTTGGTACATTTTTGGTACTAGAATATTCATTTCGTGTTGTTTCTTTATATGATGATTTCCTGTTAAGGCATATACCATTTTTGTTTCTATACTTATGACTTTACTTCCTGGTGGCATCTTTATTCCATCTAGTTTATAGTACAATGTTAAAGCTAAGTTTTTATGTTCATCTTTTAACGAGATACTAAAATCAGGTTGTACCGTAAATTTTAACTTTTGGTATATCAAATTTCCTTTTATTATTGATATTAATGCGTCTTGTAAATTTTCTAATATCCTGTCATCCAATATGTATATTTGTATTGGTGTGTCTATATTTCTCTGAAAATATGTTTTTATAGTAAATTCTACACCTCCAAAATATATATTTCTGTATTTTCTGGCTTCTTTTGTTGATAATTTTGATAATTCCCTTTTTATTATTTCATCAGTTATTAGATTAATTCTGGCTTTCCCATTTACACTTGTCGATTCTATTATGTTTTTGTGTTTTTGGATTATATATCTTATTTCTTTATTTCTTTCAAACCATTTTGTTTTAAATATCTTTTTTATCGATAATTCTTCTTGTTCATTTTGTATTTTTTGATATGTTTCAGGTTTAAAACTTAATGTTTGTGTTGTTCCTTCTTCGTATTCATCCATCTGATAGTGTGTTTTATATAGATCTGTCGCTATCTCTTTTCCTTTATCCATATTTTAGTAAGTTTATGTACTTGTATTATATATTTTAGATCTGATATTTCACTATCTTTTCCGATTATTTCTCCTAATTTATTTTCCAGTAATTTCGTGTTTTCTTCTTCTTTCTGCCTTATCTTTTCGTCTTTTAACGCTAACCTATCTTTTAATTCTCTAATGATTTCCTTCTGATTTTCCATTTGTTCGGAATTTTCTTGTAGGCGTTGATCTCTTTCTTTTATTAGATCTATACCTATTCTGCAACTTATAATATGTTGATTTATATCTCTGTTATATTCTAATCTTTTTTCTGCTATATATGCTAATTGTTCTAACATATTTTGTTGTCTTTTTAGTATTTCTTCACCCATAAGAACTAGTAGTTGTGGATAGATCTGTGTTTATATCTTTTATAAATTCATCTTGTAATCTTATTTCTGCTTGTGTTTGTATTATTTGTATTATCTGTATATATAATCTTGTTAATTCTTCAGATCTTACAGTTTTTTGGTTCGGGTCTAGTTCTTTTTCCATAGCAAATATCTTTATCTTATACATTCTTTCTAATTCTTTATGCTTCTTCTTTTGTTTTAATAAAGTCTTTGTTTTCTGACATAACCATTTTGCTTGATTTAACTGTTTAATGGGTTCAAATGATGAATTTATTTTTTAATATTGATTTGTTTCAAAGCTTATGTCTATTTTTAGATCTCTTATTATAAGATTATGTACAATAATTTCTGTATTTATTTCTTCTATTTGTCTACTCGCTTCTGCTATATTGGAACATATTTTATTTATTTTTTGTAGTTGTTCTTCGTTATAGAATATGTTACTTTCTTTTCTTTGGTCTAACCAATCGTTCTGTTCTTTTAATAATTTTTCAGCTCTCTTTTTCATTTCTATTAAACGACGTTTAATTTCTCTACACTTCCATATCATTTTATTATATCTTATTATCTTCTTAAAGGAGTGGATTGTCCTCATTCTGAATTCCAATCCTCTGTATCAAACTGTTCTAAATTATTATCATTAGACCTATCAGATTCATATTCATAACGTTCATATATGTTGTAGATATTAGTCCTATTCATTCTTCTAGCAGTGTTTAGATATGATTTTGTCCTATTTATGGCTCTGATACCAATTATCAGGTGAGGAAGAGATCCGCCCCGAAATGTGAAAATACCACCGATGTTCTTCCCTCTTTAGGATTATCAGGTGAGGAAGAGATCCGCCCCGAAATTGTGGCGACTTGGAGGGTTGCCACTGAAACTTCCCCTTGTTGTGGCAGGAAGTTGTCACAAAAAATCTGATTTCTTGTAGTGATAATTGGACACAAATTTAATTTTGAATTCGATTACGTTAAAGAGTCGTTCTAACCAAGAATATTGAACAGTGCGTTAATGTTACACGTATCAGGCTATCTTATTTCATTTTGAGTAGGGAAAAAGGGTCAAAAATAACCTTAAACGATGTGAAATTGAATAAAAATGTCATTCGTTAATAGTTTGATTCAAAATACCCCTTCAATTAATAGTTTGATCCAAAAATGTCTCTATTATTATTAAATTAGGTCAAAAAAGCTCTTTTTCTAATAAATATATTATTTTTTTCTTTTTAAACACATTATTTTTCTAATAAAAAATTTATTTTAAAAAAATCTTTTTTTTGTTTTTTTATTTTTAAAATTCCTTAACTGAAGTATTTTTGGATTAAACTATTAATGGAGATATTTTTATTCAATTTCACACCGTTTAAGATAAACCTTTTCTGTTTTGAGTATATAATATGACCTTGGGTAAACCACTCTTTTTCATAAAGTAGTACTAATGTACAAAAGAGTCTAGGAGCAGACACCATCAGCAATTTGGTCAGTTTCCTATATTTCTCATATACGGATATTTTAGTAACTTCTATTGAATTCCTTTTTGTGATTCGTTTACATTCCCTATTACTGTATTTGCCTCTTTATTTTCTGATTGTGAAGACATTTAGCTTTCTACAATAGTGGGGCCATATGAACTTTCATTTAACACCTATTCACTTGACAGCAGTTACTATGTTTACGTATATAATTAGTGTACTAACCTTAAATATTTAAATCATGGGATTTTATTTTACTGCATAATTATAGTGGCTAATTTTATCTAGGATAATTAAAATTACCTCCTAATTTTGGCTAAATTATCTTACCAGAGGTATTTTCTAAGGCATTTCAAATAAATATATTTTGATACTTTAATACACTATTTATGATAAAGAATATTATATAAATATATATTTTTATTATTAAAATATTTTTCTTCATTATACTATGTATGATTAAGTTTAGAATTTGACAATTAAAAATAAAAAATTAAATTTTATACATCTTTTTTTGCCTATCACAGCAAAATATTATTTAAATGTCGATGTTATTGTATGTGTAACAACCACTCGCTATCATAATAAAAAAAAAATCGGAATATTGTTATAGAGAAGTTTAATTGTACATGAATTTGTATGTATGCACAACATAAATTTATTAATAATTTTGGTGTTACCAATATTAATAATATTTATCTGCTATTTATTTTACGCTTAGTGAAATGATTTATTATATATATATATATATATATATATATATATATATATAACTTTTCATCATTTCAATTAATCTAAAATAAAGAAAAATACTATAACACAAATTATTGAACTCGTGCTGTCAAAACTTTTAACCTTTCACACGTGACTTTCAAGAAACGTTGTACAATATGTTAAAAAAATTATATAAAATTAAAATTATAAATATATATTGAGCTCGTGATGGCACATAATTCAGTATCTAGTAGATATTTATGATCTTGGGTCCATTATGCCAACAGGTCATCTTAAGTTAGTTTGTTCTTACGATTTATTTTATTTGAATTTAACTAAGACAACATAATTTAGAGTGTGGGCGACCCTACTTATGTAGTGAAAAACAATGTGTAATTAAGTAAAGTCAAACTTGAGACAATAACGTTAAGAAAATACTCCCTTCGTATCAAAATGAATGTTTACTTAGTTATTTACATACTTTTTAAAAAAATATTAACTTCTAAGTAAAAATATATAATTTAACTAAAATGTCCCTAATTAAATAAGTATTGGGATTTGGTCACCTAACATTTAATAAGGGTAAATCTGAAAAATCAAGGTTAATTTTTTATTGATTTGATAAGTGAACACTCTTTTTTACTCAAAAAATAAAAGCTAAGTAAACACTTTTTTAATACGGAGAGAGTAAACTTAAATAATTAGAAGTATGGTTTTAGTATAACGTAGTTGTCCGAATATATTTGGTAGAAATCAATCTAGTTGTCCAATTTATTAATCACAAGGTTTACCTATTTTCGCACAAATATCCCTATATCAGGATGGTCTTTAATTTTTACCCCTTAAACTTTGGTCTTTAATCTTTGCCCTTCAGTACTTTTGGTCCAGCATAAACTAAATTTCGGTCGGTATAATTCGCGTTTAACTTCGACATATGTATCATAACATCTCACAAGTTATGTCGGACAAGACAAAACTTTCAACATTCAACATAATCTGGAAAAAAAAAGGCATAAGTTCAGAATTCGCTCTACATAGTTAGCGTTTAGCAACGACATATGTATCATCACATCTACACAAGTTATGCAAGAAAATACAAAACTTGCAACATTCAACATAATCTGAAAATACTACACAACTTATGCCTCGTAACTTGAGTCCTACAGAACTTGTGCCAAGCAAGGTAAAAGTTCAATTTCCGAAGATAAAAATGTTGAGGAACTTATGCGCCGAACGAAGCATATCTTGATACTTTCATTAAATAAGTAGTAGGGAAAAAAAATTAAAGACTACATATATTAGGGGGAAAGAAACTAAAGACCAGTTGCATTTGAAGGATAGTCCGTGCAAAATGTTAAATCATAACATTATTATTTTAAGAAAAAACGATAATTGAGTAGGTTAAGGTATCTGGACGACTCTTTTAGGCCTTATTTATTTTCAGTTAATAAAAGTCTTAATATTGATCATTCAACCCTCAATCGTTAAGTCTATTTGTTTTTGTCGGATATGTAAAGCATGTATAGGAATAGTAAATAACTATTACAGTGATCGAAAGGATAAACAACTTAGACCTTTTGGATTCTGGCCCACTTCAGTTACACTAAGTGTCCATATCCTCCTTACTATAATTCGGATCCTTTGTCTGGGACAGATATAGGCCTTTTGCTACATGATAGAACATCATCTTCAGCTTTCTCCTCTTCTCCCAGTTGACATCCTCAACCTCTCGTGGGCGTTTGTTTCCACCACCCTCGGGAGCGGTGACACCAACTCGTCCTTGATATTTAGCCGTACTACCATGACTATCAGCAGTATCTTGAAGCTCAACATCAGATCCAGAGATCCCACATTTGACGAAAACAGACTTGTAACTGTCGTCAAAGAAAGAATCAAAACTAGGACCAGATTTGAAAGCACGGTTGTTAACAGTGACAGTGTTTGAACTGTTAACAGAACTGTCAACAGAACTGTTTTCAAGAAGAAAACCACAACCAGATTTGGGACCATATCTACTGGCACACATCTTTCGAGCACTAATACAATCTTGTCTTAAAATTATTGGATATGTAAAGCACGTACGGGAATAGTAAATAACTATTACAGTGATCAAAAGGATAAACAACAAATATTACAACAACAAGTTGTCAATAACTTGATCTTGAATTGGAACTTCAAATATGGATCTTGTATTCAGAAATACAAGAACATGAACTGCTACACTTGTGACTTGTAGATCCGCTGAGAATCCGAACGGTTAGAGTCCTTTGAGATTCAAGTTCACACCTGAAACACTTAGCAACCAATTAGATAATCAAAACACCACCTGCTGAGTCGAGAGATAGCTCTGTCTTTAAGACAAGATTGCCCCCGTATATAGGCTTTACGGAAGTATGGACAATAGTCTCCCAAGATGAAACAACAAACTATCAAATGTGCAAAGCCTACACAAATGACCTCAGCGAAGAACACGAACAATGAAGATTGCTAAGAGAATGATTGCTTATTAGGAAAACCTGATCTCTTTGTGGTGTTGTATACTTGTATGTATATTGTGTGCATCTATTTCTGTTCATCTATAGAATTGAGCCAAAGCCCTCAATTTATAGGTGTGCAAGGTAGTCTTTCAAATGCCCCATAATGGCATTCAATTGCCATGTAATGGATGACATTTAACCCCCAAGTAATGCAACAACATAATGGTCCAAGTAATGGTCATTATTGGGTGGATTCAATGCCATTGAAACCACCTCAACAACCAAACCTTTGGGATTCCATCGAGCAAACACTGACTGGGAAGCGCCACGGCGCTGTAGTATTTAGCATCGTGGCTCCAGAAGCCAAACATGGAATTAGCATTGCGGCGCTGCAAAGGGGGCGTCATAGAGCTCCGGCGCTGCGGCCCAGTCCGGGAGGCGTCGCAGCCCTTCTCGGCTCCGCGGCCCTTTCCGACCCGATCCATCTTACACCTCGCACAATCCTTCATTCGTTTACCAACGTGGAACACTTGTTATTTATCCAATAACCGTCCATCATTCTATGTCTCAAACATTTCACTTACGTACCAATATCTCTTTCATTAACGAAATTTATGATACTTGGCACTAAGATTGCACGTGTATGGAAACGACACTTCCGACGTGCGGGGCCCCAATTGTTCGAGTCATAAATAATAGGATAAACTTAATTCCACATTAGTAAATTTTCAACAATTTTTAAATCAGAATTTTAATTATTCAGATTGTAATCATTCAGTGCGTTTGTTTTTCTTTTTATGTTTCAACTACCAAAAGATCCGAATGATTAATATCTTTAACAAAGCCTTTAATATCATTAAGTTGTCATTTTAAAGATTATAAAAACTGTAGTTCACCAATCACATTCATTTGGTGCTATCCTCATCATCCACCATTATCAACTACCGTCATTGTTCTGCATCATTATCAACTATGTATCACCACCCACCATGCAAAATCGACATTGTTGTCAATCACTACAATCAGATGTCATTATTACTAGCCTCAATTTACAATCATCACCACCAACCATTATTACCACAACAATCACCAATCATCAACGACAATCACCATCATCAGTCACCACATTATTTATCACTAACCACTGCCATTAATCACGATCATCATTAATTATCACTATCATCCACTATAATTATCAATTGTCATCATCAACTACCATAATCAATCTCTACTGTCAACTACCATCATCACTAGCTACTACCTGCATATAATTTTTCTAAACAGACAAGAGATTCAATTGCTTCTAATATTCTGAGGTAACTGGGTTGTCAAGCAATGCAGTTCAATTTCTATGAAATAATATGTATCATGAACTAATGATAGATTCATAACATTTATGCGATCAAAGGTTTTCAAATGAACAATCCGAACATTTACGCTTAGGAACTTTCAAGTACTTTCTTATCACACATTATTCATAGCATTTTCTTGTCAATACCTTGACTTAGGGAATTATACATTCCACTTACCTCAATCAACTATGAAGAACCTCTACCAACGAACTCATGTCAATCTTTTCGAATATCTAAATTAAACGGTTAAAATCGTTAATCGAATTATAATCACAACCTATTTTTCCAAATTTTAGGTTTTACATGGTCATAAATGATATCACATTGTTTCTACTCATGAACATTGTTATACACTATAAAGTTTCTAATTTTAATAGTAGAGGGCAAGAAAATTATCTTGTAAATAGTTCTAAAAAACTCTAGGTCTTGGATCATAAAGAACTTTCTGAATCTTTCGTGAAAAATCTAGAATTGTGGAATTAATTGATATTAATGGTGTTAATCCAGTATTTTTAACTTAGAATCGTGATATAAATATTATCTTGGGTGAATTGGTGAAACCCTATATGTCGCTCTCCCATCTATAGTTCTTCAAAAACTTAGTCAAATATTGAAAATGACACATAATCGTGTTTAAGGGGTATTATTGATGACAATAAAATTCTTTAAAATATAACGCTTTACTTTGAGTTTAGCGGCCTGATTTATATGAACGTTATATTTTGTAGAGCAACCTCTTTCGTATATATTTTAGATGATATAGTCCTGCGTTCTATAAGATAATGTAGAGCAACCTCTTTCGTATATATTTTAGATGATATAGTCCTGCGTTCTATAAGATAATATTTTATCTAGTTGTTGGCATCGTAAGACGTGTAAAGAAGTATGGCTTGTTTTCCATTAGTTTCTCATTGTAACGAGTAGTTTAGAACTATATATTTTTTTTTATATCCAGCTTTCCGGCTTACGCCATACTATTCCTGGAAATAGTAAACCCGGTCCCTCAGTAATACTACCAGTAAATCGCGGGATGTGTCTGAATGACCACGGTTTAAGAACAGAGCAACTGATATCACCTACAAGGTCCTACTCCAGAAGAAGGCAAATTGCTCCCACCAGGGTTCGAACCCACGCTGCAGGCCTCCAGCTTGATTTTAAGTTCCCCTCCTTTGTCATTCAACTATGCCCGGGGACTAGTTTAGAACTATATTAGTCTCACGTAGTCATGAGAATTGTCTATTTTTTGTATTATATTATAATTTGGTGTTGTTTAATACAACTAATTGGACATTCTAATAACAATGCAACTTTTAGATGACATTTAAAAAAATTATCAAAAATTATCGAACCGTACCGATATCGCAGAGAAACCGAGATGATTAGGACGGTTTTGAAAATTTTAAATTTAGTCATGTGCAATTAGGCATGTACACTGTATGGATTGATTCGAAATTTCGACCTGATTCGTCAAATTTGGTTCAATTCGATTCGATTTTCGAATTTTGGTTTGATTTATGAATTGCTAAGTGTGGAATATCGAATTCTCGATTCGGTTCCTATTTGACATAGTTTAAATCGAACCGAACCGAACAAACTGAATTATTTACAATATAAACATTACACAGCCTGACTAACCCTAATTTCTGTGATTTCATTTCAATTCCTTAGTGGTAAGTTCTTAACATGTCTCTTTCATACTATAATGCTTGCAAGTTGTTGATGTTGCATGGATGTTGTGACAACATCTGTAAATGCTCAAGATAACATCTTATGAAAATAAGAATGTTGCCTGCGATGTTGTGACAACATCCCTGTAACGATTTTGCCTATTCTTCCGGCCAAAACAGGTTGTGTTACTGTGAGTAAAAAATGACCTAGGCAAACTAACAATGATGTTGTGTTTAAAACGTGGTAAAAGAAACAGTCAAAGCTTGGAGAGGAAGCATCGTGAAGACCAAGTCCAGAACGTTGAGCTTTTGAAGGAGCAAGAACCGATCCAAGCTGAAGCCTTCTTTTACTCAGCCTCCGCAACCAACCAGTGAGGATTTCAAGGGAAGTTCCACACTATAAATAGAAGGGAACTTCAGAGTATCGATATTCAGAATTGAACGAGAAGAATTACCAAGAGAGCTCTCGGATATTCACCTTAGAAACTGGATCAACACAGTTAGCCTAAAGTTGTATAACAACATCTAGTCTCACATTACTACTGTTGTTCAGATTCTAGATCAAGCTTATATTTCAAGCAATAGTAATGAAGATGTTGTATTTATCTTTTTAGATCTTTTAACTTTAGGCTGAAGTCATCTGCGACTTCACTTTTGTTTGTAATTTCTTTTTCGCATTTATTGTTCTATGTTGTAAAAAGAAATTCATTTGTAATTGTATATAATTTATACAATTCTTTGGTCATTGACCATCAAGGATATATTAATATATACCCTTGAAAATATAAACCTTGTGTCTCTTTACTTTTCCGCTGCATTTACTCTATAAAGGTTTATAACTGTTTTATCACAATGTTGTCTCAGATGTTGACACAACACTGAAGGCAACATCCAGAAACTGTTTTAATTGCTTTAGTTGTTACTGCTTTATTCTTACATCTTCTTGCTTATCCGTAGCCCCGGACCCAACAAGTGGTATCAGAGCCAACACTCAATACAATAAGTGTTTGATTCTGAATATTACGGCTATGGACTCAGCTATACAAAACGTTGGTAGACTTCCAATTCTTGACGGAACTAACTATGCCTATTGGAAAATTCGACTACGTTCGCACATCAAATCCATTGATGTTCGAGCTTGGAGATCAGTTTCCGAAGGCTATGTGATTCCCAAGTACCCAACAGACGAAGATGGTGATGTACTTACCAAACCTGAATCTGAATGGACCGCAGAAGAGATCAACAGTGCGAGCTTCAATGAAAAGGCCCTAAATGCGATATTTGGATGGGTAGATCTCTATATGTTCAAACTAATTCAGAATTGTACTACGGCCAAGGACGCTTGGGAGACCTTACAAACTCATTGTGAAGGTACCTCAAGTGTACGACGTACAAAGCTTCGCATGATTTTGAGCCAATACGAACGCTTAAGGATGGAAGAATCTGAAGACATAAAATCCTATTTTGAAAAGTTAATTGACATTGCTAATCAGTGTCAACTGCTTGGTTCTCCTTTAACCAACACACAACTTGTGGATAAAGCTCTCAGATCTCTTTCTGAAAGGTTTAATACTGAGATTTGTGCTATTGAAGAGGCCAATAATCTTGCTACTATGGATCTACATGCCTTGATAAGCATTTTTCAAACATATGAGATGAACATGAAGAGCCAAAGAGATCTGTATAAAGACAAGACTTTGGCAGGAAGAAAACTTGGAGGAACTGGGAAATGGTGCAATTGTTGCCTTACTTACTCGTCGATTCAATTCGATGGTGAGAAAGATCAATATTGATCGCAATAAAGCCAAATACAAACAACATCAAAACCCACTCTTCAATAAACAGTCGAATAGGTCACTTTCTAAGCAAAAAAATCACAGTCCACTAAGGAAATCTAACTCCGACAGTACCAATTTCAATCCCAAGCAACTCGAGGGAGTGCAGTGTCATGCATTCTCGGGTTGGGGACACTATGCTAATGAGTGTGCAAACACCCTTGGAAAAATTGGTAAGGTTATGTGGGTAACTCTCAGTGATGATGAGAACGAAGAGGGGGAAGGAGATCAAGAAGAAAAACCACAGGCAATGTTGGCAGCCATGTTCGAACATTCACTGTTCGGCGATGAAGATGTTATTGACAATGTTGAGACAACATCAGGAACAACATCATACTCAACATATGGAATGTCTTCAACATCAGAGAGGTATGTATACTTTGACTATTCTGATGTAAATTGTTTTAGTGGATTTATTTCTTCATCTGAGGCTATAAATTTGGATCTAGTTGACTCCAAAGACGACGTAATAAAGGAATTACAAAACCTTTGTAAAGCTTTAATCACTGAATCTGAGCAACTAGACTCAAAAGAAAAATTATTGGCTCTTGAGAATAGCAATCTGAAAGGCACAATCAACCGATTAGATGTGGTACTTACCAAGAAGGACCTAGAGCTTGGTAAGACTCGTGCACGATTGAACGTAGCTGAGACCACCTTTCAAAGGCTCAACATGGGAACCTCCAAACTGGATGAAATATTAAACTTCAATAATCCTACAAGGGCTGGGCTTAGGTACCAATCTCCTAGCAAAACAAATACTTCCAGAATCCATAGTCAAACTGAGAGGATAAAATTTGTCAAAGAAAATACGAGTAACTCTCAGATCACTGAAATTGGATCGAAGTTTGTATGTAGCTTCTGTAAAAAGTTAGGACATCTTATGCCCTACTGCAACAAACTTCAAAACTCTGCACTCAGAATATTGCCTAAAATGTCGTCAGCAATGTTGCCCAACATCACTGACAACATTCAAAGCAACCAGTCTGAAAGCAGAAAGAAGAAAAAGGAATGGGTACCCAAATTCAATCTGAAATGTAATGTGTGCATAACTGCTTTGCGTACTAATATTACAGGGTCTTGGTATTTCGATAGTGGCTGCTCACGTCATGTGACAGGTACCAAAAGCCTATTGAAGGAGTATGGAGCATTCAATGGAGGATACGTGACCTTTGGAGGAGGAAGTAAGAGTAAGATAATTGGTAAATGAACTCTTAATGTTCCAGATGTACCAGCCTTGAAAAATGTTCTTTATGTAGAAGGTTTGGTTGCTAATCTTCTTAGCATAAGCCAACTATGTGATGATGATCTCGAGGTGAAATTCAACAAGATGCAAGGTTACAGACTCTGCAGATAAACGTGTCATGTCAGGTACCCGAACGGGAGATAATTGTTATCTAGTCAGTAGACAAGAGTTTTGCAACTCCGCAAAGGTAGGTGACCTGACACTTTGGCATCAAAAGTTGGGACATGTCAACTACGGCACCTTGGAGAAGCTGATCTCATTTGAAGCTGTCAGAGGCATTCCCAGACTGGATCCAAAAGATAAAACACTGTGTGAAGATTGTTTGAAAGGAAAGCAGACCCGAGTCTCTCATAATGTTGTCCAACGTGACGGACAGCATTCAGATACGTCTCATTATTTCCAATTATTGCATATGGATCTTATGGGTCCAATCGAGGTAAATAACCTAGGAGGAATGAGATATTCTTATGTGATAGTAGATGATTTTTCCAGATTCACTCGGATCTATTTTTAAAAGAAAAATCACAAACCTTTGAGATGTTTAGAACACTTTACTCTAGGATTAAAAATCTATTTTGTTCTTCGATTTTCAGAATTAGATCTGATCATGGAAATGAGTTTGAAAATCAAACCTTTGCAAAATTTTGTGAAAAGAAAGGCATATTCCATGAATTTTCGGCACCAAAAACACCACAACAAAATGGGATTGCCGAGAGAAAGAACAGAACTCTACAAGAAATGGCTAGAGTTATGTTAAGTTCTAAGCATTTGTCAAAAAGGTTTTGGGCAGAAGCCTTGAACACGGCATGTCACATAACCAATAGAATCTTTTTAAGGCCAGGGACCAAGATGACACCCTATGAACTGTTAAATAGAAAGAAACCTACAGTGCGGTACTTTCATGTCTTTGGGTGTGTGTGCTATATTCTTAATAACAGGGATAAACTGGCCAAATTTGACTCTAAGAGTGACAAGGGAATATTCGTTGGCTACTCTCAGAATAGCCATGCTTATCGAATATACAATCTTCGGACAAAGACCATACAAGAATCAGTCAATGTTATTTTCGATGACCTGCTGGATATATCTGGTAGATCTTCAGAAAATAACATTGTGGTTACAGTTGAAGAGGAGCAACCCACTGAAGAAACAGATGTAGTCCCAGATGTTGTCCCAACATCTAAACCTCAAAAAGAGAACACGTGGGACGAAATCGAGGAGGAATCTGCTACTGAACTGAATGATCAAGTGAGAAGAGACCCTCCATCGAGTATTAGAAGGAACCATCCACCCGACCAGGTGATAGGGGGAGTTTTTTAGGAGAGGCGTACAAGATGGAAAGAGCCAGTAAATTACCATGAAATGGTAAGGTATGTGTGCATGTCCACCATATATCAATAGGTAAGTCTCTCTTGTCTTACATCTACTTTGAAACCTAAAAATATTAGGGAAGCATTAAAAGATAATTTTTGGATTCAAGCCATGAAAGAGGAGGTTGAACAATTTTCCCGAAATGAGGTTTGGGACTTGGTACCACGACCCAACAACACAAATGTTATTGGGACCAAGTAGATATTCAAAAACAAATCAGATGAGTTAGGAAAGATTGTCAGAAACAAAGCTTGACTTGTTGCTCAAGTATAAGTAGAAGGTATCGACTATGACGAAACCTTCGCTCATGTGGCTAGAATTGAGTCAATAAGGTTGCTTCTTGCTATTGCTTGCTCTCTAAAGATTACCTTGCACCAAATGGACGTTAAAGGTGCCTTTCTCAATGGATACTTGGACAAAAAAGTTTATGTTGAACAACCAAAGGGATTTGAGGATCCTCACCATCCACATCATGTGTACAAGCTCAAGAAAGCCTTGTATGGACTAAAACAAGCACCACGTGCATGGTATGGTCGTCTAACTAACTTCCTTGTTGAGTTTGGTTTTACCCGTGGAGAAGCTGACAGAATATTATTCATTAAAAGACACGGTGTAGATGTAATAATAGCTCAAATCTATGTTGATGATATTGTTTTTGGTTCGACTACATAATCACTAGTAAAGTCTTTTGTCGAAGCAATGTCGACAACATTTGAGATGAGCATGATTGGAGAACTAACATTTTTCTTAGGCTTGCAGATTAAATAGAATGAAGATGGGATCTTTGTATCTCAAAGCAAATACACCAAGAATCTTGTTAGGAGATTTGGTCTGGAAAATGCTAAACACATAAAGACTCCAATGGGCTCTACGCAACAGGTATGTAAAGACGATGTTGGACAAGATGTTGACCCAATATTATACTGATCTATGATAGGTAGCCTTCTATACCTTACTGCCAGTCGCCCCGATATCATGTTTAGCGTATGTGTTTGCGCCAGGTTCCAAGCCAATCCCAAGGTATCTCATTTTAATGCTGTGAAACGTATCATTCGATACGTTGCCGGTATAAGTGACTTGGGAATTTGGTACTCCAAATACACTAATCCTAATCTAATAGGATATAGTGACTCGGATTGGGCCGGTGATGTAGACGATAGAAAAAACACTAGTGGTGGGTGTTTCAATCTTGGCAATAATCTAGTCTCATGGTACAGTCGTAAACAAAATTGTGTATCACTCTCGACTGCCGAATCTGAATATGTGGCAGCCGGAAGTTGTTGTGCTCAACTGATTTGGTTACGACATATGCTAGATGACTATGGAATATCTAATAACTCCATGATTTTATACTGTGATAATCTGAGTGCTATTAATATTTCCAAAAATCCAGTTCAGCATTAACGTACAAAGCACATAGACATAAGACATCATTTTTTAAGAGACTTAGTAGAAAAACAGCTAGTTCAAATCGAACATGTTGATACTCTTTTTCAACTGGCTGACATTTTTACCAAACCTTTGGATCATGAGAGATTTTCTAGCTTGAAAAAATCTCTTGGTCTCTGTTTTCTTTGAAAATAAGACATACTAGGTAGATGTTGTCCGAAATATTGTCCTAACATTCTGGGTAACATTTACTGTTGAGTCAATATACAGGATAAGTGTTGTAATGATGTTGCATTGTCTTTTTCAAAAGATTCAAGCATGACTCTAAAATGACAAGATATGAAGGTGAAGCCTCTACTAAAAGAGTTGGATGTATACAAAAGAGCAAAGCTCTAAGATTGGTATCGTTCCTATTTTATAGGAGTACCACGTACTTCAAAAAGGTTGAAAATTCCTCAATATTTTTTTTATCTGTATGTGTTCAACTAAGTTGATTAAGGAAAATGGTAAAATATTATATTAGTCCAGCGATCAGTCTCGTATGGAACATGTACGGAAATATCATCTGCCAAATCAGAAAATCCTTGGAGTCTCATAATGCTTGTTTAACTTTGAAATGTTGTCAACATCATCAACAACATCGTGTTCCAGTACATTGATTAAACTGGTTTATCTTATTTTATTCTTGTTTTTGGTATTTAAAACGTCTCTGTCTTTAACTGGAAGTCCAAAAATTATGGATGATCATTTTTTTTAAATGATGATATGTGCTATGACAATCCTATTTTAGGTGTGTAAAGAGTTTTTATTCTTATATACAATCTAAATTTAAGGAAAAGAAGTTTAAGTGTAAGTATACTTTGCCATAATAAAACCTCCCATTTTTTGTCTTGGAATTGTGACATCAGCCGACTACCAACCCATCAAACCATGACAGCCCAAACAACACCGTCATCTCTCAAAACCCAAAGTTTCTCCAACACACCCACTCCTTCAAAACCCTCTCCCATGTCCGTGTCCCCAAAATCAAGAAACACCAAAGATTATTCTCCAATGTCGACTAGTCCAGCAAATAACGATAAGGTTTACAAGCATTATACTTCCATCAATGACTTGAGACCTGTCGAGGAGGACTGCACACAGGCTATGATCCTGCTTGGTTTAGATAAGCCATTACAGGTGAGCTACCCAGGCGATAATGAAAACCCAATCGATGTTAATGCAACATCTGATTTCTCGAACCTTGCCTCAAAATTGACATTTCCGACGCAAAGGTCAAAGAGGGTTTTCGAAAACCAATTCGATGAATACCAGTCTGCCAAAAGATCCAGGGAAGAGTCGACTTTCCCTGTTGATACTATCACAAGCAGCAGCACTAACACCAATTTCAGTGTGCCCAGTTCCTCCAGAACTCCATCAACTTCCACTCCACAAGCAGAAACGGAGAAGGAAAAAGAAGAAGAAGAGATGTCTGATGACACATCTCTACGAAACTTCATTCCTAAAGGGGTCCATAGAACATACTGGAATTTTGATAAAAATGTTGCCTCAACATCAAGGGAAACAGAAGAGAAAATGGATCCAGACTATGTTGCCCCAACATCCGAGGCAACACCTGCAGCCACCTCATCCGAACAAGTATACACAGAATCTGAAACAGATTCTGAGGTAATTCCCTACTCTTCCATGTTTCAAACTAAATCATGCTCCAGCAACTGGAATTGGTTTAAGAATAGAAGAGTTATAGGGGAGAAGGTGATTGACCTAACTTCATTCTCCAAAAATGGTTTAGTTGATTTCCTAAGTAGTCGAAACATCTTAAGCTCTGTATCTGGTAAGAATCCTTATTGTGAGAAGGTGATTAGGGTATTCTATGCTAATCTGATGCTTGTTGTTAAGGACACAACCTCAAAGAAATTTAGGAAAGTGTACCTATACAACAAGGTATACAAATTTACACCTAATATCATCAACTCCACCCTTGGGATAATTATTAGTAAAAGAGAACCTCAACCAAATCCCACTGTGGAGGAACTCAATGATCAAGTACCTTACAGGGAATTTGATCACTGTTTGGGCTCCTCGCAGCCCTGTGTCGAAACTCACTGTCCTATTTGCCACTTTGCATAAACTTGCTATATACAACTGGCTACCCTCTCTCAACGAAACAGTAGTGACCCTTGATCAGGCATCACTGCTGTTTAAGATTGGAAGGAATTAGAAAGTTGACTTAGGAACACTTATATTCAACCATGCTGTCAACTTGGCAGAAAAACAAAGCAACTCTGCCCTTTCATACCCCTCTTTGATTTTTCAAATCCTGCTCAACCAAGGTTTTAAGACTCCAAAAGGAGAAAAGTTGTGTCCAGCCTTAGAGGTTTACTCAGTACAACGAGCAGTTGTTAACAGCAGGGACAGAGTTATTGACCTGCCTTGGAAGAAAGATGAATGGGACACTAACACATCAAAGGATGTTGCCGACATTCGTGGCAACATTGCTCAAGGACAGGTCCCAATGTCCAAAGACTGGCTACGACAGCACATTGCTGAACTTGATAGGCAAATTCAAGAACTAGTGCGAGCCATGAACTATTATATGGGCTTACTTTCTTCACAAAAAGGGGGAGATGATGCTGATGTTGATATCGATCTACTTCTTTAGCGACAGAGGGAGAGAGGAGAGGAGCGCTGCGATAAAGTGCGAGCAATGATGCAAGGGAGAGGAGGTGAGATGATTGATTGCTAACTACTTCTGAAGCCATAGAGATGAAGATGGTGCTGCACATAGTGATCGATCACAAAAAGCGGTTGGAAGCTATTGTGACTTGATTACTCTAGTCAAGGATGATTATGCTGATGGAGTGTTGATTCAATGATGAATGTTTATTTGAATAGTGGACTATACTGACATTACTGACATTTGGAATATTATTTGTGTTTGTACTTTTTTTACTTTGAGACATTTGGTCTGTTCTTGCAGACATTGTGACTGCTTTCAAAAGTTGTTTATATATGTTTGCCTGATGTGGATTGTTATGAATGGTTCTGCGGTGATTCTGCGATTCTTGCCGTAAGTAAGTCACGACTAACAGAACATAACTCCTATCTGATCAAATCATCGATACAACACTGTTTGAAATTTGCTACTGCAGGTTAAGGGGAAACATAACACTGATCCTACTGATTCTTGGAATGTAAGGACTACATCGGGAATCAGTATCCTAGTCATTTTCGCTTCGTATGGAGTTTTTTGAAGAAAGGCAAAAAGGGGAAGATTGTTGATGTTGGATGGATGTTGTGACAACATTTGTAAATGCTCAAGACAACATCTTATGAAAATAAGAATGTTGCATGCGATGTTGTGACAACATTCCTGACAACATCCCTGTAACGATTTTGCCTATTCTTCCGACCAAAACAGGTTGTGTTATTGTGAGTAATAAATGACCTAGACAAACTAACAATGATGTTGTGTTTAAAACGTGGTAAAAGAAACAGTCAAAGCTTGGAGAGGAAGCAGCGTGAAGACCAAATCCAGAACGTTGAGCTTTTGAATGAGCAATAACCGATCCAAGCTGAAGCCTTCTTTTACTCAGCCTCCGCAACCAACCAGTGAGGATTTCAAGGGAAGTTCCACACTATAAATAGAAGGGAACTTCAGAGTATCGATATCCCGAATTGAACGAGAAGAATTACCAAGAGAACTCTCGGATATTCACCTTAGAAACTGGATCAACACACTTAGCCTAAAGTTGTATAACAACATCTAGTCCTACATTACTACTGCTGCTCAGATTCTAGATCAAGCTTATATTTCAAGTAATAGTAATGAAGATGTTGTATTTATCTTTTTAGATCTTTTAGCTTTAGGCTGAAGTCATCTGCGACTTCACTTTTGTTTGTAATTTCTTTTTCGCATTTATTGTTCTATGTTGTAAAAAGAAATTCATTTGTAATTGTATATAATTTATACAATTCTTTGGTCATTGACCATCAAGGGATATATTAATATATACCCTTGAAAATATAAATCTTGTGTCTCTTTACTTTTCCGCTGCATTTACTCTATAAAGGTTTATAACTGTTTTATCACAATGTTGCCTCAGATGTTGACACAACACTGAAGGCAACATCCAGAAACTGTTTTAATTGCTTTAGCTGTTACTGTTTTATTCTTACATCTTCTTGCTTATCCGTAGCCCCGGACCCAACACAAGTTTATGAATTTTCCTGGTTATAAGGCCGTAAATTTAGAATTTCATTACTTTTAATTATGTTTGCTCTAAAATTAAAATTAAAATTAAAATAATTGTTTGTTTAATTTTAAAATCAAACATACCATTCGTGTAACCGAACTGAAATAGTAAAAATACGAATTGAGTATTGGACCTAGAATGGATCAAGTTTGGATGAGAATTTTGAAAAACAGAAATGCAAAATTTCAGATCGTTGATGGCTAAAATCAAATCGAACTGATTTTTGCACAGGCCTATGTGCAATAGAGTAACTAAAAAATTGGTATGATATATTTTTTTAGTAAATAACTTACCAAACCGTACATTAACATTCCTAATTGGAGGATAAATATTGAATCATAATTTTTGTAAGTTTGTCATATATTTTGTTTTTTCTTCGGATGTTTTTCAAGCAGTAGTTATAAGCAAAGTTCAAGTGATAAAAATTTCAGTTCTTAGACCATTTATTGCAAGTTAATAGAAATTTATTGTAGATTCAGTTCCTGACTCAAAATTGTTAATTTGATTCTACTTATTGTCCCCGTAGCACCCTAGAGGTGAGTTTAATTTTATTTTTTTTATAACTTGAAAATTTTATAAGCATAATAGTATTAATTAACATAATTTTTATTTGTGTGCATATGTTTTGTGTTTAAATTTTTTTCTTTATCATGTATAAGTTATTCTTTTTTTAAAATTTCTGGTAATTGAATTTTGCAATATTTCATATTTAGAAGTCAATTTTCAAATTGATTTAAAGTTTCTAAGTCTCTAAATATTGTTGTCTTTAATTATTAATCAAGTTGAACTATGATAAAAGAAATGTTTTAACTTGACTAACTAAATTATTTTATATTATGCATGCATTTCCACAATACTATCCTTTTTCTTTAACGTCAAGTATGCTCGGTTAAAGTATAAATATTTATTCGTACTGACTTTCAATGATAATAAAATAAATATATGGTCAAACAATTTTTACTATACTTGATGCACATATTTTCTTACATAGTCAGGCAATTATATATTATACTTTCAGGATGAATAATAATATCAACTGAAGTGACAAAAGGTACATATACACTGAGAACTTCGTGTATGAAGAAATATTAGATAATATTATCTCATACGATAAAATATCTATAACTAAAAATACTATATAATTAACTTAACTGAGTTGTTTATCTTTGTCAATTGTAGGTTTAGAAGCTATCTAATTATTTTTAATTTAATTACTATATCATGTAATAACCTTTTTTTTCGTCAATATCTTTGCTTTTGTTATTTAAATGTATGTTGTATCTAATAGAATATTTCTCAATATTTTTTCATTAATTGTATTAATTATATATCTTCTATTTTAGGTAGAATTATAATCCTTTTGTAATTAGGTTAATTAGTTATCTAGTTTGTATCAAAGTAAATATTCTTGTAACCTTATATATATTGTAAATCATTCATCAATAAAATCAAGGAACATATTCATTTATGGTATCAGTAACCTAAAACTACAAACCCTACCCTAGCCGTCGATACACCTTCTCGCCTGCCACCTTTTTTCCATGTCGGCACCTAGCCCACGACGGAACCCTAGTTTTTCCGGCCATTCTCCCTCTTCCTCATAAATTTTCTCTTCCATGGCTGACAAAACCAAATTCCATCTGGCACTTGCCGTAAATAACATCAAAAACTTCATCATTGTGACTCTTGAGATAGAAAAAGGTCAATACTCCTCGTGGGTGGAGCTTTTTAAGATCTATTGTCGTGTTTACAAAGTTATCGACCACATCATCCCTCCCACACAGAAGTCCACAGACGTACCATCGGCTTCGATTTCTAATGATGCACTCTGGTCTCGTTTGGATGCAACCGTCCTCCAGTGGATAACGACACGATATCTAATGATCTGTTGCACACCATCATTGAGACCAATGCCACTTCCCGCCAAACGTGAAACGTTTGGACAGTATTTTTCACGATAACAAAACTCAACAAGCGTTATACCTTGAAAATCAGTTCAAGGACGATTTCCCAAATGTGTCTGCCTATTGTCAAGAACTCAATTTGCTTGCCGACCAACTCTCCAACGTCGGCGCACCAGTCACTAATCAACGATTGGTCATGCACCTCATTGCAGGTTTGAACGAATCCTATTATGGCATTAACACCATCCTTCAACAATACACATCGTTACCTCCATTTTGTGAGGCTCATTTGAATCTCATCCTTCAGGAAACCCAAAAAATCAAGCGCAGCACCACTCGGGCCAGCATTGCCGATGCCGCCCTCAAAACTACCGTCGGACCCTCCGCCGATGGCAGGGCCTCCCGGTCTGGCAACCAGAACCGTTGGCCAGAGGAAGTGGACAGTTGATAAGTCTTTCACATCATGTCCTATTTGATAAGTCTTAATTCCTATTTGCCTCTCTACACTCGTCACCTCGACATTCCTATGACTTCCTAGATGATGGCCTAACCCTCTTCTAATTCACCATTTACATAGTTCACCGTCTCATACCCCGGTACCCGCCACCACCTCAGCCAGTCGGGACTAGCTGTCCACTCGGTTCTGCTGACGGTGGCTCGAAACAGCCTGCCTCAGGGTGATTCCGCAGCCACCTCTCAGCAAACTGAGGTTCGGCCAGCCAGTATTATCACTCCTTCCCTTCCTCCTCTTCCCGGCAGTCCTACGATAAACCCCTTTCCCATCCCGCATCCCGAGACACACTCTCATACCATGGAAACCAGTGACATGCACAAAATTCATAAACCTAAATAGTTGTTTAACCTTTCCATTTCAGTTGTCCCTTCCCCTATCCCTCGTAACCCGAAGGATGCCTTGTCTGACCCTAATTGGAAAGCCACAATAATTGACGAATATAATGCTCTTATTAATAATAAGACGTAGGACCTAGTACCTCATCTACCTGATGCTAACATTTTTCGTTCTATATGGATTTTTAGACATAAAAGAAATCTGATGGTTCTTTTGAGAGGTACAAGGCTCGTCTTGTAGGTAATGACAGGTCTCAACAGGTGGGAGTGGACTGTGATGAAACGTTCAGCCTGGTCATAAATCCCGCAATCATCCAGACCGTCCTCAGCATTGCCATATCCAAGTTTTAGCCCATTCATCAGCTTGATGTCAAGAATGTCTTATTACATAGGGATCTTCATGAAATGGTATTTATGTATCAGTCTATGGGTTTCATGGATCCTATTCATCCAGATTATGTGTGTCTATTGCGGAAATCACTCTATGGACTGAAACAGACTCCTCGAGCATGGTACCAGCGGTTCACCGATTATGTGTCCTCTATCGATTTTTCATACAGCAGATCCGATCATTCACTATTCATCTACAATAAGGGTACATACATGACTTACCTATTATTATATGTTGATGACATCATCCTCACCACATCATCTGATGCTCTCCACCTGTCTATTATGTCTCTCCTTTCCTCTGAGTTTGCTATGAAAGATCTGGGCCCTCTGAGTTATTTCTTGGGCATCTCTGTCACTCGACATTCTGGCGGCGTATTTCTATGTCAGAAGAAGTACGTCGAAGAGATCATTGACCGTCCAGGCATGACATCTTGCAAACCATCCCACATGCTTATAGACACCAATTCCAAGCTCAGCGCTGATTCTGGCCTTTCATAATCATATCTGACTCACTATCATAGCCTGGCTGGGCCCTGCAGTACCTCACATTCATAAGACCAAACATATCCTATGTTGTGTAACAAATCTGCTTACACATGCACAGTCCGACAGAAGCAACCATGCATGCCCTCAAATGTATTTTATGATACGTCCAAGGTACACTTCACTTCGGATTACATCTATATAAATCTTCGCTCACTGGTCTCACTGCCTATTCTGATACTGACTGTGGTGGATGTCATGACACCCGACGCTCCATGTCTGGTTATTGCGTTTTCCTCAGAACCTATTATCTTGGTCTTCCAAAAGGCAACCTACACTATCCCGATCCAGTGCAAAAGCAGAATACATAGGTCTTGCCAATGTCGTCTCTGAGTGTTGTTGGATCCGTAACTTTCTACTTGAGTTTCACTACCCGATTCAAAAGGAAACATTGGTCTACTGCGATAATATTAGTGCGATATATCTTTCTGGTAATCCCGTCCAACATCAGCGCCTCTAAACACATTGAGATGGACATTCATTTCGTTCGCGAAAAAGTGGCTCGTGGTCAAGTTCGTGTCCTTCATGTTCCTTCCAGATATCAGATTGCCGACATCTTTACCAAAGGACTTCCGTGCATACTGTTTTATGATTTTCGAGCCAATCTCAGTGTTCGAGAACCTCCCGCTTGGACTGCGGTGGTGTAATAGAATATTTCTCAATATTCTTTCATTAATTGTATTAATTGTATATCTCCTATTTTATGTAGAATTATCATCCTTTTGTAATTAGGTTAATTAGTTACCTAATTTGTATCAAAGTAAATATTCGTGTAACCTTATATATATTGTAAATCATTCATCAATAAAATAAAGGAACATATTCATTTAGCATCTATATTTTAATGTCAACTGATATTTCATTTAATTTGTCATGACTAGTAGGGGTAAAAGACGATAGAATAGGTAAGGGGAGGAGAAGACGATGAAAAAGGGGTGGGGAGGGGAATTAAGAAGATGAATATGGTTTTCTGGGGAAATTTATGTGAACATATTGTTTTGTTCTCAAAATCTATTTTTATAATGATTTGAGATCCAGTTCATAAGAATTAGAATAAGCTTGCTTTATTGGTAGAATATTTGAATAAATTTTCATGGAAAAAAATCATGTTAAAGTAAGCTTCAGCCAAGTATCAGATAAACCAAGTTCAAATTGGGAAAAAGGTTATTTACCCGAGCAATATAGAAAAATTATTACCCCCTTGTATAGATTGAGAGCTGGAGCACATCTTTCTCATATCGATCAAGGCTTTTCTTGAGTTTGAAATAAGGAGAAAGAAGCAAGGGTGTAGCAGTTGCGCCTTAGCTCATCCCTTTTCTTGCAGGAGTGCTAACGCGAGAGCTTACGTTTTCTTCCACTTGCTCTAAGCGTGGAGGAGAAGAGCCGGAAAGGGCGAAACCTTTCTTTTCAAAAGAAAGTGCCCCGCCAAAAATATTGCAATCGAGAACTCTTTAGCGGAAATGGTATCCTAGCCTATTGAAACTCTTTCAGCCGATTCGCGGCAACACATTACTTTAGGATAAATTTTTGTTCAAATTGATGTTTTCCACATTTTGAAAATAAAATAAAAATATTCAAATGGGTTTTATATTTTAAAAAGGGTTAAAGGGTCTATGTCCAAAATGGATTTTTTTACTTTTTAAAAAATGTGAGCATAGTTTGATGACTTTATTGTCCAAAAAAAATTAAAAGTTACTTTTTTGTATGTAATTTAAATTTATTGATGCGACAAACATATTCAACGCACGTATACCAAAATTAGTTAAAAATAAAAAAAATACGACAGTAGTTTGATATGAATGATAATTTAATTGTGAGTTGATTTGATATAAGAAAAAATGTATTTCCTCTGTTTCAATTTATGTGCCATCATTTCCTTTTTGAATTGTCCCAAAAAATGTCACATTTCTATATTTATAAACAATTTAACTTTATGAGATGATTTACAGCCACACATTTATATAAGACTTATTTTGGACTACATATTTCAAAAGTCTTCATTTTTTTTCTTAAACTCCGTGTCAAGTCAAGTGGTGCCACATAAATTGGGACGTAGAGAGTAACATTTTATAGGACAAATTTATGCCCGCTTAAAGGAGACTCTATTAGAAATTACATTGATTGAATGTCATTTCTATTTGCTTTGGTACATGGATGGATTGACACTGCATATCTAAGGTAAGGTGTCATGGTGTATGTTATTTGTGGATGATATAGTTCTGATCGACGAGACTCACAGTGGAATTAACACTAAGCTGAAGGTTTGCAGATAAACCCTGCAGTCTAAAGGGTTCAGATTGAGTACTTGGAGTTCAAGTTTAGTGGTGTAACACATGAGGCTGGCGTGGAGGTGAAGTTTAGTGCCCAGGCCATCTAAAATAAAGAAGGTTTCAAGTATCTTGTGTCTATTATCCAAGAAAATGGGGAGATTGACGATGATGTCACACACCGTATTGGTGCAGGGTGGATGAAAAGGAGGCTCGCATCAAGAGTCATGTATGATAAGAAGGTGCACCAAACCTTAAAGGCAAGTTCTAAAGAGTGATGGTTAGACCAACTATGTTATATGAGGCGGAGTGTTAGCTAGTCAAGAACTCTCACGTTTAGAAGATGAAAGTTGTGGAAATGAGGATGTTGTGATGGATGTGTGGACATACTAGGAGAGATAGAATTAGAAATGAAGATATCTGAGACAAAGTGGTAGTGGCCTCTGTAGAGAACAAGAAATGGGAAACGAGATTGAAATGGTTCGGGCATGTGAGAATGAGAGGCATGGATGCCCCAGTGTGGAGGTGTGAGAAGCTGGCTATGGACGGTTTCAGGAGAGGTAAAGATAGGTTGAAGAAGTATTGGGGAGAGCTAATTAGATATACATTACGTAGTTCCAGCTTACCGATGACATGACCTTATACAAGAGGTTATGGAGGACAGAGAAGGGTAGAAGGTTAGTTTGTAGCTAAGCATTGTCCCGCTTATCCTTTATACTAGTAGTCGTACTATTACTCTTGTAGTTTCTTGTCCTTCAATTTTTTCTATTACTATTTTTTATTTATTGTACTTCAATTATCGTATTAATTTGTGGTTGCTACTACTTTTATGTGGTTGTTACTGCTCTGTCATGCTTTTGTAGTATTTTGCCATGGCTTATTTATTTTCTTTATTTCTTTTTTGTACTGCTTTGAATTACTTATCCTAATGCCGAGGGTCTACCGAAAACAATTTCTCAACCTCCCAAGGTAGGAGTAAGGTCTGCATACACTTTACTCTCTCCATACCCCACTTTATGGAATTTCACTTATTATGTTATTGTTGAATACCATGGTCCTGTATTAAATTTTGTAGGCTTAACATGTTTAGTAATTAAAAGTTTTACACAAGGAATGAAGGCTGTATCACTATATGATTGAAACATAATTCGAGAGTTCAGCCCAAGATTTGGATGAAAGGAATATTATTGGAGAAACAAAGAACACTATTCCAGCTAAGTAACTTGCTTTGCGAAGCATTAGAGCACTGAGGAGACAAAATCTATTGAAAGAAAAGTTGGTGCGTTTGGGCTAAGATTCCAATGCCTAATTTGGTGGCTTCCCACCTTACAAATTCCATGCAAAAAGGACTAGAGAAGCACTCAATTTATAATTAAACATCATAAAATAATTCTCGTGTCTGAGGGTGATTCAATTACTTTGCCATAAAGAGATAAATACATATATGTGGTTGAAAATTTTCATCACCCAACTTCTTTTCCCTTTTCTTTTTAAATAAATAATGGTTTGTTCTCCTTTTCTTGATCTCTTTGATTATTTTATTGTCTTTGCATGCAGACTCATATTCCAATCATCGGTTTCCAAGTGGATCTTTCAATTATTTCGGTTTAGTTCTAAAGATATGCACTACTAGAAATAAAGGTTTTTTCCATCGATATTCAGTGAAAATTTTGTGCTATAAAATATGAATTTTTTATCTTATTCCCACCGCATCAGATCATTGGGAAAACGCATGGTGGAAAACAAGTTCTCAATGAAACGGTGGGAAAATTCATAATTTTTCCGTGTAAAAATTCTAATATTTAGATTTTTCTCACCGACATTGAGTGGAAATAGTCACTGAACATTTTTTAGTGAAAATTTTGAGATTGTTTAGTAGATGTCTGGTTCTGACAAAAAAAATTTAAAAATAGGTTAATTTTTTGATAATCGAACTTTAAAAATATTTTTTTAAAACTTATTTTATCATTAAAAGGAAAAAATTATTTTCTTCGCGCATATTTTTTCAGATAGTCCATTTAAATAGTATCTAAATCTTAGAGAATATTGAATAGTGAATTTCCAGAAAGATATTTTCTGAAAAATATTTTTCTTCATCCCAAACACATGATTAGCTAACATATTTTTCACACGGAATACGTAATTACCTGTATATGTTTCACAAAAATTGTGGTGGCTTCTTCTACTGTTTATTACCGAATCAATCATAATATACGTTTTCCATATCATTTTATCTCTTTTATGTGCTTGTCTTTGCATGTAGACTCATCATACATCATTAGCTTCACAACTATCCTAAACATTGTTGACTAGTATTTTGGATGTTCTTTTTTTCGTTTTTCTATTCTTTAACGAAGTACAAATAGATATTAAAACTCTACTTGATTGTTTCAAATTAATTTGTAAAGATCAAATTTTGGCCTTATAAAAGTGATGCTTTAATTAATAAAAAGTTCACTGGACCAACTTCTCCACTTTTCATCATTTAAATTAAACTGCAACATAATATAAAGTATATACTTTGCTATCATTGTCCCAATATATAAAACTATGTTTTATTTGAAGATATAATATTGACATATTTTTTTTCTAATAACATGTGTTAGCTTGCCAAAAACTGTCATATAAAATTTTAAATACGATTGATGGGCCTAACAAATTGTTTTTATCAAATTTAATTTACGTTGTAGCAATATAATCTACAATGTAAGGTCTGTGTACACTCTACCCTCTCTAGACCCACTTATGAAATTATATTGGGTACGTTATTGGTGTAGTTATTGTTGTTGTAGCAATATAATTAAAAAAAAAGTTAAATTCTTCAATGGGGTATTTACATTGTAGCCTTAAAAAGTTTTCAGTTTACTATTTATTTGTATATTTTCCCTATATTTTGTTTACATATTAATATTGTATACTCGAATCTTTTTACAGTATTTTAATATTTTCAAAATAAAGATATTAATTAGTGTATGACTGACTATCTCTTTATATTTTCTTTTGATAATTTACTACTATCTCTTTATATGACCACATGATCTTTTTTCTCTTTATGGAGAAGGTGTGCAGAAAGATCTTAAATACTACTATTTAGATATTTTGTGAGGGGTAAGCTTATTTTATATTCATAACTGAAATGGTATGTTATAAGATATTTCCTTTCGAATCCCAAAAGAAAAAATGAAATGGCATGACAAAAATCACCCTCATTGCGGACCTCATCCTTGGAGTTAATTATCAATTACCGAGGAAATCCCTAAAGTTACAAAAGTTAAATTTGCTCCCACCAAATTTTACAAAAGTTGCACTTTAATATTCGTTCAAGCCCCCAAACTTTGAAAGTTATTGCTTTGATCCCTAAATTCCCGATTCCACTAATTTCGTAGGGCATATTCTAGAGAAGCTCATTCTTGAAATTCAGATCATATTCATCAGACATTATCTTAGTTTGTTCAGACCTTTCAGAAAACAAACCTTAAAACATTTGAGTTGAAAGAATAAGTTGTGAAAGGAATTGTACTTTTAGGTATTCTTGTGCTTACTTTTTGTCATTCATCTTGGATATATTTTGGGCCTCTTTTTCTTTGGGGGGGGGGGGGGGGGGCGGTTGTGGTTGTTTGATTGTGTGAGAGAAGCTAGAATATTTTGATTGAGTTAAATGTCAGCGTATCTTATCCTAAATGCTACAAAGCAACTTCATTTTTGTTTCTCTTTTCTTTAATGAAGTACAGATGGATAATAATACTATACTTGATTTGTTTCAAACTAATTTATAAAGCTTCAGATTTTGGACAATATCAAGTGATGTTTTATTTAATTAAGAATCTCTGGACCAACTTCTCCACTTCGCATCATTTAAATTAAATTCCACCATAATATAAATTATACATACACATTACTTTACCACTGTCGCAATGTTATACAAAAATATTTCTATTTAGAAATATTTCAAAATATTTGACAAATAAATCTAAAAAATTAAATGGAATTTGTCATGAATCTAGTGACTCTTGCTCTATTATCAAATGAATGAGAAAGATTCACATTTTGATGAAAAAAAAGCTATCCTTAATAGTAAAGTAGCAATGGTACATCGACTCACGTGAAATTAATTCAATTTTTTTTAGGGGAAGAGCATTTCGATAGCTTGCTATTAGGGCTCTCGACCATGGCCATGCATTGCACTATTGCACGGCACCAGGCGCACCCCACTTTACCAAAAAAAAAAAAGGACGAAGATAAAAATAGTCATTCGGATGAAACTATTGACACTGGATGGCCCAAGAAGCTTAATAGACATTTTTAGCCTTTTAAGACTAATTCCATTTTGTAACCATTTTAAAACTAATTCCAGCATATGTATAGAAATTGTATCAGTGTTGTATAGATAATATGTATCACTACTATATATGAAAAATGTATCATGCATATAGAAATTATATTATTATTGTATAGAATATGTATCCCTACAGTATACAACAACAACATACCCAGTATAATTCCACAAAGTGGGGTCTGATGAGGGTAAGATGTACGCAGACCTTACCCCTACCTTTGTGGGGTAGAGAGATTGTTCCGATAGACTCTCGGTTCGGAAAAAAAAGTGTTTGAAGCAAGATAACAAGTAAAAATACGATATCCAATAACAAGTTACATGTAAACGAAGACAAAAAATACTAATACCCATAAAGGAAAAGAAACTAAGTGATTACTATGCAGATACTACTAATAAGGAGAACTCTCGGCTATCAACTAACCTTCTAGCCTAATCCTCGACTTCCACACCTTTCTATATAGGGTCATGTCCTCCACACCTCCCCCAGTTCTTCCTTGTCCTACCCCTACCCCTCCAAACTCCTGTTATCGACAACCTCTCACACCTTTTTACCGGTGCATCCACGCACCTCCTCTTTACATTCCCAAATCATCTCAGTCTCGCTTCCCTCAGCTTATCTGCCATGGGCGCCACTTCCACGTTACCCCGTATAACTTCATTCCTTATCATATCTCTCCTAGTATGCCCACACATATATCTAAGCATCATTATCTCCATTACATTCATCTTCTGAACGTGGGCATTCTTGACTAGTCAACACTATTGTCACACCCCGAACCATAGTATGCGTGTAACACAGCTCGGTGTCTGACTGCATGTGATCGAGCGAATCACATGGTTTACTGGATCAATATGAGAGGATCTAATATCATGAAATAATTATTTAAAACATAGAAATTCGAATGCTGAAAATATATTGTTTGAAAACATAATAACGGAAGTAATTCAAAAACATAACTAGTCTTGTTAATGTTGGATTTGATGTTGTGACATTGGACCCAACATATCTGCTAAAGTATTGATTTGAATGTATAAGAATGTTGGGACAAATGTTGCACAACATTCGGATCAACATTTTCAGAATTTATTTTGCCTTACTTCCGTAATGATTACTATGTAGTAAATATGACTTGGCAAGGTAAAAAGGAGTTGGTAAACACGTGTGAAGAACGAGTCAAGGCTGCTACTTTTCGTGAGGAACAAGTCAAAGTTGTTAGAGGTTTTTTCTCCTTGATCATCTCCAACCAATCCTATCAGCTGCCCACATTTCCCTCAACCTCCACAACTAATCAGTGAGCTTTTCAAGGAAGACTCTCTACTATAAATAGAGAGGCTACTACAGTGAATCGATATCCAGAATCAGAAAGTAAAAATACCAAGAGAGCTCTCGGGATTTCATCTCAGAAATCATGTGCAGAGACTAGACTCAACGGAACTCAATAGGGAATCTTCAAAATTTATAAATCTGACATCTCTGAGAATAGCAAGGATTGAGGTGTTTAATCCTTTCTTAGTCAAGGGTTTTACCCCTACTTGGACTAATCCAATATGGATGTATTTGTAATTTCTTTTCCTGTATTTTTTCAAGGAATTTTGAGAAAGTAATTGGATATTTCGAAGGGTTGAGATAATTGGATATTTCTTTCCTCTGTTTTGATAGTAAAATCGGTTTTGAAAAAATGGTACTTGGAATTTTTGTAAATCTGATCTCGATTTACTCTCAGTGTTTTCCAATTTTCAATCGATTTTTCAAAATCTTGTATCACGATTTCTTCGGAGTTTATTATCTTCTTTGAATCCATGGAAGAAGATGAACCAAAATCACAAGAAGTAGATCTGTTGAGAAATGGATCCATGTTATAAAACTCCTATAACAGAGAACCTGTATTCTTCCTACAATCAAAGGCCTTTCACGGAGTCTGACTACCTACACACCTGAGGACTTACTACCCCGGACCATCCTAAGCAAAAAACCTCGGAAGAACCTGAACCTCTAACAAGGAATCTCAGCTGATCTGGACATGTCTCTCTCTATCTCTACCATTTATGGCTCTGTTACCAAACTTAGGCCGATGATCTAAAGGGTATAACAGACAGGGAAGGAATTGAGATATAAGGGATTGGAGAATCAATGGATAAAAGAGATATGCAGAAAGCAAAGTAAGATTAACTTACAAATTAAGGTTCCAGTTAAGGAAATCATAATTCAAAGGTTCTGCAGGAATTTAAATCAAGTAGGTGGTAAAACTAGCCAAGTATTTGATGCAGGAATTTAAAGAATTTAAAAGCATGAAGTATTTAAAATATTATGAGGTAATACCATCCATAATCATATTTATTTAAAATATTAAAACTTACAAAGATTTTTATCAATGAGATATATTTTGGGAATTTCTAAGGTATTTTGGAAATTTCAGATCATATGAACTGAATCATATGAGGGGTATTGGATCATATGAACTGAATCATATGAGGGGTATTTTGATCTAACTAAAGGGAATTTTCTTTAGAGCTCTCACTTCTCTCTAAAATCTGAAATCTTATGAGAGAAAAACTAGAAAAGAAAAGCTTGTCTAACTAAGGGAGAGGGAGTCTCCTTTTATAGGAGTTTTATATTGTATTTTGGTAATTAAAAAGGGAATCTAACTATTCATCTGAGTGGAGAATAATTATTCATCCGAGTGCAGAATGACGTTATCCATGACATCATTGTTTTTGGTATTTTCTTGAATTATTGCTGGAATCTTTGCTTTTTGAAACTCTCTTTTTCGGGCATTTTCTTTTGTCGAAATTTTGTCTGATTTTACTCCGGGTATGTTATCTTTTCTTGGAAATATTTTTCAGGATCCACTGTTGTCGAAAATTGGACTGTCTTCAATATCAATTTATGGTTCTTCTTTTGATGAAGAGCCTTGTTTTGATGAAGACGGTGCAAACTTCAGAATTATGGCCTGCATTTCTTCTGGATTTTTGGCATCTGCCAACATTGAGGTCATCTGGGATTTTTGTGAAAGGAACTGAGTGTGCTCCGGTGTTTGTAGTGGTGTTTGTGGTGTTTGTAGAGACACCTGTATTTGAATGGACTTTCGGACATTTAGCCATTCCTAGACCTTTTGTGGTGTGAGGCTTGCTAGTATTTTAAAGTTGTCCCACCATCGGATTTTAAATCTTCTTCTGATTGTCAGAATTTTATATTCTGAATAATCTGTAGACCATGTGAAAACCCATGGTAAATGGAATTTGGTGTGAAAAATGTGCAGGGGCACAAATCTTTTTTCTTCTTTAGTGAGTTTATATTGGGATTTAAAAAGGCTGAAAGATTTAGTGACTTGAGATTTTTGTATTTCAAGGAAGGATCCGAATTGTTCTCACCATGAATTCCACCATGTTGGAAATTGTGATGGATTACATGAGGTATCAAAATGTAAAAGCCAGGTGTGGCGTTGGTTGGTATTTTGAATAAAAAAGGAATTGAACCAAGCTTGTTGGTAATCCCAGTAATTAAATGAAATATCAAAGAATGGTTCATTTTTATGGGTATTTGGAAAATTTAGGAGTTGGGACAGATCATTCCCCCAATCGGTTGGAGCAATTACGTTAAGCATTTTGCAAATAGAATAAGAGGGATCTGAGTTATTTTTATAATAATTATTTTTTATTGTTGTTGATCCTGATATTTCATGGATAGCATGGTAAAAATATGGGATTTTTAAAATATCCCATGATTTGTAAAACCATCATTGGCCAAAATAAATTTGTAATGCTAAAAAAGGTCTTGGTCAAAAACTCTTTTTTCAATAGTTACAATATTTTGAAAAAATGGTTTTATGAAAAATTCAGGGGCAGGTTTTTTGGGGACTTGTGATACCACAAGTTGGGTTTTTGAAAATTATTTTTGAGAAAGGGTTTTTGAAAATTCTCCTTTCTCGATTTTTGTAAAATTTTGGGAGGTTTTTTCCTCTCTTGAACTTTGAGCAACTTCTTTTTTGGGAATTTGAAGTTGTATCAATGCCTGCTGTAGTTCCGGTGATTTTGCAAGGAGTTGTAGCAAGTTTTCAGCAGTTATTTCTTGTGCGGGATTTGCTGTCGTTTTTGCACATATTTTTTGGTATTTTTGTTTTCATTTTCCTCCTTCATAACTGCGTCATACCATGTCAGGGTTTTTCGGTAGGAGTTTTGGCAAGGAATTTTTCTTTTTCTTCTTTTGTTGGTTTGGAAGCGGTGGAGTTTATGAGTTTTTTGGGTTCCATGGAATTTGTTTGTTGTTGTGGTGCAACAACTGGTGTATTTATTGGCAGAGAACCCTCTTCCTTTCTCTTTTTGAGTAAGGCTCCACACATTGCGTGGACATAGTATTGTCCGGATTCTCGAATGTCCTTCCTGGATATTTTGTCTTTATAGCCCAAACAGTGGAGCAAGGGGCAATGATACGACATTTTTGTGTTGCAACTAGTATCTTGAATTTGTGGGTTTTCTCTCCTGTTTTTGAAGAAATCACTAGTTAAGAGATTTTTAAAATAAAAAATATTAGGATTCAATTTGCAGAAAATATTTTTTAATGCACTGTTTTGAAAATATTTTTGACATTGTAAATCATACTTCAAAAATTTTGTATATGCAAAGGTATCAATTAATTTGATGGAACGGGTATCATAGGTTCTAGGGGACTCAGGTTTCTGATCTAAAAAATTATTCCTCAATTTCTCTAGACGATAAGAATAAGTTTTTATCAGATTGAGGTCATTAGCTTTTGGTTTTGTCAGAAAATGAAATTTTAGATTCTTACTATTGGAATCAAAGGATATTAAATCATTATCTACCTTATAATGGGTGATAAAATTTATAAACGGTGTTCCTAAGATGACGGAATCGTAGGTATTTTTGGTATTTGGTAAAATCATATTTTTGATATCTTTTCTCTCGTTTGTAAAAGATTTGAGGAGTTTATTCAAATAATCATTTTGGGGTTGGATATCTATATGCTTAACCATATCTAACATGAATTCTTGGTCTTTGGTTAAAACACATACGAGTTTTTCCTTACCCTTATTAGATTTTTCAGATGAACTGGTCGTGAGCAATTCATCTTTTTGAAGGGCTTTATTTTCTTCTGAAGATAGAGAAAAATAGTCAGGTTCTGACTGGGCATTTGAATCAGAGGAATCAATGAGAAGATTGGAGATTTTTTGGGTCACTTCATCGTCGAGTTTCAATTCTTGTAGTTTTTTATTCATTTTACAGTATCTCGAAGTATGGCCTTTTTTGTGGCATTTGTAACACATAATATCATTGTATTTGGAATCGATCTTTTTGGGATTTGGTCTATTTTTGGAATAACGAGTATTTTTATAAGGATTTTTGTAATACTCTTCGTTAGTCTTGCTGAAATCCCTCTTTTGTAACCTCTTGAAGTACTCTTAAGGGATTTATGAGTCTTGCTACAGTTTCATGTACAACTTGGAGAGGGTTTTGTGGAATTTGTATCAAACTGTTTGCAAAAATTACCAAGTTCGCACCTAGTTCTTTTTAGCTCCAATTTGAGGTATTTTTGTAATTTCAGGTCTTGACAGATCTTTAGACCTTCCTGTTGAGTTATACTGACTAGTTGTCCGTATGTAAACTCAATGTAAGGTATAATATGTTTTCCACAATTCTCTTTGATTTTATGCCTAACCTTTTCTCCTAAAGGGTAGGTAGTCCGGCCATGAATTTCTCTTTCCAAAATGGCTGGTTGGAATCTTCCCTAAGCATAACTCTGGTTAAGAAAGTATTCTTGTACCATTGGAAATCACTAAGTTTTTTGCATTTGAGATTTGAAAGTAACTCGGCGTTTTTATCTTTCAGATGCGAAGAATCTCCTATGAAGTTTAAAGAGATTTTGAGAATCAAGGTTGATACGGCATCTTGTAGGGGTTCACCTTGTTCATCAAGGATTGGTATTCCTTCTTCATCAATTTTGATGGAATTGATGATGTCTTCTTTTTGTTAATCAGTGAGATAATTATCCCACCAACCTTTCAATTGACTAGAGAATCCTGTGATGAGCAGTTCTGCAATAGTCTTGTCTTGTGTACCATTCTGGATTTTATAGGAATTTGCAGCCATGGTCATTTGTTGGAGAAAGCTGAGGATATTGTATTCAATCGTCTCATCTATGTTCCAATCATAAATGGAAGAGACATTGAAATGAGATTGAGCTAGGGGTTTTACTATTCCTAGATCTGGAGCAGGAATAATATGTAATTTTTGTTGTACTTGTTTTACGAGTTGTTTCCAATCCATTTTATTAACAAGTGGTGTATTATTTTGGAATTGTTCTAATGAATCATCTTATCGGAATCATATGTTAAAGTTGTTAATTTATTGGATGATAGTGGGGTATCTGGAATAATATGTTATGTATTAGAACTATTGGATGCCCCAATTTTGCTCAATTAATCTTGTATAGCCTGAATAAATTCAGATTTATTTTGCTGGATGTTTTTGACACCATCTTTGGACACCTGAAAGGGTTTAAAGATAGGGCTTTTCAATTTCATATCCTTAGTCGTTCCTGTGGAATCTATGGTGACTAAAGGGTGGATTTTTATGTATTTTTCTACTCTATCAAGTTGTTTTCCTAGGTATTCAAACTGATATTGGTGAAATTATTTTGTGCAAGGATATTTCAAAGAGCTACAACTTTCATATTTCACATTTTTTCAAATTCACAACTTATAATAGTGTTGTGCTCACTTGAAGTGAGGCCTCGTGAAAACTCACTTGAAAACATACTCTGTAGGGTAGCTTGCAACTATACTTTATCCAAAACATCTTCTTATACCTTGATTAGTTTTCAAAACACTTCCAATACTCCTCATCTTGGTTCCATTATCATTCCATTGTATGGGTCAAACCTTTACCTGAAGGTACGGGTGTTACAATATCTCTTCCTTGGATCATTCGTCCTCGGATGATAGGTCATAGTTAGGAATGCGATTAACTCAAGAACTTAGGGACATGGAATGAGTACATAAGCATGAAGAAATGTGACATAGAACCTAGGGACAGAAATGACATGATTACATAAAAACATGAACGTCGGGACATGAGACATGAGTAGTGGATACATGAATGTGAAATATATGACATGAATACATATGAGGACATGACATGGATACGAAGGGTATTTACCTTAAATGCTTTCGGCTTGCTCCTCAAACAAGTGCGGATATCTGGATTTCATATCTTTTTTGTCTTCCCATGTAGCCTCATCGACATTCGGACTCATCCATAACACTTTTACTGAGGCAACTTCCTCAGTCCTCAACTTGCAGACCTTACGATCAAGAATATCCACAATGACCTCTTCATAGGCTAGTCCATCCTTAACTGTGATAATTTTAGTAGGAACAACCAATGATGGGTCTCCCACACACTTCCTCAACATGGATACATGAAACATTGAGTGTACATAAATCAAATCTGGTGGAAACTCAAGCTCATAAGCTACCTAGCCAATCCTTCGCAGGATCCTGTCCCGATATATCTGGGATTGAGCTTTCCTTTTCTTCGAAGTCTCGTAACACCTTTTATAGGTTAAACTTTTAGGAATACCCTATCATCAACTTGAAACTCCAAGTTTCCACGCCTCACATCCAAATAGGACTTTTGGAGACTCTGAGCCAATTTCAAATGCTCCTGGATCAACTTGACTTTCTTCATAGCTTGGTGGACAAAATTCTGGCCCTAACAACTCTGTTTCACCAACTTTGAACTAACCAATTGATGACCTACACTTTTGCCTATACAAAGCTTCAAATGGTGTCATTTCGATACTAGCATAGTAATTATTATTATAAGTAAATTCAATGAGAAGCAAGTGACCAACTCAATTACCTTAGAAATCAAGGACACATACCCTCAACATATCCTCAAGTATCTGAATAGTGTGCTCTGCCTAGCCGTCTATCTAAATATGAAAAGTTGTGTTGAAATTTACCTTGGTACCTAATTTTTTCTGAAAGGACTTTCAGCAATTGCACTTTTGTGCAATATCCAATGTATATTAAAGCACTTAGCGGCCAAGCATCAATATAGTAACCTATGGATTGGTGTCTGGTGACACAGTAAAGGTTCAAGTTCGTTGTGAACTGAGCACCATGATCTAGAATTGTGGACTTTAGGATCCTATGAAGCTTGACAAGTTCTCAAATATAGAGCTTGGCATAATCTTCTGTTGATCCATGGTCTTGACCGGCAAGAAGTGTGTTGATTTAGTAAGCCAGTCCACAATCACCTAGATCAAATCATGTCTTTGAGACAAGAGAGGACATGAAGGCAGAAGTCAATCTCATTTTAACTCTTCAAAAATGCGCTCACAAGTATCTGACTACTAAAACTTGACTTTCTTTTGAGTCAACTTAGTCAACGGAGCTGAAATAAAGGGAAACCCCTCTATAAAATGCCTATAATAGTCATTATACCCAAGAAACTTTGTATCTCCATAACAGAAGTGGGTCTAGGTCAATTCTTTACAGCGTCTATTTTTTTAGAATCAACTTGAACACCTTTGCCTGAAATCACATGGCCTAAGAATGCCATTGACTTTAGCCAAATTTCTTACTTGGAAAATTTCGCGTAAAGCTTGCAATCTTGGTGTCTGTAACACTATTCTGAGATGTTCTGCATGGTCAGCTTCACTACGAGAATAGATCAAAATGTCATCAATAAATACAATGATGAAAATGTCGAGGTAAGGCTTAAAAACCTTGTTCATAAGGTCCATAAAAACTGCCAGTGCATTCGTCAATCCGAATGACATGACATAAAATTCAAAATGACCATAACGAGTTCTGAAGGCATTCTTCGAAATATCAACTTCCTTAACCTTAAGTTGACGGTACCCTGATCTGAGGTCAATCTTGGAATAACACTGGGCATTGTGAAGTTGATCAAATAAATCATCAATTCTGGGGAAAGGATATTTATTTTTTATAGTGACCATGTTCAAGTGGCAATAATCAATGCACATATGCAAAGATCAATACTTCTTTCGAACAAGCAAGACTGGTGCACCCCAAGGTGAGACACTTGGCCTAATAAATTCCTTATCAATGAGATCTTTCAACTGGGTTTTTAATTCCTTTAACTCTGCTGGAGTCATTCTGCAAGGTGGAATAGATATTGGTTTAATGTCGCAAAGTAAATCAATTCCAAAGTCAATCTCCTTGTCGAGAGGGACTTCACGAAGATCTTCTAGAACGACTTCTAGAAACTCATTAACAACTGATACGGACTGAAGAGTTGGGGTTTGGGTATCTGCATCCCTGACCCAGACTAAATAATAGATATATCCCTTGGAGAGCATATTTCTGGATTAGAGATAGAAAATAAACCTACCCCTGGGTGTTACTGTATCACCTTTCCATTTTATGACTGGCTCATCAGGAAATTCAAAACTTACAATTTTGGTTCTACATCCTATTGTGGCATAACATAAAGACAATCAATCCATATCCATGATTACATTGAAGTCTACCAAGTCAGCTATTATACTGCGGTGATAGACTCTAACTAGACAACCCTTATACACTCGTCTAGCTATAACTGACTCTCCAATTACAGTGGACACTTTAAAGGGTTCATGCAAATTTTCTGCATCTATCCTAAATTTCTTAACAATAAATGGGGTTACATATGATAGAGTGGGTCTAAGATCCATAAGGGCATAAACGTCAAAAGTAAAAATGATTAGTTTACTTGTAACAACATTTGCACAAGCCTCTGTATCCTAACGACCAGCTAAAGCATACTAGTGGTTTGGAGCTCTGCCTCTATTTGCAGACTTAGTTGCGCCACACCCTGATTGGGCTTAAGAATTGCTAGGAGATGTTGAATTTGTGGACTGAGCCACATTGCCTCTGTATCCTGTCTCGATGATGGATAGTCCCTCTAATAGTGACCCCATTGGCCATAACCAAAATAGATATCCATACCTAAAAGACACTCATCTGTGTGTCTCTTACCACATTTACTGTAAAACGGATTATCATACGTCTTCTAACCTACACTGGTCTGAGATTGCAAACCTGTTACCATAAAATTATGTCTCTCTAATCATTTCTGAACTTGAGGGCTGGAGCACTGGCTGCAAATGGAGCGAATCCTGATGACCTATTTTTAAAGTACTATCTGCCTCCACCTCTCCTATGACTGAAGTGGCATGTAGATTTATCCCTCCTACTGAACAGTCTATCTTTCTATTTCTACAACTACTCATCTTCCTTCTTATTATCCTCATTACCCTGTACAAAAGCAACTATCTTAGTGATGCTCATCTTCTTATTATGAGCAGTAATATTAGCATCACCGAACAAGTAAGGCTAGAGACCCAACATAAATCGCCTAACTCTGGCTCTCATATCTGTAACCATGTACGGAGCATACTTGACCAATGAGATGAACTTAAGATAGTATTCATGTACGCTCATATTGTTCTGTTTGATCCTCTTAAACTCTAGGGCATTGGCCTCCCTAACTTCTAGTTGCAGAAAGTGTTCAATATAGGCATCTGCAAATTCATCCCAAACTACAAGTGGTGCATCTTCCCCTCGGGACTATTCTCACATGGTCTAGAGTATGTAAGAAGTGAGACAATCCTAAATGTATTGGTAGTCAACTATTTACATATGTGGCGTGCACACACATATAAAAGTGACTCCACTAGACACGGTTTCATAGACTCCCGATGACACTTGAACCTGAGGCTCTGATACCAAGATCTGTCACTCCTCAAATCATGGTCTGCATGTAACACGGCACTCGGTGCCTAACTGTATGTGATCGAGCGAACTACATGGCTTGCTGGATCAATATGGGCATCTAATATCATAAAATAATCATTTAAAACATAGAAATATGAATGCTGAAAATATATTATTTGAAAACATAATTGCGAAAGTAATTGGAAAACATAATAAGTCTGAATATCTGACATGCCATGCTGAACAACTTGATAAAACCAATAAACATGAGTCTGACTGCTAAAACTATTTTACCGGGACAAGGCTTTTGGCATACCTTTTTTGCAAGGCATGACATAAAATAAAGAAAAGATAACACCTCGAATGAAATGAGGTTCACCAATAGCTGATACATAAGAATCCTAGTGAACTGATCCGTCGTCCCGAAACTCCATGCATGTATCATAAAATGTAGACCCCGGGCAAAAAGGGATATAAGTATATTTGAATTGTACTTGTATGTAAAGAACTTAATGAATAAGCAGGGACATGCTAATAGGAATTGAAACTGAAACTGTAACCTGAGTATGAGCATGTATAATATCTAACATGAGTATAATAAAATATCGTAAATCATTTTAAATGGGAGAGCTTTAGTATAACTGACATGAAACTACCACGTGAGAACGTGGCATCTGATCTTTGTTGAATCAGCTGAGCTATCTCGTACCTTGTCGGGGTATGAGACATGAACATGACATGAATGGATCCCAAAATCCGCAAGTGGTAACATGAAGGAATCATCCTAACTGGGCAGATCGATCATTATCCTACGTTGGCATATGTAGTTTCAGGTATTAAATCTTCTCGGTGATCTGTGCAGCTTTCAAAACATGAATATGAATATTATTGGCATGTAACCCATAAATTTCATAATCAAAACTTGTAAACATAATTTTTGATATAGCATAGTATGTGTAATTATAACATAACATTGCAAGAGGTCTGAAAAACATGTAAAGTTTATACAATAGAATGATATTGGGTCGTGGCGTATATTTAGGAACCTATGGCATTCAATTTATGGGTGTTCATGAATTATTGACGGATTCATGATAGTCATAATAATATATCAAGAATACAATTAACGAGCTTATAATGTAATCATGATATACAATGGTACATATAATTAGGATCATCATGAACTAAAGTAATAACCCTAAGACTGTGAAAATTTATATTTCATGGATGAAGGTGGCGTGGGGAAGAGCAATGATATTCTCACATGTGGATAGAAGACCTACATACCTATAGTGCTCCTAAACTTGTAGTAAGGTCTGAATCTTGAAGGAGAAATCCAAAATCTTGAACCATGAGATGGGTTTTCTTAAAAATCCTAGGTTAGAGATAAATGATTTCAATTAAAATCTGTGTATAATCGTTAATGAACATGCTGGAATACATGAGAATGACTTACCTTGATCTATGAGCATGAGATAAGGAGAATAACTTCATGCTACAGCTTGGGAGAATGAAGAATGGCTTAAAAGACTAAAAACACGACTTTAAAGAAACTCGGGTGCGATCTGCAGTTCAATTTGCACTGCATATTGCATTATGTTGCAACAGAACTAAGTCTTATCGAAATAGAATGTTGGCATCTTCATGACTAAAATATGGTCAAACTGTAGAGCAAAATATGCCACAGATTGCATTCTGCGCCGCAGATAAGTGTTCTGTGGACTACTCTGCGACCCTATAGTAAAATGGTAACAACGTATTGTATAGATGTCCTTTTGGGATACACTATATATGGATGTAAAGGTATTTCAAAGGGCTAAACTTTTTAGGTTTTGAGTTTTCCAAATTCACAACTTATAATGGTATTATGCTCACTTGAAGTGAGACCTTATGAAAACTCACTTGAAAACATGTTCCACATGGTAGCTTCCGACTATACTTTGCCCAAAGACTCTTCTTATACCTTGATTAGTTTTCAAAACACTTCCAACACTCTTCATCTTGGTTCCATTATATTCTCATTATCCTGGTCAAACCTTAGCCTGAAGGTATGAGGAGTTACCACTCTACCCCATACAACAAAGTCGATCAAACTACAACTTTGTAGAATTTACCTTTAAGTCTCAGCGACACCTTCTTATCGCACAACACCCCAAATGAGAGCGTCAATTTCACCCACCATGCCGTAATACGATGTGCGTCATTCTCATCAATCTCTTTGAATTATGGACCCAAGATACTTGTAAAATTCTTTCTTGGATATGACTTGATCATCGATCTTCACTTCCACTTCGTCACTAAACTTGCACTCTAGGTATTCTATTTTAGTTTTGCTTAACCTGAAACCTTTAGACTCCAAGGTCTGTCACTAAACTTTCAGTCTATCATTAACTCCACTGTGTGTCTCATCAATCATCACTATGTCATCTGCAAATAACATATACCACGGTACCTTCTCTTTGATAGGCCACATCAATTCGTCCATCACTAAGATAAAAAGAAATAGGCTAAGGGTTGATCCTTGGTACAACCCCATCATGAACAGAAAGGACTTTGAGTCACCTCCTACTGTTCTAACCCAGGTCTTGGGTCTATCATACGTATTCTTAATTTTCCTAATTTAAATCATAGGCACCCTTTTGTACTCTAAACACCGCCAAATGACCTCCCTAGGGATTTTATCGTATGACTTTTCAAGATCAATGAACACCATGTGCAGGTCTCTCTTCCTATCTCGATACTGCGTCATCATCCTCCGTACAAGATTAATGGCTTTGTATTTGATCACCTCACATGAATCCAAATTGGTTCTCGAAGATAAACATAAAACTGATCATCTTGGTCTCGACCACTCTCTCTCAGACTTTCATAGTATGACTTAGTAGATTGATACTCCTCTAGTTATTGTAATTCTGAATATCACTCTTGTTCGTATACAAGGGAACCATTATACTCCACCTCTATTATTCTGGCGTTTTAGTTGTCCTAACAATGACATTGAACAACTGGGTCAGCCACTCCATACCTGTTTCGCCTGCGTTCTTCCAAAAATCTATCGGGATCTCGTCTGGACCAGTCTTTAATCCTCTTCTCATCTTACGAACAACCCCTTTAGCTTTCGCAACCTTTATGCACCTGTAATATTCAAAATCTCTACTATTCTCAGAATGCTCTAACTCTCCAATACTATATCATTGTCTCCTTCTTCATTGAAGAGCTTGTGGAAGTACGTCTGCCATCTCCGTCGAATATGTGCCTCCTCTACCAACACATCATATTCGCATTCTTGATGCACTTCACTTGATCAAGGTCACGGGCCCTCCTCTCTCTTGCCTTGGCGAGCCTACACAACTTCATATCCCCACCTTTGCGTTCGAGCTCTTCATATAAGTTCTCAAAAGCCATTGTTTTAGCCGATGTGACTGCTAGTTTCACATCCTTCCTCGCTACCTTATACCTCTGCCTATTTCTCTTTTTATCTTCCTTATCTAAGTTTTCTACTAACGTCACATAGGAAACCTTCTTGGCTTCCACTTTTCCTTGGACCTCTCCATTCCACCACCAATCCCTTTTATGCCTACATGAGTTTCCCCTTGAGACCCCTATCACCTCTTGAGCTACTTCTCTAATGCAGTTAGTAGTCCTAGCCCATATGCTATATGCATCCCTATTGCTCTCCCAAACCCTCATTGCCACCAACTTCTCCCCGATCTCATGAGTTTTGGCCTCAATCAGGCATCCCCATCTAATCATTTGTTGGTCATGAGCAAATCCTCCGCTTCTTCCTCCTCTTGATATATAAATCCATAATCACCAGCTTATGTTGAGTCGTAAGATTCTCACTCGAGATAACCTTGCAGTCCTTGCAAAGACCTCTATCACGCTTTCTAAGAAGCAAGTAGTCTATCTAGGTCTTGACCAACACACTATGGTAGGTCCCTCACAAAATGTATCATTATTGTATAATTTGTGTATATTAAATATATAATCATCGCATAATCAATGTATAATTTATACACACTAATGAACACATATTATACACAATAGATGTCTATACTCTCAATAAGTTCGAATTTAAGTTTTTTAATAACGGTAGAGACTACATAGCAAAAGATTCGTCGACGGCACCAGTGGGAATGCAGGAATAAAACCGGTGTGCAGCTTTAGAGGGACTGATGAGTAGAAATTGGGGTATAATATTTTGATGGGTTTTTACAAAATGACAAATGTCCCACCATTATAGTCACTAGGATTTCCACGTTTTCTACTTTTTATTTCAGAAACTTGATTTCTTTTTTATTCGAAAAACTCACTCAGGCATTCTAATATATGGCTGGATAATTTGTTTTACTTATGGATTGTCTTTTTATTTCTCAGTATATCAGCGAGGTCTCCAACAAGAATTGCATGATTAATGAACGAAGAATCGGAGGGTGTATAGAAGGGTTTGGTCAGAGACAGATCACCAACCACTTTAAAGTAAGAAAAAGTGGGAGATATAGTGTAGAGTGAAATTTTAGGTTTTGATCATTGCTTGTCTTTATTTTGGGCATAAGGGCTATTTCTCACATATCAAACCTCTCTCCGGTGGAAAAGTGAGGGGGATTGGAAGGCTTGAAAATGATCTATATGTGTTGAATCCTGACTGTCAGTTGAAATCACAAGGGCCTCAACTTGCTGGACCTAGAGGTCATATAGTTTCTTGTGCAGTTGCTATAATAAAACCATCTAGAATAAGTGTGTCACTGTGGCACGGGAGATTAGGACATATTCTTTATGCTACTTTGAGAAAGTTCAATTTCTTTATGCATGTATCAGTTTCTAATATTGAACATTATATTGTATGTCATTTGGCAAAACAATCCAGGTTATCTTTTTCATTGAGTAATACTAGTTCTACAACTTATTTTCAATTGTTGCATGGTGATGTTTGGGGATCATATAGTGTACCTACATATGATGGCAAGAGGTATTTTTTAACTCTTGTAGATGATTTCTTAAGATATACTTGGATAGTCTTGTTGAACTCTAAGTCTGAAGTAGTTGTGGCAGTTAGAAGTTTTCTACTTATGATTAAAAATATGCTTGGAGCCTCTGTCAAGGTACTAAGAACTGATAATGGTCGTGAGTTCTTTAATTCTCAGATGACTGAACTAGTGCAATCTCTTAGTATTCTTCACCAGAGTTCCTGTGTCTACATACCTCAGCAAAATGGTGTAGTAGAAAGGAGACATAGATCTATTTTAGATACTGCCATATCTTAGAGATTCCAGTCAGTGTTCCCTTAAGATTTTGGGGTGAGTCTATCATGATTGTTGTGTACTTGATAAATAGAATTTCGACCTTTTTTATTCAGGGCAAGGATCCATTTGAGCTTTCATATAGTACATCTCCCCATCTAGCTCATCTAAGAGTATTTGGATGTCTAGCTTATGCCACCCAAGTGAGAAATACTGATAAATGTTCCTCTAGAGCTATTCCATTTGTGTTCCTTGGGTATTCTATCTCTCAGAAAGGATATAGATTATATGATTTACACAATAAGGAAATTTTTGTTAGCAGAGATGTGGTATTTCAGGAAAATATTTTTACATGAGTACATGGACATATTTGATGAGGAGGTAGCTCCCTATTACATCCTCTCATTCTATTTCCTTTGTATCTCTTGATAAAAGAAGATATACTAGACAAAGCAGGCCACCCATATGGTACCAAAACTATGTTACTAAGTCCATTGGATCAGACTTATGTTTGTATCTTGTCTCCAACAATGTTGGATATCAGTCTTTGTCTCTTGGTTATAGTGCAGCTCTTGCTTCTTATTCAGCTATTACTAATCCTAAGACCTTTCAGGAGGCAGCATTTGACAACGAGTAGATTGAAGCTATGAAGGCTGAGATTGTAGCCTTAGAAGAAAACAACACATGTAGTATTGTTGATCTACCTCCTGGTAAATAACCAATTAGATGTAAATGAGTTTTCAAGGTGAAGTATCTGACCTCTGGTGCAGTTGAAAGATACAAAGCCAGATTAGTTACCAAAGGCTTTGCACAACATGAGGAGCTTAATTATTCAGAGACTTTTTTCCATGTGGCTAAGATGGTCACAGTCAGATCTGTGATAGTTATTGCTTCTGCAATATAGTGGTCCATTGCTCAGATGGATATACACAATGTTTTTTTGCATAGAGATCTAATAGAGGATATTTATATGGTTATTCCTCAAGGGTTTTGTAGACAGAGGGAGAATGGTAAAGTCTGCAAACTACACAAGTCATTGCATGGTCTCAAACAGACTCCAAGACAGTGAAATTTGAAACTTACAACATCATTGGTTCAACTTGGCTTTGTTCAAAGTCATTTTGACTATTCTCTGTTTACCAAAAAGGAATGAAGTGATCTTATAGTAATGCTAGTGTATGTTGATGACCTGTTGATCACTGGTAGTAATAGAGATCTGATTGACAGAACCAAGAATGACTTGAAATTGAAGTTTAAAATGAAGGATCTATGTGAACTCAAATTCTTTCTTGGAATAGAGTTTGTCAGATCAAAGGATGAGATTGTTATGAGCCAACATAATATGCATTGGAACTTATATCTGGAATAGACTAAGTAGTGTTAAGCCAGTACAAGATCCCCTAGATTCTAATCTCAGGCTTACTTCTATTGAATGTGACACACATGTCAGGGATCCTGGTGATATATCTACTGATAAACCTCTAACATATGTTAGTAAGTATCAAAGACTGGTTGAAAGGTTATTATATCTTACCATGACAAGAGTTGATATTGCCTTTGTAGTACACGTTCTTAGTCAGTTCATGCATGCACTAAAAGAGTCTCACATAGAGGTTGCATTAAGGGTGGTAAGGTATATCAAGACTTTACCAGGTCTAGGTTTGTCGATGCCCTCACAGAGCTTAGGACTGCTAACCACCTACTGTAACTTATATTGGGGGACATGTCTAGATACAAAAAGGTTTATTACTGGTTACTTGGTGAAATTTGGAGATGCCTTGGTGTCCTGGAAGTCCAAGAAATATGAAACAGTGGCCAGAAGCTTAGTAGAAGCTGAATTTAGGAGTATGGCTTCAGTAGTAGCAGGAATAACTTAGCTAATTGGTATTTACACAGAATTGGGAGTTGAACTCAAAGTACCAGTTGATCTTTATTGTGATAGTGAAGCTGCAATGCAGATTACTGCAAATCTAATTTTTCATGAAAGAACTGAACACTTTGATATTGATTGCTACTTTATCATGAAAACGTTAACTCAAGGGATGATCAAGACTCATCATGTTCCAACTAAAGAACAACATGTTGATCTACTACCTAAAAGTTTGTGCAAGACTCAACACATGTACTTGGTGTCTAAATTGGGCTTGAAAGATATCTTCCAAGCATCAACTTGAGGAGGGGTGTTGTGATAGGAGATATATTAGATTTGTAGACTTGTGGTACTGAAGTGTAACTATTTGTAACTAGGTGTGTATAAATGTAACTAGTTTAAATTAATGTATTAAGTTGGTCAGTTAGCTAGGTAGTTAGAACTTATATGTACAGCTAATGACTCTGTATCATTTCAGTTTTGATATTCAATACAATAGTAATTCTCTCTCTACTCTCTTAACAAATGCTCTCAACCTCCATTGATGAATCTCAACAGTAGTATTTAAAAGTAAAAATATATAATTGTAACTAAAAAAGGGAAGATAAACTATTATATTTGTTACTAATGTTGATTGCATCGGTTAGAAAAATAGACTTCATAATAAAATATATATAAGAAGTTATTTTAAAAGAAAATTTAGGACCTCTCATCAAGAATTTGTTGGTAAAATAGAAGAACAATATTGATAAAGAACAATTAAAACAGTAAAAGCAACCTATCGAATCACATATGTGTCGTGGCAAGCCACTGCCTTGAAAGCGATTTAGGACTGACTCCGGTGCAAATCGTTTAGCCCGGTCGTTCCCCAAGGTTCCACAGCACTTCCGGACACTTGCACTAGTGGCTGAAAGTTTGGAGTTTGCACAAAGTATTTTGCCCAGAAAACATAACAAGGAAAGAGAACTTTGAGAAGATGATATATTTTTCGGTGTGTTAACAATAGAGATTTCTACCTCTATATGTAGGTAGAGGTCAGAGTCTCGGTAGTAAATGTTGAAATCTGAAACAACTCTAACGTTCAGAAAATAAAGAATGATATTTTCAACGTCTCATAACGTTCAAAAAATTAAGATCGTCATTAAGTCAGAGTATTTATGGATAATGACAGTTGCAATGATTAATTCCGAAGTAATGAGCTTTGACTAGTACCGGGATTGCGCCGGAAGCATGGATATGAGAGCTACGCTCGGACTTTAATCCGGAAGCATGAATTTAGACAATTTCGGGTAAGCTCAAAAATAGTAAAATAATATTTTATAAAACCGAAATTGAATTAAACCCAACTCTCATGTGCCGAGGCCCCTCTCTTATTCTAGCCCATTTACCAACCCAATAATGCACATTTCAATATAAGGTGCAAGAAATGACTTTCCACCACAAATGTGGTACAAAGAACATTTCACAAGAGTCAAGAAAGAGATAATGAAAAGAGACACTCAAAGATTCTTTGGCTTTGCATTACTTGGAATTAAAGAGTAATGTAAATAAAAGTATAACTCCAACAGATTTGGCTTTAGGCCACCGAGGACGTTGAACCGGACCTGATCACCCTAACAAGCATGTTAAAAACTTGCTTATCCAATTATATATTTAATCAATCTTGCTGGACAGACAGAATGCAGATCCATTTCTTCAGAATCAGAGCTAAAAAGCACTCTGGATGGCATTTTGATCCTCCATAGGCTTATCCTGTAAGCAGGATATTTCCGAGCAATATTTTTGGTGTAACTTCCCTCCAGCAGCCTAGTTATTAGCTGTAAATAAGCTTGCTGTGAGCTTCTCTGGAGGTTTTGATTTATGTCCCCCTCCAAGTGTAATTCTTTTGTTAAATATACAAGGTAAGGGTCAATGCCAAAACCCCATCACCTCGGGTGCTAACTTGGGTGAATGGATTTAACGGGAAAAAAATTAATATTGCTTGATATGAAAACGTCCAATCTTAGAGTGTTATAATTTGATGGGACAAAAAATTCACTGATGCTTTTCTTCCAACAGAATATATAAAGTTCGTTAAATATTTTCAGGTGGTTGGTTCAGCATTATATTCCAAACAAAAGTGGTAATGACCGGTATTAAGTCTTCTCTTTTTTCTTCTCCTACTAGTTTACCTTTTCTTTTAATTTTTAAGGGAATCTATAAACAGTAACATATTTTTTTAATTTTTGGTGATCATCTGCCATTAATGATATAAAATTGGCATAAATCATAGAAAAGTTTTCTTCGTCGATCTATTTTTATGTTAATGCCACTTATAGATAACAGTTTCAACCTTCTTCAATGTGGGGTTACGTTTGCTCAATGCCCCGTAAAACAGTGCTTAGCATTTTACCTAAAAAGACTTTATCCAGTCTATGTATGAGACAGTGTTGAATAAGTTGGAACGACACTGGTAACTGTTTGTAGCACTCCTGTTTAAAATATATTTAGTTTTAAAACATTATTTAAAATTTAACCAGTTTTAACTTTTAAACAATTTTAAACCGCTCGGGCGCTGCTACAACTTCTTAATCCGCTTGGTGAATTGTAAATAGCAAATTTTACATTAATCATTACAAATGCATAAGTGCATAACCATTTGTCTAACAGATGCATTCAACAACTGAAGAGAAGTAAATTGAACATCTAATGTTTTGATTGAAAGTTTCAAATTTTAGTCATAAGGGTTTGAAATTGGAATTGTCAAAATCTAATTTAGAAGGAATTTCGGGAAGTAAGACTTAGGCAATCCAACTTTAGATCCACGTAATTTTCAGCTTCAATTCTGCAAGTCTGAATTCGATTTTAATAGGAAATTAAACTTTAAAAAAATTTGTAGAGTTCTATCATTATTCCTTAAATAGAAGTCCTTAAAATTTGTGCACTTGCCCCGTTGGGGGAAAAATGACAACAAATTTTGACGTATTTTTCAACTTAATTTTAGTACTATCATATTTTGAAATCTAATTTTAAAGTTTTTACTTTTAAAAGGAGAACCGAAGAGATTACTTTTATTTAAATTAATTATAAAAGTAATTTATTTTGAACTATAATACAATAACAACATATTTAATGTAATCTTACAAGTGGGGTTTGGGAGAGTAATGTGTAAGTATACCTTACTTCTACCATGTGAAAGTAACGAGGTTGTTCCTGAAAGACCAGCGGATGACTAAAAACAATTCAAAAAGCAATTTTGGAAAATAAAAATATAAAAGTGAAGAAGTCATGACAAATAATAAGGAAAGCAAGACATAACTACATAATATGATAACCGAAGTACAAGAAATAATATAAAAAAAGAGTAGCCCGATGCACTAAGCTTCCGTTATGCACGAGGTTCGAAAAAAGACCGAATCACAATTGATAAATTTGTTGTCATGTGATCAAAAGATCGTGGAAACAATCTTTGATAGAAATGCAAGACTGAATTAAACATAAAATTAAAAGAACAAGGAACTATGAGGTAGTATTTATTCTGAATTAAGTAATATTTATTGAAAAAAACACAAATGTTAGAGATAGTATTATATTGGATAAACTCATACATTTGGGATGAATTAAACATGTGACCTAATTCATTACTATTTTGATCCTCAGCCATATATCACTATGCTTCTTCATAAAGGTTTTAGATTTCAGCCACATATAAACTAATTACATCCTACGTCTACATGATAGTTTAGTAATCATAAACAATAAATTAATATGTGTATAAACAATAAATTAATATGTGTATGTATTAAATTTTGCATAAGTAATATTATTAATTAATTGAGGTTGGTTCTCTCTCTCGGCGCACGATATCAAATGGTGCACGATAGTAGTGAAAACCGTCATTCATCGCCGGTATGGCAAAAGGCGACCAAGGAAAATGATACCGATAGATCCAGTCGTAGTGAAGCCTCACCATGCAACACCAGTGGGACAGCAGTATAGTGTGACTGTAGGAGGAAGTAAGCCAAATACGCCGGTGGCCTTCTATGTCACTCCGATGGGCCGTAATGCAACAAAGGGCCCAAAACAATCGATTGAGAAGCCAGTGCAGCAGCATGTGACGGAGACGGCGCCGCTACAGCAGGAAATAATCAATGATGCCCCAGTGGGCTCAGTTCCAGTTGCTCAAAGACGACTTGAGATGCCGAAAAATGGTAATGTTGACAAACCATGGGTGAGCATGTTTGAGGGTAATACTATGGCCTAAAGGGTATGGAACTTCAATTTGTGCCGCCTATGATAAGGGATGGAGTTAAATATGTGCAATTGGACAAGGAGGAAATGATTAAGGAAGCTGAACAGTGGAAAACAACACTGATTTTGTATATGATTGGAGCTTCACTCACTATTGCTGCTATTGGTAGATTCCTGGATTCACAAAAGTATTCATCTAAGCCGGTAATATTTTATCATAATGATGATTAATTTGTGATTAAATTCAAGACGTTAGCAGGTAGGGATGAGATACTATATACGGGGCCCCATATGATTAACTCTAAACCTGTAATAGTTAAACCATTGAGTGCTGATTTTAGTTTTAAGGATGAGGTACTGAAGGTAATACCATTGTGGGTGAAATTTCCTAATCTACCACTCAATTGTTGGGGGGTTAAGTCGTTGGGCAGAGTCGCCAGTGGATTGGGAAAGCCAATTTGTGGTGATGAATGTACCGCCAAGATGGAGAGGATTTCTTATGCTAGAGTATTAATAGAAATGGATGTCACTATGCCTCTTCCTAATGTGGTGAAAGTCATGGATCCTAATGGGGTAAATTTTGAGCAGGAGATTCGATATGAGTGGAAACCCCATTATTGCCCTACTTGCTGTCAAATTGGGCATATCTGCAAGGTATAACAGGTTGAGCCCAAGAAGAATGAACCTCCAAAGGAACAACCAGCTGTAAAAAAGGGTGCTCATAGAGGGAAAACTCAGCAGATATGGAAGAATAAAGGGGAGCAAATTGTTGTTCCAACACACGAGGAACATGGCCAAAGTGTTGTAGATGCTGACGGGGAGAATCCTGATCAGGCTGGTGAGGGATAGACTAAAGCTAAGTCTGCCTCTAAAGCTCCAATGATATCTACTCAGAACTGTGAAGATATAGGGACTTCTAATGCTTTCAATCTCATTCATGAACATACCTTGCAATAGATAATACAAGCAGCTTTTGCAGTAGCTGGAGTGGGGCAGAATAAGATGGGCAATGGAGGGAGGTATCATAACCCTGTACATATTCCTACATGAAGATTGTTACATGGAATGTTAGAGGGTTTAATAAGTTGCATAAGCACAAGGAATTTTTTAAGACAATAAGAAAGGAGCAAATTAATATTATAGCTATAGTAGAGCATAGAGTACACCAAAATAAAGCAGTACAGATAGTGAAGAAAATAGCACCTGGGTGGGAGTGGCATCATAACTATAATGCTTCTGGTAAAGGGAGAATTTGGCTCATCTGGGATTCAGCTTATGTGGATGTGTCCATATTGCACACAAATGATCAATTTGTACACTGTATGATTGAGTTACCTGCCTAAGGACTCAAAATGGAGTTTATAGCTATATATAGTTTCCATACTATTGAGACTAGGAGAAGCCTTTGGGCTAGTTTGGAAAGTCTGGAGCCTCTGGTACTGCATCCTGGCTAGTTATGGGGGATTTTAATATTATTCTTAGAGGGGAAGATAGAATAAATGGTAGTCAGATTGTAGATGCTGAAGTAAAGGACTTTGAACAATGTTTATTGAATGCAGGTTTGACTGAGATAAAGGCAGTAGGTAGGTTCTACACTTGGACTAACAACCATGTGCTTAGTAAGATTGATAGGGCCCTAGTGAATCCTGCATGGGTGAGTAAATGGCCTTAGGTTGATGTAACAGTCATGGACCCTCAGTTTTCTGATCATGCACTACTTTGTGTGACATTGGAGCAACAACATGATCAAGCAGCTAGACCATTCAAATTTCTCAACCACTTGACACAGCATAATGAGTTCTTGGCATATGTGAGGGATGTGTGGAGTTGTAACGACCCGTTTGGTCATTTAGACATTTTACCCTTTTACACCTGCTAACCCTTCCCTAGCACTGTTAGCGCACATTTGACCTGTGGGGATGGGCAACACGATTCTCGAGGTCATCGGGCGAGTCTTGCAAGAACTTGAGGAAACTAGAGCTTTTAATTTGAAATCATTTGACCAATGGTTGAATTTTGAGTAAACGGACCTTTTTCGGAATTCCGTTGATTCCATGAGGTCCGGAAGGTTGATTATGACTTGGTGGCATGATTAGTTTGGTTCCCGAGGCATTCGAGAGCATTTCGTACCCTTGGTTAGAAACTTGATTTTGGCCATTTGGGGGTTAACCCGGTCAAGGTGACCTCCGTTGGGAATTCCGAGGGGGCAGTTGAGTTCATAGCACATTTTTACATATGTATGCATGTCAGATTTGTATCCGGGAGGTCTCGGATGAGTTTCGGGTGTCAGGATGAACTTAGTGAAAAAACAAATTTTTGCTGGTTTCTGGTGTCCTGTCTCTGCGGTGGCTGGTCCGCACCTACGGGCTCATTTCTGCGAAGTTTGGTCCGCAGGAGCAGATTTTGGGAAGTCATGCAAGTTCTGCACCTGCGAAGTGTCTTCTGCATGAGCGAGACCGCCTCTGCGAATTTATCCTCGCTTCTGCAAAGCATGGGATATTTAAGTGAGTCTGCCCCTGCGAGTGATTTTCCGCAGAAGCAACCCGCATCTGCGAGGGATGGTCTGTAGAAGCAGAATCGCTGAGAAACAAAAACTTATACTCTCCCCAACTCGAAGCCATTTATTATCATTCACAAGTTGGAGACCTAAGCTCGGTGGGGAGGTGAATATTGAAGGTTTTCTTCATTGTTTCTCTTGGGGTAAGATTTCTATCTCTTTTTATTCGTTCATCATGATTATGTGCTAGAATCTAGGCTTGTTCATGCAATTGGAAGCCTAAACGAGATTAGTATTCAAACTAACTTAAGGTTATGACTCTATAGAGTACTCTCAAGGTTTTCAATAGTAAAGTTCCGATTGTCTACCTCCGTGGGCCCGGAGTCGATTTTGGGATAAATCTCTGTATTATTTGAACGGACTAAGTCCTTGTGTTTGCATTAGATTACTTACTAATGTAACATCTATATGTTAGACTACGAGTACTACGAGTACTACGAGACGCTTTAAAAGAGCAAGGTCTGCGTTGAAGATTGAGGTTCGTGGCTCATGCTCGGCATTGAGGTAGGCTACGGTTTTAACTCTTTTAGACTCTGATAGAAGTACGTAGTAGTTATAAATGTTGAGGGGTACTACACGTGTTTGGGGGTCCCACCTTAGCGGTTGTGATGAACGTTGGGTGGGTACCAGTGTTGAACTATGTTGATAGGTGATTTGGGGAATCAACCTTAAACTGATTCCGACTGTTGTTATTTGGGCTTGTCGCCATTATGTGGGCTTGTAACCATTGTTGATATTGTATGTTTAGTCATCACATTGCTTTCGATATGATAAACTGATGTACATGAAATTACGTGTTGTTGAGCTTCTGTAAGCTTGTAATATTTATTCCTTATGTTGCTAGCTTATTGTGATTTTTTCTTGTCATGCATTCATCACTCGAAGTCGTTTCTTTTCATTCACAAGTTGGAGACCTAAGCTTGGTGGGGAGGTGAATATTAAAGGTTTTCTTCATTGTTTCTCTTGGGGTAAGATTTCTATCTCTTTCTATTCCTTCATCATGATTATATGCTAGAATCTAGGCTTGTTCATGCAATTGGAAGCCTAAATGAGATTAGTATTCAAATTAACTTAAGGTTATGACTATAGAATATTCTCAAGGTTTTGAATAGTAAAGTTTCGATTTCCACCTCCGTGGGCCCGAGGTCAATTTTGGGATGAATCCCTGTATTGTTTGAAAGGACTAAGTTCTTGTGTTTTCATTGGATTACTTATTAACATAACATGTATATGTTAGACTACGAGTACTATGAGACGCTTCAAAAGGGCAAGGCCTGCGTTGAAGATTGAGGTTTTTGGCTCATGCTCGGCATTGAGGTAGGCTACGGTTTAACTATTTTAGACTCCGATAGAAATACGTAGTAGTTATAAATGTTAAGGGGTATTGGACATGTTTGGGGGTCCCACCTTAGCGGTTGTGATGAATATCTGGATGGGTACCAGTGTTGAACTGTGTTGATGGGTGATTTGGGGGATCAAACTTAAATTGATTTCGACTGCCATTATGTGGGCTTGTTGCCATTATGTGGGCTTGTCGCCATTATTGATATTGAATATTTAGTCATCACATTGCTTTCGATATGATAAACTGATGTACATGAAATTACGTGTTGTTGAGCTTCTGTAAGCTTGTGATATTTATTCCTTATGTTGATAGCTTATTGTGATTTGTCTTGTCATGCATTCATCACTCTACATCCCATCTAAATACTTGAAAAGGATTCGATAATACTGATTTTATTGATTATGTTTTTGCATGGTATACACATATCCATATCATTCATCCACATTATTATTGGCATTTGAACTGTGGAGATACTAATAAAATAAGGTTGGCAGCCGGTTACTAGATATGGTACATGGTAAAAGAGTGATGATTGATGATGATGCTACAGCCACAGAGTTGGGATCGAATGGGTATATGGACCTCATGAGTCCCCCATGGGTCACGTGACAACTACTGCAACAATGTGTGTATACCGGGACATATATCCATTGCATTGCATACATATCATCTGCATTTCATTTCATTCATACTTCTTGACGTGTAATTAGTGCTATGTGTACTCGGTGATGTAAAGTTGTAGACTTGCGAATTTTGAGGAAAGAAATACTGGCACCTTGTAACTTCTTCTCAAGGTAAGACTGAAATATGAGACGGTATGGTAATGATATAAAGATGGGATCTTTATGACCTTGATTGCTAGAAATGCTAATAAAGATGGGATCTTTATGACTTGGATTGTTAGGAACGATGTAGAGATGAGATATTTACGTGTTCCTTAGCATTAGAACTAAAAGATTGAGCCTTTAATGATAAACTTGTTTATTTGGATAAAAGATTGAATCTTGATAGTGATTGGAACTTGGGTGATTCTTCTGATTAACTATACTTGAATGATTGGATTGATCCTATTGGATTGGCTGCCATGATTAGGCTTGTTCTCTGTGAATTTGGTAGTGTGGTTTACAACTTATGAGTCTTAAGTAATTGATGTTTAAACTGTTATTATGGTCGTAAATGCCTACTTGTTAGAATTATCATCTAGATCCAGGGAACTATGTGTGTCTCTGTGTTGTTGTGGTAGTTGTTGACTTGTATACTAAGTGTATGCAGACTTTCCTCCTTGATCCAAGGGTGTAGGGCGTAGACTCCTACTTGTATATAATGAAGACGTTAATGAACTAATGTGTGTTATGACTGTGGACGCCTAGAGTCGTAACTAAGTCTAAAGGCTAAGTTAATAAAAGAGTTGAGGTGTTACGTTAGCCTAGGTATCATATCCTTGTAAGGTATTCTTAAAATGATGTTGTGTACTAAGCGTCAATTTGCTTATTGGTTGTGTCAAGTCGGGTAAGTAGGTGAAATATGAATATGACTTGGACAGAGGGTTAGATCGATGGGTATCGGTAGTAAAGTGCATGTGTGCTACATGTATTGAAGTGTACTTGGCTGTGATTGACCCTGATGTGAACTGAGTGATTTATTTAGTTTATGAATTCGTATGTGATTAAGGTGATTATTTGAATTGCCTAGAATAGGACCTATCTGAGAGTCAACTTGATGTTTATATCTGTTATGTAGCTTCCGTCGTTGTCGGCCTATGATGCCTACGGGGTACGTTGTGTACTCTTGCTATGCTTGATGCATCTTTTATGTGGTTGCAGGTACTCGGTACCGTTCATTCTCGGTAGCGTTGGTCTACATCCAGTCAGGTCGCCCTTATTGATTCAGGGTGTAGCTATTAATTCTTTCCGCACTTTGTATCTTAGAGTCCTTGTACGAGTGACACCAGGTTCTGGGTAGTGAACGATGTAATTATCAAAGGAGTTTGTTATATATTTATAAACATCTTTCTTCTACTTCCGCATTTAAATTCATATATTTCCTATGGCTAATGATAGTGGTTCTCCGACGGGTTAGTGTAGGTACCCTCATGGCACGAATGGAATTTTGGATCGTAACATGAGTAAACAGATACAGGGCAGTCCAATGGAGAGGGTGTGGAAGAAATTTAAAATCAAAGGTAGAAATGAAAATCCAGTCAGTAAGACAAAAGCTTAGTGATGTCCAAGTACTTTTGAGAAACATCTATGATGATCAACAACTATATGCAAGGGAGAAACAACTGAAGGCTGATCTGGAGAGGTGGAATCTAGTGGAGGAAAGCATTTTGAGGCAAAAGTCAAGGGTGCAGTGGTTGGGATTGGGAGATTCTAACTTAGCATATTTCTTTACAAGTGTGAGGAGAAGAATTAACCAAAATCATATCAAAAAGCTTGTTACTGATAATGGAAGGATCCTACAGCGTAAAGGGGAGGTTGAAGAAGAGATTATAGGGTTCTATAAGAATTTGCTTGGCTCCTGCACCTGAACTACCTGGTATTCAGCCTGATGTCATGAATAATTGGCCTCTTCTGAAGAGAGATCAACAATTGATGCTCATGGCACCTGTGACAAAGCAGGAAATCCAAGATGCCTCGACGGAAATCTCAGACCTGAAAGCTTCTCGCTGTGATGGCTTTAATGCTGTCTTCTTTAAGAAATCATGGGAGATTATATGAGATGGAGTGGTGGCTGTTGTGACCAATATAATGCACACAAAGAGGATGTTCAGAGCTATAAACTGCACCACAGTGACATTGATCCCAAAGGTACAAAATCTTTCTTATGTCAAAGAAATTAGACCCATTTTATGTTGCACAGTGTTGTATAAATTGATCTCTAAAGTGTTAACCAAAAGATTGCAAGGGGTAATGGACAGTATAATAGATAGTAGTCAGACAACATTTGTACCAGGGAGGTGATAATATATTACTCAGTCATGAACTAGTGAAAGGTTATTCTAGGAAAGGAGTGTCAGCCAGATGCATGCTCAAAATTGTCCTGCAAAAGGCTTATGATTCCTTGAAATGGGGCTTTCTTGAACAAGTTCCCAGCTTTGAATTTTCCCAGTACATTTGTGTAGTGGATTATGATGTGTATCAAATCTGTCTCCTATTCTATTCTTATAAATGGTGAACCTACTTCTCCCTTTGATGCTAAAAAAGGCCTGAGGCAGGGGGATCCTCTCTCCCCCTTCCTTTTTGTAATGGCTATGGAATATCTTAGTAGGCTACTTAATCAATTGAGGCAGAATCCACAGTTCCATTTTCACCCTAAGTGTAGTAGGTTGAAACTTGTACAGCTTGAGTTTGCAGATGATCTACTTTTATTCTGTAGAGGGGATGTAGGATATGTCGAACTTTTATTTGAAAAATTTAGTCTATTCTCTAGAGCTTCAAGAATGATTGACAATTTGAGTAAAAGCTCAATATATTTTGGGGGTGTGAAAGATAGTGTGCAACAGGAAATAGTTGACCTCTTGGGGATAAGTAAGGGTTCAATGCCTTTTAGGTACCTAGGTGTCCCTTTAAGTACCAAAAGAGTCTCTGTTGTTCAATGTAAGCCCTTACTTGATAAAATGCTAGGTAGGATCAAATCATGGACCACTAAGTTTCTCGCATATGCTGGAAGAACTCAGTTGATAAAGTCTGTCTTGCTCTCAATAATCCAAGTCTTCTGGGCACAAGTGTTTGTTTTGCCAAAGAAAATCATCCAGGCCATTGAAGCCTCTTGCAGAACTTTCTTGTGGACTGGGTGGACTAATTTGTCTAAAAAAACACGTCTAGCATGGGAAAGGATCTGCTATCCAAAGTCAGCTGGAGGTCGTAATATTCTTGATGTGGAACTGTGGAACAAATATGCTATATGTAAGCTTTTATGGAATATATGTGCCAAGTAGGATAAACTATGGATGAGGTGGATACATAGTTATTATGGAAGGAATACAGATATGATTGCTGATGTCCCAAAGCAGGCCTCTTTGATTGTTCAGGAAATTCTGAAGGCAACAAAGTATTTCACTCAAGCTGGTTATACTATGAATGAAGTTCAACAGATGCAGAAGTTCTCAACTAAGCAGATCTACACAAAGCTCAGGGGGGAGTTCCAAAAAGTTACATGGAGAAAGCTAGTGTGCAATAACAGTGGTATGCCAAGACAAATTTTTATGTTGGTTCTAGCTGCTCATAGAAGGCTCTCAACAAGAGATAGGCTATTCAAATGGGGTATAACAAATGAAACAGTGTGTCCTCTATGTGAATCTATAGATGAGAGCATGGAACACTTATTCTTCTTATGTGATTTCTCATCTCAAATATGCGGTAAACTTCTCACTTGGATGGGCATCAACAGGGCCGCAAGGGGGTAGACTGAGGAACTGTGCTAGGCAGAACTGAATGCTAGGGGGAAAACTCCTCAAGCTGAAGTATATCGCATGCTTTTAGGTGCTGCAGTGTATTATGTATGGAGAGAAAGGAACCAAAGAATCTTCCAACACAAAAGGCAAAATCAGAACTTGATTATCAAGCTGATCATTCAGGAGGTGCACCAGAGAGCTAATACCAAACCAAAGTTAACAAAGTGGTTATCAAATTTCAACTTTTATCCAGTTTAGTTATTGAGTAATGGCTAGGCTATCCAACTAAAGCATGTTTTTGATGTGTGTTGAGTAGAGAGTCTTGTTTAGTAATAGTGCTAGAGCCGACTACTGGGGCTGACTGTCCAGTAGCAGAGCTCATTTCCCCTCTAGTGAATTTTCTACTTTGGTTAATAATACAATTATTTACCAAAAAGATGTGCATAGATCGACATTATCAAGGAAAACCTTAAAAATAAAATAACCTCTTAGAATTGGAACAGTATCATTCCTATACTTGTTCTATGTTGTGAAAACGAAAATGCTATTCAATCGAAGGCCGACATTACCTCATCGCTTTTGTTGGACTTGTCATAATCCCTAGTTGGTTTGTGCATGACACACAGCTTTTTATTTTGGAGTCAATACCTCATCACTTATGTTGGACTTAACATGAAAGAATATATCCCTAATTGTTCTGTGGGCTGCCTGCCTTTTTATTTTGGAGTCAATTACTCAAAATGAATTCTTAGGATATCATTTTCATTGAGAATCTTTTAAAGGAAAACTGCAGCAAAAATAAGATTTTTTAGGATTACATTGGCATGCCAAAAAGAATAAGGACTTGTGCTCTTGAAACTTCTTCTTTCCTTTCACTAAGAACACGTCTCAAGAACAAATTTATCACATTGTCCCTTATTTCATAATCTTTTCCCCATCAGTAGATATATATTAGAAGATCTATTTTCCATTAAAGTTAAGAACCATTAATTCTTCACACTTAATTTTTGTTGAAGGAAATTTTTAATCTCGTGGCTATGCTTCATCGGCGCAAAATATATTAATTTGCAGAATTTTGTATGCTGAGAATGAAGGAGCACAAATTCAATAATAGATAAAATATTCGTTTCTATATATTCCATTAAAAACCTACTGTTTTGGTTTATGTATTTTCGAAAAGAAAATATTTGACAAGTGTCATTCCCGCTCAATATGAAAATACAATAGCATAAATAGCAAATGTACATAATATAAATAGCAAACTTACATAATAATAATCTGAGAACTCCCCCTAAAAAAGGAAAATCATGTTTTCAAAAGGAAATAAATATTGGAGATATAAGAAAGAGCAAAGCAAAGATATTAGGACATTGTGACCCTGTTTGACCAACCAGCTAAAACAACTTATTTTGAGAAGTGCTTTTCAAAAAAATACTTTTGGTAAGAAGCAGTTTGGTTTGGCTAATTCATTTGAAAAATGTTTTTGATAAACAAATTGTGTTTGGCTAATCTTCTTTAAAAGATACTTTTAAGTGTCATTACGAAAAAGGACAAGTATCAATGAAGGTTTACTATTAAGATTATTTTATAAAGAGAAATTATCCTGAATATCTACTGTGAAGGACTTTAATTAAGTTCTTACTTTTATTTAATTAAAACTTAAAAGCACATATTAAAATTTTCAATTAATATAATACAAAGATTAATAAAAAATATATTAAATATTTATGTTAATACCATGAAGATTTAAATAAAATAGAGGATTATTAATTGAAAATTAATGTATTAATAAGGGATATACTTGGTAAATATATATTTATGATAAGGATATTTTTGTGTTGAAAAAAATAAGTTTTTGCTTCTGCTTCTGTGAAATTTCCTTCTTCTCCCCAATCGCAGAAAAATTGCTTCTGCTTCTACTTTAAAGTAATTTTATTAATTGGCCGAACACTCCAAATATCCAAAAAAAAATGTGTTTTTTCTTAAAAAAAAAAAGTAATTTTGGCCTTAAAACAAACTTAGCCAAACAGGCTCTTAGAGTCTATTCGCTGGTAGAACTAATTGGCTTCTTCATCCCACACCTTTACCCCGGCCCATCCGGGCTCCGCCCCGTTCCAAGGATAGGCCAATTTCAATTTGTTAATAGTTACTACTGAATGTATTAAACTTTGGGGAAAGGACACAAATGGCCATCCGGCCCAAACTATTGACAATCGGACGGCCCAAGAAGCTTAAAAGATATCTTTTTAGCCTTTATAAAATAATTTTATTTTTAGTCTTTTTTAAAACTAATTTCAGCATATGTATAGAAATTGTATATTTGTTGTACAGAAAATCTATCATATGTATAGAAATTATATATTGTTGTATAGAATATGTATCCCTACAGTATGCGCTTAGAAAATGTATCATAAATGTATAGTTTCTATTTAATAAATATATAATCAATGTATACTTACTAATTATACAGATATTATACATATTTTGGGACATTTCTTGAAGGCTCAATCGACGTATACTTACTAATTATACGCATTTTTTTAGGGGGGGGGGGAATAATTATACATATATTATACATGTTTTGGGATATTTTTTGAAGGTTCAATATGAATATTTTTCGTTTACCGGGACTTTTTGATCTTTTGTGGCGATTTTAGTCGCACAAAAAAGTCTTGAGTTTTTTTTTTTTTTATAGTGAATGGGTTGTTGGGCTAACCTCCGGAATAGTTTGAGCCAAAAGGTCATATCGCGGTATTAAGCCCACACATGGACCAAACAAATTCCTAATGGCTAGGTAGTATCCAGTTCCCTTAAACTTTTGACTTAAGGTTACAAATATTGTAAATGACGTTCTATAAGTTGTCAAGGGAATTTTGGGAACTGCAAAGACATATTTGAGACAACCAAATTATAATACCTCGAACTTCAAACAAGCCTTAAACACCATTTTGAAAATACAAACAAGCCCAATGGCTAGGGTTGCCTCATCTTAAGCCTTTGTTGTGATGTTTGTTTCAAGTTGTGTTATCCGTTTCATGTCAACGCTTCAACCTTAACTAACTAGCATACTCCTCGCGCATCTCGTATATATTGAGTTTTGTATATGTGCATGCCCACCTAGGAATGGCTAAGGACATGCTCGCTCATGCTGGCCACTAAGCGCCCGTCAAGCTCACAAACTCCAATTCTCATGCTAGCTTGTCACTTGTCCTCATTCCTACCTATATATAGCGAGTGTGGTGTATGCCATGTCCAAGTAGCGCAACACTTTAAGTCCTTCGCCTATGTTGTGCATGAAAGTGTTTGATTTCGTGTCGATTACCTTTCAAATAGGTTAGTAATATACTACTCTTACAAGAATAATTCTAGACTATAATTAAGGTAACAAAAAACCAATTATACACCTATTATATACAAAAGATAATTAAAGATCATTCCTATATTTACAAATATTCTATCACACCCCCACAGTCGAAGCGAGAGGTTGTCGTACGCTGAGACTGTCCCGAAAATCTTCAAATAGAACCAATGAAAGACCTTTTATAAAAATATCGGCGATCTGATAGCGTGACGGGACATGTAAGACACGTACTTGTCCACGAGCAACCTTTTCGCGGACAAAGTGAATATCCATCTCAATATGTTTAGTGCGCTGATGTTGAACTGGATTTCCGGAGAGATATACCGCACTAACATTATCACAATAAACCAATGTAGCCTTCTGAATAGGACAATGGAGCTCCAGAAGAAGGTTTCGTAGCCAACAAGACTCAGAAACCACATTGGCAACTCCTCGGTACTCGGCTTCGGCACTGGACCTAGACAAGGTAGCTTGTTGTTTAGAGGACCAAGAGATCAAACTGTCACCAAGAAAGACACAATAACCAGACATATAGCGTCTGATATCCGGACATACATCCCAATCTGCATTTGTGTAAGAAATAAGAGTGGTTGTCGAAGATGGATATAAATGCAAGCCATAATCGAGAGTGCCCTGAATATAGCGTACAATGCGCTTGAGAGCATGCATGTGATCCTCCATCGGGTTATGCATGAATAAACAAATTTGTTGCACAACATAAGATATGTTGGGTCTCATGAAAGTAAGATATTGCAGGGCTCCTCCAAGGCTGCAGTAATGTGATAGATCATTATATGGTGTGCTGGAAGTAGCACTCAACTTGGGTTTAGTATCAACTGGTGTGGAAAGAAGGCTTACAAGAGGACATGCCAATCTGTTCAATGATATCTTCTGCATACTTTCTCTGTGACAAAATTAGACCACTCGCATGACGTGTTACAGTTATTCCCAAGAAATAAGTCAATGACCCCAGATCTTTCATAGAAAATTTCGAGCTAAGAAGAGACATGATAGACTTGCGAAGAGAATTAAAGGAAGCGGTTAAAATAATATCATCCACATACAAAAGAATGTAAGCCATATCATTACCGTGACGGTATATGAAGAGAGAATGATCAGACTTGTTGTTAGAAAACCCATTAGTAGAAATATAATTTGCAAACCTCTTGTACCATGCCCGAGGAGCTTGCTTGAGCTCATACAAAGATTTCTTCAGTAAGCATACATGATTAGGATAAGTGGGGTCTCTATAACCCATGGGCTGATACATGTACACCATTTCTTTGAATTCGTCATGTAAGAATGCATTTTTCACATCAAGCTGATGTAGAGGCCATGCCTTAGAGAGAGCTAGACTTAGTATAGTGCAGATAGTTTCCGATTTGACCACCGGATTGAAAGTCTCACAGCAATCCACGCCAACCTGTTAAGTCTTTCCATCATCGACAAGAAGGGCTTTATGCCTCTCAAACGCACCATCAGATTTTTTTTTATAACTAAAAATTCACATAGACCGAATCACATTAACATCAGGAAGACGAGGCACCAAATCCCAAGTCTTATTATTAATAAGAGCATTATATTCATCATCCATAGAAATTCTCCAATTCGGGTCATTAAGGGCAGACACAGGATTACGAGGTAGAGGTGATTTGGTAATATGGGTGTGAAGACCGTATTTTTTATTTGGTTTGAAAATACCATGTTGACTACGAGTGACTGGCCTTTGGGCTGTAATTGGAGTTGGTTGGATAGGGGAGGGTGCAGTGGGCTGACTCATGATGGGTCCTGAGGCATGCGGCCAAACAACAGGGGAAGAATTAGATAATGGGTGAGAGTGTAATGGGCTGCCCGGGAGTGGGATTGGCTTCCAGGGGGTGGGCGGTTCGGTAGTGGTTTACCAGGGAGTGGTGCCGCTGAGCTGGCAGTTGCTGGGCTCAATAGGCGGGCTGCTGTGGTTGGGCTCGGATAGGTAGTGTTTGGGCCGAGTTGCTGAGATGGACCGGACTGCCAAGAAGGATAGGTGAGCTGAGCTGAGTTATTGGGCTTGTTTGTGAGGTCAGCTGGTGGACCAAATAATGAGACAAGCTATCATCAAGAAATTTGTAAGTGTGAGGCAAGGGAGATTACAACTTAGCAAAGGGAAAATTTGATTCATCAAATATGATGTGACGACTAACGATGATTTTATTAGAGGATAAATCGTAACATTTGTAACCACGATGGTTTGATAGATATCCCAAAAAACACACGGATTAGAATGGGCTTGAAGCTTATTTATGGTAGTAGAAGAAAAAAAAGGATATCATAAGCACCTGAATACCCGGAGATGAGAGTAATATGGGTCCCTTTGGTATAGAATTTTGAGAGGGGATTGATTGGATAATTGTTTGCTTGGAAGTATGTTGAGAATATAGGTTGTCATTTGTAATACATGATGCCAAAATGATGATGGTAGAAAGCCATGGACAAGTAAAGTTCTAATAATATTGTTAATAGTTAGTATTTTTCTTTCCGCTTTTCCATTTTGAGATGAGGTATATGGACAAATGAGACGAAAAGATAAACCATTAGCTTTGCAAAAATCCCAAAATGGCTCATTATCGAATTCTCTGCCATTATCATATTGAATATTTTTAATTTTTCGTTCAAATTGAGTGCGAATGAATGCTCTAAAAGAGAGAAATGTGAAAAAACTTGTGATTTTTTAGACAAAGGAAATGTCGACAAAAAATTAGAGTAATCATCCAACAAAAGAAGATGCTATCGATGGTCCGAAGAGCTCAAAACGGGAGATGTCCAAATATCACTATGAATAATATCAAAAGGCATAAAAGTGCATGAATTAGAAGCAACAAAAGGCAATTTAGCATGTTTTCTAAGAGGACATGAGTGAAAAACATGAGAATTATGAGTTCTAGTACACTCAATAAATTTATTTAGCCTAAGGAAGGCAAAAACAGGTGCTTCCGGATGACCCAAACGTCCATGCCATAAAGAATGTGTTAAGGATGTAAAAGTTGATGGTGAGCTGGCTTAATTTGCGGTGGTAGTGGTGATGGGATATAGCTCGCCCCGACTATCACATCTCATTAGGTGCATCCCTATCTAAAAATCTTTCACGGAAAATCCAAAAGGATCAAATTCAACAGAAATCGAGTTGTCAGTGGTAAATTTTCTAACTAAAACGAAGTTTTTAATCAGTTGAGGAGAATGAAGGACATTCTTTAAGGTTAAAGGTGGGTTCGGGGTAGGACAAGTTTGTATGACTATAACCACGAATTGGAATTGAATGACCATTTCCAATGATTATTGCTCAAAATATGATGAGAGATTACCTTGTGAGAATGCCATATGAGACGTCGCTCCAGTGTCCATATACCAGTTTGCATCGGGTGGAGTGAGTCTAAGAGTGTGCATTGCGGCCTCGATGTCGGTTGGTGTGGCTGTTGCTGAATAGGCCTGATGCTATTGAGGATGTGGTCCAAAAATGTTGGCCTGCTGCTGCGGCCTATTTTTCGGACTGGGCCTAGCCCAATGAGCCGAAGGAAAAAGGGCATGGTGGGATAGCCCATGGCTATTACCAAGCCTACTAGGGCTGACCGCCACCCTACTTGGCCTGCGGCTGCCATGTCTGGCCGGAGCGTTGCTGCCGCCGCTGCCACTATGGTGGCCACCATCATTACCACTGTCGCGGCCATCGCCGCGATTTTTACAACCATTATTTCGGTTTTGTCCCCTTTGACACGATTTGGCAATGTATTTTCAGATTGTGAGGAGTTGTCATCGGACTCCTTATACGAAGCAGCGACCATGACAAAATTAGAGATGGTGGTAGCCTTTTTAACATAACATGTTTCTTCTAGTATGGGCATAGAACGGGCTTGGTAAAAAGGTAGAAGAGGGTTTCTTTGACGTATGAGTGTACCAACACCAGTATACGCATTAATGAGACTAACAACCATCTGTAAAACGAGTCGGTTGTTAGTAACCGGCGCCCTGAAATTCTTGAGTTGATCCGACAAAACCTTGAGCCTTTGAAAATATGCGGATGCACTGGGAAAATTCATCATGTCAGTGGTATAGAATTCTTGCTCAAGTGGTACGACACGAGAATTTTTATTGTCCTGGAATATGTCACGCAATCTGTCCAAAGCCTCCATTGTTATGGAGTCGGGTTCAAGAATTATATGCAACAAGTCACTAGAAATCGTGGCATAAATCCACTAGAGAACCATTGCATTGAGGGTCAACTATAATTCCTTTTCATCATCGGTTGTCGGCACCTTCTCCTTCCCTTTTTTTCAGTGAAATTATGTGATTGATAACCCGGTGTGACCTACAATGAATTTTGAAGAGCCCCGCCCACGTCGCGTAATGGACGTTCTCCATTTCAAGAGTAATGGAGATATGAGACTTGATGTTCGAAACAGCAAGAGCAGGATGAAAACTTGTTTTTAGTCAAACATGGCTGACAGGAAAGAGGAGAGAAAGAAGAAGAGGTAAAGGTGGAGCAGCACTAAGGCACGACGGAAGGTGTGGATGAGAGGAAAGTTGTCCTAGAATCTAATACCATGAAAGTGTTTGATTTCGTGTCGATTACCTTCCAAAGAGGTTAGTAATATACTACTCTTACAAGCATAATCTTATGCTATAATTAAGGTAACAGATAACCAATTATACACCTACCATATACAAAAGATAATTAAAGATCATTCCTATATTTACAAATATTCTATCAGTACATGTTTGTCCGTCATTTAATATTTTAATGTCTAGAATGTCTTGTTCTATTGTCAAATATTACCCTTGCGACATACTTTCGTACCATATAATATACTAATATAATATCACCCCAAGACTCTACGAATGATGAACCGAGCCACACTCAAAAGTTGAAAAAATTATGAGCGAGCATAATATGAATTAATGTTATCCGCAAGGGCATATACAAATGTTAATATTAGCACACGATAATTATTGGAGAAATCCAATATTATCATCTTCCACCATAAATCATGTAATTATAATCAATTAATAATATTGTAATTATTCAATTAGTTAGTAATTAACATATTATATTTTAGGTAACCTAGATTATTACTACATGTCATGATTGTATATATATTCTATGGATGTAATGAAATACTCAAGGGATTCAATTCTTACATGGTATCAGAGCCAAATATCATTTGCCTTAAACTCTATTCTTCTTTTTCTCTTAGCTGAATTCTTCACTAATTTTCTTGTTTTTTTCGGCCAACTTAGGCTTATTCTCTTAAAGCCTAAAACTAAACAATCCCTAAAAAAACCTTAATCACTAATCTAGCCGACAAATACCCCCCACCCCATCCTCGGCAATCACTCATTTTCTCTTCCAAAAACACCCTAACCAAAATTTAGGGTTCTTCCAAAACACCACCTACCTCCCTTCTTCTTTTGTTTCTAGTGGAACCTATGGCCGAAAAATAAACTTTTCATCCTGCTCTTGCCATTAATAACGTCAAGAACTTTATCTCAATAACTCTTAAAATGGATAAGGGCAATATACCTCTTGGGTGGAACTATTCAAAATTCATTATCGCGCTTATGAGGTGATTGACCATATTATACCTTCCGAATCATCATCTGACGCAGTGTGACGAACAAAAAATTATGGTTCCATTTGGATGCCATTGTTCTTCAATGGATTTATGGCACCATATCCAATGATATTTTACACACAATATTGGAGCCCAATTCTATGGCTCAACATGCATGGGAACGTCTACAAAATATATTTCAGGATAACAAACTTTATCGAGCCGTTTATCTTGAATACCAATTTACTAATGTTAAATTGGAAGACTTTACCAACATCTCTGCTTATTGTCAGGAATTAAAGATGCTTGCGGACCAATTATCCAACGTTGGTTCGCCCGTAACAAATCAAAGATTGGTCCTTCAGTTTATTGAAGGGTTGAATGAATAGTATGATGGAGTGGCTACGTTCATTCAACAAAGTAATCCATTACCTCCCTTTTATGAGGCTCGTTCGAGGTTGATTCTCGAAGAAACTCGATAAGCAAAACAAGCATCTTCTGGGGCAACCACCGTCGGAACTGCTCTCGTCTCCACCAACTCATTTTCCAATGATTTGGAGTCCCAACATTCCGGTTCGGGGGCCCATAATAATCGTCAAAATAATGGCAAAAAATGGGGGTCAAACCGAAACAATAAAGGCAAAAATAATGGTGGAAAGGGACGTGGACGGGGCGGGGGCCAACCCGCCGGCGGTAGTGGCAGGCTGGCAATGGCGGTAATAATGCTGGCAGTACCGGAAAACAATGGGGGCAGTTCCCACCGTGGGCCTGGGCCCCACAGTGGGCTGCCCCACCATGTCATATCCGACGTCTTCGTGGGCCAAGCCTCCTCCTGCTTCAAATCGCCAACCCGGTATTCTAGAGTCTCGTCCACAACATGCGTTTGCGGCTCAGACACCTTCCTCGGTTGGATATGCACCCACAGACATTGAAAAAGCCATGAACAACATGAATTTAAGTGTTCCGAATGAGTCTTGGTACATGGACACAGGGGCTACGTCACACATGACGGCATCTCAAGTTAATATCTCGTCTTATTTTAATATGAGCAATAATTAAAAAATTGTTGCCGGTAGTAAGCAGGAAATTCCAATTCGTGGTATTGGTCAGGTACAACTACAACCTCCATACCCACCCTTATACTTAAAAAACGTCTTACATGCACCAAAACAAATTAAAAACTTGATATCTGTTAGACGTTTTACCATTAACAATAATGTTTCTGTGAATTTTGATCTGTTGCTCTTTTCTGTGAATGATTTTCGGATGGGGATGCCACTTATGAGATGCAATAGCACGAGAGACTTATATCCCGTCACCTCTATTTCGAAAAATAGCATGACCAAACCATCCACATTTACTGCCAATTCTCCTTCTCTATGGCACAGTCGGTTGGGACACCCAAGAGCCCATCTTTTTAATAATATTAGGAAGAATAATTTGTTTGGTTGTAACAAACTTTCGGACTCTTTTATTTGTGAGACTTGTGTGCTTGGTAAACATATTAAGCTTCATTTTGCATCATCTACTTCTTATACTTTTATGTCATTTGATCTTGTGCATTGTGATTTGTGGACATCACCGATTTTGAGTTCTGCATGTCATAAATATTATATGCTCATCCTTATTGATTATTCGAATTTTTTGTGGACTTTTCCCTTAGGACATAAATCACAAACCTACACCATTTTTAAACAGTTTAGTGTTTTTATCAAAATCCAATTTGGTAAAAGCATTAAATGTTTTCAATGTGACAACGGGGAGGAATTTACCAATGCCCAATTTAATGATTTTTGTCACCAAAATGGGATGTCAATGCGTCTTTCATGTCCACATACATCACCACAAAATGGGAAAGCCGAAAGTAAAATTCGAACAATTAACAATATGATTCGCTCTCTTCTTGTGCATTCTTCCACACCACCAAAGTTTTGGCAACATACACTTCAAATGGCCACATATCTTTTAAATATTCTTCCTAGTAAATTACTATCAAATGTGTCTTCCACACAAATGTTGTATCATCGTCTCCCGTCTTTTCAATATTTGAGGGTGTTTGTGTTATCATTTGTGTCCATCCACTATCGTTAACAAATTGCAGGCTCGCTCAACTCCTTATGTGGTTTTGGGATACCCACAAAATCATAGGGGCTATAAATGTTATGATTGGACAAATGGGAAAATAATTATATCTCGTCATGTGATTTTTGAAGAGTCTACATTCCCATTTGCTAAGTCTCATGTGGCATCCTCACCTTCATATGAATTTTTGGATAACGGAATACATCCCATTTTAATAACCAAACACAAGTGGAACCACCTCAACAACATAACCAACACCTTTCGGCCCATCCATAAAATGAGACTGGACCGGAGACCACAGCCTCGTCACCTGGGGTCTCGGCCCAGTCCCATTCTCATGACGGGCAGACTCAAGTGGGGGAGCCCACTGCTCCCTTACCAATATCCGTAAACCAACCCACTACCGGATCCCAGCCCAACACCGGTCACCGCACACCCCATCGGTTCATTACTAATACTATACAACCTCGGACCATTGAAACTCGTGCAATGCACGAAATGTTTAGGCCCAAACGTCAGTTTAACCTTCTATCCACAGAACTACCTTCACCTATACCAAAAAATCCCAAAGTTGCCTTGTCCTACCCGAATTGGAAAGCTGCTATGTTAGATGAATTTAATGCTCTTATTAAAAATAAGACGTGGGAATTAGTACCACGCCTGTTTAATGTGAATGTCATTCGGTCTATGTGGGTATTTTGTCATAAGAAAAATTCCAACTGTTCATTTGCTAGATACAAAGCTCGTCTTATTGATGATGGCAGGTCTCAGCAGGTTGGGATCGATTGTGGTGAAACATTCAGTCCGGTAGTTAAGCCAGCGACTATCAGGACGATTCTGAGTCTGGCTCTCTCCAAATCCTGGTCTATTCATCAGTTGGATGTTAAAAATGCATTCTTACATGACCACTTATAGGAAACAATGTACATGCATCAGCCGTTGGGGTTCCGAGATTATTCATGTCCAGATCATGTTTGCATGTTGAAGAAATCGTTATATGGTTTGAAACAAGCTCCTAGGGCATGGTATAACTGTTTTCCAGTGTTTGTTGCCAAGTTGGGCTTTTCTCACAGCAAGTTTGATCAGTCATTGTTCATTTATCGGAAGGGCGCTGACATGGCCTAAATACTTCTGTATGTTTATGATATTATTCTCACAACATCATCTATTTCACTTCGCCAGACTATCATGTCTCTTCTTGCCGCAAAATTTGCAATGAAGGACTTGGGTCCATTGAATTATTTTCTTGGCATTGCAGTAACCCAATATGCACGTGGTCTCTTTCTCAGTCCAAAAAAATATGCCGAAGAAATAATTGAAAAAACTGGTATGTGTCAAATCATCACATACTCCAGTTGACACAAAGGCGAAGTTGAGCAATACAACAGGTATTCCATACAATGATCTGACACATTACCGAAGTCTTGAAGGAGCCTTGTAGTATCTGACCTTTACAAGACCAGATATTTCCTATGCGATTCAGCAAGTTTATTTACACATGCATGATCCGAATGAGGAACATATGGAGGCTATAAAAAGGATCTTGCGGTATGTGAAGGGTACTCTCCATTTTGGGCTTCATTTGTATAAATCATCTGTCACCCATCTTTCAGCCTACACAGATGCAGATTGGGGTGGCTGCCCGGACACACGTCGTTCCACTTTTCGGTTATTGTGTGTTTTTTGGGGACAATCTCGTTTCCTGGCCGTCCAAACGACAATCCACACTATCTCGGTCAAGTGTTGAGGCAGAATACCGAGGCGTAGCCAACGTAGTTGCTGAATCATGTTGGCTTCGTAATCTACTGTTGGAGTTGCATTGTCCAATTGAAAAGCCAACGGTGGTTATTGTGACAATGTGAGTGTGATATACTTATCTGGCAATCATGTTCAGCATCAACGCACGAAACACATTGAAATTGATATACTATTTGTCTGAGAAAAGGTTGCACGTGGACAAGTCCGAGTTCTTCATGTACCGTCCCACTACCAAATTGCAGATATCTTCACGAAAGGGCTCCCGCGCGTACTTTTTGATGATTTCCGGGACAGTCTCATCATCCGTGAACCTCCCACTAAGACTGGGGGGGACTATTAGCACACGATAATTATGGGAGAAACCTCATATTATCATCCTCCACCATAAATCATATAATTATAATCAATTAGTAATATTATAATTATTAGACAAATCAATTAATTAGTAATTAGCATCTTATATTTTAGATAACCTAGATTATTACTATATACCGAATTACGGTTAATCTTTAAAAACCAATTTCCTTTGTCTAAATTTTAATGTAATGGCCGGCCAGTTATTTGAATTTTCATCCACCTAAATTTATTAATGCATGTTCTATTTTACTGTGTTAACGTCCTTTTTTCTCATCCTCTTGTTTACTAATGCATGTACCCTTTACTCCGTTAACTTCTTTTTTTCTTTTGAATGGGGGAATTCACTGACTTAATCATGAAGTAGGAAACTATACCAAACAAACATCGTTTTAAAAATCCTAAGAACCATGCTAGGCTAAGCAAAGAAAGTCAAAAGACACGAGAGAAGATTCCACGTGTCATCAAGAACGAACACTTGTCTTTGTCGTGGAATTTTGTTTTCCTTTTTATTCTTTTTAAGTGGAGTTGCTTTAGTAAATTTAGTAGTATGAGCTCGTTTACTCCTTTCCAAATTTGGTCTTATTTATTTTTACATGACTTATCTATTATAATATAATTTAGAGTTCAATTTTATTTTATTGATTAATGTGGATGGGAATTGAGAGGCCAAAGCATAATTGATGTTTTGGAAAATATAACCGTTTAAAAAAAAATTGAAAGTTGGACATAATCTAGAGAAGTGGTCATCTCATTATCGTGACAACTAAGACAGAAAGCTTGACATAGGCTGATTTATACACTATACCTTTTTTAGGTAATTGTTTAGATGTTTCATGACCCAAATTATTAATGAAGTCATGAGGACACCTACCCAAAATTCTTAAGGCGGATCTAAATCGATTTACATGTCTCAAATCATTATTAAGCGAAAATAAAAATAAGACTAACACATAAGTCAAAAAAAGTGTCTCAAATACTCAATTATACGGAAACTAAGTCATACACCTCTCAAAATCTAGAGTCATAAGTACAAGAGATACTAATACAGAAACAATTTTGAAAATCTACAAAGTTGTCTGAATTATAAAGATAGAAAGTAAAATAGAGATGGATTTTGGTACAGCGGAACAACCAGCATCACACACTGACAACTCCAAAAGCACTCCTCAACGATCGGCTATAACTCGGTCACTACTAGTACTCGGGTTAGAAACTGCACACAAAAAATGCAGCAAGTGTAGAGTGAATACGGAAAATCAACGTGTACTCAGCAGTATCGTCGACCGACCTTAAACTAAAATGGTGATGAGGGTTGGTCTTCTGAATGCTTACTCCCACACTTATCCGCTATTACTTCAAAGGCATAGTTGTAGCATAGCAAGTAAGGATAAGAAAAGCCTAAGCTCACTTCAACAAATATCTAAGTAGTCCGTCGAACGAGACAAGTACATTTTAAATAAGTCTACAAGTAGATCCAACAACAAAGCATCAATGAAATGATATGAAATGACATGCAAATGCAATGCAAAGGCCATCAATCACCGGTATACACACGCTCCGTAATATAACTCATGGGGGACTCATGAGGTCCGTACACTACCCAAAATTATTTCCCATCGGGTTCTTAGCCATTTAGGCTCTTAATCTCAACACTTAACCAATTGGGCGCTCGATCTCAACACTTAGCTCATATTCGGCTATCATTTGCATCACTCCATTCGGAATCATTTCCATCGGACATCACATATGTATCCTCAAGTGTAATATGCATGAGATACCATATGAAAGCATGAATATGACATGCATACACGATAAACAACAAGGCTATAAGGTAAAAGTTCCTCTTAATTCTATTTTATCACTAGACGAGCATTACATAGTGATAAGAACACACAATCAACAAGTAAGAGATTGACATATCACATAAGTAAATAAATAAGGGAATTGTATTCCGGATGACAATCAATTAGTCATTATCAACTACAAGTTAATGCTCACATGCTTTAGACACAAACATAATGACCCAAATATGATACACATTTCAAAATTATAGCACCGGTATCCGTACAAGTGTTCGTCATCTTACAAGTACGAGACCCCCTTATTCCCCAATACTCCCTCCTTATTAATTAATTTTATCAATCACGTTCTTTAAATAGAGTCAAGTAAGGTCTCAACTTGCCCTATTTCAAAGTCCAAAAGAGCACAATAAAGCCTTACCCTTTCGTAGAACTTCCGAATGATCCCAATATGTTCAAATATGAAATATATGTAAGCATGTCTGTAGACACCATATTGCTATATTATAATTTTGAATCCAAAAAGGCAGTCTCGAGCTCTAGAGGGAAAAATTATAATTTCGCGATAAAATATGTTTACCCATAGCCCATAAGAGTCTAAATTCCAAAAATGACTCAAATCCGACTTTAATTCGACATTCAAATTTAAAAATTTCTTATTTCCAACTTAGGACATTAAAAATCCAATTCTATAACTCAAGTCATGACTTAAATGATGAATCCCGTAAGAATCTAAGATAGGATGGTAAAAGGGAGGTTAGAATCTTACCCCACGATGAATCTTGAAAAACCCTTTGAAAATCTTCCAAATTTGATGTCTCTAGCTCAAATATGAAATGAAATATCAAATCCCATATTTAGGGATTAAACCCACTGGAACAGTCCCTTCTTTGCGATCGCGGGACCTTCCTCGCGACCGCGTAGAGCAAAAACCGACTCGGCCCACAAATGGCCTTCACGATTGCGATCTGGCCCACCGCGATCATGATGCTTGACCACACAACTCATCGCGATCATAACATGTGTCTCGCGTTCGCATAGAAGGAAATCAACAATTGAACACTATATCTTTTGGTGTCCTCTAAACTTGAAATCAGTGCCCGAAAATCATTTGGGATCCCATCCCCCTAATATAAATCAAATATGCATTTCAGTCATAAAACACGCTATAAACCTACTCGCGTACTCAAAACACCTAAAAGGGGTCATCTTGACCCATGTTGATTTTGTTGTAAACTTCATTTCCTCACTTTAACTAGTTTCTCTGCCAAGGGTCCAAAACACACCCGAGCCATTCAAGATCCGTCCCCACTATCCAACTAAGTCAAAAATCACATTTCGAACCTAATGGAATTGTTCAAATTTGCATATGAGATCATTATCCCCCGATGTTGACTTTGGTAAACCATTTCAATTTCTTAATTTAAGGATTTTCAAAATTTACATTTTCTTCTCTGTTACTCACCCGTTTGCCTCAGAAATTGCGCCACTCATCCCCGCAAGTTAAAAATATCATTTTAAAGCTACAAAAAGGGTTGTTTAGGAAAAGGACCTAAAACTCAAAATTACCTAACGGGTTGTTACATCATCGACCACCTCAACACATGTTCGTCCTCGAACATAAAGAAAAAAAGTACATGAACTATTGAAAAGTTGGATATATACTCCGCATGTCCATCTGAGTCTCCCAAGTAGCCTCCCCAACTGAACAATGCCTCAATTGAAATTTTACTAAGGCTATCTCTTTGGACCTTAACTTACAGATTTATATTTAGAGTGGCTTCTGGCTCTTCCTCAAAAGTCAAATTATGATCAAGAAATACTGAATCTCATTAAAGCTCATGAGAACCATCGAATGGTAATTCTTGAGCATTGAAATATAAAATACGAGGTGAACACCCGATAAATCAGGTGGTAAAGACAACTCATAAGCTACATCACCAACACGCTGAACAATCTCAAACAGACCACTATACCTCAAGCTTGACTTGCCCTTCTTTCCAAATCTCATCACACCCTTCATGGGTAAAACCTTCCATAGAACTAGCTCGTCACCCATGAATTCCAAACCGCAAAATTTTCGATCTGCATAACATTTTTATCTATTCTGAGCTGCGAGGAGTCTCTCCTAAATCAAATTGACCTTGTCTAAAGAATCCTTTAACAAGTATATACCCCAAGGCCTAATCTCAAATGCATCAAACCAACCAATCGGAGAACGATATCTCCTACCATATAATGCCTTAACTGGTATCATCTCAATGCTTGAATGATAACCATTATTGTACACAAACTCCGCCAAAGGCAAGACTTGTCCCAATGACCACCAAATTAAAGTCAATAACACATACTCACAACATATCTTCAAGGACCTGAATAGTTCGCTCGAACTGACATCAATGTGGGTGAAAAGTTATACTAAGCTCCACATGGATACATAACTCATTCTGCATAGACCTCCAGAAATGAGAGGTAATCTGCGTGCTCCAATCCGAAATGATAGAAATGGATACCCCATGCAAACAAACTCCCTCGGATGTAGATTCTAGCTAATTTCTATGTATTTAAGGCAGTTTGAACCAGTACAAAATGACCCGACTTGGTCAATCTATCTATAATAACTCAAATAGCATTAAACTTTCTCAAAGTATGTGACAACCCTACCACGAAGTCCATAGCAATTCGCTCGCACTTTCACTCAGTTATGAGAATTCTCTTAGTAATACCAACAAGCTTCAGGTGCTCGTACTTCACCCGTTGATAATTCAAATACCGACACATATATTCCACTATGTCCATCTTCATCCGACACCACCAATAATATTATTTTAAATCTCCATACATCTTTGTAGCCCTTGGTCGGATAGAGTACCTCGAACTATGAGCCTCATCTATAATCAATTGAGTCAAATCACTTGTTTGAGGAACACAAATGTGACCTTGGATCCTCAAAACTCACTCGTCATCTAACATCTTCTTCTTGGCCTCTCCTTGAAACACATTATCTCGGATCTTATGCAAATTTTTTCATCGTCAAACTATTGAGCCTTAATTTCCTCCAACAAAGAAAACATTGCCTCTACACAAGCTAAAATATTACCAGGTTCTGAAATATCAAATATCACCATACTGTTAGCCAAGACTGAACATCCATAGACAAAGGGTATTCTCACACCTTTAACGAAGCTAGGCTACTTATACCTCACCGTCTTCCAACTCAAATCATCCTCTACTATGTTGGCTTTGTCTGAGTGATAAAGGATAGTCATGTCATAATCCTTAAGCAACTCCAACCGCCTCCGTTGCCTCAAACTAAGATCCCTCTTATTGAAAATATGTTGAACACTACTATAATTAGTAAACACCTTACAATACACACCATAGAGATAATGCCTCCAAATCTTCAATTCAAATACTTTTGCTGCCAATTCCAAATTATGAGTGGGGTAGTTCTTCTCATGCACCTTCAACTGCCTCGACGCGTAGGATATCATTTTTCCTTTCTGCATCAGAACACAACTAAGCTCAATCCGTGAAGCATCACAATACACGGTAAAACCCTCTCATTCGATGGATAAAGTTAAAATAAGAGTCGTGGTCAACAAAGTCTTAAACTTTTGAAAGTTCACTTTAAACTCGTTCGACCACTGGAAAGCCACGTTCTTTTGAGTAGATTTGGTAAATGGGGACACAATGGATGAGAACCTCTCAATGAATTGCCGATAATAACTCGAAAGACTAATGAAACTCTGATTCCGGTGACTTAGGTAGGTCTAACCCAATCACGAATCGCCTCAATCTTCTTGGAATCTACCATAATACTATCTTTGGACACCGCATGTCCTAAAAATGTCATTAAGCTAGAGCAAAACTCACACTTCAAAAACTTGGCCAAAAACTTCTTCTCCATCAGAATTCTGAGCACAATCCTCAAATATTGTTCGTGCTCCTCTCTAGATGAGATTATATCAAGATATCATCAATGAAGAAAATAATAAAGGAGTCCAAGTACGGCCTGAACACACCATCCATAAAGGTCGTTAGGGCATTTGGTCAGTCTTAAAGACATCACCAAAACTCATAATGGCCATAACGCATCCTGGAGGATAGACATCCTCCGACCTAATATTTAACTAGTGATAACCTGATCTCAAATCGATCTTAGAGAAGATCGAAGCTCCATGTAGCTGGTCAAACAAATCATCAATGCGAGGAATGGGACAATTATTCTTGATTCCAACCTTGTTTAATTGCTGATAATCAATACATGTACGCATAGACTTGTCCTTCTTCTTCACAAAGGTAAGGGGCAACTTTTGGTAGCTATTGGGAAAAGACTCAATGAACCATTTTTACCCAATAGCTTAGGCAGTGGTGGAAAAGGAAAATATAGGAACATAGACCTGGTTTATTCCGTTATTGAAGGTTTCTTTGGAGCTGAAAAATTGTGAAGCTGTAACATTTATGTCTGATATGCAAAAGGTAACTTTACTGTATTTTTTTTTTTGCTGTCATTTCTAATCCTTTTTCTTACTGCCGTTTCTTTTCATTGTTGTCCATATTCCCTGATTTTTATTTCGTTGTTGTCCATATTAACTTGTTCTTAAAATGTTCATATTCTCATTTGATGATTTTCATGTCCTTTTGATATGCAGGGTCTGTGGGATGTTGTAGCCAATGTTCTTCCAGAAGCATACCATAGGTTCTGTATGAGGTATATCGAAACCAACTGGTGTAAGAAGTAGAGGAGTGATGAAGAGAGAAAACTGATGTGGTGATGTACATGGAGTACCTATAAAAAAGAGTTCAAAGACATCTTAAAGGAGTTACGAAAGGTGAAAAATGATTCAGCTAGGGATCTTCTTCATTTTGCTCCAATTAAATGGTGTAGGACATATTTTGATATTCAATGCAAGAACCTCATGGAGTACAATCATTTTACTGAGTCTTTTAATAGTTGGATACTTGAAGCTAACAAAAATCAATCATTAAAATGCTGGAGGAAATTCTGGTGAAGGTGATGAATATGTTTGTGAAAAATGAAGAGATGGACAGGAATTGGTCAAATGATATCAGACCAGCAGCTATGAAATTGTACAATGACTACAGATTAATGGCGACCACATGTACAGTTGAGTTCAATGGAGATTATGGTTATGAAGTGAAAGATGGAGAGGACTGACATACAATGAATTTGGAGTTGAAGAAATGCATCTGCAGGTTACTGAACTCGGGTGGAATACAATGTCACCATGCTGTCAAGGCACTCATGCACAAAAAAATTGATTCATTGGAAGAGGTACATTACTGGTACAAGAAAAAGGCATATCTATTGACATATAAGTACAAGTTGCAGTCAGTTAGGAGTCCCAAATTATGAAAAATAGATCATGTTCAAGCAATGAAACCTCCAGAAATTGTCAAACTTGTTGGCAGATCCAACATGAAAAGGCACAGAGAACCAAATGAGGCAAGTTTAGGAAAGAAGGCATAAAGGTTGTCAAGAAAGAGAACTCTAAAGAGATGCAACAAGTGTGATGATTTCAATCATAATGCAAGGGGATGTTTTATTTTAGTTCAATGTTGGTTTTTTCTTTAAATTCACAGCAAGTTTTCTTTGACTTGAAGGACCATGAAGTTGGTGAAAGTTCATAAGGAAGAAATAAGAAAATAAGAGGTCAAAGGTTCAGGAGTCTAGCTGGACAAAACTCTACACAATGCTAATATAGAGTATGAGGCATAAGCTGAAAACCAACAATCTCAAACATAACAGTCGACTGCCTATGGTCCTGACATTGGGAATGAAGAAGATCTACTAATGATAATTTCTGAGACACAAATAAGGCTGGAAAGAAGGTCATAAAGAGTGGCAACAATATGGAACATGAAGATTTCTTTTAAGGGGGATGCTAGAGGTATCTACCATATTCACCCAAGAAGACTACTTAGAGGTGTAAGGAAGCAGTCACTATTGGCCAGTTGCAAGCTAAAGCAAGGAAGAAAAGAGTGAAGCAAATGGCAGGGAAGGGCAAACTGCATGTGGGTCCTGATGATGATCTTGTTTAGAAGTCGTTATGTAGTTTATGATGTTTAACGTTAGGTGGTTATTTTAGATAGTATCATGTAATGTAAATTCAAACAAACTAACCATAAAGTATGTATTTGTGGTTGGTTTAACTACCTAAAGGTTAAACTAGTTTTGTTGGAAATTATCGCACTAATTTAAATTGAATGTCATTTGAATTGTTCCATGTATTAGAGAGTAAATTTATATGCTTTGATAGGCGTGTGAGAGTAAATTTATGTGCTTTGATTGATGAGTGTTTGGATGTGAGCTGCTACACTTTTTGAGTGATTTAGTGCTGTTCCTTTTGATATTCAATGTTAATAATGTAGCTGGTAATTTGTATGATAGAGAAGCAATGAAGCATATGGAAGCTCATGGGATTATTAGGAAGCCTGGTGAAGACTTGACTTGACTTGACTTGACTTGAGAATATATACATTAAACAATGGCTATTTGATTATTGTGAAGGAACGTAATATCATCAGCTGTAGGTAATCAAGTTTAATCACTCTATTAGTTACGTTGATGATAATCCAGTGTTTATGAATTCGTCGTGTAGGTGAAGCTATTGGGTTATGCCAGTGGCGATGATCACCTCTACTTAGTGTATGAGTATATTTCATATTGTTCTCTCGATGAACATCTTCATTAACCAATGCTAAAAAGTATTCAATAACTTCTAAATTCAATATTTCAGCTACAGGTAAAAGCCAAGATTTGCTTGTTTTAATTTAGGCATCAGTATGTACAAGGGGTTGAAAGTGTATAAAAGATTTACAAGTTGAAATTTTTGTAATGGAAGATTTGTTTAATTAAGGTTGTGTAAAATCAAAGTTTAGAAAGTCAATTACTGTATAAAGATTTACAAGCAAGCATATTTAAGTTTTTGTATTATTTTTCTTTCAAATTCGAATGTTTGCCAATACTGATGCTTCATACAAAATGGTCTTTCTTCTTGTTATGATTTTGCTCTTTCATCCCACTAATCTTAGTCTTCAAAGCAGAGTTCCTTTGGAAGATTAAGCAACAATTTTGTGCACTTTTTAAAAATCTGCATCAATGCAGCAACTATCAACTGTTTTAATAGCATGCACAAAATGAAGTAGAATCTGGTAAATAAGACATCTAATGAGGCTTTTAAATGTTCCAAACTTGATCATTTCATTACCAAATGATATAAAATTTAGCAAACCCCATTACATAAGAGTAAGACACAACAAAATGAATCAAAAGTTGCCAAAAATCATACATAAGACCCAATAAACTGAACTAAAAGTTGGGAAAAATCATTCCATAAAGACAAACTAACTATGAAAAGGAAGCTTAGATTATATCATACTAGAAGGTTCATTTCATACAAAAAGATTCATTTCACCAACCATGCTACAATAAACCCAACAAAGCAACTCAATGAAAATAACACAACAATGTTTTCTTTAAATTTGCTGGTGGTCCAACAACTATTGTTGGTGATCCGACAACGAACACTCTAATTGAGTCATCTTCTCCTCCAACAACACTGTAAATCAATAGCTTCTCCTTCAACATGTTGATATCAATATAATCAACTCATGAAAATATACTTACCCTACTCTGTGAGAACTTATAAAAACGTTAACTAACATTATGTAGAGTCCAACCTGTTAAATATAGGATAAAATGATAGGGCGACATTTTTCATAGGTTGGTCCGGTTGGGGATAAAAGATAATGGGTCACTGATTTTTTAAAGCAAAGGTAATCTATAATTTAAGAAAAAAAAGAAAAAAATTTTACTTCAAAAAATAGGATTGTATTAACGAAAAGGTAAATATACACATTTTGTGTAATCGCAAGAGTATATGTCCACACTTTTTTAACTAAGTATATATCTATTTTATATCATAAAGTTGAGCGGTATATTTGATACCTTTTACAAATTAAAATGATGTAAGTGGTTAAGAATATTCATTAAATCATAATATTATTAACCTAATATACCTCTCATAATTGAGTTTCAAGCTTTCTATTGCTAAATTATTCAGAAAGTTGTCTATTGATATACTTATGTCTTAAGACTAAACGAGAAAAGACAAGGTGCGAAAGAGACAATTGTGAGGTTTTTGTTAAGCCCCTAAACACTCCCTTAAGATTACTGTAATCTCCGAGACTTGAAACAGTTCAAAGTGTGTGTATTTTTTGTTGGCAAATAGGGTTAGTAGAAAAGATGGCGAAGGAAGAGAAGCAAGGGATAGAATTAGCAAATATTGAGACAGCTTTGCGCTCTCGTCTTCAACATTTCAAAGATAATGCTGAGTATGTGCTCCTCCTCCTCATTTTTTTTCTAGTTTCCATTGAATTATTACTTTGATTTATGTTTTTACACTACTTTTGATTGAAGTGGTTGTTTGATATGGGTGAGGGTAAGGGGGTAGGAACTGAAAAAAAAAACATTATGGGTCAATTGGGATTTTTCTGTCTAGTGATTATTCTGGAGCAATGGAGGTGCCAGGGCCGTTGTGTTTTCTGGCCGGGATCCGGGTCTGGGTTAAGTGTTGGTATTCTCTCTGCTAGTTGTGCCAAAGGGTGCCCATTTCTGTCAGTTGAGTGAAAAACGGAGAATGTTCTTATTGAAAACTGGGAAAAATGTTGCACTCGAGGGTGTGACCTAGTGGTCAGTGAAGTGAGTTGGCGGTATCAGGTTTAAATCTCAGCAGAGACAAAAAGACTAGGTGATTTCTTCCCATCTCTCCAAGCTTTGGTTGATAGAATTACCTGGTGCTGCTGGGGAGGTGGCAGGTATCCCATGGAATTAGTTGAGGTGCGCGCAAGCCGGCTCAGACACCATGGTTATTAAAAAAAAGGGGGGTGGGGGTGGAATTTCTGAGTGTTAAAAGTTCTCTGAGTGTTGCAGCAGGGAACACGTTCTTCCGCTGAAGCTTTGGGAGAGGGGGAGGAGAGTTAATCTGAAGTTATTTTGGCCTGCATGTGTTTTATGTGAGTATTGGTACATCCTGCATGTTTCCCCATATATGATATTATATACATCTTTTTAGTATAAGTACATTATACTATACATCTTGTCCTTGCATAGTTGGAAGTATTTTAAGATGTGATCCAGTAAATGCCGCAAAGGCATGAATCTTATGCCTGTATTTATGTGTGAAACCCATCTGTGTCTTACCCTTTCAGTACATATCCAGTAATTGTCATATGATATGAAGATGTACATAATTTTCTCGGGTTCCAGTTGGGTGATGGTGTTGGAATTGATATATGAGATGAATGACAAATTAATTTTGAAGGCTTTGAGTTTACTTTGTCATTTTCTAGTATAGTATTGTGGTCTTTGTAGTACAACGATAGGTTGATTGCACATGCACTATATTATTCAAATGGAATTTGTTGCATATCTTTTGGTGATTTTATCTTTAGATTGGTTCTAAGTGGTATGGTATCTGAACTTTATTTTTAACTAGGTTTTGCATCATTGTGCGATTTTTTTTGGGTAGAAAAGGGTCAACTTTTCCCTTGTACTATCTTAAATTGAACAACATTGCGTTATGTTAAACTTTTAGTCCAATATTACCCCCGATGTTTTTGTTTTTGTCCTTGAATCCCTAATGGAGCTCCAACCTGAGGATAACATTAACTCATAGTTAAAAGTTGAGGGGTAAATTTGGTCCTTCTTTTTCAAGGCAAGGGAAAATGTGGGATGATTTGCTAACAATAAGGGTAAGAATGGATCAAAAGTGTAATGGATGGCAACTTTGATATTATTTCCTTTTTTTATTCAAAATAACAATTTTGATATGCAAGATATACACTGAATATTTTTTGCTAACTATGATATTCGGACCATCTTACGCACATCTCTACTAATTATACGGAGTACCTGCTACCTCCCACAACATAGGTACCGGGTAATGCCGTCCACCAATGCTAGGACAGGTGGGAAGAAATCACCAAATGTTTTTGCCTCAGCTGGGATTTGAACCTGATTCCCCATGGTTCTCAACTCACTTCATTAACCAAGAGACCACACCCTTCGATGCCACAAGAGATGTACTGAATTAACTACAATGTTTTCATATAATTTGGTATCTGGTGTCGAACTGAAATAAATGAGAAATCTGATCAATACTCGGCAAAGAAATTCAATAATATCTTTATGACCTAGAGCTACTTGTTAAAAAGAGAGAGTAACTGTAAAGCTGATGATGTTAGGATAATTCAGGGTGAGGAGCAACAAATGTTGTACATGCATGATCTTCTACTCGAAGGGCTCTTGTTTTCTTCAAAAGGAGCATGAACAACCTTAAAGAACTGTTCCATGTTCCATCGACCTTCGAGCCTTGGCATTTCAGGTCCTGTTGAATGGTACAGTTAAAGTGTGTTGAAACAAGAACATACAGTAAATGCCTTTTTTATGGATGCTTTATTTTATCAAATATTTTATAGTTCTAATGTATTGTTGGGTGGCTTTGAATTTGTGGTGCAGCTCCTTCACTTTGGAGAGGGTGCGTAGACTGATAGAGGAAGACTTGGAGCTTGAAAAGTATGCTCTTGATGTGCATAAAAGATTCATTAAGCAGTTCTTGGAGAAGGTAATCTTATTGGTTTGTTAGTTTATAAAGGGTACATTTTGTGTATTCTGCTCTCCGCATCGTCTTGCTGTTTATTGTATTTCATAATATATTGAATTTTCACATTTTAAGTACTCTAAGTTGTTTAATGTTCACATTTTGTGTATCCTATTTTCCCCATCGTCTTGCTATTTATTGTATGTCATAATCTATGTTGCTCGGACTCTTCAAAAATGTCATCGGGTGTGTGTCACATCCTCCAAAAGTATTTCATTTTCTCATTTTATGACTCTTAAGTTGTTTAGAGAAACATTATTAATTAATAGATGTATCTTACTTTCATATTAGTGTTTAGCTTCTTGATCTTCTGATGTATTCCTTATTTTATTAAAATTTTGATTGCATACTAGAGCCATGAATCAATACTCTGGGGAATACTCATGTTGGCACGAACTTATCAAAATAAAAATAGGGAAAAAGGAACTCTTTGTCTTATGAATATGATTCTCAACTCCCTCAAATGCTCCTGTTCCTTTTAACTACCCAGAGTAGCTCAAAAGTCCCCTTTTTCAGTCTCTGGTCTTCTCTAACATGCTGGATGTTCAACCTTACTAGATGAGATCTGGTATCAGCTGGCGTAACCCAACAGACCCCGAAAAAAGTAAAAGATAGAACGCCACATGTCTATAGCAATGTCACAGCAGAGCTTAGGTGATCTTTTGCAACTTATCAATCATAGAAACTGCACTATGAACTGCACGCCATGCAAAGAGAGAAACAGAGAGGGGGGGGGGAGGGAATCCGAAACCTTAGAGCAGCAAATAACCATTCAATGATCCTTGAAAGGCGTAAAAAGTACCAAGATCTATTAGTGCTTTAAGCGCAAAGTGTAATTGAAATGCAGTTTTAATTAGAAAGGTACACCAAATTAAGGAGAAACAAGTCTTTTGTTACAATAAGAATAATGGGTTCCCTATACGAGGTTCAAACCGTCTAATTTTTCATCACAATTTGGACATTCCTTGAATTTGCTATGTAAAAATGCTTAAGTCATAATTTTGCTATAAAAAATTCAACATTTTCAGTCTACTAACTAATTTTGGCATCATCATTCTCACCAAAAGAAAAAAAAACTTTGGCTTCATTGCTCCTGGCTGGATAACCATTCTTGTAAGTTTTTGGATCAGACTTTGAAAATTTATCTTCAAATATCTGTTTGGCCATAGATTTTGGAGCAGATTTTGAATCTGTCTTAAAAAAATTCAAGTTCCAAAAACTGGTGTAAACCAGTTTTGGATTTTTGGGACTTACACTCACAAAACTTCAAAAAATTTCAAAGTAAAATGCATGTCCAAACAAAACTTCAAGTTCCAAAAATCACGACTTCAAAAAGTCAAATTTCAACTTCGAAATCTTTGGCCAAACGGGAGCGTGTAATCACCTCAGATCTCCTTCGCTTCTTCTGAAAGACAATGTAGTTCCTTTCCTGCCATGCATGGTAAACAGCTGGCAAGGGTCATTCTAAAAACTTCAGTTGCTGCATTCTGCCCTTTTACATGAGCCTCAATCCATTCCAATTCTGCAGGCCAGTCCATTGCCTGTCTGTGCACACTTTGCCAGTGTAACAGTTTGGTCCATATGTTAGCAGCCAGTTTACATTTGAAGAGAAGATTGTCAATATTCTCATTTTCCTCTTAACATAATGGACTTAGCAAATTATCAATCAACCCCCATTTAACCAGCCTATCTTTAGTATCAATCCCCATTTAACCAGCCTATCTTTAGTATCAACCCCATTTAACCAGCCTATCTTTATTAAGTAATCTCCCATGGATTGCCATGACCAACATGAATATCCATTTAGGGGCCATGGTTATTACAAATCAGCCTTCTCCAAGGTACTTTTTGGAAATTTAGTGATTTACGATGTACGAGACAGACTTCTTATGTAGGATTCCTAAACCATGTACACCATGGTAAGCAACTGTTCTTTGCGACTATCAAGGTAAGTAATTATGTAAAATTTAAATATGGAATATTCTAAGATATCTGATTGAACATCGTAGATTATTGTCAAATATTTCATGCTCAGTTTCAATGAACCTAGTCATTTTCCACCTAGACATATTCTAACATGTAACTACATTAAGTTTCTTGATTTCAACAGAATCAATAGACGATTAGACGCATGCCTTAGCACCTTTCTGCCTGCATGGAAGTGTTGCCCGAGTGAGAGGAAGTGCTCAACTTGCATTGCACTTTTAGGGCTCAAGCATAATTCAAATGAATCTTTAATGGCACTTGTTTGTTTCGTGTTCTCAAAGGCGAAAGAAGAGAAAAGCACTAAGATCTAGTGGGCTTTAAGAAAAGAACTCAATTAAGACACGTGTTTTACTGGGAAATGCTTAAACAAGCACCCAAGGGTGTGGCCTAGTGGTTAATGAAGTCGGTTGAGCACCATGAGGTCTCAGGTTCAATTCCCATCAGAGACAAAACACTAGGTGATTTCTCCGTATCTGTTCTAGCCTTGGTGGACAGAGTTATAACTGTACCTGTTGCTGGTGGGAGGTGGCAGGTATCCCGTGAAATTAGTCGAGGTGCGTACAAGTTGGCCTGGATAAACAGTTATAAAAAAATGCACAAACAAAGAAGAGGATAAAAATTTATATGTACAACAACAACATACCCAGTAACTCCCACAATGTGGGGTCTGGGGAGGGTAGAGTGTACGCAGACCTTACCTCTAATGCAAGAAAATTAACTAAAATATATGAAGTAAATAATCATGTCATTTAGGTTAAAAGTCGTTTAAATTTCGTAATGGAACTAACATTCTCTTTTGTATCTACTGCATCTTCTTGATGCCTTTGGTGAAGCTACTTACTTTATCAAAAATCAAAAAGTCATCTCAAATTTCTAGATGAGATGCAAAATATTTTAGTCAATGCTGGCTAGTTTTTAGTACGAAATATCTTTTTTTTTTGTTTCACCCACTGTTCGGTATCAGCATTGGAGCCCGACTATATCCGGATTCGTGCCGCATAGGGCCATTCGGGGGAAGCGCTCCTTACTAAGGATTTTTCCATACCCAGGGCTCGAACCTGAGACCTCTGGTTAAGGAAGGAGCAGCACCATCCGTTGCGCCACATCATCCGGTGGTAGTACGAAATATCTAATTTCCTACTCCTAATCATTAACATATTCATTCATAGTCTTTCTTTTAACAATTAACATACAGTTTGTCAACTATATTTATTGTTTAGTGCCACCTTTTCAAGATAGAGCTCATGTAGGCCCATTTCCTTGGTACCTGGGTGTCCCTAGCTTTAGGGATTAAGAGCACCTCAAGCAAGCCTTAAAATGACACCCTCTTTATTAGAAAATATTCTTATGGTTGTTTCTAGTAAGACTTCTCGGTAGTTGTTTAGTCAGTTCATAGCGACGTTCTCCGTTTCTGATTAATTAAATGAGAGTTATGCTTTGAATTGCTATGCTTTCAGTAGCTATTTCCTGCAAGCTCTTCTTCTTTTTGTCATTTTTTGCACTTTTGGCATGTAACATTATTTACCCTCGCAGGAAAAGTAGAGATCTTTTACAGTTGCTAATTATTTTTTTTGTTTGACATGCTAGCTGATGGAAAATGCTGATGATGATGGTGTCCCTAAGGATTCACAGGAAAATTTGGAAATAGACGCTTCTTCGACTAAACAAGAAAAAGAGGTGCTTGAGTCCCTTAAAAAGGAAGTGATGAAGAAAGATATCAAAGAGCCACTTGATGAAGCAGAAATGGATGATTCTCCTATCATGGGTGTTATGAGCTCCAAGTCAGAGTCAGTGGATGCTCAAGGTGTAAAGGCAAGTGAGAGCTCAATAAAGAAGGCCATCTGGGAGAGAGCTGATCACTTCAGAGCTAATTCCGAGTACGTATCTTTCATTCCTAGCTGGGTCACCATTTTAATCCATTTTATTACCCATGGGTATTTCTTCTATCCATTTTACCACCTGTAGTATTTAAAGAACAAATATTCGTTCATGGCATTCAAAGATCTTTTTAGGATAATTGAATGGCAGAAAAGATATATACTGGTTGATGACATGTTTATGTCAAGTTGTCAACAGAAAGGTTAAGGGTCATTTGTATCGGCCTTATTTTGGTTGTTTCCTTATTTCTTGTTTGACAATGTTTGATATTTAAGCTAATAAATTCTGTTGATCTTGGAAAACATTTCTTTTACTCTTTCCAAAATATTTACAGAAAGCAAGAGTTCAGTAGCTTGCTTTTGTTACAAACTCAGATGTGGGAGGCTTATTCACTTTAATGAGGTCAGTGATTTTTCCTGAGTGTAAACTGCTGAAATATAATTTGAGGGTTCACTTTTATCATGCCCGTAATAATCAACTGACTGATGCCTTTGGGAACTGATATGGAAAAGTAGAAGTCCAAGAAGTTCTTCATTGGTTAGGAAAACTCCCCTTACATAATACAAATCATACTCACGTGCATATTTGGTGCATTAGAATGGAAGAAATAGAAGGGCATCTCAAGGAGAAGAGTTGTCCTTTGATGGGTTTATAATTTATGGACAACATAGTTCTTTTTCATTTTTATTTTTGCTGCAAAGAAACTTACGCGTCATAACATGAGGAGATCATAAGCTTTTTGGTAGAGCTAAATTTGTATAGCTGACTGACTGAGTTGACTTATTTGTCTTAATTGTGATTTTTTAAGAAACTGGTGTGTCTCTTCCTGCAAGGATTGTAATTCTGGTTGCCTTTTACACCCGCTCAATGCCCTGCTAATGAAAACTCTTTACTGTTACTTTTCAAAGAAAAAAGAACGAGTACAGTACTCAAGAAAGAAACTAGGCGGTAGAAATAGGATGCACTTTGTGCTTTATTTCTTCTAGATTAGACAATGTTAAGGCCCGTTTCGGATCATTGGTTTCAGGAGTCTTTTCAATTGGTGCAATGTGTTGAAAATTGTTTTTGGTTGTGCTTTAGGGGACAGATTTTTTTCCATTGGAGTATGTGATATGTGTTTTTGGAATATTTTGCATAATAGTTCAATATTTCTCTGCCCCACATAGGTAGAGGTAAGGTCTTCGTACATCCTACCCTCCCCAGACCCCACTTTGTGGGATTATACTGGGTATGTTGTGTTGTTGTTGTATAATGGAAGCTTCAAAACAGTGAGAATGTAGAGTTAGATTGAACCAAATTCTTCTTAATTGTATGATGTTGCATGAGTATGTGTCTAAATAGAGAAGAGATGAAAATCTGATAAACAGCAGTGAAGGAAATAGTTGTCAGTGACAATCCACATTAATACTAGAAAGATATCAAAGAAAATGTTCTTTTTCTTTTAAAGAAAGAAGACAAATATTGGTTTTCAATCAAGAGACATTGAACAAGACACTAGTCAAATAGGCCCTTGATTGTCAGGTGAGTACTGATTGTTGACTCCTTCCACTTTCTCTAACATTTTACTTTTAAAAGAAGACAAGCTCTTTTGAGCTGGTTTTATGTATTACTAGTGAATAACCTGAACACTTCTTTAATAGTTTGATCAATTTCAACATCACCTCTTCTCTCAAACGTTTTATTTATGTAAATGTTGGCCTTTTATTTTCTTCTTCTTGTTCTTTTCTGTGTTTTAACAGTTTCAAGTGAATGTTCTATCTCAGGTCAATAACGCTTGCTGGTGTTCGTCGACTTCTGGAAGAAGATCTTGGTCTTGAGAAAAATACTCTTGATGCCTTTAAGAAGTTTATTCAGAACCAAATAGATGAGGTGGTATTTTGTTTCAAAAACCTCTTTACTTCCAAGAGGAGTATGTTTGTTAATCATTTTCAGAAAAAATTGTTAACAGGTGTTATCTTCTGAAGCTCCTAAATCTAGCAGTGTTAATAAAAGCCCTGAAAAAAGAAGTAAAACAGCAAAGAAGAGTGGTGAAACCTCTGACTCATTTAGCAGCCGAAGTAAAAAAATAGCAGAGAAAGTAAAATCAGGAAAGAGATCTGCTGCAAAAGAAACAGTTGAGATATCTGAAGGACTGAAGAAACGAAAAAAAACTAATTCAGAGGATAATGTCCCTGCCAAAAAGCAGAAAGAAGTTTCTAAGAAGCTGTCAGATGAAAATAGTGATGGAGACACCGATAAGAATGATTCTGAAGATGGTCAATCTGGATCATCTGCTGATGAAATACCTGCCAAGGTTCGGTTTTTATGATAATGTCCGTATAATATTAATTGTTAAAACCCTCCCCATGCACGGATATGGTTCTGATTCATTAAACCTACCTAAATGCAGAAGAAAGTTGTGAAGGGAGCATCAGCTAATGCTGGATATGGAAAACGTGTGGAACATCTGAAATCAATATTCAAAGCTTGTGGGATGAGGTTTGTCTTTTCGTAAGATTTCTAATTACCTGTATTAACTGATGCTCGGACCCACGTTCTAATTGAAATGTTCAACCTTCTGTGATCATCCTAAAAACCAGTGTTGCGCCTTCTATTTATAAGAGAGTCAAGCAGGTATCTGACGACAAGCGTGAGGGCTTCCTGATAAAGGAGTTGGAAAAAATACTTTCTGCAGAAGGGCTATCAACGAACCCCAGCGAGGAAGGTAAATTATGACTATTTAAAAGCGTCTAATGGAGTGTTAAGATGTTGTAACTATGGTACCTAACAATTTTTCAGTTGAAATGATACATAGCTTCCTCATTCTGGTTTACTTCTCTGCTACTTTAAGTTGCTTGCTGCTTTTACCCACTCCTTTTTGGTTGAACTAATTCTCTTGTCGAGTTGGAAAGTGTTAAAGTGTAGCTTTATAGGTGCATGTATGGGGAAGTTTTATTGTGTAACTTTATGCTGATGCCACTTCTGATTTCCCAGAAATCAAAGAAGTCAAAAAGAGAAAGGAAAAAGCGAAAGAATTGGAAGGCATTGACTTAAGCAACATTGTTTCAAATACACGAAGGAGATCAACGACTAGCTTTGTACCTCCTCCGAGACCCAAATCACCTCCTAAAAATGATAAGAATGATGACAAAGATCATGATAGCAACGACAATGATGTAAGTGACGACGACAAAGACGATGATGACAATGAAGATGATGAGAGCAGTGAGAGTGAGGAGTTCAATGAAGGTATATTTGCTAGCATATATATTCTACAGTGGTGCTGATTTGAGATAGTTTTACCTTCTTGTTCAGTTGGGTTTCCCTGCGCTTTCCATTTTTCCTCACCATTGGCCTCCTAACTGCTCTAGTGAGTGACATGTTTGTGTGCTGCAGTAACAGCAATTTTCCTCCTCTATTGTTGAAGTTTCATAACTACAATATTCCTTATACTCCTTGTCAGCATATGTTAGGGTTACACGGGATTGGAACAAAGACACATTTGGTTGTGAATTCCCATGTGGCAGGCATATATCAACACCGACCCCCACCCCCCCGTTTAGTTGGCATGAATAGTTAAAGGGGGGAAATATCCAAATCCATGTCTTATTATTTTCAATAATCTATACTTATAGCAATGAAATACTATATAATCCTCCACGAAGCGATAAAAGATTGATTACAAATAGTCTCCTATAAGTAGTACTAGTTCTTTTGCTCATTGGCCTAAAGCTAAATCACTTCAAAATTTTACGTGTAACAAGAATAAGATGAAGTATAATCTTTTGGAAACAACTATTTTAGTGTACTAATTTTTTGCACCTGTTCTCCACCTGATTGTCAATCATTTGCATAAATTCATCGTACAAGTGTTTCTCGTTTCTAAAACACCCTTTTCCATGGCAGATGATAACGATGACAGTGAATGAAGCTCTCAGATGAGTGAAGATTAAGTTATAGACCGGGATGATCTTTCCAATGTATCAATAGTTTCAGTTGCTCAACTTAGATTTGGGAGCTGTTAAATTAGCGTTCATGGATATTAGATACCATAGTTGTTAGTTATTTCAACCCTAAAGTCACATATTCTATGATTGAGAAGTGAGTGAGGGTGAGATTCACCTTCCTGGCTTTTGGGAATTGTCGAACTTCATGTTTTCATTTGCCAATGGCTTCTAGATCTTAGTTATATATTTTTAGAAGTTAGATTTTTTCTTAATTATTTTTCATTTGAAACAAATTATCCTTTGTGTTCATTGGTGAAGACACCCTAATTATTTAACTTTCAAGTTCTAATGACTTGAGGACTTCCAAATTGTTATTGACATAATACTCATTTTAATGAATGGTCTTGACGATTGGATCTCTCTAAATGAAAATATGTCGGGAGTCTCTTATCTAAGGAATGAGATAAAATCCATGTACTTTGCTACTTTTCTTTACCTCTTTGATTGTAATTTCCCATGTAACCATACTGCTAAAGAAAACAAATAAGAATCAAGCTAGGTTACTCCTCTTTCCTTTTTGAATTAATTTGTCCTCGTGAGTGAGTGACTATCGCTCTTTTGCATGGGCAAGATCTGATGACTCTTGCCTAAAAAGATGGTGGGTTATGAATTCGGATTAACTATTATCAAACTGGACAGGAACAAGCTTCTCTTTTTATCTAAAGAAAATGTCATCTTGCCTAAAAAGATGGCGGGTTATGAATTTGGATTAGCTATTATCAATGTGGCCAGAAACAAGCTTCTGTTTTATCTAAAGAAAAAAAATTCTTTCTTACTTAGAGTGATCAAGTGAAACTCCCTTCTCATAAGATGACCGACCCTTTTGTAAACTTGGTGAAATCTTATCGCGATGAATTAAATTCTATTCCACGCTCGGCTTCTTGTCAATCACATCAGAAATTCATGGGGTCGACAGTTACCTTTTCCGGTAAAGAATTATACTTAGTTGATAACAGATGGCGAGACACTGAGTAATGAACCCGAGCATTAAATAGCGTCATTTAGTGGCGTGCATGAAGTAGTCGTCTTATTGCTGATGGGTAAGACTATATAAGTTACAATAATACACCGCGATAAAACAAGAATGATTTCTCTATTTATTTACTTACCGGGAGAATAATAATAATGTTGTATAGTATGTGCAAGTTGCTTCTTTAATACAAATATTCGTCTTTTTTTTTATGTTTCTAGTTGTGCCAAAACTAGAAATACGCTATTAAAAAGAGTAGTTTTTTTAGTAGTACTACAAAAGTTATTGATTATTTGTTTATTATGAGGTACAATGTGTAGTTTACATCTTTTTCGATTGTTATGGTGCTTGATTTGATTGTATTTCATAATAACTTCTCTAGTATTGTATTTTTTTTGTATCTCATAATTACTTTTACAATATAGAAATTTGTAGTACGTAAAATTTTCCTTTTTTGAAATTTCGACAATTATTTTTTAACTTTTTAAAAATTGTTTTAGTTTTGAATGTGTTTTTATTTCTTGTATTTTTATACTATATAATTCATTAAATAATAAAATTTAAAGCTTTGCGATGCTTACACCGCATTTCATGAGACTTGTGCCTCGACCTAGTTATTTCATTTTATGCGTGCACAAAAGGCACTTGGAGAAGCGCTATTTAAACATCTGAAATTACAAATCGCCTTGGAAATTGAGGTCTGAAGGCTGTTCAAACTTCAGTGCAGTGAACTTATGTCATAATAGAGGATTGGTTTAAATTTACTTGCTTGTTATGCATCTATAAATCCCTATTCTAGTGGACAGGTTTTGGTTGCACTATCAATTTGAGGATGCGTTTTTTCTTTCTTTTGTTTATTTCATAGTGCTTTAAGAACAATCCTATGACACTATTAACTCCATCATCTTTCCATTTTATGACACCAATCTGACACTTGCAAGTATATTGGAAGGTTGACCAGACAAATCTGAAGGAACTTGGATATGGAAAAGCAATTACTTTTCCCCTTATATCAATGCACTCTCAAGTGTCTGAAATATTACATATCTTCACATGTTCAAGTGAAGACGACAATATGAGAAAGAAATGTAAGAGGCCAAGTTGAAAAAGGTAATCTCTATTGGGTCCTGAGGGGCCTTCTGCACCAGCAATTTGACTGCACAATTCAAATAGACATTAAGAAGATGCCAAGTTGTGCACAGCACAATATAGAAACAGTAAAGTACAAAGGGCAAATTATCCTAACTTAATGCAGTGTACACATATTACTGGTTGTCTGGTGTTGAAATATACCATGTGAAGATCAAGTCATAAATTGGCATTCAAAACAAAATGCTCTAAGGATTGCAAATGACTTACACATTTAAGTATACGGAACTGAGTCAATTCATGCAACCAAAGTTATCCCACTTGCAGACACCCTACTTATTTGTTTGTAAATGATTACAAGTTCGGACCATTTCATAGCATGGAATTATCACTAACAGTTGGAAAAAGGATCAAACTATCTAACTAAATTACTTTTTATTGGCATTGGTAGCACATTGCATTCCGGCAGGGTAAAATTTTGTTGGTATTATTAATTCTTAGTTGTTAATGCAAAGAATGCCATCTGGGGCTTTTGTCTTTCACATAAGACACTTATGTTTGGAGGTAAGTCTAAAATTTTCTTTTAAATATATTCTTGAGCATATTTGATCCTTTAAATCTAAAAGGGAGCACTTTTTATCTCTATTAAGTTAGATCTTAAGTCCATCACTAAACTCAGACGAATATCTCATCATGAGAATTACTGAGCAAAGAAATCAAATAAACTATTGGGACTTTCTTCTCCAGAATACCTCCACCAAATCCCGTACTGTAAGAGAAATTCCCTCTTCTATCTGCATTTGTTTTCCTTATCGGCTATATTTAGATGACAATTTTGAACTTAACCCGAAAACACAAGGGAATGTTTATATCATTTCCTCAAGTCTTGCCACATGCTTTACTTTCATATCCATGTTAATAATGTATGATTAATGGAGCCCCATAATTCTAAAAAGAAACTAATTAACTAACTATATTAATTTAATAAAGAAGATTAACCAAACGATGTATCCATATCATTGGAATTGACAAAGGTTGTTCAAATACATTTCTCATGTGTAACAACAGTATTCACTCAAGGGAGAAATATGCATGTTCTTGGATTAAATAATAAAAATCTAAATGAAAAAGATATTGTTAGAAAATGGACCTTGGGCCTAAATCATAATTAAATCCCAAAAGCTAGCTCAACTGACGAGGATTGTCCAAAAATATATAAGAAAATACAACCCATATACTTAACCTATGTGTGATTTAATACCTCCTCCACACCAAGGGCAGGACATTTGAAGTGTGGAGTGGTATAACATAAAAAAAATATTGAGTAGGCCAACATCAAGGATGATCTTGACTCTAATATCATATTGTCACCGTTCAATCCATTAGTGATATTGTCCGCTTTGAACCTAGACCTTCACGACTTTAAACCACGTCAAATCTTAGGTGTGCTTCCTTATATACCCAATATTTCTGTTGTGTTTGTCGATGTGGGATTTACTTACCATGTTGCATACATCCTTCTAGGAACTCAACATCCTTGCTACGGGCTGTCCAACCATCACTTAAGGTTGTACATGGAGTGGCTATGATACCATGTTAAAAAAATGAATTTTGGGCTTAATCCAAAAAGCTAGATGATGCCGTAAGGATTTTCCAAAATCATATCAGAAGACTACAACACATACACTTAATCAATGTGGAATTATAATAAATATAAATGAATTTCAGCTTTGTTCACATAGGATATCAATGTCAAGATTTCACTATAATGTACTTCCTTCTTTTAACATAAATTTTGACATGGGCTTGTCAATATATAATGTAGTGCCAAATAATAATAATAATAATAAAAAGCACTGAAATATGATACACACCTATCAATTTCTTCAACTGATGCAGGTCCCAGGTAGTTCTCGTTAACCTTCTTGTCTGGAGACCCTATGTATCTGAATAGTTAAACAGTCAGTTTTGCATGATGAACCTTCATGAAAAAAACTGAGTAGAAATTATGCAGTGTGTCAGTTTTGTAACTTACACTAATACACCAGAAACAGCTGGTGTTGATGCTGCAGGCTCCTGGAATACAAGTTATAATGAATCAATAATCACAGAGCAAAGAATGATAAATCAACAAGCACTTTCTTTAGGTTAAATGTTAACTCAGTATGACTTACAGTGAAAAGATCTACATAAGCCTTCTGGTCATATTGTTTTTCCCTGACTTCAAGGTACTAGATGAAGGAAACATGGAAAGAATATTCATTAACAAAATAGAGTCATTCAATGATGTGATTCAGGCCACATGTAGAATTGTAACCAGACAAACAAAAAAAACACTGTCATACAAGTGAAAGTTTGAAGCTCGATTAAATATTGGAAGACTGGAACCAGTAAATTGTCAAACTCGGAGATAGATTGAGGGAACCAGAAAAGTAGAGCAGTCAAGCACAGAAAGATAATGTAAAAGCGCAGATTATGGTAGACCACTGCTATCAAAGTGAAGATATGGTATATCCTTGGAGAATACTGCAGAACAAATATGTGCATGTCGAGAAAACTATAACGGTTTTGGTCAAAAGACGTAAATCATAGCATTTTATACATATTTCAAAATCAAATTATATGCTTAAGGAATCCAAAATATCAACTAACATAACAAAACGAAAAGAAGAAAAGAAAACCACGAGAAACAAAAAGCTTAGAATAACACCTACTAGGGGAGCCAAATATTTCGGATTCAAATCGGGAATGCAGTTTTCGAATTCATCTTAGTGAACATGAGCATATATTTGATAATAATTTGTGCATTTCGTACATCAAACTTGTACAATTACCCAAATTTAAAAATTTAAAGTTCTAGATTCCCTTTCAGATACCCACATAACGAATTCCAGAAGGTCTAGAATCCCTTTTAGGAATTTCTCTCTGGAATATCTTATTTGTAAGAGGCCACTGGCAAGTCAAGTCTAGCTCAACTTCTCTTTCATAGCACAAGAGCTGACAAATTACAACCAACTACGTTAATATGATTTTCTAAGGCAACATAAGAAATTCGGCTTCCTGGCACTTAATGTAGTAAAAAAGGACCAGTGATTATGCCTTTTATAATTGATGCATGCCGTACAGCCTGGCAACTGAATGCCTACCTCGTTCAAGTTAGAGTATACATGCCTAGTAAGATACCTTAGAGCTCAATGTTTCTTTCATTTCCAGCTTTGCGGTATCTTAGTACTCTTTTAAACAACAACATACCCGGTGCAATCCCACAACGTGGGGTCGAGGGAGGGTAGAGTGTACGCAGACTTTACCTCTACCTTGGTAGCTAGAGCGGCTGTTTTCGAGAGACCCTCAGCTCAAGACAAAGCACAAGCACAAACAAAGAAAAAGCAAAAGCAAAAGCAAAGCAACAGAAACGATGAGACCCGGTCAAAAAATTTAAAGCAGTATGAAAATGCTGGTATCAAAACCGAATAAGCCATGATAGCGCATTCTGAAAAAGTAGGCAGTAACTAGCGCATGTAAATAAGCTAAACAAAGTACACTAAAGAACACATAGCAACAGAAATCAAACTACCGGGGACTATAAAGCAATACTCGACTACCTACTACCCTAATCCGTATTCTCCACAACCCCCTATCTAAGGTCATGTCCTCAGTAAGTTGCACATGCGTCATATCCCGTCTAATCACCTCTCCCCAATACTTCTTCGGCCTACCTCTAGCCCTCCTAAACCCGTCCATAGCCAACCTTTCACACCTCCGCACTGGGGCATCTGTGTTTCTCTTCTACACATGCCCAAATCATCTCAACCTCGCTTCCCGCATCTTATCCTCCACCGAGGTCACTCCCACTATGTCCCGAATATCATACTTTCTAATCTTATCCCTCCTTGTATGCCCACACATCCATCTCAGCATCCTCATCTCCGCAACTTTCATCTTTTGGATGTGCAAAGTCTTTGACTGGCCAACACTCCGCCCCATACAACATAGTCGGTCTAACCACTGCCTATAGAACTTGACTTTAAGTTTTTGTGGCACCTTTTTGCCGCATAAGACTCCAGATGCGAGCCTCTATTTCATCCACCCTACCCCAATACGATGTGTGACATCGTCATCAATCTCTCCATCCCCTTGGATAATAGACCCGAGGTACTTGAAGCTTCCTTTCTTTGGCATGACCTGAGTACCAAGCCTCACCTCCATGTATGTCTCAAGGTAGCTCCCGTTACTGAACTTGCACTCCAAGTATTCTGTCTTGGTCCTACTTAGCATGAACCCTTTAGACTCCCGAGTCTGTCTCCAAACCTACAGCTTAGCATTCACTCCGCTGCAAGTCTCATCAATCAGGACTATGTCGTCTGCGAATAACATATACCATGGCACCTCCCATTGGATTTGTCGCGTCAGTCCATCCATCACCAAGGCAAATAAGAATGGGCTAAGAGATGATCCTTGGTGCAGCCCCATTATCACTGGAAAGTGCTTTGAGTCTCCTCCTACTGTACGTACCCTGGTCTTGGCTCTATCATACATATCCTTGATCGCCCTAGTATACGCCACAGGTACACCTCTAACCTCCAAACATCTCCATAGAACCTCCCACGGACTTTGTCGTATGCCTTCTCGAGGTCGATGAAAATCATATGTAAGTCTCTCTTCCTCTCCTTATACTGATGAATGGCTTCTGTGGTCGAACGCCCCGGCATGAATCCAAACTGGTTCTCGGAAATAGACACGCCTCTTCTCACTCTCATCTCCACAACCATTTCCCAAACTTTCATAGTGTGGCTTAGCAGCTTAATACCCTTATAGTTGTTCCAACTCTGTATATCACCTTTGTTCTTGTACAAAGGGATCATTGTACTCCACTTTCATTCTTCGGGCATTCTCGCCATCTTAAAAATGACGTTAAACAGCTTAGTCAGCCACTCCAGACCTACCATGCATGCGCTCTTCCAAAATTCAACTGGGATCTCATCACGTCTGGTCGCTCGTCCCCTGCTCATCCTTAACCTCCTCAACCTTAATGCTTCTACAATACCCAAAATCCCGGTACCTACCAGATTGCTCCAGATCTCCCAACACAATGTCTCTATCTCCTTTTCGTTCAAGAGTTTATGGAAGTAAGATTGCCACCTCCGCCTATTATGCGCGTCTTCCACCAGTACTTTGCCGTCCTCGTCCTTGATACACCTCACGTGATCCAAGTCACGGGCTCTCCTCTCCCTCGCCTTGGCTAGTTTGTACAACTTACTATCCCCGCCTTTTTCCTCTAATTCCACATACAAGAGTTCAAAAGCCGTCGTTTTCGCCGCCTAATATCTTAGCACTCTTTTAATGGATAAATACATAAAAGAGATAAAGCATGGAACACTGTTGCTGCTCATTTTTGGAGCACATGTGAGATTCCAATGAGCATCGATCAATAATTTCCCCTTGTTTGTGAACAGGGGGTTTCCCCTTTTTGACGCTATAAGTAATAACATTACTCAATTTAATGAAAAGTTAGAAACTTTGCATCGAAAAAATTTATATGGTTTTACTGACTGTACTATTTCTTTCAATCAGACTGTTCCCACAGAATTCTAAATTAGACCACATTTGACATCCTTAAAGCCGTAACTTACTCTATCAAGTTAACAAACAAATCAGATGTCTCCTCGACTCTTCAGTGCATAAAGTCAATAAATTTTAATACAGCAAGATAACACTTCATTACTTTCGAACAGTAAGAATGGAGTGTGCCTCAAATGCATATCTCCCATAGCATAAATTTTGAATTCTCACATATGGTAAACAACTGTATAAAGAGATGACATATAGTTTATAATCTTTCATATGGAGAAAGGATATAATAAAAGAAAGACCTACCGTCAGTGCAACTTCTTGATCTTCCTTCTTCGTTATCTTGTAGGCCATACCCCACTGTAAGTGTAAAGAGTCATCAGTTTCAAACTATTGGGAATTAGTCACTCGTAAGCAGATAAATTTCATCACATATAATAGCATTCAAAAGTCCTTTGTTCCTTTTTCTCATTGAGGAGGTACATTGTTGCCAGAAACAATATGCTGAAGATTGTGCTTTGCACTGGCTAAGTTGATCACTATGGTAGCTCTAAAAAATAAAGGAGAAAGGGATACACACTGCTGTAATGGGATACACAAGAGGAAACAGAAGGAAAAATAGACACGAAGAGTGATAGCTTTATTATCTTCTTTCAGGGTATACAGACTTCATACTCTTTCCTTTCTTTCTTTTTTTCCATTACATCAATCAGCCATCTGAGAAACAAAAACACCAAATAAAAGAACAGACGGTCATTTTATCAGACATTATTTTCCTTTGCATCAATCGGACATTGTTTTGGAAGGAAACAATGTACATCATCACCTGAGAATCCATACAACAACCTAAAAGACTGAAGGTGTTTTTCATTTTCAGACGGTCATTGAATCAGACATTATTTTCCTTTGCATCAATCGGACATTGTTTTAGAAGGAAACAATGTACATCATCACCTGAGAATCCATACAACAACCTAAAAGACTGAAAGTGTTTTTCATTTTCAGGGACAACTGAAAGGCATTTAAGTTAAGGCTCCTCATATTAACATCCTAACCTAGAGTAAGCAGCCAGTCAATTGCATTTAAGGAAGCACCCAATGAGACAAAGGCAGGCTATACTACAAACCTCTAGCAGTATTCTACGAACACAGTAGGCATCCAGTAGCGAGAAGAAACATGAATAGTCCAACTCTATGGTGGGATATTCAGGGGACATGAGAGCCGGTAATCAAGGATTCATTTGATTTAACTGTCCAGTTTGCTCCTTTCTTAACTTACCCAATAATATGATTTCTAGATTAATAGTTATGGAATGAATCAAATCCTTCGAGTTCACTTGCCATATCAAACACCTTTTTCTTTTCTTTGGAAGGAAAAATTAGATGATATTACTTTATTTTTATTCTGCAGCTTCCTGAAGAACAGAAAATCAGCAGGATGGAAATGCCAAGAGGGAAAAAAATCACCTTCTTGAAGCACTTCAGATTAAGGAAATGAAAATCAGCATAAACAAAAAGGAGAAAAAGAAAAGGCCATACACAGGCAAGTAGGAGGAAATTTCATGCTAATATTTAGTGTCACTAAAAATAATAAATTGATAAATTCAAACTTTTTTGTGAAATTTTTTCACACTATCTTTTCATTCTGTTTGAACTCTTCCAGCGTCAAATTTTAACATAGGCATAAACTTGACAATCAGATAAAGTTTAAGAATTCAGCCACATTGATAAGTTGGGATAAAGTAGAAAAAGAGACATCACATGAATTAATGTAGGAAAAAATACTTGCACAAACTTCTCCTTCATCAGGCTCCAATGTGGCTGTTCTACCTGGGAATTCTGGTGTCCCTCTATGATCAGTACTGCCTACATAACACATATTCACATTAACATTCGTCTTACCATGATCAACTTGACCAGCTATCATAGGTAAATCCAAAATAAATTAATCATTTTTTGAAAACATAGTATTGATAACGCGGCCTTTTACCCGATCCTACTAATGCGGGATGCTTTGTGCATTTTGATACAAGTCAATGAATCATATAGTTGCAATTTTTCTCAAAAATTAAAATATTGTACTGTAGTAAAGAAATACTCCCTCCGTTCACTTTTACTTGTCCATTATTCTAAAAATAAATTTTCACTTTTACTTGTCCACTTTAGCATATCAAAGGAAAGACAAACTTTTTTTTCTTATTTAACCCTTAATATTAATTACTTATTTCCAATTTTTTTTCTAGTTTATTGAAATTATACACCAATTAATATGGATATTATAGTAAAGTATATACGTCATTTATTAGTTATCAAGGGGCGTGCAACGTAAAAAGTGAACAAGTAAAAGTGCACGGAGCAAGTAATCCACTCGACTCCGAAAAAGAAGCACGTGTAGTAACATTTTCACAACCATTCAATGTACATTTAATAAAAATCAAAATACAAAGAGTTCCTTGATAAAAGACACGACGATAGCCTTTGATGAAACCCACAAGGCGATCATCGTAGTTAAAGCCTGGTTTCCAAATAAGAGATCCATACCCACATCACCATTTCCCCCCTCCCTTCCTTAAATTTGAGCAGAGCGAAGAATGTAGTGGTTCAACACCAATGGTGACAGGATGGTGTTTACTGTTCAGGAACACTTCTTTTAAATATATTTTTGTCTAAAATTTCATTAGAACAGCCATTTTGGCCGGCTTTTGCTTCAATTGGACTCGTTTGCTTTGATGTATAAGATGAAATAATTATGCTATAAATTAAATTTATTGTTGCTTACTTAATATTTAGTTTGTATTTGGAATCTTGAATGACGAATGTTGATATAATTTAGTTATGATATAAAATAATAATAATAATAATACATGGACTAAACACCAAAAGATAAAACTATTCTTTATCTTTCTTCAAATTTATCATTGACACCCTTTTATTACTAAATTTTAAACCATGAATTCATATTTCATACATGTGTAAAAATCGCATAAATGACCACATGGACATTTGTAGAACCATTTATTTAAAACAAATTCAACTTTTTCAGAAATATTTAAAGATCAGTTAGTGATAGAATCATAATCATTATTAGTAATATTCTAATTATTAATTATGATTATTGTATTAAATGTAATATCTTATGTATATAGCAGGGAGAATTAAAATAGATTAGAAGACTTGATTTTAGCATATCATGTCTTATTCATTACCTTAATTTACTCTTGTAATATTGGTATATGTACGGAGGAAATGATGGGAAAAATATTACATTATTCTTACAGTTAGTTTTGACAAGTTTTAGACTGAACCTACTTCTACTACTACTTCTTCTTCTTGAAGGTCTGAAGTTGGGTTCTGTTAAGGTACAACTTCATATTCGATGGTCTAAATTGAAAAGCAAAAGTTTGAATCAGACTTTCGAGTATGAAGATGAACAATTCTCAGGATTGTCCCTATTTTAGGTGCTCTATAATTTTTGGCCCTCAAATTAGTGGTTTTTAATTTTGTTATTCACATAAAAGAATGATCGAAAATATCATTGAGGTTGTGGGTTCGAATCTTAACAGAGTGAAAAGAAAAAAAATTGCAAGACAATATGTCTATTCGGCCAAAGTTGTATAGAAATTATGTTTTAAGGTGCATACTTTCTATTTAATTATGCCTCCGAAAATACCTTAAGGTTAGGCAAAATTTCATTAGAAATTATGCGTATTCGGCTAAAGTTTTATAGAAACTATGTCTAATTATGTCTGAAGGCAAAGTTTCGTTAAAAATTAAGATTATGCCTTATCTGACTAGTTACATAGAAATTATGCAGCTTTGGCCAAATATACATAATTTCTAATAGAATTTTTCCCTGTAAATTTTTTTTCATTTTTTTTTTTACTTTATTTGAATTCGAACCCAGAATCTTTGATTTAGTAGGCCAGTGAATAAAAAGTAATTTGGCCCACAAACTTTCATTAAAGGAAGAATAGGGGTAAAATTAAAGACCAGCCAGTAGGAAGGAAATCCACGCAATTTTTTATATGAAGATTAAATTGAGACGTAAGGCCCGTTTTGACTCCCCTCCAACTTTGCTAAAGCCCAATTTCAAACATACATAAATGATGGCAATTTCAGGTGACTAAACTTTGGCTCTTATTTAAACAAGGGTCCTAAAAATGTCGATTTGTACACTTTGAAATGACACAAGGTAATTGTTCGTAGCAATCCTATTTAAAATATATACAATTTTAATAATCATTTAAAATTTAGTCAATTTGGATAAAATTCATATTGAAAATGCTATTGTTGCTTTTCCCTTTTTTCTCATTCTTGAAGGTATGAAGTTAGGATCTGTCAAAGCCTAACTTCGTATTTGATAGATCTAAAATTTAAATTTAAATTTTTAGTTTTGAAGTTAAGTTTTTTGAAAACCTAAATTTAGACATGTGGTTTGAATCAAACTTCCTTTAAATTTGATACTTGAGGTCTTAAGTTAGGTTGTGATGAAAACTAACTTCAACATTGATAATATGAATTTTCAATTTCAAACTTGCAATTTTTAACTTTAAACTAGTATATTTGAAGTCCATTTTGTGGGGTATTAAACTTCTATAACTTTATACGTTTTGACTAGTCTATTAAGTATTAAGTAGGTCATTTGTGCGCTTCTCCCGTATATATATATATATATATATATATATATATATATATATATATATATATATAATATACATATATACGCTTACGCTGCTACTAATAAAAAGGAAGACCCGATTCATAAAATTTCAGTCGGTGGTCTCCTCCGTCAATGGCGAAGCTGAAGACAGATTCTCCTCTCTCTCGTCGTATAGTCCTCTCCTTCCTGCGCTTTCTTGATTCCGGTAAGTTCTGCCTATATATATATGTATAACAACAACCTACCCAGTCTCCACAACGTGTGATTTGGGGAGGGTAGAGTGATATATATAAAAAATTGTGTTCAGATAGATCCGTACAGATTTTTTCGCTTCTATGGACATAGCTAGCCAATATCAGTCTATAGGAGTATTTACAAATTACAAATTCTGTACCGATTAAACACAAAATAAGCTTCACAGAGTATGCTATTCAGCATTGAGACGTATGGTGCTAAGCTAAATTAGCGATTAACAGTTTATTTTATAAAAGGAAATCAAGTTATTGGCACACTACTAATAAAGTGAAATTATACTGGCTAATTCTGGACAGAGATGATGGATTATACTAGTGCACTGCATAAATATAGCCGGCGCGCTGACTAATTTCCTCTTTTAGGGGATTAGGATTAGAACCTTGTATTGCAGGTTAGACTGGGAATGATTATAACCCTCACAAGTACCAACACTGCTTGACTGGGCAGTAGAATTGGAAAATACCAAATCTATTTGGGAACCTCAATGATTTGAATAAAGCATATCAATATTACATTATTTTGTACATGTTACTTTCTTGCTTCTCTTAATCATGTCTGTGGTTCTGGTGTTTGTTCTGTCAGTTTGGAAGTCTCCTCAAGTCTTAGTGTCAATGCGAGTATATGAATTTTGTATTTACTGATAGTGTCTCTCTTGTTTCATAGTGGAACCTGCTCCAGTGTCAATGCGGTGTATATGAATTTTGTTCTTACTCATAGTGTCTCTGTTGTTTCATAGTGGAACCTGCTTCAGGAGTTGATGATGAAGGACTTGAGGTGACGAAGCAATGTCTATCAGAGGCTTTTAAGATTGATCCTTCATCTTATGCCTCGAGTTCAGATTCATTAGTGGACATATTCAGTTCACGAGAACCAGTTGACCAAAGCCAAATAAATGTGGATCTTAGGCATGATGCATCTTCGTCAGATGCTCCTTGTACATCTTCAGGGAAGAAGGCAGGAGATGCTAAAGATGCAGATGGATCACATTTGCTGGTTCATCCTCCCATTCTACCCCCTTTTTGTTGATTTTTAATGTCGTCTGTTAATCTTCTCAGCTTGATTCTTTTTGATAGTTTCCCCTTACATCATGTATTTTAGGTCCATTTTCTATTCCTTATATCATGTTTGCCTTTCTTTTCTATATGGTGGCCTATCAGTTATAAACCTGTGAGGTTTAAATCCACTGTGTTGTCTACAACTACATTTGCTCTTATTTTCAATTACTGTACACACGATAATAGCTTTTCCTTCATGGTTGGGAAAATTGAGATATTTGGGGCATGATGATGATCATTAAATCACATTCCGCATCATCTAATAAGTGGTAAAATTTGACTTGCACCTTTACGTTTAATATTACTCATATCATTAAACCTTTCTATGGAAATAAAGAGGTCCACAAGATTGTCCTATGTGGATATCATGTTCGGGGTGTCTCAACTCTTATACTTGTGCTTGACCATGGTACTTAAGCATCAAAATGCAGCCTAAAAAATAGGTACGTTATAAATTTATCATTACGTTGCTGTCATATAATTGAACAATTACGATGTAAGGAAGTTCTATTGATTGGAAACTATGTGCTTGATGTTAAAGAATTTTATGGATAAAATTCAAATTCTGGATAGGAAAGGTTACATCAAATTTACTCACTAGACAATCTTTGCTTGAGAGAACTTTCTATTTAAGGATGGAGTTGCTACAAGCTAGCATGGAAATGATTGTCAAATGCTTACATCTGATGTACTGTGTGCTTGACGGTACAGCCACGACAGAGGACTTACATAACTTTTTTTTTTGCAATAGACATTTTTTGTAATTTATTTAGATCAAACATTAGCTGCTGTTAATCTCCACTTTTTACCACCAATTTGTAAGTGAACTATTGGTATGTGTTAGCTTTTTACTTTCGACATTTTTGTGCCGTATTTAACTTTAACATATTCTATTTCTTTTATCAGACCGAAGATGGGACAAAAGAAGCTCACACTTTTGGTAAGGCTATACTCCAAATTATAGGGTTTCTCATTGAAGGGCTCTATATATTGTCTTCGGATTCTTATTCTGACTTGTATATCACACTTAACCATCTTACTTTTAATTTTTCTTGTCCATATGTTTGTGCTGCCATCGTCAGTGTCATTAATGCTCGCTTGTAGCACACTTAGGGTGTGTTTGGTATGCAGGAAAACATTTTCCAGAAAATGTTATCTAATTTTCCCATGTTTGGTTGGCTAAAATTTTTGGAAAACATTTTCTCAAGGAAAACAAGTTCCTCAAAAATGAGGAATGACTTCCTTAATGAAAGTAGGAAAAACAAGTTCCATTAGTGACATTCCAAGTTCATTGTCTCCTCCCAACCCACCCAACGCCCCCAACCTCTACCCTTTGACCAACCCACCCCCGCCACCCCCAACCCCCACTCCCCACTCCATCCCCCCCCATAGTGTTTTGCTAGATTACATACAAATGCTCTTGGGATGATTTTTTTTTCCTTTCTTACCAAACACTATAAAATAAGTAAAAAAGACCCTTGTTTCCATGAAAAATATTTTTCTTCATACCAAACACCTTAAACTCTGAAGTTATGTGAAGCCCAAGTTAGACGCGCTCCCCCTTGCTTAGGTGGTTCTGCAAGCACCAAAACACTTGGACCTACGCCTCATCACCATGGGTTCTGTCTTTAAGAGGGCAACACTTGGCAATTAATATAGTTGGCAACTCTTCAAAGTTGTGACTCAAAGAAACAACATATTCGTGTTGGAATCACATTGTTTAGCATTGTTTGAAGTTTGAACTTCTTTAAAGCGCATGAGCGCATGGCTTCACCCATGAAGCGATAATCCCTCGCTTTGCATTACTTCATCACGTTAAGCGACAGTGCTATGACTTTTCATAACATTCCGAATCCCTAATTTGCCATATAAGCAAATCTTTTTAGTATTGAAATGAAATAGATCGAGTAATTCGTTATATTTATAGAAGATTTGTATAGACTATTCTCTGCTTGTTAGCATTGAGTTTAGTTTATTGATTGTTAGATGTAACAAAATCGTTCTTTTAGGCTACACGTGCCTTGCTATTTTCCAGCATATCTTTAGAATGTGGAAGTGGGGCCTTTAGTTCAAATGGCATACACGTAGCCTGTAGCTGACATGGTTGCAAAGAATAGCAAGTACGGGTCACTTGCTTTTCTTGTAGTCTTTTGTGCTGTTAGTACTTCTTTTCTAGATGCATCTTCTTGTGCCCTTTCTTCGTTGTACCAAAAATGTCATCCAAATGTTTTAAACCTTGTTTTGCCTTCTATATGTTTCCTCTCACAACATATGTTTGTGGAAGTGGCAGGTTGAACTGCCTCTTTCCTGTATGTCCTAATCTTTTGTTTAGGCTAATCAACTCTTGTTGTTTATCATGCGTTGCAGGTATATCCAACGATGAGCTCTTTGGGCAGTTTTTTTATGCTCTTGAAAAAGCTCACTATTTCAGAAGCTTGCCAGATGGAGGAGACGATCAGGCTCAGCTGGATAGAGCATCAAGGATATTTCACACTGCTTTGGAGGTACTATATACATCAATTATTTCGTTCATGGTTCTACAATTGTGATGCAGTATTCCGAATATTAATTTTTTACGGTTCTTGGCCTCAGCCCTAAGATACCAAACCAACTAAAATATATCCTCACCATAATCTCGCGGCTAGACTACAATGTAGAAGTAGATGATCCACATCTTCGCCCACCTCCTTACACATGTAACACCAATTGATGCAAACAACGTTCTGCTTCCTAAGATTTTCAGCTGTCAAGATCACCCTCTAGCTGCTAACCAAGTGAAGAAACACACCTTCCTCATTACCTTAAGTATCCAGATCGATTTATATGTAAAGGCATCCTCCTTCCTAACCAGAGCTTTTCATAAAAGGACTTAACGGGGAAAACTATGTTATTTCCCAAACCCCACCTTCATCGAGGCTATCTATTGGTGTACATTGCTTATGAAGCAAAACTAGCAATCTCTGAAACTCAATCACCTCCTAATCATGGAAATCCCTCCTGAATCTCAAATCCCCCAAAATCTCTTCAGTTTGTATCCCCTAAATGTGCCAGACTATCTACTCCTTTTGGCATGATAGTTGATACCCTATAAATGCTTGGGAATTTATCTTTCGACAAGTTATGCCCACACCACTTCTGTCTCCAAAAGCTAACTCTCCTCCCATAATATTCCCCCACAATTTGCTACCACAAGGCATATTAACATCTTTAGTTCTCCACCCTCTTCCTATATGTACGATCACCCCTATAGATTAAACCTTCTCTCTTTTATAATATCTATTTTATAATCTGGTAGAATAGCGAGGGTAGAAGATACTCTAGTAACCATCTTGATCTCTCCACAAAATTCTCCCACTTTTTAGCTTATTGTCCCGATTGTTATCTCTTTCAACAAACCATATTTCAATTCATTAATTTTTTTTATAAATAGGCACAGGCATCGAGCCTGTCGCAGTTGCTTACTTGCTTGTGTACTAGTGTTGTTTCTGTCATGATTTGTCATAATTATTGCAGTTATTGTTCCTCTAATATCTTCCTACGTTTATTTTTGCGGTTTTAGGAGATGCAAAAATCTGGATGTGCTATGTTAGATCGAAACAACCTTGCCGAGATCTTAAAATCGCAAGGTATATTGTAATTACATTTTTTTTCCTCAGATATTTTATTGATGAAACAACAAAGTGGTGAGATTACCAGTATTGCAAACTATATCTCGATTAACTATGTAACGAGTTAATGAAAAGTAAGAGTATCAAATTATTTGCATTTTGCATTTTCAGCAAAATAGATAAATATTGTAAGGATGTATGACTTCTAGAAATGTAACCATAAAATATGACCCTTACTCATTCTTTCCATCAGAACATCTTCTATTTCTTTCTCTCCATACATGCAAGAAGGCACTGTATTCCAGATTGTTTGCATTCTCTTCCTTATTTTCTGTCCTTCAAAACAGTCTATAGCTTGTTTCACAATGTTTGGCATCATCCATGGCACATCAAATAGATTTAGGAATAAACTCCAGTTTTACCAGCAAGCAGGGAAATCCAACAGTAGTCTTTTGCTGTGTCCACTATTTCTTCACACTAGCAATAGCTGCTAAGTTCTCATTGTTAAGCACGTTTCTTTTGCTGCAGTGTATTCAATGTTTAACAGGGCTTTGATTTTCAGATTGCATTTCAGGGCCATATTCTTCTTTCATTAGCAGAACCATCAGTACCTCATAGCAAGATTTTACCTTAAATTTCTATCCTTGATCTCCAAGTCGAAGAATCAGGTTCACTCGATAACTTGTTAGCTTCTTCTAACTAACCAAAGAACTGGGATATGATTTCCATTTGCCAGTCTTGGAATGCCTCCTGAACCTGATATTCCATTCATTTCTAATTATACAATCTTCAATGTAGGCCTCCTTATCTAGTGCCAAACTGTATAGCTCAGGGAAGGTTTTGTCCAGTATATTTTTCTGTAGCCAGAAATCTTCCTAAACTTGATTTTCCCTCCATATCCAACTTTCAGCTTTACAAGATTGTTGAGATGTCCATAGTCTTTTTATGTTCAAAATGGACACTTGGCTATATAGATCGTCAATATTCCACCCATGATGATGGTCAAAGCGGTCTATGAAGCTGGAATGGAATAAAGACCATAAAGTGAGGGAAAGAAAAATTAGGTGATTTGTTCTTATCTTCTCAAGCTTGAGTGGATAGTGCTATCCCATATTTGTGTTGGTGGGAGGATGCATGTACACAGTCGAATAGTTGAGGTGCGCTCAAATTGGTTAGAGTCCCACTGTTATCACAAGATGAATCTTCAATAGTCACTTCGCACATTTGGACCCGTTTCATTCCAAGACTCGCCTAGTTTCCACTATATTTAGGAAAAACAAACTAGTTGAATCACGATTAGCACGTGAAACTATCATTACTTCATATTAATTTCTCTCAGGCGGTCAGGCCTTAATTCAGCACATGCTCCGTCTTGATTCATACACAGCTGAATCCTAATTTTAGTGGGCCAGAGGATTGAGCTTTGAGCTACCTCAATCACTGGGAAGAGTAATGTTTTCAAGAGAATTACGTTTTAATTCTAAAGCAATTGAGGGGCCTTACTTGAATATTCTCACAAATATGTGGTTGAGGTTGACATCTTCTTGCAGAGAGGTTTAGTTTCCTTTCAACGGTATAGGATTGTTTCTGATCCGGAACTTGCAACACAACATAAGTAGAAGCATGCTATGCTAGCATAGAATAGTTGTACCGAGTGGAAACTGCTTTTCTTAGGATGAACAGTATAAAGATCTTCGTCGATAACAAGCCTTTCTTTTCTTCATAAAGGAAGAGAACCGGAAATGGAAGAATCTGGGGTGATTAATGAAGAAAATATTGCAGAATCAAAAGTGGCCCTAGTTTACGGTCAGATGAATGAACCGCCGGGAGCTCGTATGAGAGTTGGTTTGAATCCACTTTCTTTTTCAAAAAGATTCTACTCAAAGTTCTCTTTTTTGTGATTTAAAAATAGGTAATAAAGCAATGCAGTCAAAACTTTACCCTGATGCTATTGAGCTGTATTCTTTTGCAATAGCACTTTGTGAAGATAATGCGGTTTACTATTGCAACAGGTGCGTCATTATCACATTGATGGAAGAAAGTGAATTTGCATGCAAAAACTACTCCCTCCGTCCCAATTTATGTGATATTCTTTCCTTTTTAGTCAGTCCCAAGAAGAATGACACCTTTCAATATTTAGTAACAATTTAATTTTAAACTTACCCTTGATGAGATAATTTAGTCACACATATCTATGGCTTATTTTAGACCACAAATATCAAAAGTCTTCCTTTCATTCTTAAACGCCACCCCAGTAAAAAACCATCACATGATTTGGGACGGAGGGAGTATCTATCTTTTGAAAATTCTAAGAGCAATGAGTTGAAACATTCTAATCTGTGAATATTTAGGCCTATTTTAAGATGAAGTATTTGTGATGCATCAGGGCAGCTGCTTTAACCCAGATCCACCAGTATGAACCAGCAGTTCAAGACTGCCTAAAATCTATTGCAATCAACCCAAATTATTGCAAGGCTTATAGTAGATTGGGTTTTGTCTATTATGCTCAAGGGAAGTACCGTGATGCCATAGATAAGGGATTCACAAAAGGTTGGATCAAGAATGTCTTTTCTCTTCATTAGTAATTCAGTTAGTTTGGTTTTTGAATTTTTGAAAGCTTCTTGGTATTTTGGAGTACATTATAGTTTTGAATTTATTGAGAATTGTGATCTTTATGCTCCAACATCTTTGACATGTGCCTACTGGTGTGGTTTCTAGTTCTATATTTTAATTGATGAAATTAACTGTTTCCTCATGTTCTATATTTTGTTTCAGTTAATTTCATCAGTTCAGTATGAGATTTTATTTAAAGTTCCTCCCGTGATACATAGCAGTTGCAGAAAATACTTGGCATTGCGTTTTGGCAATGAAAGCATTAGGCATAGAGTTTTCCAGGAAAACTCTATTCAGGTCTTTCTTTTTCCTTTCTATTGATTTTTATGTCCTACAATATTTAGGATTTATTTGCTAATTTTTTAGTAAGTATATTAAATACAGTACCCCGCCTGAACTATTTTTGTCGGAATTAACAAAATATGAGATAAAGTAATCATTAGGATGTAAAAAATTCAATTATCTTAAGCATGTCGGTTATTACCTTGTAATAGTGTGAACAAGGACAATGTAGTAAATATGCTGGCATATATGAAAGATGAAACGTAGATTTGAAGGATGATCTCACAACCTCCGCTAACATTACTGCAAATGTCTAAAGTCGTGCTTCTTTGGTATTTGTACAGTGCCAGATTTCACTTTTTCATAGGTTTATAGTCCTGTACTTGAAAAGGAAAAGGGAACATGGCCGAAATGTCAAAAAGACAGCTGGATGTCTATGACAGAAAAACAGATCCTCCTTCATTAATGAAAAGTTTAAGATCACTTTACTGTCATGATTATGTTTGTGGTACCCAGTAAAACATAACTTCAAAAATCAAATAGAAGCAATTTGGGTGACTTCTTCCCATCTGTCCTAGCCTTGATGGACAGAATTACTTGGGTACCTGTTGCTGGTGGGAGGTGGCAGGTATTGTGCGGGAATTAGTCGAAGTGCGCACCGTGGTTATAAAAAACAAAAAAAGGAAAATACAAGTGGAAGAAATCACTACCTGCCTTTAATGCCCTTCACCCTCCTTTCTTTCTTCCTCCTTACCTTTTCCCTCATCAAGAGATGGTAAATAAAGTCTTCCATCAACAACAACATACCCAGTGTAATCCCACTGGTGGGGTCTGGAAAGGTAGAGTGTACGTAGACCTTACCCCTATCTCGTGGAGGTAGAGAGGTTTCCGAGAGACCCTCGGCTCAAGTAACACATATCAAAGCAGATTTAAAAGGAGAATACAGAAGTAACGAAGACATCACAAATACTAGGTGAATGAACTCTTCCATCCCCAACCAATAAATGGATTATAGTAGAATTTCAGAATTCGAGCTAAAAGCAATGGAACCCGCCTTGCACATGCAAAGGGGGGCATGGACTGATATCTGTGGCTGAGGGATTAGTTTGGGTGAAATGAACTGTGAATTATTATATGTTATATTATGGTGCTTAGTAATGCGTCTGGCTCCACATCGATCTTGTGAATTGTAAAGAGGTTTGCACTTCATCTCTGTCAGCCATGTTAGAAATTTTGATGATCAGTGACAGGATACAAATATTTGCATTTTCTTGTCTAGTTAATCCTCAAAAAGAAATCTATTTCTGACACAAAGCCTTGTTTATGAAGCATTGCAGTTGGATCCTAATAATGATTCCATCAAAGAAAATATACGGGTTAGTTACTATTTTGATTCTGGTTTTTGAGGTTATTAGCTGGAAAACAGTTTTTTGCAGTATTATTCTCTCTCAAAGGAAAACGGTGTTTGTGGTATTAACCCAAGTATGACTCTCGTATTTTAAACTTGGTAGGTAGCAGAGCAAAAGTTAAAAGAAGAGCAACAGAAGAGGGAGAATGATCAGGTGCCTGACATAGTGGCATTACAAAAGAGCTTTACTAGATTCATTAAGTTGATAATTACAAGTTATATAATTAACTCCCAAATCAAGTGCTGAGATCAATAGTCAATACCTGTATTTATCTGTGTGGTAACACCATCTAGTCGGCATTTTCGTGTGAGAAAACTGCAATGAACATGTATTGATGCTCACTCATAATCTCTGTTTAAAAGAAAGAATGGTTTCCAATAAATTTAAGAAAAAAGGTAGCATGTATCTGTAGCTCAGCCATCTGACAAAGTGGTAACAAAATTGGCTGCACATATCTAAGTATCAATTATATTCCTCAATTGTGAGTATCCATCTAATTTTACAATAGTAAGCATTTAACAAAAATATCCATTTTCTTTCCTTCGGTCTTTCGCAGAGCTCAACCTCTTCGAGTCATGGACAAGACTCAAATCACCAGCCTGGTGGGGCACCTAGAAGTCATACCATGCCTCCACCATTTGCATCAATGTCATTTGATGGCAATGACATTCCTGATTTGACGAACGTGTTTATGAACATGACAAGAGATGCATTCCAAGGGCAGCAAGGTCCAAACGGGCCTGAAGGCAACGTTGATTCAACGAACGAGGCCGGAATAAGAATAGGCAGGAACATCAATGTCGATTTTGGTGAAGATATGCCTGAGGAGTTGACTGGGACCTTGAGGTCTGTTATGGAGATGTTTTCAGGAGGACAACTTCCTAGGAACCCTCAGGATAGCATGAATGGGAGGTCAACGCCAAATTGAGGAATTAATGTTAAAAGCCTCATTCTTGAGTTGATTAATCTCCATCCTTTTATGTATTCCTTTTTGGTGAATTGCACTCTTGCATTTAAATTGATTATTTTCCCCTCTGCTTGATTTGTAAATTAAAGATCTAAAACTCAGGTTTGCAGTGAAATCTTAGGTGCTTTGCTGATACTTTTGTTTTTGCAATCTCGTGTAGAGGATTATATTGAGTACTGGTTTTATAGGAAATGCAAGTATGGTCTATGTTATGCTCTCTACTAAAACACTCATTACTTTTCTCTAATCTCCTGTGTGTTCCATAAGGCCATAATTGGCTCTTTATGTTGAGATTTTCATTTTGTCTTTGTTCAGATCAAATGAAAAGAAAAAAAAGGAGTTTATGTAATGACAAAAAGAAGAAGAGATTCTGTATTGATTTTCATCTTATCTTTGTTTTGATCCGAGACGGAGATAACAAATTGATTTCTGCTCAAATTAAAAGGGAGAAAAAAAATCAGTGGATCCAAAAAGATTATTGTATCCTCGCCGATCCCTTCCTCTTTCATTTGCCAAACGTAACAAGTGACTCATAATTCTTTGTGCCACAAAATGTGAAAATGAGAATTAATTGCTCATCCTTAGATGGAAAGTTAATAATAACTATGTTTCAGACTTGGGTCTATATGAATTCTTACTGATCAACATGTTTTGTCATTTAATTTATATCAAGTCTATATTATATTAAATAAAAATAATAATATAAAGTACTAGAAGTTCTCTATATTTCGCTAAGAATCTCTAATAGAGCTAAAATCTATTTTTAACTATTGGCATTGCCGATATAAATATTTTGTGTCCATTATGCTTTATTTACTTCTATATTTAGCTAGTAATCTCTAATAGAGCTAAAATTTATTTTTAACTATTGGCATTGCCGATATAAATATTTTTTGTCCATTATGCTTTATTTACTTCTATATTTAGCTAGTAATCTCTAATAGAGCTAAAATTTATTTTTAACTATTGGCATTGCCAATATAAATATTTTGTCCATTATGCTTTATTTTTCGGTAAAGTTGCATTCAATAGATCATAGATCTTTCAAAATAATTTTCTTCCATGTGATTGTAGGTTTATCTCGTCTCCTTTTAACACATTCGTCATATCCATGGACCGATATGTCTCGAGGTCAATGTAGGCATAACCAAATCATCTCAAGCGATTTTATCTTATGTTATACTCAATGTATCTTACTTGCACCTTCTAGCGAATGTGATCATTTTTAATCTTGTGTAATTTTGTATGACAACAAATTCATCTAAATCTACATATCTACGACATTTATTTTATGGATGTGTTGGACTTTAGCAGCCCAACTTTCAATCTAATATAACGTTGATGGTCTTACAACTATTCTCCGTACTCCACTTATAAAATTATTTTGGGTATGATGTTATTGTTTTGTCTTATAACTATTCTACTACACTTTTATCTTTTACTTTGATAGGCATCCTCCTTTTACCTAACACTCTAGCAGCTCTTTTCCATTTTAATCATCTATAACAGTTTTCATAATTCCACTTTCCTAAAATACTGAGCCTAGATATTTGAATTAGTTACATGTAGGCACCACAAACCCATCTAACCCAGCTGACTTTCACTATTCAAATCTTTTTTTAAACTTGCAATGCATATATCCCGTCTTACTTTTATTTATCCTAACAACTCTTTAGGGTGCTTCTCCATAGTTTAAGCTTTAACCTTTATTGATTTTATCAATTATATTAATATCATCAGCAAATAACAACTACAATGACACCTATTCCTATATTGTGTTGATTAATTTATCCATAACTAGAGTAAACAATTACGAGTTCATTGTCGATTCTTGTGTTAACCCATGATTATGTTATATCTCCTACTATTGTTCAGTAAAACCTTTCTTGCTACTATTTCTCGATATTAATGAACATCATGTCTAAATCTTTTTTTTTCTTTTGGAAAAACAAAATTATTAAATAACAACAACAAAAAAAATAAGGATATGCAGAATAATTCAATTAGAAAAATAATACTAATGAAAACCAGGCTAAATAAAGAAAAACAGAGGCATAATGAGTGTGGGGGCATTGAATTAAAGTTTAAAGGTGACAAAAATGTTTCAAATTTTAGAAAAAACGACTCAAGTTGTGTTTGTTGTGATTAATTATATGATAATTGGTAACTGCAGATCAAGCTTTAACGCTGTTATCGTGGATCAGCTGAATTGTGTTTGCTTTGATTAATTATACAGTAATTAGTAAATTGAGGATCAAGTTTTAACGCCGTTATCGTGGAGCAATTAGTGTCTTATATTTAGGACTTAACTAAACCATAAATCCTCAATCACCAATACTGGTTCTCCGACAATCTAATATCAAAGAACTAGAAATAATTACGATCAAGCACATTCTAAGTAAGATTTTCTACTAGTCATGTCAATCAGGCCCTGCGGAGTAAGGTCAACTAATTAGACTCGATAGGACAATTGATTATATGACGACTTTCATCGATTGAATTGGCATACAGAAGGCAACAATGAACTTCTTCGCTACATACGTTGGTCCAAGATCCACCAAAGGCTCATAATCCAAGGATCCTTTACCCTTGGGTCCTTCAACCAAGGTCTTGTGAAATAAATATTACGACACTTATAACTGCATAGTTGTTTAAAATTTTGACATAAAAGTTTAATAAAGAATCACCACCTAAAAGTTTTCTAGATGTGTTAGGACACCTAATTTAATTGATTTATGTGTAACTCAGAAAAGTCTACTGAATATGGAAATCCTAGGGTAAGGGTTCAAGAGTTAGATGGAGGTAAATCTCAGAACTACTTAACCTTCCTGAAGGTTGCATAGGCCGAAATATAATTAAGGATTGTGTTTATTCAATGTTTGGCTATTTGTACTAGTTAATATCGATATAACTCTTATATCAAAATCTTGATATTACTTATGCCACATTCAATGTGAGATAAATAATATTAGAATTAATTATACCTGGATAAAATTATTAAAATGATAATTAGCACCCCCTCAAAAGCTCTTTTTATTGTCATAATTAAAATATCCAAGGTTAAAGTTAGAAACAAAAATTATCAAGTTATCCAAGTTCAAACCGTATATGTTTTACATTATATACCATATATTTCATATTTGAATCAATGGTTTTAACAAATAATTAGTATGAAATAATTATGGGATTATTAATCATAGTATTACGACTCCAACGTTATAATTTGTGTGTGTGAACCAAAGTAATTAAAGCATACATAAGGTCAAGCTCCATATGATGTGAGTAAATTACAAGTTCTATTAATATTTTATGGAGGAATGAAAGTAATAGCTTGAAAAGGATATTATTAACATTGAGTACTTTGAGGTTCAATCAAGGTACAAAGACTTTATGATATGATTAGGCTTTAAAATTATTAACCTTGGAGATGTCACATAAAATTTTGGAGACTTGATGAATACATATTAAGTTGAAGCTTTAGAGCCTAATATCCATTTGAAATTTCGTTATCTTGATAAACATACAAGTTCACTCACAAGTCATAACTATTCAAAGATTTAATGGCATATATAAAGGACAAGAACAAAAAAAAGTTATATATATTTCATGAAGGTAAAAAGAGATAATCAATTATAACCAACAACATATCCAGAATGATTTCACAAGGAAATTTGTGGAGGGAAGAGTGTATGAAGACCTTATCCCTACTTTGTGTAAGGTAAAGATGTTGTTTCAAACAGACTCTTGTGACTCAAGAAAAAATATTTTATTTTTGATTGTTAAAGGTAATATATTGAGAATCCAGCACAAGAAAATACATTGTTGATATATTTTTTATATATATAAAAGTTGTCCCTTATTTCTTTCTTAGGCTCCATCCATTCATAGACATATTTGTTTCCTCTAATAAGACAAAACAACAAGCAGAATGAATCAACATTTTCTTTTTGATAAGATGTCTAATGACATGTCTAATTTTCAATTACCTCATCCTTACAGATAATTACGCTTATACTTGTGTGCTCCATAGCCATATCATTTATATTTTCTCTTCAGGAATATTTAACCATTAAAATGAATCTCCTGTAGAGACGTGATAAACACTTGCACTGTATTGATTCTTTTTTGATGTCCAGATGACTTTCTCGTCTAAATTTTTTTCACAAATAGATAAATATGTAATCAATGCTTTTTCTCAACTTTTTTTTTCCAAGTAGAATCATATCTAGATATTAGCCTATTAACAAATTTATGACTATCAGGAAAATAAAAGAGAACACTTGATGTAGTAGACGACATCTTAACATCTGCATTCAACTAGTAGGCTCTGACAAAGAAATTCATGTAATTAGAAACCTATTGATTAATGACTATTCCTTCTTTTTTGGAATAGACTACTTTATTTCATGGTTAGCAAACTAGTATATCGCCCCCTTTCTAATTTCTCAACTGAAGAAACAAGATAATCTTTCCCCGCACCATCCCTCCCCTCCGCCCGGGTCATTAATATAAAGAAATAGATCTTAAGCCTAAGTCAAACGCAAAAGCTAGCTCAAGACGGGAAGATTGACCAAAATCATATAAGGAGACCACCCTATGTGGGACTCTTGAAAAGCCCACCTCTCGCTCAGAGCTGAACATCTGTAGTGTGGGCAATTTTATAGGGGGTCCAACATAGAGAAACAAGAATCAAGATGGGTCCTCCTCTAATATCATATTAAAGAGTGACCTTGGTTTTTACAGCCTGATTACCCAACCTGAGATTGACATAAGGATCACTGCTCTAAAGTCCCGAATAATCAAACGTCTGCCTTGTACAACATTCACTTTTAGCTAACTTCATCAATTCTTTTCTATGTTTTTTCTTTTTTGGAGCTAGAAGCTAAATTCAGTAGTGGATTACATGAGACAAATTTGGACAACTAAAAGTGATAGTTGTACACGGAAGACGTTCAGTGATTCAAGAGCAATGATCCTCATGTCATTCTCAAGATGGGTAATTAGACTGCAAAAATCAAGGTCCATTTTTTTAATATGATATCGGAGCAGGATGTATTTCAATTCTTATTTTTCTGATTTTGGGTCGCCTATTAAACTTTCCATGCTCCAGATGTTCAGTCTTGGACGTGAGGTGGGGTGTTGAAGAGTCCTACATCTGACTAAAAAGGAAAAGGAATGGATGGTCTCCTTATATGGTGTTGGACACCTCTCTCTTGAGCTAGCCTTGGAATTGAATTAGGTCCAGAAGCAATTTTTTTTTTACAATTAGACTGTCTAAACTCTAAACACTATAATTCCAAGATCTAATGACCAAATAACAACCCTCGCCCTTCCAAACCCCTAAATAAAAGCATCTTTTCATCTCTGTACAACATCAATCACATCCTTTTAACCTTATCATGCATAGCCTGTCTACATGACTTTCAGCACTTACAACTTTTGATGTTATTATTTGGGAACAAAGTTATTTTGGAACTATAATGACAAAATTATATTGCGGAGATCAAATTATGATAAGAGAGGATTACACTAAAAATTATAAATCTCGGAGATGCCATACATGATTTTGGAGACATGGAGAAAATTTTGAAGTTTCATAGCTTAATGTCAATTCTAGAACCTTGTTATCTTGATCATATTATGTCTTAAAGTGTCCTTTATTGATAAAGATACAAGTTGACACACATACCCACAACTATTCAAAGATAATGGAATAAAGAAAGAAAAAATAACATTAAGGTTGAATCAAGATACTAAGGTGTCAAGAAAAGATTAGGCTCCAAAATCATCAACCTGGAGATGACACATATAATTTTGAAGACTTAGTGAACATTGATGCTTCAGAACCTAATACCAATCATGAAACCTTGTTATATTAACCCATTTATATCTTAAAATATTCTTTCTTGATAAAGATACAATTTGACTCACATGCACATGCTACAACTATTTATAGAGAATAACAAAAAGAAAGAAAAATAATTTTAAAGTTGAATCAAGATACTAAGATTTCAGGAGAGGATTAGGCTCCAAAATTATCAACCTTGGAGATGTCATATATAATTTTGGAGACTTGGTAAAAAGTGAAGCTTCAGAGCCTAATACCACTCCTGAAACTTTGTTATCTTGACCCATTTATGCCTTAAAGTGCCCTTTCCTGATAAATATACAGGTTGACTCACGTATTACAGCTATTAAAAGATAATGGGATAAAGGAAGAAAAATAACTTTAAGGTTGAATGAAGGTACTAAGGCTTCAGGAAAAGATTAGGCTCCAAAATCATCAACCTTGAAGATGACAAATATAATTTTGAAGACTTGGTGAAAGGTGAAACTTTAGAGCCTAATACCAATCCTGTAACCTTGTTATCTTGACCCATTTGTGCCTTAAGATGTCTTTTCTTGATAAACATACATGTTGATTCATATGCCACAGCTATTCAAAGATAATGACATAAAGGAAGAAAACTAACTTTAAGGTTGAATGAAGGTACTAAGGCTTCAGGAAAAGATTAGGCTCCAAAATCATCAACCTTGGAGATGGCACATATAATTTTGAAGACTTGGTGAAAATTGATGCTTTAGAGCCTAATATCAAATTCTGAAACTTTGTTATCTTAACCCATTTATGCCATCAAATATTATTTCTTGATAAAGATACAAGTTGACTCACATGCTACAACTATTTATAGGGAATAACAAAAAGAAAGAAAATAACTTTAAGGTTGAATCAAGGTACAAAGATTTCAGGCGAAGATTAGGCTCTAAAATTATCAACCTTGGAGATGCCATATATAATTTTGAAGACTTGATAAAAATTGAAGCTTCAGAGCCTAATACCAATCATGAAACCTTGTTACCTTGATCCATTTATGCCTTAAAGTGTCCTTCCTGATAAATATACAGGTTGATTCACATATTACAGCTATTTAAAAATAATGGGATAAAGGAAGAAAAACAACTTTAATGTTGGATCAAGGTACTAAAATTCAAGAAAGCATTAGGCTCCAAAATTATCAACCTTGGAGATGCCATATGTAATTTTGAAGACTTAGTGAAAGGTGAAGCTTTAGATCCTAATACCAATCATGTAACCTTGTTATCTTGACCATGTGTGCCTTAAAATATATTTTTTGTTGATAAACATACACGTTGATTCATATACCACAACTATTCAAAGATAATGACATAAAGAAAGAAACATAACTTTAAGGTTGAATCAATGTAGTAAGGCTTCAGGAAAAGATTAGGCTCCAAAATCATCAACCTTGGAGATGACACATGTAATTTTGAAGACTTGATGAAAATTGATGCTTCAGAGCCTAATATCAAATTCTGAAACCTTGTTATCTTAACCCAATTATGCCTTGAAATGTTATTTCTTGATAAAGATACAAGTTGACTCACATGCTACAACTATTTATAGAGAATAACAAAAAGAAAGAAAAATAATTTTAAGGTTGAATCAAGGTACTAAGATTTCAGGAGAGGATTAGGCTCCAAAATTATCAACCTTGGAGATGCCATATATAATTTTGGAGACTTGGTAAAAAGTGAAGCTTCAGAGCCTAATACCAATCCTGAAACTTTGTTATCTTGATCCATTTATGCCTTATAGTACCCTTTCTTGATAAATATACAGGTTGACTCACATATTACAACTATTAAAAGATAATGAGATAAAGGAAGAAAAATAACTTAAAGATGAATGAAGGTACTAAGGCTTCAGGAAAAGATTAGGCTCCAAAATCATCAACCTTGAAGATGACACATATAATTTTGAAGACTTCATGAAAGGTGAAACTTTAGAGCCTAATACCAATCCTGTAACCTTGTTATCTTGACCCATTTGTGCCTTAAGATGTCTTTTCTTGATAAACATACATGTTGATTCATATGCCACAACTATCAAAGATAATGACATAAAGGAAGAAAACTAACTTTAAGGTTGAATGAAGGTACTAACGCTTCAGGAAAAGATTAGGCTCCAAAATCATCAATCTTGGAGATGACACATATAATTTTGAAGACTTGGTGAAAGTTGATGCTTCAGAACCCAATACCAATCCTGAAACTTGTAATCTTTACCCATTTATGCTTTAAAGTGATCTTTCTTGATAAACATACAAGTTAGCTCACATGCCACACCCATTTAAAATAATGGCATAAAGGCAAAAAAATAACTTTAAGGTTAAATCAAGATACTAAGATTTCAGGAGAGGATTAGGATCCAAAATTATCAACCGTGGAGATGCCACATATAATTTTGAAGACTTAGTGAAAGGTGAAGTTTTAGAGATACCAATGATGTAACTTTGTTATCTTGATCCATTTGTGCCTTAAAATGTCTTTTCTTGTTAAACATACAAGTTGACTCACATGCTGCAACTATTTATAGAGAATAACAAAAAGAAAGAAAATAACTTTAAGGTTGAATCAAGGTACAAAGATTTCAGGCGAAGATTAGGCTCTAAAATTATCAACTTTGGAGATGCCATATATAATTTTGAAGACTTGATAAAAATTGAAGCTTCAGAGCCTAATACCAATCCTGAAACCTTGTTATCTTCATCCATTTATGCCTTAAAATGACCTTTCTTGATAAACATACAAGTTAAGTCACATGCCACACCTATTTAAATTTAAAATAATGAAATAAAGGAAAAATAACTTTAAGGTTAAATCAAGATACTAAGATTTCAAAAGAGGATTAGACTCCAAAGTTATCAACCTTGGAGATGTCATATATATATAATTTTGAAGACTTAATTTGAAGCTTTAGAGCCTCATACCAATCATGAAATCTTGTTATCTTGATCCATTTGTGCCTTAAAATGTCTTTTCTTGATAAACAAGTTGACTCACATGCCACATCTATTTACAAATAATGATATAATGAAAGAAAAAATAAGATAAAACTATGTTTCATGAAGGTAAAATATCTGATCAATTATAACCAACAATAAAAATTCAAAAGCTTTTACCTTCTTAATATAAGTGATTATGCAACTTTTTACCTCTATTGACTCAACATATCAATAATATAGGGTGTAAACGTTAATCAAAGTGTAGCCACTCAATCACAAATCTTAGTTGGTGAATCAGTTATGATCTATTATTTAATTCATTTTAATTCAAGAAAATTTCGGATAAATAAATATCATAATCTATTTATTATTTTAGTTCTCTATAATTACTCACTTAAATTTAGTTAGATCCATTTTGTTTAACACTCTAAATATGTCAATTTTGACCCATAAAGTGTATGGCGTCCGACCTATCAAAAATATATATCTGACAGATTTTGCTATGACGCAATATTTGATCCGACAAACTTCAACACAATAAACTTCTATCTAGTTAAATCATGACTCATGCATCTACTTGATTCATTTTAATTTATCCAAAGTTATTCTTGCCCCTAAATCTAAATTTATTTCATGTGTTCAAATAAATCTTAGATTTTAATAAAGGTATAAATAAATTTCAATATCCAAATAACATATATTTTTATCATGATGCAAATATCATAATATCCATTCAAGTATTTACAGTTTCAGAAAAAAATCCATAAAGTAATAACATAGTTCTTTATATAGGTTTCAGAAATAGAGAAGATGCGTGGATTGTTCTCTCTATATATTCCAAACATCCACCATCCAATAATCGCACATCATTTGATATCAATGTCATTTAATTTCTTTATTAAATATTTTGCTATTTTTACTATTTGATTGAACAAAGAGATCACCACGGGCATACCACAAACAATTATCTACCATTATATAGAAAGAAAAATCCCAAATAAAAAAGATACATGTGAACCCACACACAACGCACATCACACATAGAAAAAGAAAAAAAGAATAAATATAGAACTTAACTTAGATCTGTTTCGCAAGGAGACCTAATTGAATAAATTTCCAAATGGTTCATGAGTAATGATGGTATGATGAAAAATAGGAGTATATAAATCAGAAAGGAGACGCAACACATCAAAGTAGTTTCATTTCGGCTATATCACTCCCACTTTATATAAAGAGTTTCTGTAAACGTGTAAATATAGGAAACAATATATTCTGCTTCAGGCCATATAGTGATTTACGGAGACGGCACACATAGTGAGGAATTGCTGGATGGGTGAACCCTGGTGGTTGATGCATGTAGACTGTCTCTCGCAGATCCACATGTAAGAATGCATTCTTCACGTCAAGCTGATGGATCGGCCAGTGTTTACCAATGTCTATGCTCAAAACTGTGCGGATGGTAGCCGGTTTGACAACCGACCTGAAGGTCTCACCACAATCAATGCCCTCCTGCTGATTTGTGCCATTAGCCACAAGACAGGCCTTATACCTCTCAAGATCCTCATTGTCTCTGAACTTGTGACGAAATAGCCACATACAACGAATGACATTCACCCCCTCAGGTCTAGGTACTAGATCCCACGTGTGTTGTTTAGTTAAAGCATTGAATTCCTCATACATAGCCGCATTCCAATTAGGGTCTTGTTTGGCCAATTTTGGGTTCTTTAGAAGTGGAGAGATGGTTTGGGCAGACAAGTTGAAATGGACTTTGGGTTTGAAGATTCCATGCTTTGAACGAGTTTCCATTGGATGGGTAGGGACAGTGGGTGGCGGAGTGGTGTCTGAGACGGGGGTTAAAGTCGGATAAGGAGAAGGTGGGGGCGAAGCCGTCGGAGGCGCCGCGACTCCTGGATCGAGAGTCGCGGCGCCTCCCCTCGAGGTCGCGGCTCTGACAACGGAACAGAGGATGTGAGTTGTTCGATTATGAGGGGAGAGATGGCAGACTCGTCAAGAAATGAGTAGTCCTGTTTTTGGAATTTTGGAAGATTAAAAAATGGGAATGTGGTCTCGTTGAATGTGACGTGATGAGATATGTGGATCTGACGAGTCGACAAGTCATAACATAGATAGCCCCTATGGTTCAACGGAAATCCTAGAAAGACACATGGAGTGGACCTATGAGCGAGCTTGTGAGGGGCGGTGGAGCTAAGGTTGGGATAGCACAGACAACCAAAAATCCGTAGATGATCATAAGAGGGGATTCTATGGTAGAGGATTTCGGTAGGGGTCATATTGTGAAGAGTGCTAGTAGGGAGAATATTTAGAGTGTATTCTGACATTTTAGCAGCATAGACCAGAAGGGTGGAGGGAGGGAGGCATGAATCAATAGGGTGCGAATCATATTGTTAATGGTGCGGATGATTCTTTCAGCTTTACCGTTTTGTGGTGAGGTGTGAGGGCAGGAGAAGCGAAAGACCATGCCATTATTGGTACACAAGCGGTGAAACATAGAGTTATTGAATTCACGATCATTATCGCACTGAAATGATTTTATGCCTTTTCCAAATTGTGTTTGAATGAACTTGCGAAACTCAAGAAATTTGACAAACACTTCCGATTTAAATTTAAGAGGGTATAACCAAACGTAGTGTGAAAAATCATCAAGCAACACAAGATATTATTTATAACCGAGAGAACTAGAGATAGGAGATGTCCATAAATCGGCATGTATGATATCAAAAGGAGCAAATGTAACACTAGTAGATGATTTAAACGGAAGACGAATATGTTTGCCTAAAGAGCAAGAAACACAATTTTGGGCAAGTTTCCCATTACAAGCAATGAAATTGTTGCCTCTAAGAAAATTAAAAACTGGGGCTCCTGGATGACCAAGCCTGTTATGCCAAGTTGAAGAAGAAACAGCCGCTAGAGTGACGGGAGAGCAAGATCTGGCAGCGGAGGTGAAAGTGAATGGATAGAGATCCCCCGTGCTATTGCATCTCGTAAGAGGTGTCCCCGTATGAAGATCCTTCACAGTAAAACCAAAAGGGTCAAAATCCACGGAGACAGAATTATTACGAGTAAATTGGCGAACAAATATGAGGTTCTTAATCATGTGTGGGGCATATAGGGTGTTTTTGAGGGAGAAGGGTGGATGATGAGGTTGTGTGTATGAGGTACCATAACCCTTAACTGGAATGTGTTGTCCACTACCAACTGTAACATATTGAGGATGCTTTAACTGAAACAATTTAGGAATAGTACCTGCAGACTGGGTGACGTGAGATGTGGCGCCTGAGTCCATGTACCAAGTATTGTCAGGCTGTTGCATAGAGAGGGTGTTGAACGCCTGATCCAACTCGATGGGTGTCATGCGCAGAGGAGGGTGCGGGATTTGACCTTGCATGAAATGGGCTCTTTGTGGGCTGGAGCGGGGCCTAACAAACCTAAGAATACGGATTGTATGGCTACCGGTATCGAATGGACTTGGCGCCGCTACAATCAGCCGCGCGCTATAGACGAATCGGCCGGCGAGAGTCGCGCCCGGTTGTTCTGCGATCTCTGTTCTTTATTCTTCTTTGTTGGTTCTGTTGACCGCGACCCTTGCCACGACCACGGCCTTCTCTACTGCCGCGGCCTTTTCCACCCTTGCCGCCGCAGCCCTGCCGCTATTGGGAGTTGTCTGGTGGCATCTGATCTTAGGGTTGCGTGTCGAGAGCTAACACCTACTGGGCGTGCTCATCCTGATTAGCACGACGGGTTTCTTCGAGCAACGATTGTGAGCGAGCTTTGTTAAAACTCGGTAGCGGATCTGCCTATTGAATAATGGTGGCCAAAGTATCATATTCGCCCTTAGTAAGGCCAGAAATTATTGTTGACACCCAATTTTGTCCCGTCTTTTCTAATTTATTTGCAATTTTAAATATTTTTAAACACCTCAAAAACAATTTTTTATCTATATACATACATGCGTATATATATATAATTATTCTCTTATTATTATTATTATTCGCATTTTTTACTATCATTTGCATTTTTATCATAATCATAAGTTTTATCCGAAAATTCTATGATATTTTAATTTTCGCAAAATAGCATCGCATTCCCATTTTTTTTTATCAAGCATTAAATATTTCACAAATATTATATTTTTTATTATTATCACATCGTTATATTCTTATTTTTATAATTTACATTTTTTCTTTAATGCGTTTTTAATATTAAACCTCTTTTATATTCTAAACCCATAACTCATTTTATTTCCCAACCCAAAATAATTTCTACCCAAAATATTCTATCCAACAACCAAAGTCCATCTCCCCAAATTAACTCTTATTTTCGGCCCAAAAACCGAAGCCTAACAACCATTCCCCATCACCCAAAACAATATCAACCCTCCACAAAAATCTCAACCAAAACCTCTACCCAAAATCGCACAACCCAATTGGCCCAACACCACAAGCCCAAACTCTCCAATTAAATCCCCATTTCGTCGGCCCAATCCCAACCTACCCGACCCAACCTCTCCGCCCCACAACCCCCTTCCCCTTTATCTTTTCCCAACCCTTTAAACTCCAAACCCTAAAAGAAAAACAAAAAAAAACCTCTCTCTTCACACTCAATCGACCGGTCGCACACCCCATGCCCCCGACTCCACACGCCGGTCGCCTCACCCACTGCCACCACCAACTCCCTGACACCACCACACTCCTCCCATCACTTCACCATACCCATACCCCTAAAATCCGCTTCCAAAGTTTAGATTTATTTTGCCTTTAATTCAAATTTCAAACTCGTTCTTGGGGGGGGGGGGGGAATCCACCTATAAATATCCCCCTTGTTCTTCATTTTTTGGGGGTCAGAAAATCTGTCTTTGAAGGGGATTTTTAGAGTTTTTGGGGTCGATTTTAAGTCCGAAAATTTATGTTTATGAGTCCGAAATTTTCTTAAAGGTTTTGCTTTGTACTTTGTTTGTGTTCTTCACTATTGGGAAGATTTCGGATTTCAAAAATCCGAAATCTACTTAAGAGTGTTTGTTCTTGCATATGTTCTTTAACTTAAAGGTTCAAAATATAGGTCGAAATTATTGGTTTGTGGTGTTAAAAAATCTTGATTTTTTTGCTCTTTCCAACTGTTTTTTGGTTCCGGGTCGGGTCACTTCCCGGTCGGGTCATTCCGGGTCGGCCGGACATGAGAAACAAAAAAAAGAGTAAAAAACAGCATTCCAAAATCAGAAATTCAGCATCCAAAATCAAAATTCCGAAATAACGTCTCCGAGCGGATTCGACGATTCGAAACACGCCTCGCTGCCCGGAGAAGGTCCGTAAACTATATCTCTTCTCTGTTTATTTTCTGCATTTTTATCTTTAGTTTGTTGTGCTAATCATGTGATAGTTTATTCATATTATTGTGTTCTCTAATGACTAGAATATATTTAGTATGATAGCTTGTTTGGTTAATTGTTATAGTATAGATGTGTTCTTAATATTCTGTTAAAGCCCAATATTAGTATCATACTTAGTGTAATATGCTGAAGATGCTATTTAGTATCTGTTTAGGGGATTATGTGGATTAATTAAATACTTGCTACTGTTGGTAATTTACTAATATGTTTAGTTGATTATGGATACTTACCAATGTTGTGCTAGGTTCATGTTTTTGAATTAGTGCTTAGATTAGTCTAGTTTTAGTTTGAATGCGTATATTGTTAGCGTAATTTCTGATTATTAATTGCTTAATCTAAAGTGTAATGGCCTGGTCCAGTTAAATCAGTGATATCTATGTGTTACACCTAAGGTAGATAGATGAAATATTACATGAATTAACCTCAAGCGATAGCCCTCCCTCTTAAGATCTGATCTAAATAGATTGACTAAGTTATCTAATAAAATAATGCATTTTAGGATGTTTGCTACTGTTTCATTGCTTACTGATATGTCTAGTTGACTTCTAGTACTTAAATATACTATGTTAGGTTCACATTTATGCATTACTTAGTGTGTATATTGCTGCCTGGTATTTGCATTTGGTTCTAAGGATAAACAAAATAAGGTTGAACTATGTTTGTTCCTGATAAGTTTGGTTTCTTAATTTGAACTATCATTGTTCATGTATTCTGCCTATGATTTAAGGATATTATGGAAGTGTATTTGTCTTTGTGAATTAGGTATGATTTAATTTCAAGGTATTAGCATGCCTAAAATGGTCTAAGTGTGTTAAATTATGGGCTTGCATATGTATATATATGAATATTTGTTAATTGGGCTTATCGCATATTGGGTTGGTCTGTGTTTCCACTCCTTCCATCTTATGTCTTGTTCCTGTCTTTATTTGAGACTTTCATATTATATATGTTAGGTTTTATATTTGTCTTGTTATGCTGGTTGAAAGCCTAGACAAGCTTCGGGTTTGGTTTAGCCTTCTTCGATAGCCTGCCATGCCAAAGGTTCTAGAAACCCTTTGAATCTTGTTGCGGCATCGGAAATGAATGGTGGTAGCCCCCCTTGTCTTCTTATCCTTTCAAATTTGAGGTTTAGTGTGATTAGTTCTTAAGTTTACCTTTCCCTTTATGTCTTTGCTGTGCTACCAGTGGTTGTGGTATCCTGTTGCACCTTGAGATTCTGGATACATGCCATCTTTAAATAGTTCTGGTTATGGGTTTTGTTGCATTTTGGTCACTGATTCGAGATCGCCAGCTTGTCGCAACACTTGGGCTAATTACTGCACTATTCTGCTGCTGCAATCTGGACCATTTACACTTCTTTTCGGAAACATTTTACTGCTGCATTTTTAGCTCATTTGATGTCTTATCACTGCTGTATTTTTAGCACAATTGTTGCTGTTTTCTTGGCTAAAAGCCTGCTACTTTAGGTTGTTTCAGACAACCCACTGCTTCTGCGTTTCAAGCCCACTACTGCGTTATTTTTAAACCCAATTGCTGCTGTTTTTCTCGACTGAAAACAGCTGGTTTAAAACTGCTTTGGACAACTGCAATATTTCAGTTTTACTATTTTTGGTATATTTTTACTGTTTTGAACAAAATACCGCACCTTTCGGGCATTGCTTTCCTGTTTCAGTCCACTGTTTCAGCATTTAAATATCCGTTGCACGGATATTTACTGTTTTACCGTTTTAAAACTAAGCATCGCGTCTCTTTCGGAAATTGTTTTTTTTCTGCCTTCTCTGTTTCAGTTTGCCCTGTTTCAGTTTTGCTGTTTTGATAATTTACTGATTTCTGTCTCGGTATTATTTTACTGTTTCTAAATACCGCATTTAGGCCGATGAAATTGAATTCGAGGGCGCGCTTTTCGTTTTTCTCTGTTTTAATCATCCGTGCAACAGATATCTTACTGTTTCATTATTTTACTGTTTTAAATATCCTTGCAACGGATATCGCTGTTTTACTGTTTTTACTGTTTTGAATAAATACCGCGTCTTTTCGGGTACTGCTTTCTATTTCAGTTCACTGCTCGGATCCAAATTACTGTTCTACTGTTTTACGGTTTTAAACTAAACACCGCGTCTTTTTCGGAAATTATTTTTCTGCCTCTGTTTTACTACTGTTGTTGTTGCTGTTCCGATTTAATTTTACTGATTCGAACACGATACTACACCGGCCGATGAAAAATATCCGTCGATTTTGAGGCCTCCACAGTTGTAAAGACAAAAAATATAACTTCTGGGCAAGGATGAGGCTTAAACCTTTATTTCATCCGAGATCAACATGTTTAGTAGGCGAGGTGACTAAAATAACCAACAAGTTATATAATCGCAGCCACGACGTGATTATAGTGATCTTTTCTTTTCATCCGAGAGACCAACACGTTTAGTAGGCGAGGCAATCAAAATAACCACATTAGTCGTATGTTTGCAGCCACGACGTGATTGGAATGGTCTTTTCAAAATTTAAGTCTGAGCCCTCCGTGACCAAAACACTCATTTATTTTGGAAACGGATCCGAAGTTATTCGTATTTAATTGTCTCTAACCGTTTGTTCTTGACAGCTTGCAGGGAATAAAGTCAGATGTTCCTCGGAGTTTATTTATTTTATTTACTTTCTTTTTTCAGCTTTCATCCGGCTATGTATTGTAATATTATTTATCGCACTTATGTAACTATTGAAATGCTTAGAATAGGCAAACTTAGAATTAATTCATAGGGTAGTTTAAGACTTGAAACTTGTCGCTAGCTTATTTATTTGTAGGCTCGGTTAATTCAAACTTAGAAACCCTCCGCTAGTTATTTATTTTAGGCTCGTCACGCGTATTCAAGATTTTCAAAACAACTTTTGTCATCTTTTATTTGCTTTATTAATCATACCGAATAAGTTTATCTTTTGTCAATTTACAATTCAATGATTCCCAAAATTTTACTTCTTTGGCATTATAAATAATTTATTATCACAAATGCATATTTTCCAAAACTTTACATGTATCTTTCCTTTTATGTCATCCGAATACGTACTTGTATAAAATGCATCATTTACTAAATATTTGCAAAACATCTTTAAATCTATTATACTTGTAAAACATGCATTTTCCTAGCAATAATTAACCTAAGTTTGACCGGATAACCGCAAGTTAGCGGATCTTAAAGGATGCCTAACCCCTTCCCTTTAGGATAATAAAGAACCCTTACCTAGAATCTCACTAGTTTCACAGACCTTAAAATTGGAGTTACATTGCAGCATTTAGTTTAATATTTAGGTGTCCTAATTCACCGTAAAAAATAATTAGGTGGCGACTCCTCAACCCTTTTACCCAGGAATCACCGGATACATCTGTGCTCCGCTTTGACCCGAGCAGGTCAAAAACGGGCGCGACAATCATTTGTAGCACCATTTTATCGTCAGTGACAGGCGTGCCGATGTTGGAGAGTTTATCCGCTAGAAGTTTAAGCTGCTTGCAGTACTCAGAGACATTGGAGAAGTTTTCAAGACGCGTTTTGTTGAACTGTTCTTCCAAATACACGGCACGAGTGTGCTTGTTGTCCGGAAAAATTTCCTCCAAACGATTCCACAAGTCAAGGGCTGTGGAGTCAGATTTCATGATAGTAAGGAGCAAATCCTGAGAGATACTACCATATATCCATTGTTTGACGCCGGCGTCGAGACGATGCCAGATAGAATCATCAACCTCCGTAGGGCGCGGAATAGTGTCATTAATATGGTCAAGCACGTTATAGAGACATGCATGATTGCGAAAAAGTTCAACCCATGGAGAATACTGGTTGTTTTCTTGATAAAAAATAATGGGAATATGGTTCTTGATGTTGGAAAGCTTGATGAGGCGGGATGAAACGGGGGTGATGACTTTGTGGTGGGATTTGTGGAGGTAGAGGCATCAGAAAGTGTGGAAGAATCAGGGATAGCCATTTAGAGAAGAGAAGAAAGGAAGAACAAAACCCGAAAAATAAGAAGAAAATCCGGGAGGGCCGCGGCGTAGGAGAGGTAGCCGGCAGCTGTGGAAGAGAAAGGTTTTTAGGGTTTTGTTTATTTGGCTCTTGATACCATGTTAGATGATATTAATCTCCCTTGGGGAGTCTTTTATTAATATCAAGGTATATATAGAGTACAATATTCATCCCTTATACAATAGGAATCCTAAGCCTATACAAAAGAGGAATCCTAGTCTTACCATAATTATATTTACACAATATATGAAAATATTCTAATTATGGGTAGGGAATATATTATTTCCTATATTTACACGTTTACAGTTTCGAGTACGAGGGTGAAACCCTAATTTTCTATGTGAATCTACATAAAGATTCTTCAACTTTTTTGAAATGCCAAATATATAGATAGCCCCTCAACTTGACAAAAAATATGATTAGGCATCTTAATTTTAATTGTGATATATTGAACACATTTAATTGATAAAATGTGTCTTGTGAATCCTTCAATCAACATTATGAGAAAAAATAAAAAAATTAGTTTTTACACACTAATAATTTGTCAAATGATAACAACAACAACAAATACTTAGTGTGATCTCATAAGTAGGCTCTTGGGAGGATAGAGTGTACGCAGACCTTACCTCTACTTTGGACAGGCAGAAAACGATAGACCCTCGGATAAAAAAAAAGCATAAGTACAATATTTATGAAAACATAAACAGTAATAACAACAAGATAGTAAGAAAATCGGAGCATAAAAGACAAAAAAATAGTGTTTTTTTTTAAAAAATGTGACTTTTTTAAAAAAAAATATATACATCATACCATAAAAAATCAGGAAAAGACAAATGTTTCCCTCCGTCCCCTCCTCCCAAAAATAAACTAGAGAACTGTTGACACCCAAAATTTGCCCTTCATAATATTTACTTAATTAGTCTGACTCCTTCAATCACAAACGGAGTAGAATATGTAATTTTCAAAGTAAAAAGGATTTTATAAAATTACTTTCGTGACATTTTGTCATTTCATTTGACAAAATATCACGAATATAATTGTATATCATTATGTATATTCACTATATAAATCACGATTTCAAATATATTTATCAAATTTTAAAGTAAAAGGTGAAAATAATTACTTTTAATTATTTAAACTGATCAGTATTAGTTGATAAATATTTTACTCTGTGGAGTAAAAAAAATAGGTAATCAATTGCATCTCAATATTTATGTGAATTTGGTCTTAATTGCACATTTAACATGTTATAATTAATATAATTGAAATAATTTTAGTTATTTGTTAAATTAATTTGTAGCCGTATTTTAAAAAAAATAACCTTTCATTTTAAATCTTGTATTATTTTAAAATTTGGGTCGAAGACCCTTTAAGTCGGTCGAGTCCTGTCCAAAAGGACCTTGACCGACCCAAAGGGGAAAACGTCATTCATTTTCACAAAATCTTACTAGGGATGGCAGGTGGGTATAATTTTGCGAATTCCGCCCCGCATTCGCCCCAGATGGGGCGGGTATGGGTATAACTTTGGCGGGTAGTAGGCGGGTATGAGTATTGAAAATGTACCCGTCACGGGTAGGCGGGTAGGTGGTGGATTTGCAGTCATACCCGCCTACCCGCCCGCCTTATACCCGCCCCAAGCCTAAAATATTAGCAGCCCATAAGTCGTGTCTTCAGCCCATAAGTCACGACAAGTCTCTCATTCTCCAACAAAACTCAAAATCCTACGCCTCTTCAGTCCTTCACGCCTCCCTCTCTCTCGTTCCCCTTCACACCGTCTCTCCTCCCTCTCTCATTCTCGACGTCTCTGCCTTTTTCTTTAAAGGTGATGCTGATCGGGAAATATTGCAAAAATATTGTTGTCTTTGCTTTGTGCTTTGGGGTTGTCTTGGTGAGGTCAATTTTTGTGCATTTGTTAAGTTTTACCTATTGAGTTTGTGGAGTTCAATTGAAAAAGTTGAAAAACTTTAGCTTATATAGCTGAAATAATATTTGGATTTTGTCTACATTTGTAATATATAGCTATTTGGGTGGATAATTTTTGGGGTTTCTTGAAAATTTTATTTTCTTGATTCTTTGTTGTGCAAGGGGGAAGATGTGAAAAAATGGGAAATTCTGATGGTGAAAAAATGGGAAATTCTGATGGTGAAAAAATCTGGAATTCTCCTCCCTCTCTCCCAAAGAAAATGAGACCGTGACAGTATTGATTCTTGACTCAAAATTTTGGGATAATTTTTGGGATTTGAATTTTTGGGATCATGTTGATCACTAATTGATCACAAATGAATTAATTACAAAATATGGCAGGCGGGTACAGGCGAGTATATTGGCGTGTATTGGAGGGTGATGGATATCCACTTGGGTGATGGAGCGGGTGTGGATTTAGGAATATACCCGTCTAGGCGGGTATGGATGTTGAAAATTGTACCCTCCACGGATGGCGGGTATAAAATTTTCTGGCAGGTACGGGTGCGGGGAGGGGGTACCCGCACCCGCCCCGCCCAATTGTCGTCCCTAAATCAGATAAAATAGGAGTAAAACTAGATGTCTCCTCCCAAAAATGGAAATGAAGTAGAAAGTTTCACCTTTTCAGACCCTGCATGGTCCATTCAGGCATTGTCGACTCCGTAGCTCTTCCACCATGTGAAGGTAAGCCGATTCTTTTCTCTCTCTTTTACTCATTTTTCATTGGTTGACCTCTGATTCGCACGGATGGAATCTTAATGATCTCCATCTTACTATGATTTCAAGAAGAAATTTGAGGGTTTTGTGGTTCTATATAAAGAATCCCCATCTCAACATCCATTCAAGTCTTTCAAGAAAGCAAAAACCCAAATTTTAAGTTAAAAAGGAGATTCGGCTATCTGTTGGAACCCTTGTTCCATTTTTTTAAAAACTTTGGGGTTTATGTAACGACATGTTAGGTTGTTTTGGATATTTTACCTATTTTTCTTAAATGACCATTTCCCTAGCTTCATTATGGCATATCTTACTTGCGGGGATGGATGGCATGATTCTCGAGGATCTCGGGTGGAATTAACGGAAGATAATCTAAGTTCTAAAATTTAGAAGTTCTAAGTTTGGATAGTTTGACTAAGAGTTGACTTTTGTGTAAATGCGCCCGTAATCGAATTATGATGGTTCTGTTAGATCCAGAACGTGAATTTTGACTTATATGGATGGTTGGAACGAGTTCCGAGTGATTTGGTGAGTTTCGGATAAGAAAATAGATTTTTGGAGATTCTTAAGTTAAGAGAAGAACTTGGGTTGACTAAAGGCAACATTAAGGTTAAGCGAGTCTTTTTCAAAGTTTCATCAATTTCTTTAACTTCGGAATGTCATTTTGACGTAGTCGAGTCATTGGTTCGATTTCCGAGGTATCAGGGATATTTTGGACTTTTGGTTGAAAATCTAGCTTTTAAGAGAATTGGAGTTGACCTCGGTCAACATCAGATCAAGCCAACCTCGTATGACTGTTCCGATTTCACGAGTAGGTTCTTTGCATATTCTACGACTTGTTTGCATAATTGATTTGTGCCGGGGGGTCTCAGATGAGTTTCGAGTGTTAATTCCAAGTTCGGAGGACATATGTCGTAATCGCGATGTGTCTCGCTGTCAAGTCATGCGATCGTGTGGACCATGGTCGTTATCGCGAAGGCCATCCTTTGACCGGGTTGGGGAAAAGCTCTGCGATTGCGAGGCGGGGCCCGCGATCGCGATGAAGGTTTTGTTCATCGATTATAAATGTCCAAAAAATGATCCCATTCATTTCATTATTATATTTGAAGCTTGAGACCTCAGCTTTGAGATATTTTGAAACGGGTTTTAAGATTCTTCAAGTGGGTAAGCTTCTAATCACTCTCCTATGATTATATTATTAATTATTAAGGAATTTCATGCTAGATCATGAGTTGGTAAAATTGAGCGTATAAATCCTAGGGTGAAAATGAGGGACTCTTCAATTTGTCATGAAATTGGTGTTGGATTTGGTTGATATTTCATTGTTAGACTCCATAGATCATGGGTAGACTAGTTTTTGGATTAATTTCTCATTTTGTCCTTCAAGGCTCGAAATTATATTTTTGGGTGTTGTTTTGAGTCCGAAATTACATATAGTGATATGAGTGTCTACAGAATTGTGTGTTAACTTATTATTCATATTTGAATAGATTTGGACCGTTTAGAGGCTCTACAAAAAGTCAAGGCTTCGTCGGGACAATCAGACTTCTAAATAAGGTAAGTTAAAACTTTCTGACTTTAATTAAAGCATTGTGGTTGGTTTAATGAACTAATTAAGAGGGTGTAATGGGACACTAAGGGGTCCCAATAGTTGTGAGGTGACGAGCACTTGTATCGGGTACTGGTGTCGTGTTATGGGTATTTGCATAATTTCAATTCTATAGTCTGGTATGCATGTCATATTTTGGGCACTAGCTGATAACATAGATTGATATTGTGATTCGTGATTGGACATGAGACCCCTTTATATACTAAGTCTATTCTTGTTACATGTCTTTTCTATGATCAAATATTGTCATCACTCCTAAAAACTCATTTAAATGTGGAAAAGAAGCTAAAGGTCGAATCTTTATGGTTTACTTTGATTAAATATTGAATCATTATTGCATATTTTGGATTCTTGTTATTGTGCATATCATATTCATGCTTCATATGGTATCTCATGCATATTATATTTGCGGATACATATGTGAGTCCGATGGGAAATGATTCTGGATGGAGTGATGCGTTGGATACAGCCTGATTGGCTAGAGACAGGTAATGTGAGCCTAATATTGGATAAGGAACCCGAAGGAAAATGATTCCCGGTGGTACATGGACCTCGCGAGTCCCTCATGAGTCCCACTTCCTATTGAAGGAGTGTGTGTACCGGTGATGGAAAGACATTGCATCGCATATCATTTTATCTCATTTGTTCCTTGTTTGATTAATTTGCCTAAATTACTCATTGAACCATACTATCATGTATTTGACTATTTGAAACGAACATGAAAACTTAGATATTTCTTATATCTAGGCTTGAGACTTGTGATTATGGACTTTATCATTATATCGAACTAATAGCGGTTAAGTGTGGAATGGTATACGTAAGGCCAAACCTCGTCTTCGTTTTAACTAGGATCAATCGATGATGATGCCGAGTACACATTGTTCCCCATACTCACGCTATACTTGTTGCATCCTTTTGTGTGCAGATTTTGTTTCTAGCATGAGTGGATCTCGGGACTTTGTTAGCTCACGCTCAAAACTCCTCTGACCGGCAATGTCGGAGGCCATCCAAAGAACTCGGGGTGAGCCACTAGTATGATCCGTGGCACCAAATTTCTTCGTCTATTCTTTATTTCCCGTCTTTTCTATTCATAGTCAGTTTATGTATTTCAGGTTGTATCCCAGACTTGTATTTCTATTTAGTTCATTCTTGTACTAGTGACATCAGGTTTTGAGAGTTGTAGTACTTATTCCGTATTTTTATAATTATAGGATTTATTAAGACTTAATATTGACTTGTTTGATTTTTCTGCACTGTTTTTATTAATGAATTATCTTTAATGGATTGTGGACGACTTACTAACTAGGTGGGAGTTAGTGTCTTCACGACTTGTAAATCGGGTCGTGACAGGTTAGTTCTAAATTTTATTGTATGTGTATGTGGATGAGTGTTTGTGGGTGTGGAGAAGCTTAAGAGGACTCCCTAACCTCCAATTCTCGACTAGGTTGCACTGGGAAAGAACAACCCATCCATGTGTCCTAATGGGCTATGTTCCAGCCCCCTTTGCACAATTTCGTTGGAGCGTAGGTCCAACAACTATTAGATCGAGTCAGACCACAAATTGGCCCACTTCCCGTACAGATGAACAGAGAGAGGAGGTGCACCTTTAAGCAGAATTGAAGGCCCAACAATGGGTGAAACTTACATTAATTATGTTGATGAGCTTAGTAAACGCATCAACACATTTTTGCTATTGTTTCTATATTAGATTCATGCATATGTATTTGTAAAATCTACTTGTATTATTATTATTGAAAACCCCCTTTTATGACTTAGTTGAAATTTTGAGTAGGGAAACGATTCTAAGATCGTTAGTTTGGTAGAATGACCACTTTTCGTGACCTAATTTAACTTTCAAAATCAATTTTTTTCCACATTAATCTGAGCAACTTCTTTAAATGGTTAAAGGGACTCTTTCAAGACTGAAACGAATTTGTAAAAGGATGCATTTAAACTAGTTCTCCACATGTTTAAAAATTAAAACATATTATTGGCGAAAGAAGGCATTACACCGGTTTCCTACATGTTCAAAAGTATAAAATGATTGAAATTTTAAAGAGAAAATCTGGTTTGTTCGGGTAAAACAGACTGAGCTATTGAAAGCCCAAGTGCTCAATGATTTTTCATATGGTGACTTATTTAAGACTTTAAAAAGATTTTTGGTAAAACTTGTCCTTATTTGCAAAATCATGGCTTTCAAAACAAATGAGATATACTAAGTGAGTTGATGTAAATAAGGATAGGGAGTTGCTGATTCGTGAGGGACAAATAATACTATTCAGGTGAATTGCAGTATTACCTTTCCTTACGAATCAGCAGCTCCCTATCGAAAGCCACTTCATTTTCATTGTTGGACGATGAGTCGAATGTGGAATTGTCCTTGGGAAGGTGTTTATTGCAAAATAAGCATGCAAGTGACTTCTAAAACTGATATAACACAATTAGTTTCCACTCCAACAAATGTAGAATTTGTTACAATACATTTAGATAATGTTCCTACAACAGTCGTAGGAAGAACTTGTGACAACCTGCACTAGTAGCCAATTGCAGCCTCTTTCTCATTCAATACTGTCCAAGGCAATCTCTGCAGTCTATTGATCAGCCAACTTAAAAATGAATTAACTTCTAATGGGAAGCTGCAGATTTGACAGATAGTATTGCAATTCATTGCACCCCGTTAAAATGATTCCTTAACTATATGAAAATGAATTGGTGTCATATGGTAAAGGAATTATCCTAACATGGCATAACGAGATGTAAGACAAGATATGTGTGCATTTGTTTGCTTTCAGATACTCTATACGAGACATGGTATATAGTACTATCTCTCATGAATCAACAACCGTCCATTGAAAGCCAATTTATTTCCAAATTGGTTGATCAATTGAACGCATAGATTATCCTTAGAACAATTCTAAATGCCCAAAAAGCATGTAGGTGACTTCTAAATTTGATATAACATAAGTTATCACTACAACAATCTCTGAATCTGTTGCAACAACTAATCAATTTGTTGGATAATTCCAACAAGTATGACAATTGTCGCAGCAGATTCACAATATCTGATTTGTCACAATGGATTCTAACATATCAAAGTATTTGTTGCAATAACTGCAACACTTGTTCAGTACAAGTAACTTGATCTATTGCAATAAGTATCATACTTGTTGGACATTATCCAATAAATAGATAGGTTGTTGCAACGGATTCAGAGGATGTTGCAATAGATGATTGCAGTCGTGGCAAAATATTCATGGTTGTAGAAGTTAAGTTATTTTTATATAAAAATGGGTTATGAGGCTTACCGCTTCCTTAGGGATGTTAAATAGATCAACATCAATATTTTTGTTCTTCTTCGCAGCCAGCCATCTTAGAATCCATGGAGATGACACTTCTTCTGAGAAGTCCTTAACTTAATGTCGGAGGTAAGAAATGACTTCAAAAATGTAAGTCTAGATAAAATGATGTCAGAGAAGATCAGAATAATGACTGAACTCCAAAATAATAAAGTAAAATTTTTTAAATAAAGTTTACCATGAAAGCCCACAATAAGTCATAGAGGTTGACGGTCTTTACGTTTGGCTTCAACTCTTTCAATAGACACTCAATAGTGAGCCTGAAGCTTTCTCGACCCTATACATTGAATGCATCATGGTCATCTGAGAGTCTAATCTAATCAACTTCAACCTTCTTGGTTATGTCTCTTGTATAAAGAACACTCTGCACAAACCAAACTAAGCATAGTTACTTCATGAAATCTCTTGAGATTGATTTGGATTCCAGATCGGTAAGCAAATTATTTTTCTTATAGTTCTTGCCCATGAAGTCCAGCAAACCATCACCCTTACCTTTGGTTGTCTTCTTAGCTTTAGCAAAGAAAGAGAATTAGAATGAGAATGACATCTCAATTGAGTCACTATGGCAAACTCCGTCGTCATGCCAAAACAAACCAACATGTCGTAATTTATCCAATTTTCATCTCATTTGTTATAAATCATCATACGTTAAAGAAGACTATACACTATAGTCATTTAGAATCATGCGGCGATTCAATCAGGAAAATCTAGAAAGTGCCCAAAATAGCTAGACCTGAAGAAAATCTCCAACTTCTGATCTCTAAGTGTCTTCCTAAACTTATCAAAGGAACTGCCCATGCTTGATCTCAAAACAATATCACCACTCAGATTTTTATATTCATCCAACAACATCTTTATATGTACTTATAAGCCTGATACTTCTGATGACTGTATTGATGTAAGGTCTGTTGGGATAGCTGTCAGTACTAGAAGACTTGACATTCTTATCATGTTGATTTTTTTCTTAGTTAACATGCGGTCTTCGATCTCTCAACTGATATGGAATTCATCATCATCATCAGCTTCATGTTCAGATCCTTCTTGGGAAGATTTATCTTCAGAACGTGTATCATAATCAACATCATCTCTATCTTGAGTAGATTTATCTTGAGAACGTGCATCATCATCTCCTTCTTGGCCATCTTCAGACATTGTTTCTTCTTCTACCTGAGAGGCTTCTTTGGCCTTTGAGCCCTCCTCCCATTCTTCAGACTGTTTTTTCTGTTGACTCTGAGTTGGAGATTCATTTGTTTTCTCATTTTCAGAAATAACTTTTGCTTGTTCAACAAGCTCATCTAGTGAAGTCTTGGATTATTCTTTGATAGATGTTTGCGTCGAAGCTCTTTTACTTTTTGTAGTTGATGTCATACTTTATTTTTTATTTTTCCTTCTACTTGGAGCCATTTTAGCTACACACATGAGACAAACAGAAATCATCAATTAATTTGTGCAGCACTCATAATAAACATGAAAAAAACTACAATAGTTTATCAAAGTTCATGCATTTCAGTCTTAACAACTGTTTGATTTGTTCAAACAAGTGTTGAAGTTGTTGCAATAGCTTCCTCAATTGTTGAAAACAAATGAAAGCATACTTTCAGGTTGTTGCAAAAATACAAGCGACTTTATCATGTATTTGGAATAATTTGTTACGACAACCTCAATAATTATTTGATTTTGTTAGGTGCTGACTTTCTTATAAATCTAGAAATATCATTTTCAACGCTATCTAGTTATCTTCATGTATTATCATTTTCTATCTATTAGAGAATCAATAACAATTGCCTGCAATTTATAAATGGGAACACCAAAACTGATAAGGTAACCTCGTCTTTCTGTCCCTGAAAAATATAGTATTAATATTTGTAGTTTTCTTGAAGTTGACATAGAACTTGTTCGACATTGATATGGTATACTATAGATGAATGGTCAATACCATATTTAGAATATTTAAGAATTCATCTTTTGAGGTTTATATATGATCCAAGCATGCCAGATGATTTGATGAAATAGAACTTGTTCAGAATTGATAGGTATATAAATTGTCATTACTATTCAAAATGGGCTGTACTCCATATAGTTATTGTGAACTAACTTGAAACATGGAGGGAAGATATTTCTTTTGAAGACATTGCTATGTTTGAAATTGTTAAACAAGGAAATATTTCTGTGATATACACTGAATATACAGAAGTGTATATCACAGGAATATAGTGGACTGGACTGGCAGCAGTGGGCTCTCGGCAGTGGCCCAGTAGTGGCCAACAAGCCCATTCTCGGACAGATTGATGATAATATAATCTTGTATATATGGTATATATATTTGTAGTATATTGTAGTGTAAATGTTACCTTAATTAGTGTTATACACTTACCATAATTGTATAGTTAGAATTATGGTAGAATAAGGGTTTAGAAATAGAATAGAAATAGGATTCTCCTATTTTGTAACTTGTATAAATACCTTGTCAATTTATGAAAATAATCAAAAGGATTATTTCTTTCAGAAATTCTTTCCTATAATTGTTCGTTGTTTTATTATAAAATATGAATTTGAACTTTTAAATGTAAACTCTGCTTTTTATTTAAGAATTTGAGGGAAAAGAGACCCATTTCTTAAATTTATCATGCATCCACATGTAGCTTCGTCATAGTTGTTCCCTATGGGATATTGAATCTTGTGGATCTATAGATAGAAGTAGCATATATCTAATTTCTTCTATGTTTTTGTTTATCAATGTGATCATGTTTTCTCTCAAAATTAACCTCGTCCCTTTTATCATTTGAATAATGAATAATCAATTGTCAGATGTGAGCTTTTGGTAATTTAATTCTCCTTCATTAATATAATAAAGTGCATTTGAAGTTGATGAAATTTCTGCTGACAACACAGTTTTGCAAGATTATTGTTAAACAGAGGTCATATACTTGTGATATACATTGAATATACAGCAGTTTATCACAGGTATACAAAGCAGTGGACTGGGCAGCAGTGGGCCTCTCGGCCAGTCCAGCAGATTTGGTTGACAAGAATTGGGCCTAGGCAGTGGGCCTCTCGGCCAGTGAGGCAGATCCAAGTGACAATAGGATATTGTATATATGGTATATATATTTGTAGTATATTGTAATGTAAATGTTACCTTAATTAGTGTTATACACTTACCATAATTGTATAGTTAGAATTATGGTAGAATAATGATTTAGAAGTAGAATACGAATATGATTTTCCTATTATGGAAATATGTAACTTGTATATATAGTCTTTCAATTAATGAAAATAAGGAAGGGGATTATTTCTTTCATGGTATCAAGAGACTAGGTTTTACAAAAAAAATTCTCTCCCTAAATTTTTTTGACCTTCTCGGCCGAGAACCCCCCCCCCTCGGGTTTCTCTCCCAAATTTCATCTTCCGCTCTCAAAAACCTCTCTTAAATTTTCCCTGCTTCTTTGTTCTTTCAAATATGTCTAAGAACAATTATCACCCTGCCCTCACAGTTTCCAATATCAAGAGCTGTATCCCTATTGTCCTTGAGATGGAAAACGTCCAATATGCGACGTGGGCGGAGTTGTTTAAAATTCACGCAATCTCTTATCGAGTTCTTCATCACATCATTCCTCCCACTAGACCCCTTCCTGCGGAGGATCCTGAGTTATGGATTACACTTGATGCTACCGTTCTACGGTGGATCTACGCCACTATTTCGGTGGACCTTCTACAAACGATTATTGAGACGGATACCACGGCTATGGCTGCATGGAATAGATTGCGTGACATATTCCAAGACAACCAACATTCACGTGTCGTCACACTCGAGCAGGAATTCTCTCTCGTTCGAATGGATGAATTTTCGAACGTTTCTGCATATTGCAAGAAACTAAAAGAGTTAGCGGATCAACTCCGTAATGTTGGCGCACCAATAACGAATAATCGTCTAGTTCTACAGTTGGTTGCCGGTCTTTCGGAGGCCTATAATGGGGTTGGAACTCTCCTTCACCAAAGCAACCCTCTTCCTGACTTCTATCAAGCCCGCTCCATGCTCACTTTGAAAGAAGCGGGTTTGGCTAAAAAGGCAGCTACCGGAGCAAGCCCCGTCGTCATGGTGGCGTCCTCTCCTAGTTCTTCGGGTTTTGTGAATAATTCGGGCCAAAACCATAATAATGGTAGCGGCAAGAATAATCGCAAAAATAATAACAAAAACCGCGGGGGCAAACGAGGCGGTTCTAGTGGCGGTTCCGATGGTCAGCAAGCAGGCGATGGGTCCCATCCAGTGAACAGTGGCCCACCACCCCCTGGGCCCAGCAGTGGGGCCCATGGCAGTGGGGCTGGGGCAGTGGGCCGTGGGCCAGCAGCCCTTACAATCAAGCAGTGAATTCCATCGGTCGGTGGCCGCCAACACCCAGTGCCCAACACCCGAGTTGGCGGCCCATCGTCGCCAACAAGAAGAACTCTAGCGGCTACGGCCCAGCACTATCACGGTCAGGAGTTCTTGGGCCCCGACCTCCGCAAGATCATCATGCAGCAGGCCCCACTCAGACTGATATCGAGGCCGCGATGCACACGTTGGGGTTGACTCAACCGGACCCAAATTGGTACATGGACACCGGGGCAACTACTCACATGACTTCCGAATTAGGTACTCTCTCATCTTATTCCAATTTGAGCGCCCCTCGAGGGATAATTGTTGGTAATGACTGTTCTATTTCAATTCTAGGGTATGGTCAAAAAATGTTGTCTCCCCCCAATCCACCCCTTCTCTTAAAAAATACTTTACACGCTCCTAAATTGATTAAAAATTTAGTGTATGTCCAAAAGTTCACATCTGACAATTTGGTTTCAGTTGAATTTGATCCTTTTGGTTTCTCTATGAAGGATTTCAAGACGGGGAGTCATCTAATGAGGTGTGATAGTATGGGGGGATCTGTATCCTATCATGCCTGTTTTCAGTCCATCGAGTCAAGCCTTGCCATCAGCCTTTGCAGTCATCTCTCCTTCCATGTGGCATACTCGTCTGGGTCATCCGGGATCTTCTATTTTATCAGCTTTAGATAAAAATACCTTTATTTCTTGTAAGGGTACGAGTCGTACTCCACTTTGTCAGTCTTGTTCATTAGGAAAAATTGTTAAGTTGCCATTTGTAGACTCCAATTCTCATACTTCAATGTCATTTGATATTATTCATAGCGACTTATGGACGTCTCCTGTTCTTAGTTCATTGAGTCATCGATATTATGTTCTCTTTTTAGATAATTATTCTAGATTTTTGTGGACGTTTCCAATTGCGAATAAATCACAAGTGTTTTCTGTCTTCATCCAATTTAGAGCGTTCATTCGTACTCAATTCGAAAGAGAAATAAAAAATATTCAATGTGATAATGGGAAAGAGTATGACAATAGGGAGTTTCGGGATTTTTGTGCTACTAATGGGATAAATTTTCATTTTTCGTGTCCTCATACATCTTCACAAAATGAGAAAGCCGAACGCAAAATTCGTTCCATAAATAACATTGTCCGAACTCTCTTAATTCATGCCTCCATACCTCCATATTTTTGGCATCATGCTCTACAAATGGCAACATATCTTCTTAACATAATTCCTTCTAAAGGTCTGACATATTCTTCCCCCCTCAAAATCCTATATAATAAGAACCCTTCTTATTCTCATCTTCGGATTTTTGGGTGCTTGTGTTATCCGTTATTCCCATCCACCACAATTAACAAACTTCAGGCTCGGTATACCCCGTATGTATTTTTGGGTTATCCGTCGAATCATCGTGGTTATAAGTGTTTTGATTTATTCTCCAAAAAAATCATAATTAATCGCCATGTCATTTTTGATGAAACTCAATTTCCTTTTACCAAAGTTCATACTCCCGAGCCTAGGTCGTATAATTTTTTGGATGACCAAATATCCCCGTATATTATTCAGAATTTTTTGGACATATCCCGCACCCAAAATCCTCCAGCGGGCCCACTGCCCGCTGGTCCCACAGTTCCGCCAGCTGCAGCAGTTCCAGTTTCTGGATCAGTCCCAGCAATTGGGCCTGTCCAGCCCAATTCTGGAACTGATCCAGACGACACCACAGTTTACCGATTTGGGCCAGCAGGCCCACTGCCTGCTGGCCCGTCTGTCCCGACCCCAGAAAATTCCCAAAATTCCCTCACTTCCTCCTCGAGTCATAGACCGGTCACTCGTAGTCAGCGGGGCATATTTACACCTAAAAGACATTTTAATTTACATTCTGATGTCTCTAAATCCCCCTTGCCCCGCAATCATGTGTCCGCATTAAATGACCCTAATTGAAAAATTGTTATGACTGATGAATATAATGCTCTTATTGATAATAAGACGTGGGAGTTGGTGCCCCGTCCATATGGTATTAATGTTATCAGGTCTATGTGGATTTTTTTCTCATAAGGAGAATTCAGATGGGTCATTTGCTCAGCATAAGGCGCGACTTGTTGGTGATGGTAAGACTCAGCAGGTTGAAATTGATTGTGGTGAGATGTTTAGTCCGGTGGTCAAACCGGCTACCATTCGCACTGTGCTTAGCTTGGCTCTTTCAAAGACTTGGCCAATTCATCAGTTGGATGTCAAGAATGCTTTTCTACATGGTGATCTCAAGGAAATAATCTATATGCATCAGTCGTTGGGTTTCACGGATCCCAACCGCCCCCATCATGTCTGTTTGTTGAAAAAATCATTATATTGGCATAAGCAGTCTCCACAGGCCTGGTATACACGATTTGCTGACTTTGTTTCCACTATTGGGTTCACTCACAGCAGGTCAGATAATTCCTTGTTCATCTACCGCCGTGGTTCGTCATTGGCCTACATTTTGTTGTATGTGGATGATATCATCTTGACTGCCTCTTCCGATGCCTTGCGCCAGTCTATCATGACCATGCTCGATTACGAAGTTTGCTATGAAAGACTTAGGGCCTTTGAGTTATTTTTTGGGGATTGCCGTCAAGCGTCATTCAGGTGGCTTGTTTTTGTCTCAACGAAAGTATGCTGCTGAGATCATAGAGAGGGCTGGGATGTCATCCTGTAAGTCCACTTCTACACCAGTTGATGCAAACCCAAAGCTAAGTGCCGTAGCAGGTGCACCATACGAGGACCCGACCCACTATCGCAGTCTGGCAGGGGCCCTCCAATATCTTACATTTACTAGACCGGATATTACGTATACGGTTCAGCAGGTGTGTTTATTCATGCATGATCCCAGGGTTGAGCACATGAATGCAATCAAACGCATCATTTGGTATATTCAGGAGACACTGGACTATGGGTTATACTTGTATCCTTCATCTACATCCACACTTGTCTCGTACACGGATGCTGATTGGGGTAGTTGTCCCGATACCAGACGGTCAACTTCTGGCTACTATATATTCCTTGGCAACAACTTGGTCTCCTGGTCGGCAAAGCGTCAGGCAACGCTATCACGCTCAAGTGCAGAGGCAGAATATCGAGGGGTAGCGAATGTGGTCTCCGAATCATGTTGGCTACGTAATTTCCTTTTGGAGCTACATTGTCCCATTCAGAAGGCAACCTTGGTATATTGCGATAACATTAGTGACATCTACCTTTCAGATAACCCAGTTCAACACCAACGCACCAAGCATATCGAAATGGACATTCACTTTATCCGTGAGAAGGTTGCAAAGGGTCACGTTCGTGTATGTCATGTCACGTCTCGTTATCAAATTGCAGACATCTTTACAAAGGGTCTACCAGCGGTTCTCTTTGAAGATTTTAGGAACAGTCTCAGCGTTCGAAGACCGCCCGCTATGACTGCGGGGGTGTGTTAAACAGAGGTCATATACCTGTGATATACACTGAATATACAGCAGTATATCACAGGTATACAAAGCAGTGGACTGGGCAGCAGTGGGCCTCTCGGCCAGTGAGGCAGATCCAAGTGACAATAGGATATTGTATATATGGTATATATATTTGTAGTATATTGTAATGTAAAGGTTACCTTAATTAGTGTTATACACTTACCATAATTGTATAGTTAGAATTATGGTAGAATAAGGATTTAGAAGTAGAATAGGAATAGGATTTTCCTATTATGGAAATATGTAACTTGTATATATAGCATTTCAATTAATGAAAATAAGGAAGATGATTACTTCTTTCAATTATTAACTAGATGCCGACACAAATTGTTGGTCCTAGTTAGACATATGCAATTTACAACCAAATGCTCTTTGTACTTTCTTTTCTTTCTTCTCTGCCCTCTCTCTCATTGACTCTCTTCAATCAGATTACTTCAGGAAAATCATAGTACTAGGAAGATTATCCAAGCAACGGAAGTTGGGAACTTTATGAAAGAAGAGGTAAATTTAAAGACTCTTCTCGTATAAAAGATACGTGCTTCCTGTCAAAAGCTATTCTAGAAGCTAGATCTGTAGTTAGATTGCAAGTCATTCTTTTACAAGGATGTCAAATTTGTATTGCAGAACAAGTTCATTACGGTCTCACCAAAAACTAAAGTACGAAACTGATGCAATTAATGACAGGTGTTGTGTTTGCTACATTTCTCAGACCCAAGAAGATAAGCTTCAATACTTTGCAATATAGTATATCATCTTCTCGGTTTCTTGTACATTTTCAATCTTATATATATATATATTCTCTTTCCGCCTTCCCTTCAAGACTGTCCACAAATAATTGTTGGTACTGTGTACGCAGACCTTACCCCTACCATGAAGGTAGAGAGATCGTTTCTAATAGACACGCAGCTCAAAGAAAAACAAATCGTAGCAATCAGGAAAAAGAAATAACAGTAGAACGAAGCCATGAAAAAAATGCTAAATAAAGAATGACAAAGTAGTCTGGAAAAGCGAACAATAACTCAACTACCACAAAATCATATGGCCATCGAAGTACAAGACAACAAATAATAACCTGAATCAAAGGATAAGAAACTTCAAGAGTAAATACGAAGCGCGACATGCACTACTACCTACTAGTCTTCTACCCTTATTTGTGTCCTCCGTAACCTGCTATCAAAGGTCATGTCCTCGGTGAGCTGAAAATGTGTCATTTCTTGTCTAATCACCTCTCCCCAATACTTTTTTCGGCCTACCTCTGCCCTCTTAAAACCATCCATAGCCAACCTCTCACACCTCTGTGCTGGTGCATCCGCACTTCTCCTCTACACATGTCTGAACCATCTCAGTCTCGCTTTCCTCATCTTATCCTCCACCAAGGATACCCCACCTTGTCTAGAATATCTTTATTCCTAATCTTATGTCTCTTCGTGTGCCCACATATCCACCGCAACATCCTCATTTCTGCCACCTTCTTCTTCTGAACGTGGGAGTTCTTTACTAGTCAACACTCCGCTCCATATAACATCGTCGGTCTAACCATCGCTCGGTATAATTTACCTTTAAGTTCTGGTGGAACTTTCTTATCACACAAGACTCCGGATGCAAGCCTCCATTCATCCACATGGCACAAATACGATGTGTGACATCTTCATCAATCTCTTCATTTCCTTGAATAATAGACCAAGATACTTGAAATTTTCTCTTGTTTGAATGACCTGGGTATTAAGTCTCACGTCCACGCCATCCTCATGGGCTACTCCACTGAACTTGCACTCTAAGTACTGCTCAACCTGAACCCTTTAGATTCCAGGGTATGTCTCCAAATCTCCAACTTATAAAAAAGGACTTAAGTATATTGATTTCAATATTGACATACACCTAAAGTGCTAAATTTAAGATCAGACATGACCTTTCTACTTGTGCAAGGGTGTAAAAGATGTTCTTGATCTTTTTTTTTTTTTTGGATTAATATTTTCATTTAACACATTCATTATAGTGTCTAGCAGAGAACTTGGGAATAAAGTGGAATCTTAAATACTGAATCATTAGATTCTTGTGCAAAGTACCTAAACACTAGGGTGTGACCTAATGATCGATGAAGTGGGTTGAAATCATGAGATCTCAAGTTCAGATTCCAACGGAGGCAAACACTAGGTGATTTCTTCTCTTCTGTCCAAACCTTGGTGGATAGAGTTACTCAATATATGTGTGGGTGGGAGGTAGCAGGTACCCCATGGAAATAATTGAGGTGTGTGCCAGCTGACTCGCACACCACAATTATTAGAAAAAAGTATCTTTCTTTAAAGGGTGAGGGCGGGGGAAACTAAATTGTCATACATATTCCCATGCCTGAACTGACTCACACATCTTTGTAATTATGGACAAATTTCTTTTGTTACCTATTTTCTTAAAAATGAATATACACATGCCATCCATTCTACTTGGGCAACTGTATGAGTTGTACAACTTTATATTAGCTTTAACATGTTAGGGAACAGGATGATATGATGTTCAGTTGTAGCTAAACCATGTTCTGTAAATAGGGAATTCATATGAGAATAGTTCATTAATAAGTTGTAATTTCTTGCCTATCATAAGACACACTATCTCTATCAATATAGAGAGCAAGTTAGGAAGACTATTGCATTGAAATTCGGAAGTTTAGTTCTCAGTGAGTGGAAGGTGCTTCTTGTAAGTAATGGTTGAGTAACTCATTTTAGTTTTCAATTGTGATGTTGATATTGAGAAGAAAATTTCTGCTTTACAATCAGAGGTATGTCTAGATCTTCTTTCTGATGACTCTTCTTGAAAGTAGGCTTGTGGCCGGGTCGGCCCGATCCCGGCATGCTACCCGGCCCACCCCTTCCCGGCCCGGCCCACCCCTCCCGATCCCCCCTAAAAAAAATTCAGTGTCGGGGTTCAAACTCGAGATGGGGACTGGGATCGTCCCGCCCGACCCCATCCTGTCCCGCCCCGCCAGCCCCCCACCCCATCCTATAAATCCCTTACCCCTTAATATTTATTCTTGATCCCTAAGTTAATATATTTACACTTTAACCATATTTCTCAACTATAAATACCTCATTATCCTCTTCATTTTTGGCCCAAGATGTTTTGAACATTCAAGCGTCATCAACAGCGTCTGAAAGCGCTTTTTTTGCTGAAAGATTTCAAATAGGAGAGCACAGACATTCATTGGCGGGAGACGCATTGGAAATTGCAGTTCTTTTCAGAGATTGGATTCGAGCGGAGCGTAGAAGGTGCGGTCAACCGGAGATCAATGAAAAAGAAAACAACTACAATGAAATCTTGTCCGAGGGAACATGAAGCGACGTCGAACAATTTGACTGAAAAATTCCAATTCCAACCGAAGATTCTCAAGACATTGTGAGGAAATTAGAAAAGTATGGTTAATTATGTAATTTTTTTAATTAAAATTTTACTATATGATTTGCAACTTTTGAACAACACCACAAAGTCGCAATTTTGAAATTGTATTACTAAAAAATCATATTTCTATTAAATAATATAAGAGCCACAAAAACAGCCTTGGGATGTTTTTATTATATTATCTTGTTCAATTATTGAAGTGTTTATATATATTATTTTTTAAAATTAAGTGGCAAAAACAAAAAAAATGTCAAAACCCGATCCCGACCCGACCCGTCCCCCCAAATCTCGGCCCCTCTATCGGCGGGATGTGGGATGGGACGGGACCTTTTCCCATCCCGCCTATCCCGGCCCGCCGAAACTCGAGTCCCGACCCTCCCCCATCCCGCCGGGACCCACCCCGCCCCGTTGGACAACCCTACTTGAAAGTGCATAGTGCATATTCACGAGATACAAAATCTTTTGTGATTTTAAACTTTTCGTTTATATCATACTTCCTTTACTTATGGTTCTGCATATGATATTTCATCAATAAGAGATATTTTATTTATTTCTTTCATAGGACGGGATAAAAAGCTTGTTGCTGAAATAAAAAGGACTACGAAAATTGGAAATGAGGTAGGTCTTTGGTGTCAACTTTCGAGGCTTATAGCTTGGCCAAGCATAGAAAATCTGCTAATTTTGAAAAGTATTTTCGGTTAGAAGTGCTTTTCAGAAAAGTACTTTTGAAGAGTAGCGGTTTGTGTTAGCTTAATCAATTTGAAAAACACGTTTGCCAATGTTATAGCAGTAATTTGTGCTTGGTTAAGGTTCCAAAAGTACTTTTGGGGGAAAACGACCTTTTTAACTTCTGCTACTACTCAAAAATAGTTATTTCTTCCATAAAAGCTTGGCCAAACGTCGCAATTTTCTAAAATAAGCACTTTTGACTTTCTAGAAGTTTGACCCAACAGGTTATTAATCAGTCGTTGTTCCACTCCGAAATGTTTGTCGTTTATCGGCTGACGAAATCAGATGATAAATTGATTCCTTAACTAAGCGATTTAGGCTGGAAGCGAAACTCTAACTTCCAGCAATGGGTTCCCTAACTACTCCAGAAAGCGTTAGGATGGTGATTGAGTAAACTAAGTGGTAAGAAGCATAAATACAGCTAGAGTGCAGTAAAGGCGGTAAAGACAAAATGAAGATATGTAAAATCAGTTGTTTGATTGATTGTATGTACCTATTCTTCTACAAATGATCCTATATTTATTGTACAAGAAAAATAAAATGTGATCCCCCTATGTTAGCCATTAAATTACCCATTAAACCCACTAGCCAACTATGATGAGGTGGTGTCGATTTTTGCTCTTTGTTTTCCTCTTGCACGATTAATGGCACTTCCTTCTAGCTGTTTGCTGGTTGTTACCATTTTTTGGGGTCTAGAAGATTCTTTGACTTGGCCTTCGAGGCGTCCAAATATATGTGGGTCTCAGTCGTTTTCTCAAAATTATGATTCGGCCAGGTTACCGTAATAGCCGATGAAGATTTTCTAGCCGAGGGCTAGGACTAATAGATTTGGCCATGAGTCAGTTCGGTTATCGACTTAGAATTATGTTGCCTGCTCATTTTGAGGTTTCCACCTTCGGCTGTCACTTGATTCGGCTAAACACTTAAAAGTAATTTCGAGTGCTAATAATTGCCCCATACATTAACTTGAGTGCGGCTATTGAGTTGATGTATTAAAAATAGTCGTCCTTTTGTGTGGCAGCCGCATGTGTCATTTTAATCACTTTTGCCCTAAATGCGTGCAATGATGATTTTCTCTGAAAATTTTCTTCCTTTCAACTGAGACGTCTCGGCTTCCACAACTGAATCCCGATGCATTTTAGCCACACGTTTGAAAGGAAGTAGTCCTAATGCGTGTCAGCCACATCTCCAAAAAAAGATATTTGAGGAGAGACACCCCCTAGAGGTTTCTCACTTCATCTTCAGTCGTTCCCAAATTCCTTTCTTTCTCCAATGAACCCTATTTCCTTAATTATAAAACCATGTCTTCATCTTCCTCTCCATCTCAGGGATCAGATAACATCAATTTGGTTGCTGATAACCCTAAACCCTACCTTTGCATTCATCGATGAACAGCTGGTTCTTGCTCCATAAGGTACATCTGAACAGGGCGACCTCCTCATTTCTCGGTATCTAAGCCCGACAAACTATGATCTTCCTATTACCTGCGATTGATTCACCGACGATCATTGTCCGGCTAGCCTGCGTACCTGGCCGACCAAGATTACCAACTACTCTAATTGTTGGAACGAGTAACGTCGGCTAGAGAGGCCAAATGGAGATGCATGGGTCTCTATGACGCTATTGCGCTGTCGGAGTTTGACTTCTCCTGTAACATTGGTCTCATATACGCTTTCCTTGGTTACTGGTCGACCAATACCAATGCCTTTATTTTTCCCTAGGGAATGATGACCCCCACAATGCTCTACGTGACGATGATATTTGGCCTCCCGATACTGGGATCCGAAGCCCCAGTCTTAAGCGACATATATGTTGTCAACTTGGACATCAAGGTCTCAAAGACTTCGTCTGGCAATGGCCACTTCATGATCAACAACAGCCGAATATCGCCTCTTGCAGTCAACGATGCCGAGCATCATGATTTTCTGCTTTTTTGGTTCAGCCGATATTTTGTCTGCACAAGATCTTGTGCAGTCATAAAAGAGCTGAAAATTTATGCGGCACTAGCCGTTTCGGGGGAAGATGTCAGTTGGGCATCTCTCTTCCTGACTTATCTTTATATGGATTTTGGCGATGCCCAGTCAAGGTTAAGGGACTCCAGAAATCTGGATACCTTAGCTGGTCCCCTGTGGTTTCTTCAGCTATGGATCACCCTGTATTTCCCAGAGTTTATTCCTGATGATTTTGATGACCGTCATTTTCTATTAAACCTACCTGTGTTAGCCGATACTCTTTGGAAAACACCCTTTGTGCCCCAGGACGCTCTCGCTGCAGTCTCTACCCTACATGGTCTGTCTCAAGACCATTACACAGACTGGCAACTAGTCCTTGAAAGATGGGCCACCCCCGATTGGGTCCGTCAAGTAGCTGATGATAACCTTACATTCTCCCAGCGGAGAACTATAGCCCTTACATGGGGGCGTATTCTTATAGCTAGGAATCTATTGGGCATCTTGAAGCCCACCTCAAGGAATAATAAGTTGACCACAGAGCCCTATCAGCCAAACTTTGTGGCAAGGCAATTTGGTCTTACTCAGCACGTATCATGGCCTCACCGCAGTATTGTTTGTTCAACCCAACGATGCATTCTTGATGCACAACAGGAAAGGAAAATAGCCGATCACAATCTTGATAGGCTCGCCTTTTTTGCTTGGCAACTGTTTCCCCCGAAAGCAAATACTACTGTTGATTTTGACGACTGGTGGAATACAGCCAAGGGGAAATTCTTCCAGTCTCCTCTAGATGTCTACTATGATCGACCGGTCTTTGTTAAAGAAAAAGAAGACCCAAGAAACCTCTAAACCATGGCCGAAAGAGGCCCCTCTGAAAATTGCTCCCCTTAAATCGGCTAGACCTGCTGCCTCAAGGTCTTCCATCAAGTTGCGGCAAACGAAGAGAAAAGGTAAATTGCTTTCTATATATGTGTCGGCCAAATTATTCTTGTGAATTTTTTGGCTAACATCTCTTATGCGTCTTTCAGCAACTCAATCCCTCCCAGCGTTTGTCAATCTGGAGACCAATTCTAATAATGAATCCCCATCACCCAGGAAATCTGTTCCTAAGCAACCCAGGCGAAGCATAGGGGTTTTCATCCGAGATCGTAGTGAGGAAGAATCTCACAGAACCAGAGTTCTTGTTTTTGCGGAGGAATAGGAAGAAATCAAGGTATATCCCTTGTCTTGCTTAATTACCTTCGCATTGGCTATCTTTCAATATTTATGTTTTCTGTTTGCCCTTCAGGGACCACAACTAACAAGACGTAGACGGTCGCAGAAAGCGTTCGATGCCCCTCTTCATATTGGAGGGTCGTCCTCTTCTGCTCATGCTTCCATGCATCCGCAGGATCCATTATCGGTTGTCCTCAAGGCCAAAATTTCTCCTGTCAAGGTAGCCGAAGATTTTTATGTTGATGCAACCGTAGAGGTATACCCTTTCTCTTATGCTTGGTCTTTCACTGTTTCCAAACCCTTGCCTCTATTATGAACTTGTCCTTTCTGTATAAAAGACGGCTGGGGATAAACCCTCGACTGAAACCAACCCAATTGATGACTCAGAAGTGCCAACCGAGATCATCCCTGAAGATATGTTTCTGTAATATTTTAGCTCAGTCGACATTGCACCTTCACCATCTTCGCCTCTTGGCATTCATCGAGAGCGAGTTGAGGAGTCTCTTGCTAGGGGAATCCCGACTAGCAAAGAAGAGTTTCATGCTTTGAGGGCTTCTCTGTTCCAATTGTCGAAAGCAGTAAAGGATTCCCCAATTTTGGCAACCGCCTATAATGACATGGCTTTGGCTATAAATAATTTATTTGCTTTACACAAAATGTCCAAAGATAGCCATGATGAGGCGATTGCTCCTCTGCAACACTTGGTATTTCTTCGGCAAGAGAAGAACCACATTCAGACTTTTTTTAATGGGGTGAATGCAGAATGACAGTCGAAGGTATGACTTGCAGGAGCAACTGTCAAAACTGCGAGCCGATTTGGAGAGGATCCATGCGGTGATAAAGGCTATTACTCCGGCCATAGGCGCCTTATAATTAACTATTAAGGCCCAAGATTCCTCCCGCTCTTCTTTGTTTCGGCAGGGCATTCATTTGGATAACAAGATCCTGGAACTTGGTAACCAACCGGAGGTTTGGGAATTGGATCAGAAAGTGGGCAGTGAACGGCTGGCCCAACTGGAGAATGAGTGGACTGCGTGGAATAACAGACTGGCTCAAGCAACGCCAACACTTCCTGCTAGTTTTTTCGAAGTGGTATCCGAGGGAACTCATTCTTCGGTTATGACTACTCATTTTCCAGTTGATCTCGTTGCTCAGTTGTTAGACGACATCCTCATGGACTTAAAATCCTACACTATCACTCCTTCTATTACTCAAGAGGTATTGTCAGAAGTCGAACAACATCCAGAGGACACTTTAGCGGCCTACACTCAAGCTTTTATCGAGACCACGTCAGTTGTAGTAGCTGGGCCTTTGTTGGATGCGGAAAGGGGAGTCCCAGAAGAAGTAGAAGCGGATGAGGTAGTATCCATTGGTGCGACTAAGGATGAGAAAGAGACTGCGGCTACCCAAGACGACCAAGCAGTTATAAATTCGGCTAATCTTGAGACCTCTGTCACTGATGATGTAGCGCAACCACTAGCTAGTAAAACACCAACCTACTTGTTTTTCTAGTTTTATTGACCCCAAATCGAAGGGTCTGTTTTTGTGACCAGGCAGTCGGTCTGTGGCTGTTGTTTACTCCTGCCTTTCCCAAATCGAATGGAAGTACTTGTCACCTTTTTATGTGATTGTGACCAGGCCGTCGGTTTATGGCTGTCATTTACTCATTCATGCCCCAAATCGAAGGGTAATACTTTTTTAAGTATATGTCATTTACGTTTCTGTCAAGCTCTTCATCATGCGTGTCTGTTAGTCGATACACCTTGCCAACAATCTGTTGGCTTACTATGAAGGGTCCTTCCCAATTTGGCGACCATTTGTCAAATTTATGATCTTTCATTCAAAGTGGCAACACGATTTTCCAAACCAAGTCTCTTTTGGTGAACCTCTTAGGCTTAACATGTTTGTTGTACGCTTTGGCCATTTTCTGTTTACCGGCTTCTATCATTTCTAGGGCCATCAGTCGATCTTCATCTAGTTGATCTAACTCTATTAACATGGCCTACTGATATTCTTCCAAGTTTAAAGAATTCTGTTTGGCCACTCGTAATGACTTAACATTAATTTCCAAGGGTAACACTGCATCTTGGCCATAGGTTAGCCGATAAGGTGTTGTCTCAGTAGCTGTAGACTTAGAGTTTCTGATTGTCCAAATAGCTTCATCCAAAGTGAGATGCCATACTACCGATCTATCCTCCATATTTTACTAATTATGTCCACAATAAGCTTGTTAGCTGCCTCAGCTTGTCCATTCACTGGTGTGTAATAAGGCTAGGATGTGATCATCTTGATCCCAAATCTCTCAGCAAAGGCTGCCACCTTAGAACCAGTGAACACCGTCCCTTGATCGGTCGTAATCGTCTCAGTAATACCATATCTATATATGATTTGGTGTTGGATAAACTGAATGATATTTGTCTGATGAACCCTCTTCATCGGTTGTGTCTCTACCCATTTAGTGAAGTAATCGGTAGCCATAATAATTATATTATGTCCTTTAGGCGATTGCGGGTGAATCTTGCTGATGAGGTCCATAGCCCATCCTCTGAAAGGCCAAGGCTTCACGATCGGGTGCAACAACTAGGCTGGTACCCGTTGGATTGGTCCATATCTCTGATACTCTTCACTTCCTTTTGCGTATTAAAAGCAATTGGCCGTGATGGTAGGCCAATAATAGCCATGGCGATAAATCAACCACTTCATCATTGGCCCGGCTCTATGTGATCCACAGATTCCTTCATGAGCTTCTCCCATGACTCTTAAGGCCTCTGCCTTATCAATGCACTTGAGTAGTACTCCATCTACGCTCATTTTGTAAAGATCATCATCAAAGAGCACATACTTCAAGGCTCTCCTCTTACCTCTAAGGTCCTTGCAAATGAAATACGAGTCGATCTGGTCCATGGCTAGCACTTCGGCTGACAATTCATCATACTCTAGAGTGAGTAGAGACTCCCAAAAACCAGAAGATTTTTGTGCTAAGTCGTTAGCCTCAACATGTATGCCCCTGGGAAAATAACTTAACGTAGATGATGTGAACCCACTAAGTAACCTACTAGCCGTTCTATAACATGCCAACAAATTTGGATATTTGCAGTCATATTCCCCAGCCAGCTGCTTGATAACCAACTGAGAGTCTCCACGAATCTTGATGAACTTCACCTTCATAGAGACTAGTAGTATGAATCCCATGATGAGAGCATCGTATTCAGCTTGGTTATTTGTCAATTCAAAATCTAGCCGATAAGAGAACCTCCATGTTTTATCTCTAGGATTGGTTATTATTATTTCGACTCCGACTCATTTTTGGGTTGTTGACCCATCAAAAGTTAGTGTCTAATGGACGACGTCCATACATGCAGTAGAGAGGGCGCATGGGTCCTCCGCATCTACACAAGGGTGGTCTGCCAAGAAATTGGCTAACGCCTGACCTTTGACAGCCCTGAGTGGCCTATACTAGAGAGAAAATGCAGTGAGCTTGATTGCCCATTTCATTAGTCGTCCTTGCAAGATAGGTCTATTCAATAAGTACCGGACGATGTCAATTTTGCACAAAATGTGAACCACATGTGGCATTAGATAATGTTCAAGTTTTGTACAAGCATAGAATAAGGACAAACAAAGCTTCTCTATAGGGGTATATCTAGTTTCAGCCTCATTGAGCATTCGACTAAGGTAGTAAACTGCCATTTCGGTTCTATCATCGGCATCCCTTGCTAACAGGCAGCCGATAGACAAATCTGCAGCCGAGATGTACAACTTCAATAGTTTCCCTGGCATGGAAGGCACCAGCACATGAGGAGTTGCTAAGGCTTTTTAAATTTGGTCAAATGACTCTTGCTGTTCTGGCTCCATACTAGCTCTTCTTACCTAAGCAAAGGTGAGAAAGCCTTCATTTTGCGAGCTGAATTAGATATGAACCTCCTTAGGAAGTTGATCTTCCCTAACAGGATTTGTAACTCTTTCTTTGTTCTGGGTGGTGCAGATTCCATTACTGCCCGGGCTTTGTTATGATCTATCTCAATACCTTTCTTATGTACCAAGAAGCTAAGGAAGTTGTCAGCCGATACTCCGAACATGCACTTGGCTGGATTCATTTTAAGATTATGAATCCTCATTCTTTTTAGTGCTTATTCAAGATCGACTAATTGATCTTTGAAGTCCTTAGACCTCACCACCATATCATCAATGTAGACCTCCACAGTCTTGCCGATCAAATCATGGAAGATGGTGTTCATTGCCCTCTAATAAGTAGCACCCGTATTCTACAGACCAAACGGCATAACTACCCACTCGTAAATACCCAAGACTCCTGGACACCTAAAAGCAATGTTGTGAGTGTCTTCCTCGGCTACTGCTACCTGATTATAGCCGGAGTAACCATCCATAAATGTCAACACACTATTAGCGGCTGCTGACTCGACTAGCATATTGGCTATAGGCGTGACTGTTAACACCCAGTTTTGTCCCGTCTTTTCCGATTTATTCACAGTTTTAAATATTTTTTGACACCTCAAGACAATTTTAATATATATACATATAGGCATATAAATACATATATATTATTATTCTCAATATTATTATTATTATTATTATTCGTATTTCTACAACATTTGCCTTTTTAATCATGATCATAGTTTTTATCCTAATATTCTATATTATTTTATTTACTCAAAACGGCATCATATTTTTTATTCTAATTAAGCATTAAGCGTTTCACAAATATTATATCTTATTATTATCACATTATTATTTTATTTTTAATAATTTACATTTCTTCAAAGCTTTTTTTAATAAACCCTTTTATTTTAATCCAAACTCATTTCACCCAAAACATTCCATCCACACCCCCACCCCCAAATCCATCTACAAATTAACCCCTATTTTTCGGCCCAACCGGACCAGTCCAACCCCCAATTCCTGTCAGCCCAATAATGACCCGAGCCCAATCCCAATTAAGCCTCATCGTCGACCCAAGCCTATACCCATTATTCCCTAACCCATCATCCAAATACCTTCAAACCAAACACACTCATCGCCGGCAAACCCCAAAACCCTTTCTCCAAACGAGCAACCCTTTCCACCGTCATCCCTTTACCCGTCGGACAAACACCCTCACCACACCACTGCCACCATGTCCCCTCCACCATCGAGCCCTCACATCACACAGTCTCATTTTCCCCTTCTCTGCGAAACTCAGAGCTTGGAACAACTCGTCCGAGTCAAATCGACCTGCGAAGCATGCATGCCGCGGTCGATCCCTAGAATACCTTCAAGGATTCTGTGGGTAAGAACACAAACCCGTACCCCTTCATTATCATCTCGGTTTTCGATGAAGAAAAAACTGTCACATTTTCAGCCTTTTGCTTTGAATTCGATTTTCAAATCTTAGCCATTAGGGTCTCAATTGGGACTATAAATAGAACCATTTATGGGTTGTTGAAGGGGATCCGAATATTCAGAGAACAAGAGTCCTCTTTTTTTTTTTAACTGCTGCAAAGAATCGACCTATCTGGGGTTTCACAAAAGAGTTTTCTTTTTTTTAGAACCAAAAAATCCTTTCTTGAACAAGTTTCATCTGAAAAAATATGTTTCTTTTACTCGCATTTCCGGCTCGGCAAAGCCATAAATTAAACCCTTGTTCTTTTTCAATCGCATAAATAAAATTTCTCCGAGCGGGGTCGACGATTCGAAACGACGCCTCGGTTCGCTGCCCGGAGAAGGTCAGTAAAACACATTCCTCTCAATTTATTTTCTGTATTTTTCGTGTTTTGGTGCTAACTATGTACTAATTATTCATGTGGCTGTGTTTTAATGCCTAAGTGTATAAAGTTGTTAGCCTTGTTTAATTACCTATCAAGATTTAGAAATGCTTTGTTTGTATTATTAAACTGATGTAGATTATGATATAAGGCATATGTTATTAGTACTTATTTAGAAGAATTATGATTAGTTAGATGTTTTATGTGTGATACATATAGTGTCCGCACCTGTTTGGTTCATGATTAGTATTATATTCAGTATAATGTATTGAAAATGATGTTCAGTACCTGTTTTGTGAAGTTATGATGTAAATTAGTTATGTTTTAACATGATTAATATGATAAGATCATTGTTCTACTTTAAGGGTCATGATCTGTGGTGATTAAGGTCTGAATATGTGGTTATATTTTGATTATGTTACATGTTTGAGATCCAATGCTAAGTAGAAATAAAATTTGGTCTCTTTGTAGATTTAGCTATATGTCAACTTGTTTGCATATTATTTTTGTGATCAAATGAGTAAGTGTTTAGATAGGTCGGGTTTAAATTATTACTTTCCTGTTTATAAATCTGCAGGCCTGAGTTCAGGGTAGTAAAATGGGATAAAGAGTTTTGTGTGTGTATGTGTTGATTTCTGGACATTATATAATCTTGTTAGATCCAGAATCTCTAAATAAGTCTATACTGTTGAGTCCTTTATTTGATTCTTAAGGCATAATTTCCCTATCAAGATGCTTAAAATATGTTTGTGCTAATGTTTTCTACTTGTTTAGGCTAGACTGTGTCATGTTGGTTTGCTATCTGTCTGTCCTTTGTGATTAACTCATATATGCTGGTCATATGATAAGGATCTAGGAATATGTAGTATTCAGATGGTTCCTGGTTGCTTCTAGGTCTTTTCCACATTTTTTAAAAACTTACCATGTGACTGCTCTGCACATTTGACTATAAGATGCTTCCCCATATTAGCATCATAACACTTCCCTAAGCTCTTATGTGTCATGTCATGTCTGTTTTAGAGTGTCCTCATACCCAAGACAACTCAAGCCATGATTATGTATGAGTTTGGTGCTTGTGACCCTGCATATTTGAAATTTTATCCTTAAACTATCATTTAAGCTTTTTGTCTTCCATGTTCATTTTGAGTAGATTATGCATTTGTCTTTGCTTGTCTGGGAAGTAGGTTCTTGTGCTAGCATAAAAGTCTTTGTACCATGACATTAACATATGTTACCCTAGATGAGATAGGTATGTCTGGTCCAACCTAGCTAGCTTTGTAATTACAACATGGCACCTTTGGATAGGCAGTCCCATATCTATATGTCTATCAGTTTGGTTACCTCCCTATTTTATTTACTTGAAGGGCCTTATACCAAATGTATGGCCTTGATGTGTGTGTATTTAGTTAGATTTGAGGGGTCATGTATCTTTGCAGTGTTGTTGCTGATTACATGTCTGTCCTCATGGTCTACATGATGTTGGGATCAATTCACTGCACCTATTAAGTCTACTTTGTTTCTGTGATTTTGATTACAATTTCAATCTATATAGGAGTCTGTCTATCCAGTTTGTTATGTTGAGAGTATGTGTATCTTCTTAAGATTAATGAGTTAAGTTCCCTGTGAGTGTATTGTTTGCAATTGGTCAAAACTATATATTATTTATAGCATGATCCTTGCATTGATTAGATGTCTATAGTCTAGAATAATGTGTGACTATGACTCTTTTGTTTTATGAATCAGACTCTTTTGCCAAAGTGTTTGGTTTAGGCTCACTCTTTCAAAATCATACAGTGTACCATAAACATTTCTCCCCTTCTTTATGTCTCTGTATATGACCTGTTTGCCTATTCTACTTATATCTGAGATTTGAAACCTGAACTTGGTCACCTACTTAGCTTTATTATTTGTATTGAAATGCTAGGTATCCTCCTTTGTGTGCTGGCTGTTGACATCCAATTTTGTCCCATCTTTTATGATTTTATTCGTAATTTTTAATATTTTGACACTTTTAAAATAATTTTAAAATATAGGCATATATGTGTATATCCTTTTATTATTATTATTATTCGCATTTTTATATCATTTGCATTTTTATAATAATCATAAGTTTTATCCGAAATTCTATGTTATCTTATTCTCGCAAAATTGCATCACATTTTCCTTTTATTAAGCATTAAACATTTCGCAAATATTATATTTTATTATTATCACGTCGTTATGTTATTTTAAATAATTCACATCTTTTACAAAACAAAAATAATATTTTAATATTAAACGCCTTTCATATTTTTAATCCATAATCCATTCATTTTTCAACCCAAAACAATTTCTATCCAAACTAAAACTCATTTCACCAAAGCCCAACCCATCTCCCATTTAATTCTACTTAACCCAAAACCACAGCCCAATACCCACTAACCCATTCGGCCCAACTCCCAAAACCCCTTCTCTCATTTTAAGCCCAACCGGACACCCCTTAAAGCCCCATTCCCAAACCCAACAAAACACAACTCAAGAACCCGTCGGCCTGTGCCCAAAACCCATTTCCTTACCCTTTTAATTCCCCAAAGACCAAAACCCTCAAAAACAAAAACAAAAAGAAAACCTAAACCTAAAAACCCTTCAACCGCCGCACACCCCATACCCCCTATACCCGACCCCACACGCCAGTCACCTCGCCCACTGCCACCACCCACTCCCTGCCACCAACCGTGACACCACCACACCCCTCCCATCACTTCACCAAACCCATACCCCTAAAATCCGCTTCCAAAATTCAGAATTTTTTTTGCCTTTAATTTAAATTTCAAACTCGTTCTTGGGGGGAAAATCCACCTATAAATACCCCATGTTGTTCTTCATTTTGAGAAGAGGTTTTCGGGGGAGAGAAAACCGATTTTCCAAGGATTTTTCGGAAGACTATCCCATATATACATAAAATATTTGTTGTGTTCTTGATTTTTAAAGCATTTGCCTTCTTTGTTGTCCAAGATACAAGTCCGAAATAGGTCCAAGATTCGAAAGAAAGGAGGTGAGTTTCGTTCTTGAACTTGGATTTTAGATACCTCTATTCGGTTTCTGAAAAATCGAGTCCGAAAATCTGTTTGCATTTCTTGTTGTTCTTCACTGATTTTGGGTCGGGTCGGGTCGGGTCGACTCGGTTTGGATATTATTTTCAGAATTCTTGCATTTTCATATTCCCTGTATGTTGGTTATCTGAATTTGGTGAATATTTGATTTCGGGTTGAGTTTCCGATACGGGTCGGGTCACTGACCCGGGTCGGGTCGACCCGGTTTGAGTAATATTTTCAGAATTCTTGCATTTTATATTTTTTGTATATCGGTTATCTGAAATTGATGGAATTATTTGATGTCGGGTTGAATCTCCAATTCTTGTCGGGTCACTGACCCGAGTCGGGTCGACCCGGTTTGGATTTTCCAAATTTTCTAGCATTGTTGTTGTTGTTGTTATTGGTTATCTGAAATTGATGGAATTATTCGATGTCGGGTCGCCCCAGTTTGGATTTTTCACATCTCTTGCATTTCATGTCTTGTATATTGGTCATCTGAAAAAATAAAAAATATAAAAAAATCTGATTCGGGTTGGCATCTGATTCGGGTCGGGTTGACCCGATTTTGGCATATTTCCATATTATGGCATTTGTTTTTCATATCTGTTGCTGGTTATCTAAAAAATCTGAATTTCTGATTTCATTCGGGTCACTGTTCATGATCCGGGTCGGATTTTTCCATAATTACTTCTTAATCCTGTTTTGGTTCCAACATTTCAGAATTTGGGTCGGATACTTTAATTGCTCACTGCTCGTTTATTTTACTGTTTTATTGTTTTATTAATATTGCATTAAGGCCGATGAAATTAACTTCGAAGCCGCGCTTTTCTTTCGTTTCGTTTCTCGATTTTTTTAGCACTGTTTTATGTATCCGGGCAACGGATATCTCACTGTTTTACTATTTTTACTGTTTTGAATAAATATCGCGTCTTTTCGGGTACTGCTTTCTATTTCAGTTCACTGCTCGGTTCCAAATTACTGTTCTACTGTTTTACTATTTTAAACTAAACACCGCGTCATTTCGGAAATTGTTTTTCTGCCTCTGTTTTACTGCCTACTGCTGCTGCTGTTCCGATTTAATTTTACTGATTCGAACACGATACTACACTGGCCGATGAAAAATACCCATCGATTTTGAGGCCTCCACAGTTGTAAAGACGGAAAATACAACTTCTGGGCAATGATGAGGCTTAAACCTTTTTCCAAGATCAACATGTTTAGTAGGCGAGGTGACTAAAATAACCAACAAGTTATATATTCGCAGCCACGACGTGATTATAGTGATCTTTTCTATTTCACCCGAGAGACCAACACGTTTAGTAGGCGAGGCAATCAAAATAAACCACATTAGTAATATGTTTGCAGCCACGACGTGATTGGAATGTTCTTTTCAAAATTTAAGTCTGAGCCCTCCGTGATCAAAACATTCACTTTTTGAATACGGATATGAAGTTATTTGTATTTAACTGTTTCTAACCGTTTGTTCTTGATAGCTTGCAGGGATTAAAGTAAATAAAGGCAGATTATTCCTCGGTGTTTATTTATTTTATTTCTTTCTTTAATTCAGCTTTATCCCGCTTTGTATTGTAATATTATTTATCACACTTATGTAATTATTGAAATGCTTAGAATAGGCAAACTTAGGATTAATTCATAGGTTAGTTTAAGATTTGAAACCCGTCGCTAGCTTATTTATTTGTAGGCTCGGTTAAATTCAAACTTAGAAACCCTTCGCTAGTTATTTATTTTAGGCTCGTCAGGTGTATTCAAGATTTTCATCTTTTATTTGCTTTATTAATCATACCGAATAAGTTTATCTTTTTATTATTATTTTTGCAACTCGATGATTTCCGAAAGATTCGCTTCTTTGGCGTTATAAATAATTTTGTTTCTACTCTCAATTGACAAATGCATATTTTTTTCAACTCTACATGTATTTCTCTTTAAATACCATACAAATGCATATTTTTTCTCTACATGTATCTTTCTTTTAAAAAATGCATCATTTACTAATTATTTGCAAACATCTTTAACTTCATACATCAAACATGCATTTTTCTAGCAATAATTAACCTGAGTTTGACCGGATAACCGCAAGTTAGCGGATCTTAAAGGATGTCTAACCCCTTCCCTTTAGGATAATAAAGAACTCTTACCTAGAATCTCGCTAGTTTCGCAGACCTTAAAATTGGAGTTTACATTGCAGCACTTAGTTTAATATTTAGGTGTTCTAATTCACCGTAAAAATAATTAGGTGGCGACTCCTCAACCCTTTTTACCCAGGAATCACCGGACACGTCCGCGCTCTGCTTTGACCCGAGCGGGTCGAAAATCGGGCGCGACACTGGCATCTTATTATTTCCTCATGTATTATTTTCTCATCATTTGCTTTAAAATAAAAGAGTCATCAGGTGGGATAAAAGGCATACGTATCACTGTGCCAGTTTGTTTATCTTGTCAAGCATGTTATGCCCCTCCCTATCTATGCAAACATCCTTGAGCTTAATGTGAAGTATGACTGAAACCTAGCACCTTTAGCTTAATTTGAATGAACTTTGCATTTTGACTTGATTGTGATTGGTTGGGTACTGATTTTCCATTTATTCCTTTATGAAGCTGGTCCTTGATTATGTTTGATTAAGAAACAACATCTGTTTTGTCATGTAATTTAAGCTTATAGATGTACCTGGTAACTATGCCCCATTCTGAGATGTGCTAAGACCAACATGTGGTATGTAAATGATCACATATGCTTAATTTATCTGCCATTGTTCTGTGTGTCTGAAAGGGTTGCCCCCTAAGAAGTTATTTGGCCAGTCTTGTGTGCTGGTCTTACTTACTAGCAGTTGTTACACTCATCCTTGCTTGTCTAAAGTGCAAAGTGCCTCCATGTTAACATGAGAAGTCCTTTAGGTCATATGGTGTATTATTCTTCAAGAATTATTTATTTACATTTTCTTATATATATTTCCACGTTCCATATACTAATCATTTTCCTTTCTTTATTTACATGAAATGCATCGGGAGCTACGAAGAGTCTCGTCATGAGACTCATCATGATCATTGCCAAACGAAGACCCGCGTCCACACTCTTTGCATTCTCCAACCTCGGGATTTCAAAACAAATAGGGCGAGATGACATCGTCATCCACTTTAGTTCCCTTTCATTGTTATTCTTTAATTTCGTTATTTCTATTTTTAGGGTTGTAATAATTATTTAATGTATGTGTGATTGTTAGGCCATTTAGAATAATTAGGCTATGAATGGATAAGTAGTAAGGTAGTTTTAAAATTAGAAATTGTCGCTAGTTAGTTACTTTCAACCCAGCTTTGTACGGAGTCGGGGGCAAGGATGAGTACTAGGCAAATGTTGTTCCGGTTAGAGAAATTGGGAACAACTGCAGCTTGTGATACTTATTCTATCCAACCTCGCCGCATTGGGCGGTAAATCTGCCGATGTGCTCAATATTAGATTTTCCGTCATCACCTGAGAAGGTGGTGAAATCATGCGTTTTGAAGCCCCTTGGCAATGGTGCTATCCGATCTACCCAATTGGGGTAGGGCTTCCTGTAAACAGGCATGTCCAAGGGTTTCAGTTGGATGCCAAAATACCTCTTCATGGTATTCGCGATAGTTTCAAGGTTCATCAGTTGTGAAGTCCCCTGCCGATTCTAAGTTGGAACCGGCTGGTAGGCGTTCTGAACTGGAGGCCTCCATTTTGTACCTTGTTGAGCAGGGTTTTGAAAGTTGTAGGTATTCTGCTGGCCATTACCAATAGGTGGGGAATATCCCCATTGCTGCTGTTGGGCATACCCACCAAAGCCTGCAACCTGAGCTCCTGGAACAGCCGACAAAGCCTGAGGATACGGTGGAACAGTGTTCCATGTCTGCTCTCCCCGGACATCAGCCATTCTTAGCGAGTTTGCGCTTCTTAGATGGTATGGATTGGGTACCGGCTGTGACTGCTGGAATAGTGTCCCGCGGTAGACAGCGTCACTAGATAGCTGAGCAGGGTCATAGAGGGGCTACCGGCTGCCAATTCGGCTGGCCAGCATTGGTCCCCTACACTGCAGGGTTATTTTCAAGAGTGTACTGCATAAAGGGCGGCAACTTAAGGTGTCAGGATGCCTGAACTGGTCTCTGAGCCATATTGATCTGCCCATACTGCAGACTCGCTTGGTCGAGTGGCACAGTTTGCCCCCCTAGAGTTTGGTGGCAACCATACAGTAGACTGGTTACCGAGTGACTGGGCTTGTGCTTCTTGGTATGCTATCGGATGTACCTGAGTAGGTACTGACTGATACACATTCGGCTGAGGATCAGGACCTAGAGTCACAGTTGCATGTTGAACAACGCCACTCATCAGAGGAATGGCAGAACTAGCCGAATATTCTCATGGATGCAGTCGATTGGCCTCCAGTTCCCTCGCATGCTGAACCTCATTATGCACCATTGGCTTGACAATGTCAACCAACTATTTGGAAACCTGGTACATAATGTCGTGGATGCCTAAGTCAATATGTTGTCTAATGAATGATGTGGTCATGACAGTTGGACCTTTAGGTTGGCTAAGTTCACCCACAGCTTAGGTTGATGGAGAAAGTGGAGGGGTATCAACCGATGTAGGCATACAAAAGGAAAATGGCTCGTTGCTCCTTCTGGGAGGATTCTGTTTAGGATGTGGACTAGACTCTGGGTTCATTTTTTTACCAGACCTTAGGCGCATACGCCAAGCGTGATCCTGACCTGGAGAATCAAACTTTGCTATGGAGTCACCTATGGTCCCACTGGGCGTGCTAAATTTGTTCCACTCCAAAAGTTTGTTGTTTATCGGATGATGAAATCGGAGGACAAATTGATTCCTTAACTAAGCGATTTAGGCTGGAAGCGGAACTCTAACTTCCAGCAATGGGTTCCTCAACTACTCCAGAAAGCGTTAGGATGGTAATTGAGTAAACTAAGTGGTAAGAAGCATAAATACAGCTAGAGTGCAGTAAAGGTGATAAAGACAAAATGAAGATATGTAAAATCAGTTGTTTGATTGATTGGTTGTACCTATTCTGTACAAATTATCCTATATTTATAGTACAAGAAAAATAAAACGTTATCCCCCTATGTTAGCCATTAAATTACCCACTAAATCCACTAGTCAACAAGGAGGAGGTGGTGTCGATTTTTGCTCTTTGTTTTCCTCTTGCACGATTAATGGCACTTCCTTCTAGCTGTTTGCTGGTTGTTACCATTTTTTGGGGTCTAGAAGATTCTTTGACTTGGTCTTCGAGGCGTCCAAATATGTGTTGTTCTCAGTCGTTTCCTCGGAATTATGATTCGGCCAGATTACCTTAATAGCCGATGATGCTTTTCTAGCCGAGGGCTAGGACTAATAGATTCGGCTACGAGTCAGTTCGGTTATCAAATTAGAATTCCATTGCCCGCTCATTTTGAGGTTTCCACCTTCAGCTGTCACTTGATTCGGCTAAACACTTAAAAGTAATTTCGAGTGTTAACAGCCGTCATAGAATAACCTATCTGCTTTGGAACTGATTTGTCATCTGCTTCCTCTCTGCATTTTCAGACAACAACAGAAGTTCTAACAGATCAGACTTAGACAGCAAATAGCCAACTTGCAAGGTAGTCGGGCTCAAATGAGAGGTATAGCGACTCACATGCAGGTACTCTTCCAAGTCATGTTACATGCTTACTAATTTCCATTCTTTATTCCCCATTCTGCGATTCATTTGAAAAGCTTTATGCAATTTGCAGGCAATAGCTGCCCAATTTTTGCCGGAGAAGACAGTGGTTGCACTTAGAAATCCTTGATCTCAATATCTGGGGACTAGTCCTTAGGGAATTTCATCACACATGAAACATGATTCCTTTAAGTTGTATATACCTAATTTTTCTCCAAGAGTGATGTGATGCATCAATCCTTAGTCTTCTTTGAGGTGGAGTGTGATAAATGGTTGTCCAAAAGCTATAAATAATGTATTAATTGTTTAATAAAATCTTCGCATGCCATTCTTTCATCTCTTGTCATGAAATTCTTTACTTTCTCGAGTGCTAATGTGTATGCATTCTTTTTAATGTCGTCAGTGATGACTGGATCAGCTTGTGCACACCTCGATTACTTTACCGGGTACATGTTACCCTCCACCAATACATATATTTAAACTATTTCTCAAAGTAAAAATGACCTTTTTCTGTAGCTATTACACAAAAGACATGAGATACCGTATGAAGTACAAATAAGGAGAAGGGTAGTAAGATTGTGTTTGGTCATGATAGACTCATTAAACACTGTAATGCATGAGGAAGAATAAATGTTCTACAACATCAAATGAAATTGTGTTACCAAAAGCACAATAACAAAATGAAATCAGTGCTACAACATAAACTACCAGGAATACCTTCAATCTTTTCACTAGCAATCCTTACTATGTCAGAAAAATTCAGCAACATGCCGATATTAATCTTATCAATCCATTCATTCTGAAGTAACCAAACTTTTTTTAACTCAATCTATTCAAATATTTTTTTCAAGCTTCCTATCAACTCCATATTTTGTCTCTTGTAAACTGAAACTCTACGTCCTGAATCTGTTTACTTCTGAACTCACCCTACATGCATGTTTCCTCCAAACACTTTAAGCACTCCATTCACAAATCCTTTCTCATCCAGCGACAAGAAATTAAAATATTTAAGATGCTCCATTCCTTCAACAACAATACAAATAAGGGACGAAGTGGATCCTTAGCACTGTGTGTTGGTAGATTTTACTCTTATACTTTATAAAGCAGTACGGGAAGTATATAACTATTACAAGTATTCGAAAGGATAAACAAAGATTCAATAATTCAACTAGAAATCTGAAATTACAATTGTTGCACAAGAAAAACTGGAAACTGTTTTTGCTGAGTCGAGTGTGCTGTCCTTAAGACAATATTGCCCTGTATGTATCATTTATACGTCCTGGACAATTTGTCTCCCAAGATAAAACAACAATGGAACACTTGAGCAAAGGAAACTCAAGTGCTACCATGAAGTTGAGTAACGAAATGATGCTTGGAAGTTGTAGGAAGAAGAGTTTTCTGCTTGTGTAAGCTTCTGTATTTTCGTGTATATGTTAGTCTTAGTGTTAGTCCTCAACAATGGTGTAAGGGGGTGTTTATATAGGTGAGGGAGGGACTGAAAACTGCCTCCATAACAGCCAAATAATGGCCATTATAGGAGGAGTAATTCAGCCAAAATAAATGGCTGAATTGAGTGCTTGGCGTTTCTGCTTTGACTGTCCAAATTCTGACTTTCTGGAAACTTCAGGGACCAAACTGTACATCTTGAAACTTCAGAGACCAAACTATACATCTGAAAGAATTCTGATACAAACTGTACATCTGAAACTTCTGGGATCAAACTGTACTTCTGACCCAAAAAGATAATATCAGAAGACCCACAGCCCACAGCCCGTGATCCGAGAACCCGAAACACGGAATCGGAACCGGACCGGACAGGATGGGCGGGCGGCGGCGGCGCGCGTGTGGTCTTTCCTCGAACCAAAGCACATCTAGGTCCTCCCTCCTTTAAACACATGGGATACCCCTTGGGGTCCCAAACCCCAAACCAATTTCGAGTTTTATATACACAATAATTTTTTCTTTCTCTACCGATGAGGGAGAATTGAACACAATACCACACTTTTCCATGCTTCAAACACTTCACTTCGTGAACCAATATCTCTTTCATTTCTCAATGAAATTTGACGATTCTTGGCCCTACGGTTATCTACGTACTTAGTAGATCATGCATGTGTGAAGAACCGGTTTTTCCAACATACGTAACACTAGCGTTTAAGCCGTTAAAGTTGGTCGGTCGCAACTCCCGCCAAAGGCTAATTTCCAACAATCCCCTCTTGAAAGAGATTTTGGCGCACTCACATGGTGTCTTTTCATTTTCAGCAATATTTCAGCAGACCGATGTTGCATAAGGAGAGGTAGCTTCAGCTTTGAACCTTCCATAGTTAAGTACCATCGGACTTACTTACTGCTCGGTGAACGTGATGTCTTGAACCGTCAGTGTTTAGTGTAAGCCAAGTCAATGGTACCAACACAACAAATTCCCTTACTCTCTTCTTCGTAATGTTTTGTCCATTTTGGCCATGGACAACGTCTTGGATTCTTAAGTGCGTTCATTTGAGGCGGCCCATCCTCGCACTTAAATAGGTGGTCTCCTACAAGGTATCCTGCTATACCCCACTTCACAAGTGTTAGGAACCATTAAAAGTTTCCCAAAGGCCTAACCTCAACTGTTGAGGATCAATACAGGTTTTGAAAACTTAACCTTTACCCATACTGCAGATAGCACTTAACGTCTATTGCGGAAACGACTTTGGATTTGGTGTTTCTTTTCAGAAATCACTATCCGAAGTGCTCATGCTTCCACTGAAGCGATCAACTGAATATTTACAACTTAGTTTTCCCATTGAACCAAATTACTGGGATCTCCAGTTAGTAAGGTTGGGTTACCACTGTATTGGTCTGTATATTTTGGGTTTTAGACCCATTCCTCTAGACAGGCAGAACACTTGATCTTCGGGTAGTCCATTAGTTAGTAAATAAGGAAGTGACACCCGTGATGATCAACTGCCATACGGTCTTATGTCTCCGACAGATCCTGACAGATATGTCCAGACGCCGTCATCCGTGTCCTTCCTGAAGCCGACCGGCTAGCCACAGTATATAACTGCTGAAGACACGGGTTTCTCCCAATATGGGACGTCCTCTAATGAGTCGTGAAGTTACTCAACTTCTTTCATGCTTTGTATAAAGCGATAAACTCCGATACCATCATGAATCGGTCGATGCAAGTTTGCTTAGAGGATTTTCCAAGACCCACCATACACATTTACTTGTGGCTTTGGTGTTCTCCAGATCTGATGTCCGGTTTGCATCACTGTGTTCTCCCAGAACCGCTGGACATCCAGAATACTATAATCCGAAGATAAGCAAATAATTCAGATATCGTCATATCCGACTTAAGCCTTCTATTGATCATGTATTAAGATCATCAGTGAAACTTAGTTCAACTGATCTGTTTGTAGGACGATACCAGATCGGTTTTAGTGTGTACAATACATTGAACTACACATGACCTGTGCATATCGCTCCTTGTCTATGGGTGCACCATGATTCCAATAAGTTCTATGATTCATATCCATTGGTGGCTTCAACGAGACTGTCAACTATCGACCAATCCGTTAGATGTCTTAGAAATCCAATTCCTAAGATGTCATCTGTGATAACCATATCTTTCATATCGAGACTTTGTTTCAATACGACTTTTACTTTCAGACGGTTGATTCTCCAACTGTTGGCTTTCTAACTTCAGAGTCAATGTTTCTGCGGTCAGATTCATTGTTCCTGTTTTATCTGAAACTTTCAGGACCAAAATGTAAACATTTCAGAGACCAAAATGAAAGTTCAGGAAGAAGCCCAACAGTCCAGCAACCAACTCTGATTCTCTTCTTCCAACTCTCCGGTTGGGAAGGCTATTTCAACATCCATGCCACGCAAGACTGCAATGGCCCTAGATGTTAAGTTACTCCCAGGGGAGCACATGTACAAGTAGCTGGGGCTTTGAACTCGTCAGTAGATCCATCTACTTTGTACTCACTTTTGAGTATCCTTTTTCACAACCCAAAGGTTCTTTTCCCGGAGGAAGATCAACCATTACGCAAGTATGGTTCTATATGAGGAAAACTATTTCTCTCTTTGTAGCTTCTTTCCAAAGCAACGCTTTTAGAGATGACAATTGTTTGTTAATTGTCTATGGTTCATTCTCAACCATACAAGCTAGAAGGACTGGAATAAGTCTTTGTCCCCTTCTTTGCTCCGTCTCGGTTCAACATCTAGAATTCCCGAGTTCTGCAGATCTGGAATATTATATTCCGGATAGCCAGCAACTTTCGAGTCCTGTAGATACAGAATGTCTAGTTCCGGACAGTCAGGCCCTCGCGGGTTCTTGTTAACCTTGAGCAATTACTCATTTTTCCTATTTCAAGGAAAGTTATCTTCAATGAATTCAGCATTCTTTGACGCCAAGAGACGATAAGCACTACTGTTATTTGTTGATCTAGTGGATATGTAATCTACAGTTTTAGGTACGAAACCACCTCACATCACAACATTTGTATGTGAGATCCTTTCCATGTCTCACACGGAGGGTTATCCTTGTCCTTATGCGGAGTTCTGTTGAGAATCACATTAGCGGTAAGAATCGTCTTGCCCCACATAACTTGGGCGTACGGGTTTGAGCTTGGCTAACACCGTTGGACTGAGGTGAGTAATGAACAGTCGTTTAATGAACGATGCTTCACATTCTCCCCCTCTATCGCTATGAATTTCGCAATTCATAGGCTTAGTTGATTTCCAACTTCTGCTTTGTAGCGTTTGTCCGCTTCAACAACTTCATCTTTGTTGTTCAACAAACAAAGGATTTCATACGTTGTACCATCATCAATGAAGATCACAACGTACTTGTCTCCCCCCTCTATTTTGTATAAACTTCAAATCACCCAAGTAGGTATGACTAAGTTCTAGAGGAGCGGTGCTTCTTTCGCTATTCCCTTGACGGAATTTGGAAAGGTGATTTTGCCTCTTCGCCTACCTCACATTCATTTGAGGGTTTATGTCGAAAGAAGGCAACAATCTCAACTTCGCTAGCTTTTGAATGACTTGATATTTAACGTGTCTTAATCTATGATGGCATAGATGCACGGATTACAAATATATCATTCATTCGGCTACAGACATACTGTACCATTCTTAGTTATTACAAACCTGTTGGAGTAGTCTCAAACCAGCTTGACCAACAGCGTCCCTTAAACCAAGTTAGGAACATGTAACACCTCTTTTTAGAGTGATCTCATTCCTTGAAGTCCTATTGAGGACAACCTCTCCAGCTCCTTTGATTTTAGAGGTGACGTTGCTTCACATGAACAACCTCTTGCCCATGGTTAGGGCGTAACCGGATCATATGTGATCTGGATACTCTAGCCCACTGCAGTTGTTTTGCAGACTGAGTGTCCAATTTCTTTTCTGCCTTTCTTTAGGCCTTCAGATCATTTCAGATCTGGAAACTCTGACCCACCTTACTAGGTGTCCATTACTTTTCCTATGAAATGAATTCTGGCCCCACTCCAGTCGCCCGGAGGCTTTATATGACTGAGTGTCCAATATCATCATATCAAAGGAATTTTGGCCCACTCCAGTCTCCCGGAGGCTTTGTATGACTGAGTGTCCAATATCATCATATGAAGGATCTTCTGCCAAATAATATGACATGCTCAACCTCATTAACTTTTAGACTTCTTCCGTTATGATTGGTGCCCAGATAATTCTTGGCGCTTACGTAAGTGTGGTAACAGTTTTTGCACAGTCAGTGGATCTTTCTCCCTCGTATGTGCGAACATACTTTACACACTTTAATAATTACACTTAAAAGAACGGATCTTTTTTAAGTCGTTTACAAAATCCAATCTTTAAACAGAAAAGAAGATGAGATTAAACTTCTGATTTGTTAAAGCGTAAGGAATATAAATTATTTTCATATTCCTCCTTACTTTAATCCATTTTTAATCAGACATCATTTAATCTTTATTCTTGACAAGTAAGAAAAATACTTATCATTTAATATTTATTCTTGACAAGTAAGAAAAATACTTATCCCAATTTCGGATTCTAGCTCACTTCAGTCACTTCATCAGACTGAGTGTCCATTTCCTTCTCACCATTATTCGGATCTTCTATCTGGGACAGATATAGGCATTCTGTTGTAAGATAGAATAACATCTTCAGTCTTCTCCTCTTGTCCCAGTTGACATCCTCAGGCTCTTGTGAGCGTTTGTTCCCACCAGTCTTGGTAGCGGTGACACCATGAACACGTTCATCATCATCACTCTCTTCTACCAGAAAACCATTGCCATATCCAGATTTGGTCACACAACTTTTGACCGACATCTTTCGAACACTAATAGTAATACAATACAATATTGTCTTAAGTTGTTGGTAGATTTTACTCTTGTACTTTATAAAGCAGTACGGAAAGTATATAATTATTACAAGTATTCGAAAGGATAAACAAAGATTCAATAATTCAACTAGAAATCTGAAATTACAATTGTTGCACAAGAAAAACTGGAAATTGTTTTTGCTGAATCGAGTGTGGCACTCTGTCCTTAAGACAATATTGCCCCGTATGTATCCTTTATACGTCCTGGACAATTTGTCTCCCAAGATAAAACAGCAATGGAACACTTGAGCAAAGGAAACTCAAGTGCTACCGTGAAAAATATTGAGTAACGAAATGATGCTTGGAAGTTGTAGGAAGAAGAGTTTTCTGCTTGTGTAAGCTTCTGTAAGTTGTAGGGAGGGCTGAAAACTGAAAGACCAACGGATTGGCCATTTATAGGAGGAGTAATTCAGCCAAAATAAATGGCTGAATTGACTGTCCAAATTCTGCTTTGACAGCCCACAGCCCGTGGCCCAAGAACCCGGAACCGGACGGGACGGACGGGCGGCGGCGGCGCGCGTGTGGTCTTTCCTCGAACAGAAGCACATCTAGGTCCTCCCTCCTTTAAACACATGGGATACCCCTTGGGGTCCCAAACCCCAAACCAATTTCGAGTCTTATATACACAACAATTCTTTCTTCCTCTACCGATGAGGGAGAATTGAACACAATACCACACTTTTCCATGCTTCAAACACCTCACTTCATGAACCAATATCTCTTTCATTTCTCAATGAAATTTGACGATTCTTGGCCCTACGGTTAACTACGTACTTAGTAGATCATGCATGTGTGAAGAACCGGTTTCTCCAACATACGTAACACTAGTGTTTAAGCCGTTAAAGTTGGTCGGTCGCAACTCCCGCCAAAGGCTAATTTCCAACACTGTGTACTCCTACTGTCCATGCTACTGACAAGAAGAACCTTGCTATCTTATGCAACGAAGTGATTCCTAGCTGCAGTTGCGCGTGAATAGTTAAGGTAAAGCATTTAAGTATAGTTCACTCGCATTAATCGATCAAAAGGATTGTTATCATGCTAAAGTTTATCTAGTGTATCACTTCTTGTATTATGTCACATGGTTCTATCTCCCTTTGTTTATTTAAATGTAAAATTATGTGATAAATCTAAGTGCTGGACACGTTCTTGTCCTCCCGTGCCTATGTTCTCAATGACACTTGAGAAACTGTTACCGGAAAGATCAAGATAGGTCAATATCTGGAAAACCGCATTCACACTGCCTTTTAGTTTATTTGAGTAAAGGTCTAGCACTCCCAAACTTGTTCTTAGAAATGTTTAAAGAATAGAGTCGAGATAAGCTGTCAATTCAAGCTGGAATCCTTCTTGAAAGATGCTTAGCTGATAAGTCTAGTTGCTGCAATGACTTAGTAAGTGATTGTATATAATCTGGAATTTCACCATGAATTTCACATCATGCTAAGTATATTCGTGACAATAATGGTAAGTGCATAAGCCACTTGGGAAGAGCTAACATGTTCAGATGGTTGAATGACATGAGGTAATGATCCTTTAATTATGTTATGAGATATACTCAACATGAGAAGTTGGGAAAGCTTAGTTGTAAGTGAAATATAACTTTGTTAATGACTTTACAATACCTAAACTATAAGGAATAAGACCTTCAAGCTGATTGTTCGTAAGTGAAAGTCTTTGGATAGAGGTATAGTTCCACTTTCTAGTCTTAGAAATCACAAAGAAGACAATTGCCAATTTAGAATCAGAAAACCTGAGGTTAATGTTGTTGAAAGGTAATTTTTCAACAACAATTTGTATAATAGGGATAAAATTTAAGTGGAACTTAAGAAAGGAACATTTGCAAAAATACGTCCAGTTAAAAGCCAATGGGTCCATATAATAATTGGGCTTACATACCCGGCTCAGAGTTTTGGGCCTATTGGGCTTTAAGAATAAAATTTCTATGTTCTACTAAACTGTAGTGAGTAAATGCTCCATCACTACTCCGCCATCTCCCTGCAACTCCTTCCCTGTCGTCACACCGCGGCATCGAGTAAAAGCTTCACTATTTTTTAAGGGCTATGTTTATACAATTTTTAAAATAGGAACAGAATTTAAATGGTAATGTAATAAAGGGATGTTTGCATAAATCAGCTAGTCAAAAGCCATGGGCTAAGTGCATGACTATCCGATTTTAACGCTTCCATTCAACTTGTGTATTTTTTATATTTTTTTGCACGTGTAGTATTTTGGACAACCTCAGACATAATGCATGAATTTCAGACATAAATAGTTGAATTCATAAATGACAGAAGTATCTGCCGTTTGGTATTGTCAAGCCCAATTCACCAAATATCTAAAACGGTTATATCTGCAATTTTTTAAAAAGGTGAATACAGATTAAAATGCTGTGAAAACAGGCTTGCCGGCTCCATAAAAATAATTGGGCTTACATATACGTCTATGTTTTGGGCCTATATGGGCTTTTTGAAAATAAGATTCGTAAAATCTCCATCGCTGCTCGTCAACCTCGCTGTCACACCGCCGTCAATAGGGGCGAGTAAAACCTCCACCACCGCCGCCGCTACACTGCCATCGACGGCGACTCCACTCAAAGTATGCAAAATATGGAAGTAGAGAGAGTGTTCATAGGAGCACGCTGCAATAGAGTAGTAAATAACGTTTCATGGGGAGCTTCTGGTTTAGTTTCTTTCGGTGCCCAAAACGCTGTCGCCATTTTCGATCCAAAGGTTTTTTCATTTGCTCGATTAAAATATTATGTATTAATGATCAAATACATACCTGAATTATTACTTTTTCGTGAGTTTTACACCCAAATTATAAGTTATTCCCTTTTCATACCTGAAGTATCACAATTTACATATTAAAACACAACTCGAAGATGTTAAGTGCATACTTAAAGAACTATTTTTAACTTATCCTCGTAGTTAAGGACCATTTTTTTAACTTGTGTCAATCTAAATGACCAAAACTGGTAAGTGCATAGTTAAGAGACTATTTTGAACTCATAGTTAATGGATCATTTATGTTGTTTTCTCTATTATTATTATTATTATTATTATTATTATTATTATTATGTTGTATTAAAACATAACTATTAGCTATGTCTATTGGAGAAAAATTTACGCCACATAACCCATTTTGAGTTTGTTATCCGGATTAGTCCATATTTGTGTATAAACACCTTTTATACTTTATTATACACTTTTATAGAAGGTTGATACATTGTCATAATGATTTTCCCTAGGTATAATGTTGTATAATATTGTATATTGGGTTATGTGGCGTAATAGCCCATATTTGTGTATAAACACCTTTTATACTTTATTATACACTTTTATAGAAGGTTGATACATTGTCATAATGATTTTCCCTAGGTATAATATTGTATAATATTGTATATTGGGTTATGTGGCGTAATATTGTATGTTGGGATGTTTATTTTTGATACCTGAACTATCATTTTTTTTCGTTTCCTGCCTGAACTATCAACTAGGTGTGTTTTAATACATAGATGGTGATAGTTCAGATAGGAAAATGGAACAACTGATAATTGGGGTGGAAACTCGCGATAAAGTAATAGTTCATGCATGTTTTTATACATTATCTCTGTTTATTTTTTTGAATTTGGTGTTTTTGTTTGTTCTTAATCAGACTGCTCAAATATTGACTACACTACCTGGGCATAAAGCTTCTGTGAATTGTACCCTTCGGCTTCCCACTAGCAAGTTTGCGTTCAAAGGCACTTCCTTTTTTCTTTTTTTGTAACCTTAGATGCATAGGTTGCAAAATTTGATGGTTAGGTGATTAGCGAAGTGTCTATCTGAAATAGTCTCTTTATCTTTCAAGGTAGGGATAAGATAATCCACTTGTGGATTATACTGGGTATGTTGTTGTCGTTGTTGTTTTTTGTTAGGTGATTGAAGTAAGTATAACTTTTGCTGATAAAAGTGGTATTCCCTCCGTCCCATTCTAACAGTTTTCATGCTCATTAAGAAAAATAATACTTCTTCCGTTTCATAATAATTAGTGTTTTTAGCTAGATAATTACTCACTCCTAGAAAGTAAGAAGTGGTTTTACTAAATTATCCTTAGTCAAATGCCTTGAAAATAAAGTAGCTCTTTCTTGGTTCTGCAAAATTCCACTTTTTAGATAAGGTAACACCGAAAGAAATATTTAATGCTTTCTCGATTTTGTGAAACTCCACTTATTTTGAGGCAAAATGAAAAGATAAAAAAATCACTTATTTTGAAACAAAGGAAGTAAATACAAGCTATTAAAGTTTATTAAGTTACTCTTATTCAATAGAAGTAGATCCATTTCTTCTTCTTAAATACTTTGCATTAATGTTATAGTTGGAAACAATTGCCGAACTTTAATCTTGAATTTCTAAAGTGATTTTCTTGGGACAATTTTTTCGAGCGTATTTCTGGTGTAGGGGAAATATGGTAGATATTTTTCTACCATATTTATGTATTTTCTCTTCAATAGAATTTTTTACTAAATTAAATATAATATAGCTTGCAAATCTGGAGTTCACTTCACTACTTTAAGAATAAGACAACTTCCATTGAAACAGAAGAAATAACTTACAACTGAACTATGTGACTTGATATCGTTTGATTTAATGGTAACAATTCTTTGCTTAATCCACATATTTGATTTCACATTAAGCTAAGACATGTAACTTGTTATCGGGGCACATGAATTTCATTCCTAATAAGCCTGCCTTAAAGGCTCAAAAGCAAAAAGCAAAAATCTGAAATATCCAAATCAATTAATCCAAAGTTAAACTTCAAATATTCAATCCAATCCGAGCTTATTTGGATTGGATTTGGATAGTACTTTCTTCAATCCAAAAATCGAAAACCCAAATCAAAATTTTCTTATCCAATTCGATGGGCCCAACGCCCACCCCTAGAAAGTATAGAAAGTGAAAAAACTCGCTCTACGACTTCGAATAAGACCGATGAGAGAAGGAATCGAATCATAGATGGATTGGTTTCCGAATAAAGAGATAGCACGACTTCGAAGACTGAGAAAGCTAGAGGAATAGGAATGATTTAGAAATTGTGCTAGATCACCACTTCCGCCCGCTTTTTTGAAATAGGGGTACGGATAATCCGCAAACATAAGCGGATACACATGAACTACCCGCATCCCCACAATCCTGTAATGAAGACAGCACTCGACGTTTACCATTTGAGCAACCAATCAATTCGTACTCTGATTATGTATATTTAATTTTTTCTAAATAATTTAAATTCTTAATTTTCTATTATCTTGAATTTTGAGAGGAAGTAGTGAAATAGCCTTGTCGAGTATTGGGCTTTGCAGTTAGTGATATGATCTTGTTGTATTTGGGCTTTGTAATTGAAGAAGAGTCTTTTGAAGTCGAGTGTTGGCCTTTGTACTTGGAAAAGGGCCATTTGAAGTGAAAAAAAGTGAAATGCATGTAGTTGGTTTTGTATTTAGTTCAAGTTTAATTTCATATCCTATTTACTTCACAATATTTGTTTATATTATTGATACAGTCCTTATAAATAGAAGTCACTAACCAAATTTCTATTCCATGCTCAGAAATAAGTTTCTTTCTTTAAGATTAAAGCAAGTAGCATAGGAAGTAACTATGTAATTTTTCATTGCCTTGCAAAAAGGAAATCACCATGTGCTCTAAGCAAGAATTTAAGGAAACCACAAATTAGAGTAACTCAAACCCAAAACCATCAAAAAACAAAAAAGAATCATTCCCTTCCCATGAAAGAACTTAAAATAATTAACCTCCTTTTGCTGCACCATCTTTGCCCTTAAATAAGTGAATTGGAGAGTATCATTCTTAGCTTGAAGTCATTGGTTAGAAGCATAAATATATAAATTAATTCAGAAGATATACACTCAATGAAAATCGAAGCTGCAACAATTGATGGTCATTTTGAGCCGTCTTACTAGTGGTAACATGAGGAAGGACTTGATGTTCTATTGGTCCATCTTCCAGGTAAGTAATAATACTACACTTATTAACGTAGCTAAAATTTCATAGAACTATTAAAAAAAGGAAAAGATATTGCAATATCCTTCAATTTATTAAATATTTTTCTTTGCATTCAAGAATTCAATGATAAAGAAGGCTTGAAGGTACAAGTTAGCAATTTTTGAGTTTTAAAATATCAGGAAATCACCAAGTGAACCAAACAAGATTGAGGTTTTTCAAAGAAATGTTAGTATGGAAAGACTATAACACAGATGAAATAAAAGCAAATTTTGAGAAGGGTGTTCTCAAAATTATATTGCCAAAGAAAGGTACATCTGAGAACGCTAATGGAAGCCTTAGTGAAGAATATAACTTAGCAACAACATCAAATAAATCAAGATTCAGGAAATACAAAAAGGTGGCAATGGGTGTTGCAGCTATCGTGGTTGTAGTTTCTGGGCTCTCCGGATTTGCTTACTACATTTATAGGTCTACAATTGTTGAAGACTAATAATTGCTTATATTTATATAATCTGCAAAAGAATAGTGTAGTATATTAAGAGTATGCGACTAAAACAAAGAGGTCCATAACAAATTTGTACAACATTTCCGTTGAATTTTCCTTATTGCTATACCTTTTGTTTCAATAAAATAACTCAATTACGTTTACCCTCAATTTCCAGATTGACTAACTTAATATATATATATATGTGTGTGTATATATTGTGTGTGTGAATATTAAATTCAACTCGTTTCTCAAAGCAAGTTTTATAATTTTCCAGAGGAGTTAAAAGAGACACTAACTAGCTTGGTATTGTGTTTATATTGTTGTATAAAATGATCTCAATCCGTCACTTTTTGTTCATATAATACATATAACTTTGGTTGTTAGAAAGATTTTAAAAGTTGGAAAAGGACACTAAAAATAATTAGTTACAAAAGGTAAATTATGTTATTTAGGATGGTTTGACTTAAGAACTTGACTAGAAATAGATGTCATACCTCTTAATTAAACTGTTCAATTTGCACCACAAAAGGTTGTGAAGTAGTGGGTGGGGTTGCTTCTCCCTTAACCAAGAGATAATGAGTTTGAACTCTGAACAGTGATAGAGACATAAATTTTATCAAGAGGATTCAAAATATAAATTAAGTACGAAAAGATTGCATGATGATAAACGGGGCGAGGCGGCAAAGTAAAAACTTAACCCACCAAATTTAAACTTGTCTCTGTCACGTACCTTTTAACATTTCTTCTTACCTTTGCTTGCTCCATCCTTTTATTAAAATTTCTTGTGTTTTTAAATAAGAGTAAGTTTGGGTTGGGGGGTATTGTAATACCTTCTTAATTTCTTAAAGATTTACTTGTTTTGAAACACATTTAAAAGGCTAAAAAAAACAAAAGTAAAAAAAAAATCACAACTTTGACTTCTGTTTGAACTGAGTTCTAAAATGAACCTTAGGATATAAAGTGATTTCAAATATATATGGGATTCATATCTACGTTTGGGATGTTCAAAATATTTTGTTGAATTGAAATGTGTTGTCTATTTAAAGTTGGTTAATTAAGTAAGCGAGAAGGTAATGAAAAGTCACACTAAGATTTTAGAATAATATTAGTATGTCATATAATAATAACGAATTTGAATTGATATATAAATTAATAATTTTTAGTTAAGCATAAAAGGAAGCTGGATATTTTTAATATCCAACGGGCCTTAACTTCTATTGGAAAGAAATTTGAAAAAGAGTACTTTAATAGCTGAAAAGAAATCTGGAAATTGGTACTATTAGCTGTGGGTAACCACCAAACCAGAAAATGGTGCAATTAGCTGTGGGCAACGCCCAAACTAGAAAAAGGAAAAAAGAACTGCAGTGGCCGAGGATCGATCACACGACCTTGGGCAAATGTTGAACACCGAGCGAAAAAAAAAAACTGTTCAAGTTGCTATATGAGAGAAAGTGCAAGTCTGATGGCGGGGGCAAAGAAAGACAAGACACAAGAGAAAGGGGACAAAAGGAGGCCCATATAGTCTAATTCATGTCGGCGCACTCAAAGGAACATTGACAAAAACAGAAAAGTATTAATACTACTCCTACTTTGGAAAATTTAAAGAAGATTTGGGCCTGCTAATGCCAGCTTTATTATCCTTATTAAAGTAGTATTAAACAGATACTCTCCTCTGTCTTATCTTTATAAACATATTTTGGCATGACTATTGTTGCATAAAAAATTATCCTACTTACATAACACTTTACTAAATTATCATAATCACGTTAATTAAAATAAAAATATAGTAATTAATTATGATTTAATGATAAAATATGATGTGTTCTTTCAAACTCTTATATGATTTTTTTTTGTTTCTCATCCGGTGTCCGGTACCCGCATCGGAACCCGATTAATCCGGATTCACGCTGGGTAAGGCCTCATTCGGGGGTAGCACTCCCTATCAAGGATTTTTCTATATTCAGGACCCAAATCTGAAATCTCTAACTAATGAAGAAACAATTTCATTCACTGCATTACATTCTTTGGTTGGTGGTCTTATAAGAACTTCAATAGGAGAAGAGGATAACAATTTTGTCATTTATCTAGGGTTGACAATTTCACCCTAACCCGATGGATATCCGATACACCCGATCCGATTATATGAACGAAAATCCGATAAAATACGGATTTTAATCAGGTGATGGATGGATCGGGTCGGATTCGGGTGGACATACATCCGACCCATTCATCCACCCGTTTATAAATTAATTATTTTTTGTGTAGTTCAGTAAATAACAACACAGTTCATTATCTACTGTAACATCCCGTACTTTCGGGTCACAATTTAAATAGCTATGGGTATGTAAAATCGATAAGCGTTTGTAAGTAGATCCGAGCATTGGGAAAACTTATGTTTATTTACGTATGCTAATAAAGAGATTAGTATATAAAAGAGATTAGGCCCCAAAATAATTTTGGACGTAAGAAGTGTGATGACGGGAAGCGAAAATAAATTTGGTATGTGCATGAAGAGGTTATGGACTAGTGTCATATCACAAATTATGATATCGAGTGTATGAAGGTCTTATAAGTTATTAGGATTTAAGTGAATTGAGATCACAGAATTAATTATGTGTGTGATTGATAAATCATACGGAGACAGGTCACTTAATTTAATTAAGTGACCATGCATGTGAAGGCAATGTGGCATTGATTTAGGCCTCTCCACCGCCAAGAATAAATTGGGTGGGAGACCAAATCATGATGCTCATTAATTGCTAATTGGCCTTTATATTTAGTGAACAAATCGGCTAAGGAAATCAGCCCTTATTCTCGAGCATTTTGGAAAACAAATGGGTACTATACCCTTTGCCAAATTTGAAGTATTAACTCATGGAAGTAATTGCAGCAGTACTTAGGCAATAGGAGTAATCAAGTGAAAAGCATGACTTGATTTTCATTTTAGAAATTCTGTACAATAAACGTTCCAGTAAGCAAAAGGATTAAAGGGGCTGGTTCTGTTATTATCGAGATATGCTAAGATAAATTATTTCTTTCTTTTGGCATGTTCCATATAACGAAATATAATTGTGTTATTGCTCCATAATTTATTCTACTCCTGGTAGTTAAGAATATTCATGTTATTGATTTCTGTGCTAAAAACATGTCTAAATATGTGTCTAAGCCCTTATTGAGGCATGTGAAAAATGATGTTGATATTTACAGTGTCAGCTGAAGGTACATGTTAAATATTAAATGTTAGCCAAAGGGACAAAGATATTATTGTCATCCGGTAAATTCAAAGAAGGTTTTATTATCACTCACGCATTTTCATTTGCATTGCATTCGTCTATTACCCTGGACCACTTGTGCTACGCCTATTACTATATGGTAAATATTTTATATATGTAGGGGATATGGGGAAAGGGAAAGGCGTTATATACGCACACCACCTGCAGCTGGTACAGACTATCACGAAAGAGCCCGAAGAGGCCAATATGATGTGATGATGTGATGCCCTTGTGTGGCGATATAACCTGATGTCCACAGAGGCGGTTATGGGAGGATTCTTGTGTGGACATTAGTATACCGCATTTGCATTATGCATACATTCATTAACCATTATATGGTATGATGCCGACAGAGACTGTTATGGTAAGGAAGATGCCCGATGAGGCTGATGTATATGAAAACTGCATTGTGCATAACATTTAGCCATATGTATTAGGGCCCTCAGAGGCATTCTTCTTTGGTCGACTATTTCGCTTTGATTGTTGTTATATCCCCTGTTATGCTATTATTCATGCTCGACATACTCGATCATCGATCGTCTTGGCGTCCCTTTTGTCGGGGGACACTGTGTTTCATGCCCGCAGGTTCACATAGGCAGAGTGACAGTTCACGTTAGTTGATTGCGGATCCAGCGGATTTTTGGAGCACTCCCCTTGTTCAGAGTGTTGGTCTAATTTTGGTACGGTACAATTTTACTTGTATATATGGGTATGGCGGGGCCCTGTTCTGACCTTTGATATTGCTACTCTTAGACAGGCGTCCTATGGATAGTAGTCTTGTATGACCTTGTCGGTCTTGGTATGTGTATGTGTATATATAAGATGGTTACCTGATTTTCATAATTTTCTTTCGGCTTAGTCCGTAATTAATTACGATTAGATGTTAAATTTACGAATGGTGGTACCCGCGCGGGTGGGACCCGGGTGCCCGTCGTGGCCCTCCGATTTGGATCGTGACATCTATAGAGACAACTTTTCATACAAATAGTTTTACTTTTATGGCTCCCCCGAGAAATGAACATTACCCGACATGAATTCGAATATAGTCCGACTTGAATACGAATACTATGCACCGGGTGAAAAAAAAAAGAATTATTCCAAAATAGTTTTCCTAGATTTATGTTATGTATTTCATTCATTACAGAAAGAGAGGGGCAATTCTGCCGATATAAAAAGAATAAAGGACCATAAAAACTGAAAAATAAATCAAAAGTACCAAATTGATTGTGCTATAATTTTCATCCGTGAAGCACCCGATTCACCCGTGGATGATTGGTGGATCGGATGTGGATGATGAAAAAATAAGGTGATGGATAGGTCGGGTGGTGGATAGATGGTTGGCGGGTAGAGGCGGATTGAGCTCCACCCGATCTACCTCCGATCCATTGCCAGCCCTACATTTATCTCTCAAAAGCAAAGACTACGGTGGATTAAGAGAAGGAGAAAGTGTCTAATAGATTGTTTAGATAAACTTCTAAAATTATCTAATTATGAAAAATATTTTTGATGAAAAGCAGTTTGTGTTTAACTAATCAATTTAAAAAATAAATTTCAATAGAAATTAGTGTTTGGTCAGCTTTTAGAAAGTGTTTTAAGTGTGTTTTTGTCAAAAATGCTTTTCTGAAAAAAAAATACATTTTAGGTTTCAAAAAAACAACTTTCTGTTCTCAAAACACTTATTTTCTCTTAAAAACTTTATCAAACACCTCATTTGTTTTTTTTAAATAAGCTCTTTTAAAAAAAAAAACATTTTTAACCTCCGAAGAGCTTGGCGAAACAGGTAATTGTGGATTAAGTGCAAAAGATGGGGAACCGCAAACATTAGACGGAATCTTGAATAATTAGCAAGGCGACTCTAATGAATGTCGAAACTGTTATTTTAAGCAAAAAGCAGGGCACTTTGATTAATAATCTTCAACAGTTGCATTCTTTGTTCAGCTCATCCCATTTATTACTCTATCTTTTCTTCCACTTGTACATTAACCAAAACACAACGACAAGCTGAGACAAATACTTTGAGATTTTTTAAACACAATGCAGGTGAGTTTTGAATTTTCTAATTATTGTTAACTTTTTCCCTTTTTTTGTTGTGGATGTTTAATTTTATGTAATTTTAGGAGGTAAGAACAGTACGAGTAGGTAATGTATCAGATCTGGCGAACGAGAGAGAGGTTCACGAGTTCTTCTCGTTTTCCGGCGAGATTGAGCATATTGAGATTCGACGGTGAGTAGCTTCACCTTCACCTCCGTTCCATAATAAGTTGTATTTTTAGCTTATGCACACTGTTAAGAAATTGCTCACACCGCAAAATTATGTGTGTTTTTACTAACTTAGCCTAATGATTAGAAAAGAAAAAAGAAAAACTACTCCCTCTGTCCCTATTTATATAGAACCATTTCCTTTTTAACATGTCCAAAAAGAATATCACCTTTCTAAAATTAAAAACAATTTAACTTTAAAATTATAACTTTAATGAAATGATTTATATCCACGTAATTGTCTAAAATTTATTTTAGACTTGTGCCAAGTCAAATGGGACGAAGGGAGTACTTAACTTACATAAGGTAATTTTGGAAGAATAATGTCTTTCTTCTTGAAATTCTAGAGCACCATTTATTTTGAAACAAAACAACCTCTTATTATGGAACAAGGGAGTATATCTGAGACTGATTTTGGTGTGGAATGCAGAGAACAAGGACAATCGAAGACTGCCTTTGTTACATTTAAAGACCCGAAAGCGCTTGAAATTTCCTTGTTGTTGTCGGTAATGTTACTTTTCTTCTTACTACTTGTAACTTCTAGTCTATTTGCATAACCGTGTATTGCTTTTATCTTTCAAGCATGAATTCAAAATCTATGCATTGCGGTGTAGAATTACACAATCAGCTACATGTAACTCTTTATAATAAACATAATTTTGTATCTCAGGAGAAAAGGATAAACAAACTTACTATAAATTGTTAAACTACACAACAACAACAACCCAATGTAATTCCATAGACAAGTGGGGTCTGGGGAGGTAAAGTGTACACAAAACCTCTTAAACTACACAGAGAGTGTAGTTTTCTTTTGAACTGTTAAATCCTTTCTATGTTGGTGCAGTAAATTGTTTAGCAGCATTACAAGGCGACTGTATATAAGAGTTGAATAACTTGTAGAGTTTCAAATTATGATAGAATATAGATTAACGGGAAGTATCACCTTGTGTAGCATCGTTGACTCACGGCAATTTAGGGAGGTGTAGGAACTACGAAATAAATTTAAGATTCTGTTTTCTCTTGCTAGTCTTATGTCTCATGGAGAAAGTAGAGGTAGTTTTTACCGTTAAACATGAAACATAGGCTCAACTATACAGCACCTATTTTTCAACATTTCTTTTGGGGATTGAAGAGTTAACAAATCTTCAAACTGTTACCTGTATTTGTTTTTGGGTTTTAAATAGCCTGATAATATAATAGATCTTTTATATGACTTAAAATCTTTATGAAATGTAATGACTATATATATAAATTACATCCTCCCTGAATCTGCTTGTAACTTTTGGCTAGAGACTGATGATGCATACTCTGCAACGTCCCAAAATTGCTTGAGTTATTAAATATAGAGAATGAATGAATGGTGCTCCTACTTCAAATTATTATAGTACATCAAAAATTTGATATGCTATTGTGAAAAAAATAATCCCCTTTATTATTTTCATTAATTGAATAGGTATTTATACAAGTTACAAAATAGGAGAATCCTATTCCTATTCTATTCCTAAACCTTATTCTACCATAATTCTAACTATACAATTATGGTAAGTGTATCATCCTAATTTAGGTAATAAATAACTACAATATACATTACATATATATACCATATATACAAGATTGGTACAAGATACCAATCCCCTAATCCCATATTTTCAGCCCCTAGTCCGTGTAATGCCCATTTACTGGGCTGTCCATATTAGTGAATCGCCTGTCTTGGGCTATTGTTTAACACACCCATGATCATAGCGGGCGGTCTTGAATCTTTGAGGCTGTCCCTAAAATCTTCAAAGAAGCTATTTGGTAGACCCTTTGTAAAGATGTCTGCAATTTGATAACCAGACGGGACATGGCATACGCGAACTTGACCCTTTGCAACCTTTTCACGGACAAAGTGAATGTCCATTTCGATATGCTTGGTGCGCTGGTGTTGAACTGGGTTACCTGAAAGGTAGATGGCACTAATGTTATCGCAATATACCAAGGTTGCCTTCTGAATGGGACAATGAAGCTCCAAAAGCAAATTACGTAGCCAACATGATTCTGAGACCACATTCGCTACCCCTCGATATTACGCCTCTGCACTTGGCGTGATAGAGTTGCCTGACGCTTTGCCGAGCCATGAGACCAAGTTGTTGCCAAGGAACATACTGATGGCAGTCGACCGTCTGGTGTCGGGACAACCACCCCAATCAGCATCCGTGTACGAGACAAGTGTGGATGTAGATGAAGGATACAAGTGCAACCCATAGTCCAGTGTCCCCTGGATATACCGAATGATGCGTTTGATTGCATTCATGTGCTCAACTCTGGGATCATGCATGAATAAACACACCTGCTGAACCGCATACGTAATATCCGGTCTGGTAAAGGTAAGATACTGGAGAGCCCCTGCAAGACTGCGATACCGGGTCGGGTCCTCGTATGGTGCACCTGCTGCGGCACTTAGCTTTGGGTTTGCATCAACTGGCGTGGAAGTGGACTTACAGGATGACATCTCAACCCTCTCTATGATCTCAGCAGCATATTTTCGTTGAGACAAAAACAAGCCACCTGAATGACGCTTGACGGCAATCCCTAAAAAATAATTTTAAGGCCCTAAGTCTTTCATAGCAAACTCAGAACTGAGCATGGTCATGATAGATTGGCGCAAGGCGTCGGAAGAGGCAGTCAAGATGATATCATCCACATACAACAGAACATAGCCCAATGACGAACCACGGCGGTAGATGAACAAGGAATTATCTGACCTGCTGTGAGTGAACCCAATAGTCGAAACAAAGTCAGCAAATCGTGTATACCAGGCCCGTGGAGACTGCTTAAGCCCATATAATGATTTCTTCAACAAACAGACATGATGAGGGCGGTTGGGATCCGTGAAACCCAACGATTGATGCATATAGATTGTTTCCTTGAGATCACCATGTAGAAAAACATTCTTGACATCCAACTGATGAATTGGCCAAGTCTTTGAAAGAGCCAAGCTAAGCACAATGCGAATGGTAGCCGGTTTGACCACCGGACTAAACGTCTCACCACAATCAATTCCAACCTGCTGAGTCTTACCATCACCAACAAGTCGCGCCTTATGCCGAGCAAATGACCCATCTGAATTCTCCTTATGAGAAAAAATCCACATAGACCTGATAACATTAATACCATATGGACGGGGCACCAACTCCCACGTCTTATTATCAATAAGAGCATTATATTCATCAGTCATAGCAATTTTCTAATTAGGGTCATTTAATGCGGACATAGGATTGCGGGGCAAGGGGGATTTAGAGACATCAGAATGTAAATTAAAATGTCTTTTAGGTGTAAATATGCCCCGCTGACTACGAGTGACCGGTCTATGACTCGAGGAGGAAGTGAGGGAATTTTGGGAATTTTCTGGGGTCGGGACAGACGGGCGAGCGATGGGCTCTTGGCCCAAATCGGTAAATCTTTGGACTCGTCTTACGGACCAGTTCGAGGTGGTGGGCCAGCCCAATTGCTGGAACTGCTCGATGGCTGAAATTCTTTGGCGTGGCGATGCTTGTGGGTCCGGTAGGCGATGGGCCATTGGAGGATTTTGGGTACGGGAGAGTTCCGAAAAATTTCGAATAATATACGGGGATATTTGGTCATCCAAAAAATTATACGACTTAGGTTCGGGAGTATGAACTTTCGTAAATGAGAATTGAGTTTCATCAAAAATGACATGACGATTGATTATGATTTTCTTGGAGGATAAATCAAAACACTTATAACCACGATGATTCGACGGATAACCCAAAAACACACGGGGTAGACCGAGCCTGAAGTTTGTTAATTGTGGTGGATGGGAATAACGGATAACACAAGCACCCAAAAATCCGAAGATGAGAATAAGAAGGGTTCTTATTATATAGGATTTTGAGGGAGGAAGAATATGTCAGACCTTTAGAAGGAATTATGTTAAGAAGATATGTGGCCATTTGTAGAGCATGATGCCAAAAATATGGAGGTATGGAAGCATGAATTAGGAGAGTTCGGACAATGTTATTGATGGTACGAATTTTGCGTTTGGCCTTCCCATTTTGTGAAGATGTACGAGGACACGAAAACCGAAAATTAATCCCATTTTTAGTACAGAATTCCCGGAACTCCCTATTGTCATACTCTTTCCCATTATCACATTGAATATTTTTTATTTCTCTTTCGAATTGAGTACGGATGAACGCTCTAAATTGGATAAAGACGGAAAACACTTGTGATTTATTCGCAATTGGAAATGTCCACAAAAATCTAGAATAATAATCTAAAAAGAGAACATAATATCAATGACCCAATGAACTGAGAACAGGAGACGTCCATAAGTCGCTATGAATAATCTCAAATGGCATTGAAGTATGAGAATTGGAGTCTACAAATGGTAACTTAACAATTTTTCCTAATGAACAAGACTGACAAAGTGGAGTACGACTCGCATCCTTACAGGAAATAAAGCTATTTTTATCTAAAACTGATAAAATAGAAGATCCCGGATGACCCAGATGAGCATGCCACATGGAAGGAGAGATGACTGCAAAGGCGGACTGCAAGGTTTGACTCGATGGACTGAAATCAGGCATGATAGGATACAGATCCCCCCTACTATCACACCTCATGAGATGACTCCCCGTCTTGAAATCCTTCACAGAAAAACCAAAAGGATCAAATTCAACGGAAACGGAATTGTCAGTAGTGAATTTCCGGACAGACACTAAATTTTTAATCAATTTAGGAGCATGTAAAGTATTTTTCAAGAGAAGGGGTGGATTGGGGGGAGGCAACGTTTTCTGACCATAACCCTGAATTGGAATAGAGTTGCCATTACCAACAATTATACCCCGAGGGGTGCTCAAATTGGAATAAGCGGAGAGAGTACCTGATTCGGAAGTCATGTGAGTAGTTGCCCCGGTGTCCATGTACCAATTTGGGTCCGGTTGAGTCAACCCCAACGTGTGCATCGCGGCCTCGATATCAGTCTGAGTGGGGCCTGCTGCATGATGGGCTTGCGGAGGTCGGGGCCCAAGAACTCCTGTCCGTGATGGTGCTGGGCCGTAGCCACTGGAGTTGCTGCTGTTGGACCACTGACCAGTGGGCCGCCACTGCTGGGCGTTGGGCCTGGACTGTTGGCCAGCCCACTGGCCGCTGGACTGCACTGCTTGATTGTAAGGGTTGTTGGCCCACTGCCCCAGCCCCACTGCTGGGCCCGGGGGGGGGGTTTCTCGGCCACAAGGAAGACAAAAGTTGAGAGAAAAACTTTTGTTTAGACCTAGTCTCTTGATACCATGAAAGAAATAATCCCCTTGATTATTTTCATTAATTGAATAGGTATTTATACAAGTTACAAAATAGGAGAATCCTATTCCTATTCTATTCCTAAACCTTATTCTACCATAATTCTAACTATACAATTATGGTAAGTGTATCATCCTAATTTAGGTAATAAATACACTACAATATACATTACATATATATACCATATATACAAGATTGGTACAAGATACCAATCCCCTAATCCCATATTTTCAGCCCCTAGTCCGTGTAATGCCCATTTACTGGGCTGTCCATATTGGGCCGTAACTGCCCCTGTACTGGGCTATTGTTTAACATATTGTTCTTTGAAGGATAATAAAGCACATGGAAATTGCTTTATGTACAAGTACTGCCACTGCTTTGTTTGAATTGTTTGTTTGCGAGAAGTATCCTTTTAATTCTACTCATTTTGCAGGGAGCAACCCTGGTGGATCAGATTGTAAATATTACTCAGGCAGGAGACTATGTTCCACTAACTGAGACTCAGGTAACTACATAGACAAGTGTGAAAGTGTTATCTCTTTACATATACTCCCTCCGTTCCACAATAAGTGATTCTTTTAGCTTGTGCACACCCCTTAAGAAAGTGCTCACTCCTAGAAAATTAGGGTGCTTTTACTAATTTACCCCTAATCAATGCCTAGAAAAATAAAATGTAGTTAATGAATGTTGATTATTTAAACAAGGGCAATTTTGGAAGAACATGCCTAAAGTATTCTTGAAATTCTAAAGAACCACTTATTTTGGAAAGAATTGAAAGGCCTAAACAACCACTTATTGTGGAACGGAGGGAGATTGCAAAAATCAGTTATGGAAACATAATAATTTAGGAATATCTATATGGGCAATTTATGTGGTCAACTCTTTGCTTCCAGGAAGTCAGGATAGTTGATAATGCTATGAATGTGGCCGGGGAAAGTTCTCCGCTTGCTGAGGTAACCTAGTAAATAAAGCTGGTCATAATTCTTCCTTCGAGTTATTAAAAAGTTGGGCATGTTTTGTCCACAAGAACATAAATATTGCTCTCTGTTGAGAGCTTTTAGATATGGAAGAGTCATTGCAAGTTGTTTGTGGTGTAGGATTCATGTATTATGATTTACACTTCGGATGCACTTTGCAGGCACATCTTTGTTTTCGACTGTGTACTTATTGTTGGCTTTTTTCGGCTTTATAGCATTCTGCGTTACTTATATCATCTCTTGATCATTTGTCTCTGTTAGCAGGCCAAACCTACTTCTCCTAGCAATGGAAGGGTGAATGGGAAAGTATACATCAGTAAAGCACAAGATGTTGTCTCAAATGTGTTGGCAAAAGGTTCAGCTATCAGACAAGATGCAATGAATAAAGCCAAGGCATTTGATGAGAAACACCAGTTAAGAGCCACTGCATCTGCCAGAGTCATTTCCTTTGACCGAAGAGTTGGGCTAACAGAAAAGCTTACAGTTGGAATTTCAGTTGTAAATGAGAAAGTTAAATCTGTTGATCAAAGGCTTCAAGTGTCAGATAAAACAATGGCTGCAGTTATGGCAGCAGAACGGAAATTGAATGACACAGGATCAGCGGTCAAATCAAGCAGGTCTGGATTCTTTAAAATGTTTATGTGATTTAAGTCAGTTTTTTAACAATGCAAGTTTTCTGTACTTCTTGCTGCAGTTGGTTCTTAGTGTTCTAGAGTATCACCTGCTCTCTTTTGTCTCCTTGTCTGCTTCTGACTATAGAGATAATCTCCTGAGAGCATCTGCTGAAAGAATCTGGCATGCTGTTAAGTGGCTATATGAGCCGAATTACAATTACTTTGAAGTAGAGAAAGGAAGGGAAAGTTTTAAAGTTCTCTACTCTTGTTTGATTTGGTAAGAGAGGAGGAAAGGAAGCAAAAGGCAACCGGCTTCCTCCTTGGGGCCACTTATTTAAACTGAGAGAAGGGCTGTTCCCTTTCCTTGCAACATTCTGATTGAAGCAAAGTAAAGAAAGAAAATAGTTTGTTTCATGCTTTTCCTGTTATCATTTCCCTTCTGTAGTCGGGTTTATGTCTTATCTCATTGAGCAGCAGAATTCAATTGCTTATCAGCAGTGTTGCATAGAATGTTAGGTTGATTTGACATCTGAGAGAGCACTGGGAATTGAACCATTGTTTTGAATATTTTCGAGTTTCCTCACCCTGCTTACTACTATGTTTTTTATGCATTATCTAGTATGCAGCCTCACAATATCTCCTCAAACAATTCCAAACTCTTCTTAAATTGTGGGTTCCGCTACCATAATCAATAGCTTAAACTCCTTGGATAATTAAAATGAATTCTTCAACTTTCAGGCTTTGCATAGCTTGAGCTACTATTCCAATTCCGTTGAAGTTGAAAATTAGGCATGTTGCTCCTAGTTGCTGAAGAAGGATTAGAGTTCAAAAACTTCAGTTGGCTGAGGAGGCAAATATTATCTTTATTTTGATCTTTGATAAACATCTTATTAATGTGTATTGCCACTCACTTTGCATCCATCGTGCATTTTCCTCAATAAAAAGAGAGACTAAATGTAGTGCATCTCCCAAATAGAAGATGGAATAAGGGGGAGAACTAGCTGGGTTTAAGATGGAATCTGTATGTGCACTCACTTTGGTTTAAGCACTTGTACTCTAGCAAGCAAGCACAGAGTGTTGTTATTATTATATTACTTAAGCTCCACATTTCCATTTTCTTGGAGCTGATCAGGTATGTTAATGCTGGATCTGCCTGGCTGAATGGTGCTTTTACTAAAGTAGCTAAAGCAGGGCAAGTTGCTGGTACAAAAACAAGAGAAAAATGGAGTTTTGCATTGTCAAATTTGACAGCAAAGGTATGTTTTTCCTCATCTCTTTTCTCCCCTATATATCTTTCAGTCCACCTTTTGTCTATCATTTCGTATTCATTAGTCCTATTTGGTGTTAGGTCACAAACAATGATAGAAAAACAGATGAAAAGAAATATTCTGATAGGTGGGATAAAAAAATTAAGTACCTTCAGCAAGAATCATGAGTTATTGCCAAAATTTCACATGTCTAAATTACACAATATTTTCTTCTGGGGATTCATTACTATTTGGAAAGGGGAATCAGAAATTAGATGCCTTGAGGTGACCTCAAAGCTCCTACACGATTCACCACCAATGTCTAATAACAGGTAAAGCCCGAAGGCTGTTCCCGTCCCTGTCGGGTCTCCTTTCTACGATGCACCACCAATGTGGACATCACTTTATTGAAGACAAATGTGACATGACATCCACTTCAGTCTTGTAAAATTTATCTTCTGCTGCATGATTTGCATCTAATTCTCGACTGTTCCGGAAAAGAAATTTAAAAAAGGGCAGGCCGGTGCACTAAGCTCCCATTATGCGCGAGGTCCGGGGAAGGGCCAGACCACAAGAGTCTATTGTACGCAGCCTTACCTCACATTTCTGCAAGAGGTTGTTTCCACGGCTTGCCGCAAAAAGAAATTAGAACTCAAATATTTTGCATACTGTTTTCCTTAATAGCACACCCAGCTGCTGGTCTGCTAATCTAGAATTAGTGACATCAGATCCAATTGATGTCAAGTTCTTCAGCCAATGTAGTCATGCGGCCCTTGCCACACTCCTTTCCATCTTCTAACTTCTGAACTCATTCTTGATTCAGTTTTGTTTTGTCCCATTTCAGCATTTTTTTTGAGAAGTTTGCACTTCAACATCCAATGTTTCTAGGGTCTGTATGGTGCTATATATGTTTTCTGCGGTTGCCCCTATAAATCTTTAAGGAAGGCTTTGTTTTTATGTACAATTCTTCTGGCTAGCATTATGGCCTATAGGAAAAGCAAAACAACAAATGCAGGAAATCCGTCACTTGACAGTTAGTAAGAGCACATTTCCTAGACAACCCGAAATACTTCTGCTTGGTGGGAATATCTAACATAAGTGTTTAACATTTTTAAATAGTATACTCACAAAGTGCAATCCTGAAGAGTTGCACTATGTTGGATGGCAAAGTGCTCCCCCGACCCTCTGCCGTTTCTTTCTTTTCTTCATTTTCTTTTGTTTGTATATTTGAGGGTAATATTACTGAAATACTGATAGTGAAGTTCTGTCTTGCAGGATCCTTCTATCGTTGCCTAGATCATTACGAATTTATGTTGGAGTTGCTAAGTTGCCTCTGTCAAATAGCTTGGGATTCCAATTTCCTTACATCTAGAAATTGGGATCCGGTACACAGATTGCAGATTGTCTGTGCCAAATTCAAGCAAGTTTTCATCTGTGATGTAATTCTTTTCATTGTTTATTTTTCTTTCCATCTTATTGTGGAGTGGAGTGGTGTGGTGAATATGACTATACGAGGTTGTGTAATTCTTTTCGTTTGTAAGCCTTTCAAGTCACGATAGGTTAGGAGCTTGTATTGGCATCATATCTTTCTTGGTGCCGAGTGGTTAATAGAAGGAAGCAAAAACCAGACTTTGAGCATAAGTCAAAAGATTTCTGATTTGATGCTTATATTATAATGACAGCGTGTTCAGCTTTTAATTAGACAAGATTAGTTTATTCATATTAATAAGTTCAAATTCCGCTCAAATAAAAAAAATCTTTTACAACCTTCCTATCTAAATTTTGAATTATACAACAACATATTCAGTGAAATTCTACAATGTGGGTCTGGAGATGATAGAGTGTACATATACCTTACCTTCACCTTGGTAGGTAGAGCGGTTGTTTTCGGGAGACTCTCGGCTCAAGACAAAGCATAATCAGGCAAAGCAAAATAAAGTATGAGAAACGGTCAGACTCAGACGAGAAATTAAAAGACTGTGGACATGCAGATAGTAAAAATTAAATACGCAATGGTAGCGCATTTTAACAACAGGAAGCATTAGCTAACACAACTAAATAAGATATATAAATTACACTAAAAAACACATAGCAACATGAATCAAACTAAGTGTGACAGACTAATTTATCATTTTGTAAGAGTAAAGAGGATTACTATCTACTACCCTTCTACCCTAATTTGTGCCTTCCACAACCCCTTATCTAAGGTCATGTCCTCAGTAAGTTATACCTGCGCCGTATCCCATCTAATCACCTCTCCCCAATACTTCTTTAGTCTATCTCTACCCCTCCTGAACCCGTCCATAGACAACCTCTCACACCTCCGCATTGGGGCATCTGTGTCTCTCCTCTGCACATGACCAAACCATTTCAACCTCGCTTCCCGCATCTTATCCTCCACCGAGGCCACTCCTACTTTATCCCCGATATCATCATTCCTAATCCTATCTCTCCTTGTATGCCCACACATCCATCTCAGCATCCTCATCTCCGCAACTCTCATATTTTGTATGTGCGAAGTCTTGACTGGCCAACACTCTGCCCCATACAACATAGTCGGTCTAACCACCGCCCTATAGAACTTGCCTTTAAGTTTAGTTGGCACCTTTTTGTCGCATAAGACTCTAGATGCGAGCCTCCATTTCATCCACCCTAACCCAATACGATGTGTAACATCGTCATCAATCTCTCCACTCCCTTAGATAATAGACCCTAGGTATTTGAAGCTTCCTTTCTTCGGAATGACCTGAGTACCAATCCTCACCTCCACGTCTATCTCAGGATCGCTCCCGTTGCTGAACTTACATTACAAATATTCTGTCTTTGTCCTACTCAACTTGAACCCTTTAGACTCTAGAGTCTGTCTCCAAACCTCCAGCTTGGCATTCACTCCGCTGCGAGTTTCATCAATCAGGACTATGTCGTCTGCGAATAACATACACCATGGTACCTCCCATTGGATTTGTCGCGTCAGTTCGTCCATGACCAAGGCAAATAGGAATGGGCTAAGAGTTGATCCCTGTTGCAGCCCCATCGTCACTGGGAAGTTCTCCGAGTCTCCTCCTACTGATCGTACCCTAGTCTTGGCTCCATCATACCTATCCTTGATAGCCCCATTGTACGCCACATGTACACCTCTAACCTCCAAACATCTCCATAGAACCTCCCTAGGGACTTTGTCGTATGCCTTCTCGAGGTCGATGAAAATCATATGTAAATATTTCTTGCTCTCCCTATACTGCTCCACCAACCTCCTAATAAGATTAATGGCTTCGATAGTCGAACGCCCCGGCATGAATCCAAACTGGTCCTCGGAAATAGACACGTATTTCCTCACCCTCATCTCCACTACCCTTTCCCAAACTTTCATAGTGTGGTTCAACAACTTGATACCCCTATAGTTGTTGCAACTCTGGATATCACCTTTGTTTTTGTACAAGGGAATCATTGTACTCCACCTCCATTCTTCAGGTATTCTTGTCGTCTTGAAAATGACGTTAAACAACTCAGTCAACCACTTCAAACCTGCACTGCCTGCGCTATTTCGAAATTCAACTGGGATCCCATCAGGCCCGGTCGCTCGTCCCCTGCGCATCCTGCGAATAACACCCTTAACCTCCTAAACCTTAATATTTCTACAATACCCAAAATTCCGGTACCTACCAGAATGCTCCAGATCTCCCAACACAATGTCTCCATCTCCTTTTCCGTTCAAGAGTTTATGGAAGTAAGACTTCCACCTCCGTCTAATATGCACTTCCTCCACCAGTACTTTGCCGTCCTCGTCCTTGATGCACCTCACGTGATCCAAGTCACGGGCCCTTCTTTTCCTTGCCTTGGCTAGTCTGTACAACTTCTTATCCCCGCTTTTCTCCTCTAATTCCACATACATGCGTTTAAAAGTTGTCGTTCTCGCCGCCGTAACCGCTTGCTTTGCCTCCTTCCTCGCTATCTTATACAGTTCCCTATTCGTCCACTTCTCCACCTCATCCTTTCTTTCTACCAATCTCACATACGCCAATTTCTTCACTTCCACCTTCTCTTGGATTTTACCATTCCACCACTAGTCCCCTCGATGCCCACCACTGTTACCCCACGAGACCTCTAACACTTCTCTAGCTACCTCCCGAATGCAACTGACCGTCTTGTCCCACATACCAGTCGCATCTCCACTACTCTCCCAAGCCCCACTGGCCATCAACCTCTCCCCCATCTCATTTGCACTAGCCATGGTCAAACTCTCCCATTTGATTCTTAACCTTTCATCCACCACCCTCTTCTTCTTCTCCAACTTGATCTCCAAATCCATCACCAAAAGCTTATGTAGGGTAGTAAGATCCTCCTTCGGAATAACCTTGCAGTCTTTACAAAGACCTTTGTCAACCTTCCTAAGGAGCAAAAATTATATATGAGTCTTAGGCTCTTAGCCAACGAACTATAGAAAGTCACCAAGTGTTCCTCCTTCTTCAGGAACCTCGAATTGACTATCACCATCCCACTAGCTCTAGCGAACTCCAAAAGGGAGACGCCTCCCCCGTTCCTGTCCCCGATTCCAAAGCCTCCATGCACGTCGTCATAACCCCCGGAAATGACCCGATATGACCATTGAAATCCCCTCCTACAAATAACTTTTCAGTGGGTGGTATGTCTCCCACCACTTCGTCCAAATCCTCCCAAAAGTGTCTCTTCTCCTCTTCGTCCAAGCCCGCCTACGACGCATAAGCACTAATAATGTTCATAGTGCACCCTCCAACTACCAACTTAATCGTCATCATCCGGTCATTGACCCTCATCACCTTTACCACCTGCTCCCTTAGCTCGATGTCTTCCAAAATGCCTACCCCATTCCTATACTGCGACCTACCCGAGAACCATAACTTATACCCGTCTACATCCTTAGCCTTAGGTCCTACCCACTTGGTCTCCTGGACACATGCTATATTAATCCTCCTCTTTTTAAGAATCTCAACTTGCTCTATAGACTTCCCCGTTAAAGTCCCAATGTTCCAAGACCCTATTCTAAGTCTAGCCTCTCTCTTACCCCACTTACCCCCCTAACCCTCGCCCATGTCCCCGACCGAGAACATGATCCTAGTCTACCATCAGTTACCAAAGCCACTATTGCAAATATAAAATAATAAACTACTCAAACGTTTACCCTGAAACAGGAAGGGATCAAAGTGCAAGCTCAAGTTAACAAAAATCTAAAGGCAAGTAACACCACTATGCCAAGAATGCTATAAATAAAGACAAGAGATGGCAAAATTTAACATGAAGGTTAATGACAAAGAATGGATACGGGCAACCGGAGGTACCAACTCCAGTTGAATCGAACCTGTTGTCGGCGAAAAATATTGTTCACTGACAGTGTTCACGAACACGGTTTACCGACACTGTTCACGAATATTGTTCGCCATCACTGTTCACGCCAGTCACGTCACTGTTTCCGGCACTGTTCACTCGTCGGAGTACTGTTCACCGGAAGTTTTCACCCAAAAAAATAAAGTAAAAAATAAAATCGAGCACCGTCGCCGCCGCCGGTGAGTGGCCGGAGCGGCACTTACCGTCAGAAATGTGGGATGTATGGGGAGGGGGATGATGACTGTTGGGGTAGGTTAGAGAGGGAGAGGGGAGAGAGAGTCGTTAGAGAGAGGAGAGAGGATCCTAGAGATCTACTGATCTGTTAGAATGACAAAATATACAAATAGAAGAGAAGTAAGAAACTGAAAGTAAATGGAAGATTGGCCTTGTGAAGAATCCGGTAAAGCATGTTCGGGCATTTGGAAGGCCATCTTGCACACCTATAAATTGAGGCCTTTGGCTCAATTCTATAGAGACTTACACACAAAGAACATGACACCATACAAGTTAACAACACCACAAAGAGATCATATTTTCCTTATAGCAATCCTTCTCTTAGTAATCTTCATTATTCGTGTTCTTCGCTGAAGTCATTTGTGTAGGCTTTGCACATTTGATATCTTCTAAATATGAAGATTTTATTTTATGATAATCTAAAAATCAACTGTAAATGTAATCCTACTAAGGTCGACAGTGAAATGGTACCTTCTGGGGGAGTGGTTTTGATTCTCATTTTCCCTTTCACGACTCCTATTTAATAGAAAGAACTTACAAACATTATTAGCCACAAAGAGGAGGTAGCAATTAATAGATCATGGATGGTTAACAAATAGTCGAAAATATAGTACTAATAAGTAATATTAAAGGATATACCTGTCATGTACGTACACTTATTTACTTATGCATGGTTTACTACAAAAGACCCCGTAATAAGTTAGTACTAGTGTTTTAAAAGACAGTTTCAGGATACGCTCCGGAGCGAGACATTGACAAAATGCCCCGGGGCGAGGCGTGTGGGGCTTAGTTCATGTAAGGCTTATGCCCTAAGCGCCCGACTGTACGCCCTAAACACGCCTAAACCCCAACGTTCGAGGCTCGCCTAATAGTTCTTACACAAATTATATGTTAAATTCCTTAATAAAAATCGCTGACCCTCATAATTCTTTAACAAATGAACGATACTTAGTAGTTTTCATCTATATAAATAAGAAGATTGGATGAAACTCAAATAACAAGTCGTTGCATATTTACTATTTGAGAATATCGCGAGGATGAATATCACTTAATATTTCTTTTAAAAATGCATAGCCGATTACATTTTCACTTGTCATTGGTCTTTTGTCCTATGTATCAAATCTATCATATTTTATTATTTCGTCATTTGAAAGTTATTTTAATTTTATTCATGAAGGAGTTACGTTTTAATTATAATACTGATAAAATTTATTGATATAAAATGAACAGTATGATAGAAATATTATTTTAAGAAATTATGATTTTTTCATTGTTTGAAAGTTAAGATGTTAGAGTTGATTTGTATTCCATAATAGCTTTTATTTTATTATATTATTTATACTTGTAAAATTATCTTATACAATTACAAGTTGTAAGCATGCTAGAGGGTGAGGCTATAAAAGCTTTTGCTTTTGCTTTAGCCCCCAAACTTTTGAGGCCCCAAAAAAATTTACTCATGAATTTTATGGTTTAAGTTTCTTTTAGATAATATTGAAGATTGTAAAAAAAAGTACAAAATATATATAACAAAAGAAAGAAAAAACACTATCTATGTTTTAAGAGTAATATTTTAGAACTTTGAACTAAATTATTCAAATCTTCATATTATTAAATAAAGTTTTTACCTATGTCCGGACCCTTCAAAAATATCAACGGGTGTATGCCGGACACTCCAAAAGTAGTGTATTTTTTTAGAACCAGACATGGGTGCGACATTGAAAGTAAAGAATCCGCGCTAACTTAAGTTTTTACCATAACATCCTAGGTAATATCTTTAAAACACATGGTTAATATCTTATTACCTTGAATTGACCCTCACTAATATAATTACTAATGTTACTATATAAAGTAAAAGACTACAAGTATGAAAAATAAAAAAGGCAACACTCTTAAGGCCTCATATTTAAATTTAGCTTTAGGCCACTAATATATATATTATTATTATTTACAGTTTTTCTTTTATTTATTTAGTGTAATTATATTATTTTATAAAATATTAAAAATTAAATATTTATGGGGCTTACGCCTCGCCGAGGCAAATGTAAAACGCCCCACCTTTTAAAACACTGATTAGTACTAAGTACTACTTATCAAACTATAATTAAATAGAAGATATCCCTGTGTCAGTGTTGCTCATATGTTATGAGATCTACATTTTGTTACCTTGTAATACAACTTCACTTCGTTATCCAAAATGAATTAATTATTTAACTTAGAGAGCAAAAATCCTCTTTGGGTGGTAGAATGTGAACCGTGATTATCTATTGCCCAAAACACATGCATGCTTGCACAAAGGTACACTGCAACCATTCAACTGATCCATACATCTTCCTCCTCCCAGCCATCTTCTCACTCCTCTCAACACCCCCGAAACCAAAAAAGAATAAAATTTTCCCTCATTTCTTTCCCAATTTTCATATTCTATATCTGGTTTGGTTTCTGGGGGGCCAGTTTGAACATTGGATCATTCTCTGTTTGTTTCTTTTCATACCTTCACAGTTTCCTTTTTGTTGAATTCTTGAATTTCAAGGGAATATTTAAGATTATTCTTTGTTGTTGATCATGGTATCTGAAAGAAATAACCCTTTGATTGTTTTTATGAATGAAGAGGTCTATATATACAATCTCTAATTATGGAAAATCTTATTCCTACTATAATATTAATATCCTAATTACTCTTGTACAAGACTTCTACAAAATATGGTAAGTAACCTAAATATACACAAATATACACACACAGTTTCTATCACACCCTCGCAGTCATAGCGGACAGTTGTCGTACGCTGAGACTGTCCCTAAAATCTTCAAACAGAACCAAGGGAAGACCCTTAGTAAAGATGTCAACAATTTGGTACCTTGAAGGGACATGTAAGACACATACTTGTCCACGAGCTACCTTTTCGTCAACAAAGTGAATATCCATCTCGATATGTTTAGTGCGCTGATGTTGGACCAGATTCCCAAAGAGATAGACGACACTAACATTATCACAATAGACCAAGGTAGCTTTCTGAATAGGAAAGTGAAGCTCTAATAAAAGATTACACAACCAACATGACTCAGACACCACATTGGCTACTCCTCGATACTCGGCCTCCGCACTGGATTGCGATAAAGTAGCATGGCGTTTTACCGACCAAGAGACCAAGTTATCACCAAGAAATATACAATAACCGGAGGTGAACATCTGGTATCTGGACATCCACCTCAATAAACATCCGTATATGACACGAGAGTAGAGACTGAGGATGGATATAAATGCAACCAATAATCAAGTGTGCCCTGTATGTATCGTATAATGCGTTTGATCGCATGCATGTGCTCAATCCGCGGATCATGCATAAATAAACACATCTGCTGAACTACATAAGTAATATCTGGTCTCGTGAATGTAAGATACTGAAGAGCCCCTACAAGACTACGATAGTTGGTTAGATCCTCATATGGTGTGCTAGACGTAGCACTCAGCTTCGATTTGGTACCAACCAGAGTAGAAGAGGACTTACAAGATGACATGACAACTCTCTCAATAATCTCAGCCGCATACTTTATCTGTGATAAAAATAGACCACCAGCATGACGAGTGATAACTATTCCAAAAAATAACTCAAGGACCCCAAGTCTTTCATAGCAAATTCTGAACTGAGAAGGGTCATGGTAGACTTGCGCAACCTATCAGATGAGGCAGTCAAAATAATATCATCCACATACAACAGAATGTATGCTAGAGAAGTACCACGACGATAGATGAACAGAGAATAATCAGACCACTGTGAGAAAACCAAATAGTGGACATATAATCTGCAAACCGCTTATACCATGCCTGTGGGGCCTGCTTAAGCCCATATAAGGACTTCTTTAGCAAACAGACATTGTGAGGATAATTGGGGTCCTTAAAACCCAATGGCTGATGCATGTATACTATTTCCTTAAGATCATCATGTAAGAAAGCATTTTTCACATCCAGCTAATGAATGGACCATGCTTTCGAGAGAGCCAAACTAAGCACAATGCGAATTGTTTCCGGTTTGACCATCGGACTAAACGTCTCTCCACAAGCCACGCCAACCTACTATATTTTACCATCACCTATAAGACGTGACTTATGCCTCTCAAAAAAACCGTCAGAATTTTCTTTATGAGTAAAAATCCACATAGAATGACTAATATTGACACCATGCAGATGGGGTACCAACTCTCACGTCTTATTTGCAATAAGAGCATTATATTCATCATCCATGGCCATTTTCCAATTTGGGTCATGAAGGACATACACAAGATTGTGTGGTAGGGGTGATTTGTTGACATTAGAATTTAGATTAAAATGTCTTTTAGGTTTAAAAATACCACGTTGACTACGAGTAACATGCCTTTGACTCGAAATAGGAGGGGAAGTGTTTTGGGTAGGTGTCAGGTAAAACTGGACCAGCAGGTAATGGGCCTGCTGGCCCAGTGACAAAAGGTTGTGATGGTAAAACTGGACCCCATTACTGAACTTGCACTCCAAGTATTATGTCTTGATCCTACTCAGCTTGAACCCTTTAAACTTCAGAGTTTGTCCCCAAACCTTCAGCTTAGAGTTCACTCTGCTACGAGTCTCATTAATCGGGACTATGTCATCTGCGAATAACACACACCATGACACCTCCCATTGAATTTGTCGCGTTAGTCCATCCAACACCAAGGCAAATAAGAATGGGCTAAGAGTTGATCCCTAGTGCTGCCCCATCATCACTGGAAAGTGCTCCGAGTCTTCTCCTACTATTCGTACTCTGATCTTGGCTCTATCATACATATCCATAATCGCCCTAGTGTATTCCACATGTACACTTCTAACCTCCAAACATCTATAGACAGATCTATCACGCCTTGCTCCCTCCTGAACCTCCCTAGGGATTTTATCGTATACCTTCTCGAGGTCTATGAAAATCATATGTAAGTCTCTTTTCCTCTCCCTATACTGCTCCACCAACCTTCTAATAAGATGAATGGCTTCTGTAGTTGAATGCACCGGCATAAATCCAACTGGTTCTCGGAAATAGACATGCCTCTTCTCAAATAACTTCTCAGTGGGTGGTATACCTCCCACCACCTCATCTAAATTCTCCAAAAAGTGCCTATTCTCCTTCTCGTCCAAGCCCGCATGCGTGTAAGCACTAATAATGTTCATATTAAATTCTCTAACTATCAGCTTAATCGACATCATCCTGTCATTGACCCTCCTAACCTCTACCACCTAATCCTTTAGCTTGTTGTCTACCTGTCACGACCCAAACCGGAGGGCCATGATGGGCACCCGGGCCTTACTTACCGAGTACCACTAATCATGTGTTTACCACCTAACCATAATTAAGCATAGGCCACGAGGGCCATTACGAGGTAAACTGTAATAAATAGAAATGATAAGATGGAAAGGAGCTATGTAAAATCTTATAAACAGAATAACCCAACCTATGCATATATACATACTAAGGCCGATAAGGCCATACACGACTACTATACATAGGACATCTGTCTACAAGCCTCTAAAGAGTACGTGACATCATGAGGCCGGGACAGGGCCCCGCCATACCCCTATACATATCAAAAATATCGTACCACAACTAGACTGCAACTCTGGAACAAATAGAGTGCTCCAATATTAGTTGAACCAGCAACCTACTAGTGCGGACAGTCGCCTTGTCTACCTGAGCTTGCGGGCATGAAATGCAGCATCCCCCGACAAAAAGAATGTCAGTATCACTAATGTACTGAGTATGTCAGGCATGAAGAATAGCATAATATAGACATGAAAGTAACATGAGACAAGAAACAACCAACCAGTAGTGAAATGCCTCTGAGAGTCATAATATGCCTAAGTGTCACACTTGTGCAGAATGCTTCTGAGGCCATAACATGCCTAAATGTCATGAAAAATAATGGTCATACAAATACATATGCATATATAAAACCATCAAGCCTCTGTGGGCATCCCATCATATCATATCGGCCTCTGTGGGCATAATCATCATCATATCTGTACCAGCTGCAGGTGGTGGTGCGTATATAAGGCCTTCTCTTTTCCCATACCCCATATATATATATAATGCATACCATATAGTAGTGTATATAACACTTTTGAGGTCAAGGGTAATACATGAATGATACTAAGAGTTTGTCGGAGTGACGAAATATCGCTTCACCTCCGATTAACATTATGAATATTAACATCTTTCCCATATACCTCAATAGGGATTTAGGAATATATTTAGACATACTTTGAACATAAGAATGAATAACATGAACATCCTTAACTACTAAGAGTATAATCATTTATGGAATAATATTACATTTACGTTTCGTACTTAGAACATGCCAAAAGAAAGAAGGATTTAGCCTAAACATACCGTTAATGCCAAACAACACTTCAATATTATATGCCAAGAACTACTCTTATTCCATCTTACTTCACTATAAAGAAATCTCCAATCCGCTTAAAACCCGTAGAATAATCGGTGTTTAGAATTACGCAATCGCCGTTGGCATAATCTCTACACCGTACATCAACTTGTTGCTGCCCATGTTTTCCTACAGAACTTTTACTCCGTTTAAGACGTTATGAATGATGTATGAAGTGTCCTACATATGTCTAAAATGTGTAGCCCCGTCTTTCTCAAAATAGCAATCCATAAAGTAGTATATGTGTTTTAAGGGGTCTTTCACCATTGACATGTGTCAATCATTGAGTATCTTTCATTTTGTCATCAAATGTTATTTGATACGTGTAGTCCATGTATGTCTACAATAAATTGTCATCACTTTACTCTTTTGTGCATATATAGCTCACTTGTTGCCACTTATAAATGATTTACATGGTTTTGTCCATGTAATATTTATCCACTAATCTCAATTAAATTTTTTGTCTTCCACTACAATTTCCTATTTATCCAATTACACACATAATTAATTTCTTGATCTCAATTCACTTAAATCTTAATGACTTTTAAATCTTCATATACTCAATGCCATAATCATGCCATAGAGCACTAGTCCAAACCTCTTTTGGGACATACAACTATTAATTTCAATTCTCGTTGTCACACTTCTTAAATTCTAAATTATTTCGGGAACGCATCCTTTTATATAATAAGCTTTTTTATTTGCATACGTGAATATGACCAAAATCCTCCAACGCTTGGGTCTATTTACATACGTCTAGAGATTCAAATCATGGCCTGAAAGTACATGATGTTACATTCTTTCCCCCTTAGAAACATTCGTCCTCGAATGTTGGGGTGACATATCTAATTCCCATCACGTATTCAGAAAACACATCCACCGCTTCACGTGCCATATAATATAACATTTATCCTTATGTCGGACCTCACATGGTCATCAATCATTAATGATAATAGTCTGAAATATAACTCACCTTATGCTTCTCTCGGAGCCTCGGCATTGGCCTGAAATAGGTGAGGGTATTTGTGTCTTATCTCCTATTCCGCCTCCCGTGTCATTTCTTCTACATTATTATTCTGCCATAAAACTTTCATGGAGGCTACTTCTTTAGTCCTCAACTTGCGGACTTTTCGATCTAAGATAGAAATAGAAACCTCTTCATATGATAGGTCCTCTGTAACCTTCACATCGTCAATTGGTACAATCCGGGAAGGATCCCCAACATACGCTCTTAACATAGAAACATGGAAAACCGGATGAACAAACTCTAACTCTGGAGGCAGGTTCAATTCATAAGCCACTTGGCATATTTGTCAAATTATGCGATATGACCCAATTGTACCTTGGACTGAGCTTTCCTCATTTCCCCAAATCTCATTGCACCATTCATAGGAGAAATCTTCAAGAACACCCAATCATCCACTTGGAACTCTAAGTCCCGCCGCCGCACATCTGAATACGACTTCTGATGACTCTGAGCGGTTAACAGCCGTACTAGGATGAGCTTCACAATCTCTATGTCTTGGTGCATTATGTTAGGCCCAAATAATTCTGATTCACCTACTTCAAACCATTCGATATGAGATCTACATTTCCATCCATATAAAGCTTCATATGGAACCATTTTGATACTAGAATGGTAACTGTTATTGTACGCCAATTCAATGAGGGATAAATAATGATACCAACTTCCCCTTAAAGTCTAATACACAAGCTCGTAGAATGTCCTCGAGCGTTTGAATCGTACGTTTGGCCTACCCATCTGTCTGATGGTGGAACGATGTGCTAAGATTAACTTGAGTGCCCAAACCTTTTTTAAAATGATCTCCATAATTTAGCTGTGGACTGCGAATCTCAGTCAGATATAATAAAACTAGGCATACCATGAAGGCGGAGAATATCCTTAATGTATAACTTTACGTAGTGCTCGGCTGTGTAGGTAGTTCTGACCGCCAGGAATTGAGCTTATTTGGTCAATCTATCAACAATCACGCAAATAGAATCAAACTTATGATAAGAGCGAGGTAAACCCGTAATGAAATCCATATTAATCATTTCCCATTTCCACGTCGGAGTTTTAATGTTCTGAGTAAAGCCGTCGGGCTTTTGGCGCTCTACTTTTACTCGCTGACAATTAAGACACCGAACTACCAACTCCGCAATATTCCTCTTCATGTTGTTCCACCAATACATACCTTTGAGATCATGATACATCTTAGTAGATCTAGGGTGAATGGAAAATCGTGAGTAATGGACCTCCATCATAATCTTGTCTCTTAATCCTGCTATATTGGAAATACACAAATGGACCTTCCAGCTGGGGGTCCCTCCCCTATTATGCTCAAAATTTGTGATTCTCTTTTGTTAGATATCCTGCCTGATCTTCCCTAAAAATGGGATCTTCATCATGACATTTATTTTTCTTCCAGTATGAAGGATGACCATGCTGTATTCTAAGTCATAGGGCTATCACTATATGAATACTCCAATCGGACTCCCACTTAACTAATTGATGTGTTCCCTCAGGTCAACTTCTCTCCTTAGTCCTCACATTAGTCAAACCGCTTGTGGATAAATGATCTTATTGTCAACTTAGCTTTGTTTACTAACCGGTGTGCTGAAAATTCTTATATTTGTAGTACCTCAATCGTGAACACTTTATAGACAATGTCATTCGAATCTAAAGTGCGCGTATCATCGCAGTTAACTCTCATTCATGATCTGAAAGGAATTTTTTACGTACCTTCTCACTACTCGTAATTATAAACAACTTCCTTTCTTTACTTCTTTTGACACTTGTTCACTCATTTTCTTATTGTCGCATCCTTCTTAGTTCTAATATATTCTGGTATACATACGTAATCTTAAACATTGCTCCTGATTCCAATCCTTGGCATTACTACCCTTAAAGGATGAGTTGTTAGCTTATTCCCTTATTCTATACGTGGAAGATTCTGGAGAATTTGCATTACATGACGTTGGCCTAATATATCCAAGCCTGGTCACGTATCTATCTTGTAGAACCTTTGGCCGATTAAAAAATGATCATAGACATCTGTATTTGCATGTCATTTTAAATTCATTATAATGTCATTATCTCTTGACATATATCTTTAATGTCTACTTTGTATCCATAGGCGTCATTGGCCCTTTTTCACTTGTTTAGGTGCTACTCTCGAGCTTTATTCACTGTTATTTTCGGTTACATACTTTCTGAGAGGTATGACTGCATATGTTGTGGAACCGATGCTTTGTATGTTTAGATCCAATTCACGGTGTTATATGATCCAATGACTTGTCAAACTTTCTTGTCTTATCATTATTAGATCTTCCATCGATCGAGTGCTCATTCGTCTTACCTTTACATTTCCATTTCAAGTTGCCCTAGGGGGTCTCTTATCTCAAAGTATTTCTCATCCTATCTTTTTGAACATCAGAGGTTCATTACCTTTGGCCTAAGAGTTCTTACTGTCCCTCATCTACCATTGATCCTTACATTGTTCTGGAGAAATCATACCTTTGTGAAACCTGCATAACTATAATCTCATTAACCTTTATCCTATTTGTCGTATTCCTTCATTCTACTCGTCATTAAACGAAAAATATTTCTGCCTTGATACTTGATCATACCATTCCATTCATACTTATTAAATGTTTTCATATTTCTTACAACTATTATTCGATTGTTCCATAGTTCTCGTCCTCAATTGCCTCTAACAAACTATTGTTATCCAGAGGTTATTTAGAATTGTAACATGCTGCACAATGAGGCTGAAGACCTTACTAGTCCAATACCTATAACATGCCTTAGCTTACTACCATTAATACATGTAATCCTCAATAATACGTGGTATGTCCCTTTACGCACGGACAAGAGGCTTATGTCCCCTTCCACTACCGTGGATAACTTGATCCTTATATATGGCTTGGGCTCACTATTCTGGGTACGTCACTTTACGTGATCTTCTTAAATTTACTGATGGTCACTCTTCAGACGACTCGATTGTGGCAATCCATTCCCGTTAATGATATCCTAGGACAATTACCAATTTATTCTAGGTAAGACATTACCATTTAGGTCGCACGTACATAACATATTCCCTCATTCTAATCAGCACAAGTCACTGCAAAATGTGTAGATTTTCATAACCTACTAAACATTCCAATGATGTCCTTTTTTTTCATCTGTACAACTTACAGTCATCCTATCCTTAACTTTATGCATCAACTTAGGACACTTCGGAACATTGTGGCCGTGACTGCCACACTAAACAACCCCATGTACCTTTGCGGCATAATTCGGCATGCGCTTGACCATACTGACTACAAGATGGTCGGAGCGGTCTCACTTGACCTTCACAAATTTGACCCTAAGATATTGATATCTTTGAACTCTTTAAATATCGGCGATACCTGAGTAATAAACTCCCTGGATTATGAGCTCCCTGACCCTTCAAGAGGCCTATCTCTATCAGATGCTCTAGGATGAAGTCATGCCTGGGAAAACAAGTTACTCATATCCTTTGAAGGATCTGTCTCAATGGAGAGCATACTACTCGCATTTACACTCAATCCAACCTCAATTTACCTGCTAATCATAGCTCTATTGGAAAAAAAGCATTGTTGTAATCGTAAACACGATAAGATTTACAAAGAGAATTCTTACAACTCAGCTCTATAGCACGATTCTAGATCAAGAAGGAAGGTAACCATCATCCTAAATGCCCTGAAGCCTCATGTCTATAAGTGTGGTGCAAAACACACACATAAATAAGACTCTACTAGACACGACTTGTAGACTCCCTAGGACAGACCTGCTCTGATACCAAGTTTGTCACGACCCAAACTGAAGGGCCATGACGGGCAACCGTGCCTTACTCGCCGAGTACCACTAATCACGTGTTTACCACCTAACTGTAATTAAGCATAGTCCAAGAGAGCCGTTACGAGGTAACCTGTAACAAATAGAAATGTTAAGCTGGAAATGAGCTACGTAAAATCTTACAAACAGGATAACCCAACCTATGCATATATACATACTAAGGCCGACAAGGCCATACACGACTACTATACACAAGACATCTGTCTACAAGCCTCTAAAGAGTACGTGACATCATGAGAACGGGACAGGGCCCCGCTATACCCTTATGCATATAAAAAATATCATACCATGACTAGACTGCAACTCTGGAACAAATAGAGTGCTCTAATATCAGCTGAACCAGTAACCTACTAGTGCGGACCGTCACCTTGTCTACTTGAGCCTGCGGGCATGAAACGCAGTGTCCCCCGACAATAGGGACATCAATACGACTAATGTACCGAGTATGTCAGGCATGAAGAATAGCATAATAGAGACATGAAAGTAACATAAGACAAGAAACAACCAACCAGTAGTGAATGCCTCTGAGGGTCATAATATGCCTACGTGTCATACATGTGCAGAATTCCTATGAAGCCATAATATGCCTAAATGTCATGCACAATGATGATCATACATATACATATGCTAATATAACACCATCAAGCCTCTGTGGGCATCCCATCATATCATATCAGCCTCTGTGGGTATAATCATCATCATATTTGTACCAGCTGCAGGTGGTGGTGCGTATATAAGGCCTTCCCTTTTCCCATACCCTATACATATATATAATTCATATCATTTAGTAGTGTATATAACTCCTTTGAGGTCAAGGATGATACATGAATATATTGCATGAATGATATAACTCCTTTGAGGTCAAGTGACGAAATGCCTATAACGGCCATTTTAGGCCCCCACCCCACAAACCCTCCCTCCCCCCTTAATAATTATTTTTAACCCCTAAGTTATTATATCTATAAATACCTTATTTTCTCTTTATTTTTCTCACAAATCTTCCTACCATCTCAGAACTTGTAAATTGTGAATAGTGAACTTGTCAATTCTTTTGAGTTAAATTATTGACTCCAGTATTGCTATCATTTATATAATGTAGCTAATTGTTTGTAGAGCTTACGAGGACTCATGAAACTTGAATAGCATGTAAGAATTGTTTACAGAACACCATGCAATAATCATATTATGAACAAATAAAGTAGCAATATGAGATGTGTTATGAACGCCAATTTATGAAGCCTTATTGGCATTTAATAGTACATTTGTCTTTGAGTGGCTAGATTGAAGCCAATCAATAAAGCTTTTATGGAAGTCGAATGTGGCATGAACTTAATTAACATATCACAGAAGCATTGACATAAAATGTAGGGAGAGAAAGTAGTTGTAAATTGGTGCAACTTTAAATGGTCATAACTCTGCGCTCGATATACAATAGATTTGAACGTTGAAAATTCGTGGTAATGTAGGTGTGAATGTCAATTTCAGTGTTGGAAATTCAATTTCAAAAAAAATCCCCCGGACCTCTTCCCATCCCGCCAATCCTGGCCCGCCAGGACCACCAGAGCCCATGTCCCGATCCTTCCCCCATTTCCCCGAGATTGGTCCCGGCCCGCCCCACATCTGTCCACTGGCCACCCCTACCCTAGTCTACCATCAGTCACTAAAATGACTAAAATGGCTATAAACTAATAGACTAATAAAATATTTACACCTAAAATAGGAACGCTAATAATAATATAACTAAAAGCAAGAAGATTAAATGCAAGAATGTAAAGGCAAAAAAATACAGTGAAGCATCAAAATTTAAATACAAGGATAAGGACAAAGAATAGATAAGAGCAACCGGAGGTACCAACTCCAGTTGAACCGAACCTGTTTACCGTCGGAAGTCACTGTTCAACGCCGGGAGTTACTGTTCACTGCCAGAATTTACTGCATGCCACGGAAAATTGCCTGAAAACTCAAGTATCTGCAGAGACCTGAACAAAAAGAAGAGAAAAGAAAAGAGGGGAAAGAAAAGAAAAAAAGAGAGGAAATGAGAAGAGAGGATTGGCCGGAAAATGATGTTGGTAAGAGTCGCCGGCATCGGAGGAGCAATGTTCCGGCCGCCGGTCGGAGCGCCAGAAGTAGAGAAAGAAAAGAGAAAAAGAGAAGAAAAAGAATTAAAAAAAAAAGAGAATAAAAGGAAATCTGGTTGGAAAAGTCACCGGCGTTACCTAGTCTTGTAGTAGTCCAGCGTCATTACCTGATCGCTTGTCGGATGGATTACCGTCGGGGTGGGGTACCGTCGGGGGGATGGGATATGACCGTTGGGGATATGGGAGAGAGGTGATAAAATATAGAAAGAGAAAGTCTACTAGTTCAGGATCGAATTCAGAATTTCCATAGCCCGACATTAAATCCTCTCTTAGATAAATATAATAAACTCATTTTAATGACAAAGCCATTAAGCTCATATACTTAATTCAGTTCATCACTTCAATAAGACAACAATGAAATATATAACAATGGTAAGAAAAACAAATGAAAACTAGAAAAGAAAAACATTGAAGGCAACAGAGTTGTACAGTTCCATTTCTCTGTAGAAACTGATCCGAGTGAGTTCGCCGAAGAAAGAAACTGTGTGCCCGCCGGCGTAGAGTTGTGGTGGTTCGATAGGTTAGACAGGAGAAGAAGCTAAATCTTGATATAGTTGGACCAAATCTAGCTTGCTTTCATATAAAGATTTTGTTCCCGTCCGAAATGTTTGCCGTTTTATCGGCTGGCGAAATCGGATGACAAATTGATTCCTTAAATAAGCGATTTGGGCCGGAAGTGGAACTCTAACTTCCAGCAATGGGTTCCCCAATTACTCTAAAAGCGTTAGGATGGTGTCTGAGTAAACTAGGTGGTAAGAAACATAAATACAGCTAGAGTGCAATAAAGATAGAATGAAGATATGTTAAAATTTGTTCCTGAGTTTATCCTTGATAGATTTGATGACCATTGCTTTCCGTTAAACCCGCCAGTATTAGCCGATACCCTTCGGAGAACACCCCTTGTGCCCCAAGATGCTTTTTTCGCAGTCTCCACCCTGCAGAGACCATTATACAACTTGGTAACCGGTCTTAGAGAGATGGGCCACCCCTTATTGGGTCCGTCAAGTAGCCGATGAGGACCTTACTTTCTCCCAACGGAGGACTATGGTTCTTATATGGGGGCGGATTGTCACGGCCAGGGACTTGTTGGGTGGTTTGAAGCCCACTTCTAGGAATAATAAAATGACCATAGAGCCATATCAACCAAACTTTGTAATAAGGCAATTCAGCCTTACTCAAGACGTGTCGTGGCCCCACCGCAATATTGTCAGTTCAACCCAACGTCGCATTCTTAATGTAGAGCAAGCAAAGAAGTTAGTCGATCATAATCTTGACAGGCTTGCCCTGTTTGACTGGCAGTCGTTTCCCTGAGAGCGAACACTACCGTCGCTTTTGATGATTGGTGGGATACGGCTAAGGAGAAGTTTTTTCAATCTCCTTTATATGTCTATTGTGATCGGCTGATTCTGTCGAGAAAAAAGAAGAACTCGGAAACCTCTAAACCGTGGCCAAAAGAAGCCACTCTGAAAGCTCTTTCCTCTAAATCGGCTAGGCATGTTGCCTCAAGGTCTTCCGTCCGGTTATGGAAAAGAAAAGGTAAATTGTATTCTACATATGTGTCGGCCAGATTGTTCTTGTGAATTTTCGGCTAACATCTCTTATGCATCTTTCAGCAACCCCATCTCCTCCAGTGTTTGTTGATCTGGAGACCAGTTTTAACACTGAGTCCCCATCACCCAGGAAACCAGTGTCCAAGCAATCCCGACGAAGTGGAAGGGTTGTCATTAGAGATTATAGTGAATAAGGCCCCCACAGACCCTAAGTTCATGTTCCTGCTGAGGAAGATGAGGAAATCGAGGTATACTACTCGGCTGGCTAAAACACCTTCGCATCGACTACTAATATTTATGTTTTCTGTTTGCCCTCCAAGGGCCACAACTGATAAGGAGGATATGGCTGCATAGAGCGTCTGATTCTCTCCTTCACATTGGCGGATCATCTTCCCTGACTCATGCTCCCGTGCATTCGCAGGATCCATCATCGGCTACCCTCAAAGCCACAGTTTCTCCTACCAAGGTAGCCGAGGCTTTCGATGTTGGGGTAGCCGTAGAGGTATACCATTTCCCTTATGCTTGGTATTTCACTGCCTCTGGCCACTTGTCTCTATACTGAATCTGTCCTTTTTGTATAGGAGACCACTGGAGATAATCTTTCGGCTGAAGCCCACCCAACTGGCGACTCAGAGGTACCAGCCAAAATCATCCTGGAAGATATGCTTTTGCGCAACTTTGACTCAGTCGAGATTACATCTCCACCAGCTTCGCTTGTTGGCATCCATCAAGAGCGAGTCGATGAGTCTCTCACCAGGGGAATTCCAACCAACAAAGAAGAGTTCCATGCTCTAAGGGCCTCTTTGCTCCGATTGTCTAAAGAAACAACGGATTCCCCGATTCTGGCAATCACTTACAATGACATGGCTTTGGCTTTAAGCGATTTATTTACTGTAGAATAGCCAAAGATAGCCATGATGAGGCTGTCGCTGCTCTGCAAAACTTAGGGTCTCTTCGGCAAGAGAAGAACCGCATTCAGACTTCTTTCAATGAGGTGAATGCAGAAAGGCAACAAAATGTCAGCCGAAGAAATGACTTGCAGGAACAACTGTCCAAACTGCGAGTTGAGTTAGAGCGGATCCAGGCGGAGATCAGGGTTATTATTTCAGCTATTGGTGCCCACTCCTCCTCAAGTTCTTCTTTATTTAGGCAGAGCCTTCAATTGGATAACAAAATCTGGGAACTCAGTAACCAACATGTGGTTTAGGAACTGGATCATAGAGTTGGTAGCGAACGGCTGGCCAAATTGGAGAATGAATGGACTGAGTGGAAAAACTGTATAGTTCAAGCAATGGCGAAAATCACTACTCCCTTGCCATCCGATCCTGTTGTTGAGTTGTCAGTCGATATCCTTATGGACTTGCAATTCGAAGTCATCGTTGCTTCTGTTGTTCAAGAGGTATCGGCTGATACTTCGGCTTTTACCGAGGCCCCATCGACTGTAGTGTTTGAGCCTTTGCTGGGTGCTGAAAGGGAGGTCTAAGCAGGAGCGGGAGCAGCTGAGGTAGTAGCCGTTGTTGCAGCTAAGAGAGAGGGAGATTGCAGGTACCCAAGATGCCCAAGCAGCCGTGGACTCGGCTAATCCTGAGACTTCTGTTACTGTTGATATATTGCAACCTCTAGCTGGTGGCATGCCAATCAACTCGGCTTCCCAGCTTTATCGACCCCAAATCGACGGGTCTGTTTATATGATTAAGTAGTCGGTATGTGGTTGTTGTTTACTTTTGTCTTCCCCAAATCAAAGAGAAGTACTTTTTCATGTGACTGTGACCAGACCATTTCTTGACCCCAAATCGAAGGGTCTATTTTTTTTACTAGGCAGCCGTGGATTCGGCTAAGCCTGATAACGTAGAGCAACCCCCGGCTAGTGAAACACTAACCAATCTTGGCTTCCTAGTTTTATTGACCCCAAATCGAAGGGTCTATTTTCTGACCAGGCAGTCGATCTGTGGCTGTTATTTACTCATGCATACCCCAAATTGAAGGGTAATGTTTTTTTAGATACTTGTCGTTTATGTTTCTATCAAACTCTTCATCATGCATGTCTATTAGTCGATAAGCATTGCCAATAATCCGTTGGCTTACAACGAAGGGTCCTTCCCAATTTGGCGACCATTTGCCGAATTTACGATCTTTCTTTTCGAGCGGCAATACGATTTTCCAAACCAAGTCTCCTTCGGCGAACCTCTTGGGTTTAACATGTTTGTTGTATGCTCTGGCCAATTTTCAGTTGCCGATTTCGATTCTCTCTAGGGTCATCAATCGATCTTTATCTAGCTGATCTAACTCAATTAGCATGGCATGCTGATATTCTTCCAAGTTTTAAAGAATTCTGTTTGGCCACCCGTAATGACTTAACATTAATTTCCAGGGGTAACACTACATCTTGGCCATAGGTTAGCCGATAAGGGGTTGTCCCCGTAGCGGTTGACTTAGAGTTTCTGATTGCCCAAATAGCTTCATTTAGAGTGAGATGTCATACTATCGGTTTATCCTCTACGTTTTTACTGATTATGTCCACAATAAGCTTGTTAGTTGCCTCGACTTGTCCATTCTCCTGTGTGTAATAAGGCGATGATGTGATCATCTTAATCCCAAACTTCTCAGCAAAGGCTTCCACTTTAGAACCAATGAACACCGTCCCTTGATCAGTTGTAATCGTCTTAGTAATACCATATCTATATATGATTTGGTGTTGGATAAACTAAATGACATCTATCTGATGGACCCTCTTCATCGACTGTACCTCTACCCATTTAGTGAAGTAATTTGTAGCCACAATAATAAAATTGTGTCCTTTAGCCGATTGTGGGTGAATCTTGCTGATGAGGTCTATAGCCCATCCTCTGAAAGACCAAGGCTTCACGATCGGGTGCAATACCTCAGCTGGTACCCATTGGATTAGTCCATTTCTCTGACACTCTTCACAGCCTTTTGCGTATTGAAAGAAATCGGCCGTAATGGTAGGCCAATAATAACCATGGCGATAAATCAACCACTTCATCGTTGGCCCGGCTCTGTGTGATCTGCAGATTCCTTTATGAACTTCTCTCATGACTCTTAAGGCCTCTGCTTTATCAATGAACTTATGTAGCACCCCATTTACACTCCTTTTGTAAAGATCATCATCAATGAGCGCATACTTCAAGGCCCTCCTCTTAACCTTAAGGTCCTTGCACGTGGAAAGATTTTTTAAGTAGCCGATTAATACCTGCTTCCATGAGTCGATCTGGTCCATGGCTAATACTTCGGCTGGCAGCTCATCATACTCTAGAGTGAGTAGAGACTTCCTAAAGCCAGAAGCTTCTTGTGCCAAATCATTAGCCTCATCATTCATGCCCTTGGGAACATGACTTAACGTAGATGATGCGAACCTACTAAGTAAACTGCTAGCCATTTCATAATGGGCCAACAAATTTGGATCCTTGCAGTCATATTCCCCGGCCAGCTGCTTGATAATCAACTGAGAGTCTCCGTGAATCTTGATGTACTTTGCATTCATAGAGACTAGGAGTTTGAGTCCTATGATGAGAGCATCGTATTCAGCTTGGTTATTTGTCAAGTCAGAATCTAACTGATAAGAGAACCTCCACGTTTTATCTCTAGGATCGGTTATTGTTATCCCGACTCCGACTCCCTTATGGGTTCTTGACCCATCAAAAGTCAGCGTCCAATGGACGACGTCCATACATGCAGTAGAGGGGGGCGTATGGGTCCTCCACATCTACACAAGGGTGGTCTGCCAAGAAATCGGCTACCGTCTGACCTTTGACAGCCTTGAGTGGCATGTACTCGAGGGAAAACGCAGTGAGCTTGATTACCCATTTCATTATTCATCCTTGCAAAACAAGTTCTATTCAATAAGTACCGGACAATGTCAATCTTGCACAAAATATGAACCACATGTGGCATTAAATAATGTTCAAGTTTTGTACAAGCATAGAATAATGACAAACAAAGCTTCTCTATAGGAGTATATCTAGTTTCAGCTTCATTGAGCATTCGACTAAGATAGTAAACTGCCATTTCACTTCCATCATCGGCATCATGTGCTAACAGGCAGCCGATAGACATATCTACAATCGAGATGTATAATTTCAACGGCTTCCCTGACATGGGAGGTACCAGCACGGGAGGAGTTGCTAGGGCCTCTTTAATTTGGTCGAATGCCTCTCGCTGTTCTAGGCCCCATACTAGCTCTTCTGACCCTTTAAGCCTAAGAAAAGGTGAGAAAGCCTTCATTTTGCCAGCTGAATTAGATATGAACCGCCTTAGGAAGTTGATCTTCCCTAGCAGGCTTTGTAACTCCTTCTTTGTTCTGGGTAGTGCCGACTCTATTACTGCCCGGGCTTTGTTCTGATCTATCTCAATACATTTCTTATGTACCAAGAAGTTGCCAGCCGATACCCAAACATGCACTTGGCTGGATTCATTTTAAGATTATGAATCCTCATTCTTTTTAGTGCTTGTTCCAGATCGGCTAAATGATCTTTGAAGTCCTTAGACCTCACCACCACATCATCAATGTAGACCTCTACAGTCTTGCCGATCAGATCATGGAAGATGGTGTTCATTGCCCTCTGATAAGTAGCACCAGCATTCTTCAGACCGAAAGGAATAACTACCCACTCGTAAATGCCTAAGGCTCCTGGACACCTAAAGGCGGTCTTGTGAATATCATCATCGGCTACTGCTATCTGATTATAGCCGGAGTATCCATCCATGAATGTCAGCACTCCATTTGCGGCCGTCGAATCGACTAGTATATCGGCTATAGACATACCATATTCATCTTTGGGAGTGGCTAGATTTAGGTTCCTGTAATCAATACATACCCAAACCTTGTCATTCTTCTTCTTGACTGGCACAATGTTTGCCAAACATTCTACATAACTAGCCGTTCTGATGAACCCGACTTTCAGTAGTCGTTCAATCTTGTCTTTAATTTGAGGTATCAACTTAGGGTGATATCTTATGGACGACTATTTATGAGGCGTGAAACCCTCTTTAATTTGCAATCTGTGCTCTACCAAAGTTCGTGCCAGCCCAGACATCTCGTGATAATCCCACGCGAAGCAGTCCTTATACTACAGTAGAAGAGCCATTATGCTTCATTTATCCTCCCCCTTCAGCAAGCCACTAATATGTGTTAGCCGAAGGACTTCCTTAGTACCCAAGTTGACATCTTCCAAGGGATCATGAGACTCAAAACTAGGCATAGCCCTCCTTATGAGCGATTCCAGTTCCATTGGCAACTCAATGTCATCGGTCGCCAGTGTTGGTTCTCTGTTGTAGTCCTCTACTTGTGATGCTTCAGCTATCCTTGCTTCAGAATTTAAAGCAGTCAGCTGATGTCACAGGTCATGTATGATTTGGGTCTCCTCAATCATTTAACTCTTCCAAGGTAAGTCGTGGTTCGACTAATTGTTTTATTTCAAAACCTCATGAAGTAAGATTGCAGTATTCCTAAGATCCTTCTTCATACTACTCTGCAACAACTATGGAAGCCACATATGGTGAATATAAGATAGCCTCCAAGTTTCTCACCCCTGCTTGAAATGGATTATCGTCGGCTAGGACGATTTCTATCTTGTCTTCTTTCCAGAAAATGAGCTTTTGATGCATGGTGGATGGAAGACATCGACTGGTGTGAATCCAGTCTCTACCTAACATGATGTCGTAGGACAACTAACTGGCTTAAGTCAGAGCAAGATTGTCCTACTAATTTCTCCTTTAGTTGTGGATGCATGTTGTTGATTATCATGTGGGCGCATTCTAATTCAGGGAAGTGTACAGTGCATTTTCCAACCTTCCTTCTGAATCTCTCGATAAAATTGGTAGCCGACTCATCGGTCTGTTGCCTGAGATTCGTCAAATCCATCACAGTGACTTGAGGTTGGGCCCAATAAAATCTATCATGGAAACAACGCTCCATGTCAGCCCAACTCTGCACGGAGTCGGGGGCCAAGGATGAGTACCATGCAAATACAGTTCCAGTTAGAGAAACAGGGAATAACTGCAGCTTGTGATACTCATTCTGGCCAACTTCGCCACATTGGACGGTAATCTGCTGATATGATCAATGGTGGATTTGTCGTCATCACCCGAGAATGTGGCGAAATCAGGCGTTTTGAAACCTATTAGCAGTGGTGTTACCATATCTACCCAATTGGGGTAGGGTTTCCTATAGACAGGCATGTCCAAGGGTTTCAGTTGGATGCCAAAGTACCTTCTCATGGTATTTGCAATAGTTTCAGGGTTCATCAGATGTGGCGTCCCCTGCCGATTCTCAACTGGAACCAGCTGGTAGGCGTTCTGAACTGGAGGCCTTCATTCTGCACCTTGTTGAACAAGGTTTTGAAAGTTGTAGATATTCTGCTGCTATTACCAACAGGTGGGGTATATCCCCATTGCTGCTGTTGTGCATAACCACCAAAACCTGCAACCTGAGCTCCTGGAATAGCCGACGGAACTTGAGGATAAGGTGGAACAGTGTTCCATGTCTGCTCTCCTCGAACATCAGCTGTTCTTAGAAAGTTTGCGCTTCCTAGAAGGTATGGATTGGGTACCGGCTATGACTGCTTGAATGGTGTCCCACTGTAGACATCGTCACTAGATAGCCTAGAAGCGTCATAGCCAGGGGCCATCGACTTCCAGTTCGATTGGCCAACATTGGTCGCCTGTACCGTAGGGCCGTTTGTATAAGCGTACGATATAACGGGCGGCAAACCAAGGTGTCCGGATGTCTGAACTGGTCTCCGGGTCATATTGATCTGGCCATACTGCAGATTTGCTAGGCGAGTGGCACAGCTTACCCCCCAGTGTTTGGTGGCAACCATATAGTAAACTGGTTACCAAGTGATTGGGCTTGTGCTTCTAGGTGTGCTATCGGCTGTACCTGAGTAGGTACTAACTGATACACATTTGGTTGAGAAACAACACCTGGAGCAATAGTTGCATGTTGCACAACGCCATTCATCAGAGGGATGACAGAACTAGCCAAACCTTCTCCTGGATGCAGTCGATTAGCTTCCAATTCTCTCGCCTGCTGAACCTCATTATGCACCATTGACTTGACAATGTCAGTCAATTATTTAGAAACCTGGTACATAATGTTGTGGATGCCTAAGTCAATTTGCTGTCTAATGAATGACGTGGTCATAATAGTTGGACCCTCAAATTGACTAGGTTCTCCCACAACTTGGGTTGATTGAGGAAGTGGAGGGGTATCAACCTATGTAGGCATACCCGAAGAATATGGTGGCTCGTTGTTCCTTCTGGGAGGATTCTGTTTAGGATGTGGACTGGACTCTTGGTTCATTTTCTTACCAGACCATAGGTGCATACGCCAAGTGTGATCCTGACCTGGAGAATTAAACTTCGCTATAAGATCACCTATGGTAGGCGTGCCAAATTTGTTCCCATCCGAAATGTTTGCCGTTTGATCGGATGACAAATTGATTCCTTAACTAAGCGATTTGGGCCGGAAGCGGAACTCTAACTTCTAACAATGGGTTTTCCAACTACTCCAGAAAGCGTTAGGATGGTGTCTGAGTAAACTAGGTGGCAAGAAACATAAATACAGCTAGAGTGCAATAAAGATAGAATGAAGATATGTAAAAATATGTTTTTTGATTGATTGTGTTGTTCTATTCTATACAAGTCATTTTACATTTATAGTATAAGAAAAATAAACGTGACCCCCTATGTTAGCCATCGAACCATGAAATCCACTAGCCAGCTATGAGGAGGTGGTGCCGAATTTTTCGCCTGGACCCCTAGCACGATTGACGACACTCTCTTTAGGTTGTTGCTGGTTGCTACCTTTTCTAGAAGGTCATTTGACTTGGTCTTCGAGGCGTCCAAGTATGTGTGTGTCTCAGCCGTTCCTCGAAATTATAACTCGGCCAGACTACTGTAATAGCCGATGATGTTTTTCTAGCCGAAGGTAGGGACTAACGGGTTCGGCTATGATTCCGCTCAGTTACCGATTTAGAATCTTTTTCCACATTCGGCTGTCACTTGATTCGGCAAACCACTTTTGAGTGTTAACAGATTCAATTTGTTGTGATGTTGAACTATTCGAAATACAGAAACTATGCAATATTTCTGTTATATAAAACCATTTTTTTGTTTGAGAAAAGATGGAACTAAATGAAGTGCCAAAACCACAAAATATATATGTCAATCAAATCATACCTAGAAGTGATTTCTGTTTTGAAGGTTTGAAAACTACTCTCTCCTTCCCAGGAACAAAAAGACACCAACTACTCGTCTTATCAGGTTCAATGTCGTTGTTGTCTTGTCTAGATCAATTGGTCCAACATCTCCTTGATTTTGGGAAGCAAAAAAAAATGAATAGTAGGTATTTTCGTCCCTTGAAAAAAGATTACAAAAATAAAGGAGAACATACATATGGTCAAAAGAAAACTATTTAAACAACATTATCTTCTTATTTTTGGAAAGAGCGTAGCACCTGCATGTTCCGTTTGAGGAGCTGTAGCAACTCTTAACCAATTAAACCTACATTCGGTGCAAGGAAAAACAAGCAGGAGAAAAAATATACAAACATCAAATAGGTTGCATTGTTAACCATATAAGTTCAAAACAACTTAAGCCTCATATCTAGTTTTTATTTGTGCATACATTTCTTTGTAAGTAGTCTTTCAATATATAAGGGTAAAGTTGTTGTCATGTGATCAGAAGGTAACGAGTTCGAACAGTGTAAACAACCTTTTGCGAAAATACAGGGTAATGCTGCTTACAATAGACCCTTGTGGTTCGTCCCTTCCCGGGATCCGTGCATAGCGGGAGCTTAGTGCACCAAGTTCGTCCTTAGTCTTTCAATATATACCAAATTCAATTTATCTAATGACTTGAAATATCTTGGGAGTCTCTTTATGTAAAGTATCAATTTCATTAGAGTACAAGACACTATGTTTTCTAACATTGATAAGAAGATATACAATAATAATTGAGAAAAAGTAATGTAGCGAGATCTTTTTTGAAATTTTACATCAAATAACTATGCGTCAATTCAAGCTAGGATAGAATAGTTCAACCAAAATCATATCAATCACAACAGAAATACATCAACGAACTACATAAAATCATAGGCTTATCAGGTTTTTTATAATTAAATTCATCATATTTCATCCGTAAGCCCTTGAATTTATTTAAATTGATTGAACAATATGGGGAAGAAAAACAAAGTACCTGATTAATAACCTGGAAACTCCAGTCGCAGTTGTGGTGGAAAAGTTTTAAGGAGCAAAATCTGAAAATTTAGACTCGGCCCGTCCCGAAACCCGCCCCGCCCCGATCCTTAAAAAAAAGGTAGCCCGTTCGATCTCGGGATAGGACTAGGGCTCGTCCCTGCCCGCCCTACACCCTTAATATTTATTTTTAACTCCTAAGTTAGTATATTTACACTTTAACCCTATTTCTCAACTATAAATACCTCATTTTCCTCTTCATTTTTCTCACAAATCTTCCTACCATCTCTCTAATCTCTCTATCTATCTCTCTACAAGTCTACACTGACTACTAAATATTAAATTTTATTTGCTTATTTATATCGAAATTCAAAAATTGGGAGCGAAGTTGACAACTAGCTTGAGGATCATCCATCGAGCAAAGTTTCAATTTTCAACATTGATTACACGTCGACGTTACGTCATCGTTTGGTACCTTTGTTCCTTCTTTAAATTATTGTTGTTACTTAATTTTAATTATCGTATTTAATTTTATTTACTTTAATTATTTATTTACATAATTATAATGGAACGACTTGGACGTTTTATTTCTGGTAAGAGGTAGTAGGGGTAACAGGGGTAAGGGTGCATCTTCTAGTAATCTTATTCCTAATTCTGATGATTTCACTCATATAGATGAAACTGAATTTTTTTAATGATATTAATATACCATAAGATCATGAGGTATATTCTGCATCTGAACCATACTTTAATTTTGACGATAATGTAGATAATAACACACCCACTAGGACATCTCCACCTCAGACTGAGCCTCAGCTTGAAATGAAACTGGAATGCCTCTTATTCCCCCTAGTATGAGTCGGGCCCCAAAAAATAAAAATTAAAATCACCTACATGGTTTTTTTTATAGGGACAAAGAGAATCAAGTCGTTAGATGTAAAATCTGTCAAGAAGTTTATAAATTTAAAATCGAAAAAGGTCATGGTGGGACGGGAGGTTTACTGAGACATGTACAAGGCATGCACAGAGATAGGTGGAACTCACATGGCTGAAAAATCGGGTGTGTCAATGACTTCTGAGTCAGGACAAGGTTCACATAGTGGCCCCGACCAAGTACATGGTCGAATTAACCCGATGACGGGTGGAATTTTAGGTCATAAATATGATAAACACAAAGATAAAGAAAATATAGCAAAATTAGTTGCGATGGAGGGGTTACCTTTTGCATTTCCTTCCTCTCCCGATTTTATTCATTACATTAGAGAAACGTATAATCCTGCTTTTAACGTTTTTCCTATATCAATTGTTAGAAGAGACGTTTTTAAATTTGCACATGAATATCAACAGTATTTACGTTATGCATTATATCATTTTAATGACAAAATGACTATCACTTCTGATATAGGCCGTAGTACTAACGGTAATGATTATTTAATTGTTACATGTTATTGGATAGATCAGAATTGGTCTATGCAAAAACATATTTTAGCATATAGATATATTGATGATAGGCACACTGGAACTTTTATTGCAAAAAATATTCAAGAAATTTGTGATTATTATGGAATTACTAATAAAATTATGACTATTACAGTAGATAATGCTACTTCTAATGATTTTGCTGTAATCCTTTTAAAAACTCGATTTACTCCATCTTTTTCTGATATTTTCCATATTAGATGTGCATATCATATTTATAACTTAGTTGTAAATGATGGCCTAAAACTTTTTGAAAACATTCTTGATAAAGTACAATTTGCTATAAACTTTATTTTTAAAGGTAATAAAATACAAAGACGCAAAGAGTATAAAAAACTTGTCATGATTGTTAATTAACTTATAGAAAAAATCCGGAAGAAGTAGCCGACTATGTGGAATTCTCTGTATGAACAACTAATTGTTGCTTACGAGTATAGAAGACATATAACTTTATTATTTATCGCCCATAATCAAAATTCAAGGGATATGCTTGTAGATAATGATTGAATTTTTTTTTTAGAACTTAATGGATTTTTAGAGAAAAAATTTCAAGCTACTAAAGAATTTTCTGGTATTTATTATCCTACCATTTCAACTATGTTATTTTATATAGCTCTAATATTTTTGTTACTTAATGAATATATGCAAAAACCAAGTTATAAGCAATCTATTGAAAAATATTTATAAAACTAAAAAAAATTCCTATTTCCACTATTTATATTATTGATGTTGTATTAAATCCGACTATTAAAGTATACGATTGTAAAACACTTGTTGAAACGATTTATGAAAGTATAGAAGTACTTCCCCCTCCAAGTCCAAAAGGCACAAATGAAGAACCAACTCCCGAACCAATTAAAGAATAAGTTATGTATAACATACATATTGAATGCAAAAATGTATATATGTATTACCAAGAATAAAGTGCAAATAATCAACCGGCTTCTGTACCATCTTCTTATACTTCGCTGTAACCTTATAAAAGACATGCGCTTTCTGTTGCTAGTATTCAAGGCCTTAGAAATAGAGTTTTTAGTGGTTCAACTTCTTCACAAGTTAGCGAGTTTGATGTTTATGTTTTGTAGGGTGTTGTACCGTACGAATTAATTGTCAATGAAGAAGGACGTGAAGACTTGCTGAGATACTGGAGGGAGAATGAGAAGACATTTTCGACACTATCAAAGATGGCCCGAGATGTGTTGAATATTCAAGCGTCATGAACAACTTCTGAAAGCGTTTTTTCTGCTGGAAGGTTTCAAATAGGAGAGCACAGACACTCATTGGCGGGAGACAGCTTGGAGATTGCAGTTTTATTCAGAGATTGGATTCAAGCGGAGTATAGAAGGTGCGGTCAATCAGAGATCAACGAAGAAGACGACTACAACTACAACAAAATCTTGTCCGAGGGAACAGAAAGCGACGTCGAACAATTTGACCAATAACTTTCAATTCCAACCGAAGATCCTCAAGATATTGTGAGGAAATTAGAAAAAGTATGGTTAACAATGTAATTATTTTAATGACAATTTTACTACGTGATTTACAACTTTTGAACAACGAAACAAAGTTGCAATTTTGAAATTGTATTACAAAAAAATCATATTTCTATTAAATAATATAAGAGGCACAAAAATAATATTATGATATTTTTATTACACTATCTTGTTCAATTATTGAATAATTGAAGTGTTTAAATATATATATATATATATATATATATATATATATGTATATATATATATATATATATATGTATATATATATATATAAAAATTAAGTGTCTAAAAAAAAAACTCAAATCCCCTTACCCGACCCGACCCGTCCCCCCAATCCCGGTTCCCTTTTCCGGTGGGATGTGGGATGGGGGACCTCTTCCCATCCCGCCTATCCCGGCCCGCCTGACTGCCTAACCCCGCAATCCGATCCTCCCCGTCCCGTCGAATCCCGTTCCATCGGGACCCGTCCCAGCCCGCACAGCTGGCCACCTCTAAGTACTACTAGTGTTCCAAACACACGAAAGGTAAAATAGTCAAAGCAGAATTGGTAAGAAAATCCAAAGACCAAGATTTCGATTAGTGTCTGTCTTATATTAACCGGCGCACACTTCATACTACACCTTTGTCTCCTCCATTGGCTTTTTCCACATTCCAATCCTCATTTTGCCTGCTTTCTTTCAAATCAAACTATACTTTCCTTTCTCCGCTTAACAAAAAAATACCCCCACCCCACTCCCCCTACCCCTCATCACTGTCACTCCCTACCCCCACCTCCGTATTCAAGAAAACCCTTTACTCTCCTCACTCTCACAAACCCCAAATCCTCCCATTTTCCATATTTCCATCCTCATTTTGCCTCCTTCCTTTCAAATGAAAATTATACTCCTTCAAAGTTCAAACAAAAAGAGTGTTTACTTCGATTTTTTGAATAAAAAAAAATCACTTATCAAATTAAAAAAAATTAATGTTATTTTTTATATTTATCTTTTTTAATACTTAATTAAAATCATTTAATTTTATCTAAAAATTTAATATTTTTTTTAAAGCATATGCTAAGTGATCATTTTTTTTAATTCAGAAACAGAATTTTCCTTTCTCCCCTTCCCAATAAAACCCCCCACCCCCTACCCCTCATTACTGTTTCCCCTCCCCGCCACCCTACTATTCAAGAAAACCCTTTACTCTCTTCACTCTCTCAAACCCCAAATCCCCCATTTTTCTTGGTGTTTCTGCAACTTTTTGCTGTGGAACCAAGAAAAGTAGTGTACAGAGGTAAAAATGCTACATTTCTTGTTCCTCCTGTTGAGCTTGAGCTTCATCCACCCCACAACCTCAAAATCCACCATTGAGCCATGTTCAAATTCTGACACTTGTTCTTCCGTTCTTGGCTACTCTCTTTACACTGACCTTAAGGTCTCCGAAGTTGCCTCACTCTTTCAGACCGACCCAATCTCTCTTCTCACTACAAATGCTATAGACATCTCATACCCAGATGTTGAAAACCACATACTTCCAGCTAAACTGTTCCTTAAAGTCCCTGTTACATGTTCTTGTGTTGATGGGATCTTTAAGTCTGCTTTTGTTCACTACAAGACTAGGCCTTCTGATACTTTGTCTTTGATTGCTGACACTATCTATGGTGGTCTTGTTTCTGCTGACCAGATCAAGGAAGGGAATTCTAATGCTGTTGGTCCTGACCCTTCAGTGCTTAATGTTGGGACTAACCTTTGGATTCCACTTCCTTGTACTTGCTTTAATGGGACTGATAATAATCTTCCTGCTATTTATATGTCATATGTTGTTAGACCTGTGGATACTCTTGCAGGGATTGCTGCTAGGTACTCTACCACTCTCACTGACCTTATGAATGTTAATGCATTGGGTGGTCCTTCTATTAAGGAGGGTGACATTCTTTCTATTCCATTGTCTGGTGAGCAACCCTCTCTTTTTCTCTTTTTTTCTGTTTCTTTTGTGTGTGTGTGTGTGTTTATGTTATGTAGGGGGTCAAAGTGTTTGATTTGCCATCTATAGTATTCAACCTTATGTATACCATATGTGTATATGTGCTTAATTGGATCTTCGGATACTTAATAGGCGTTTGGCCATGGATTCCAAATATTTTTCAATTTATTTGGAATTTATGAAGTTGGAGTTGTGTTTGGTTATACTTTTTGCGAAGGAGAGAAGAGAACACTTTATTTGGAGTTTATGAAGATGGAGTTGGAAAACAGGTTTGGAGCACCTTTCCAAATTTGGAATGGCTCCAAGTTGGATTCGAAAATTTTATAAGCAAACACTGATTGAAATAAAGTGAAAAATTATTCCGAAAAAAAGTAAAAAATTCTCATGTCCAAACTGCTTAGATTGAAAGGAACTTGGATAATTCAAGCTATATAAGTAATTTTGAATGGGTAGGAAACATATCATTTGCAGATACATTTAATTTACCTTCGTGGTGCTCACCTTTTGAAGGGCCAATTTGGTCGAGGAGGCGTGCATGTCATGCTATTGTTGAAAATATGTTCAATGTGGGCTTGTGGATGTTGTACATATGAAAGAAGGTTCCCTATATCCTTCTAATGTGTGTGTGTGTGTGTGTGTATATATATATAATGTAATTTGAACCAGTGTTTGTCAAAGGTGAAAAAGCGTAAAACAATTCTAACGTTCATTGGGGCTTTAGGTGAAAAGCGCAAGTAGAGTGTGAGCTTTAATGATGAAAGTGCAAATGGAGGAAAAAATACACATGTATGTGGAGTACAAGACTAATAATTATAAGCATGAATGACAAATATATAGGCAAAGAAATTGAAGAAAAATTATGATAAAGTGAATATCAATTGCTTAGTGTCGTTTCTTCAGGATTACACTCATTGGCAAGGAAAAAGTATGCCTTAGAGCCTTAATGACATTACTGAAGCGCCCGCTAAGCGACGCGAAGCGCTCAACGCAATTTGTGCCTTGTTTCAGGGCTTAACGCCTTTGATAGCATCGATTTGAACTAATAAAGATTTCATGTCCAACATAAGACCCTCCTTTGTGTCTACCTTTTTTCCCTTCTGTAATCTAATAAAGCAATCAGTTGTGTGCAAGCTAGGACTTTATTTAGACAATGGTTATAACTGAAGTTACTTTTAATAGTTGATGTTATTCTAAGGCCTATAAAGCAAACGTGAATACAAGTTTGATATGTTTTGGGTGATTTCATTTTTACCTCTTTAAAGGAAATATTCTTTCTTTGATATTCTTGGTGAGAACTGCTTAGGATGACCGCTGTGGTTAGACTTCATAATTTTATGTGTGAGATTATGGAGTCAACAGTTGAGTGTCACCTGTAACAATCTTTTCTCTTCTTCTTGTCACAAGATGTAAGTGGAATACTTAAAGTTCTTGAAAAGACATGTTACAGTAGCATAAGCCTAGAGTAGCATGTCGAGAGTTTTTCTTATCCATTTTAGGTGTGAACATGGATCCTTATTCGTAGATTGGATATAACCTTTCTCAGTTGGGTAATATATCGTTTCTGGTTAAATCAGAAAAGATACTCTTTTCCTTTCTTGTAGTTCGGAAGTATTTCTTCTGAGTTTTCATTGTTTAGTGTTATTAATTCTTCTTGAGGTTGTAATTTATCTGCTTTATAGGAGATTCAATAACAATGCTCTGCCATAATTTTTCAGTGTTTGTAAACAAGGATATAACTTAAATTATGTTAACTTAGCAGCAGTAAAGCTACTTGGTTTCTTTGATGATAGATATTTGATAATTGATAGATGCTGTTTCTTCTCTCTGCAGCTTGTGCATCTAGCTTCCCAAGAGCTGCCTCAGATTATGCCTTATCTGTTGCGAACGGGAGCTATGCTATTACAGCTGACCACTGTGTGCAATGCAGTTGTGAACCAGGGAATCGGAAGTAAGTCACAATTTCATTTGCAGTTATCCAGGTCTTTTGGACATTGTGATCATGACATTGCTGGTTGTTTTGCAGTTTGTACTGCACGCCAGCTTCCTTAGCAGTTTCTTGCTCAAGCATGCAGTGCAAGAACAGCAATCTCATGCTCGGAAATGTTACTGTACAACAGACTGGCGGTGGTTGCAATGTGACTTCTTGCAATTACGGTGGCCTTGTTAATGGAACCATCATCTCTACGTGAGCATCATACTTCAATTTTCTGGTCTTAATTGCATAGCTATTTCTGTTTCCTATGGCCTTTGACACTTTGTATGTCCTGCTGGATGCAGATTATCCACATCGCTTCAACCTCGATGCCCTGGTAAATGATATTCAATTGATATTCCGTTTTATTTGTTGTTTTATGAAATATAGAGACCAAAATAAATCTGTGCTGTCTTGTGATAAATAATATGGTGTGGTCATCTTCATGCATTATTCTACAATCAAATTTTTTTCAGGACCTCAACAATTTCCTCCACTTGTTGCCCCACCTACATCAGTAGGCCCGGACTCAATGTTTGCTCCTGCCCCTTCACCTTTTGAATCTGGTGGTGCTCCCATGGATGGTCCACATTCTTCTGTGGTGCCTGCATCTGGCTCAGTCATAGCGTTTCCACCTTCAGGTGGACCAAGTGGAAGTACATCTTCTGCTTGCTCGTTAAATCCCTTTGTTAGTTTTCTGATTGCAGTTTTCTTGTATTTGTCTATGAAATACGCGATCTTACTTCCATTATAATCCTCGTGATGACCAGGTGAGGGATTTCCCCCTTTTTAGATTAAAGAGGAAGGATGTGGAATTTTGTGTTTCTTTGTTCGATTCTTCCGACAGGTGTAATTTTCACTTGAAGATTGTCGGGTGTACTATTTATTTCGCCCAAAATTCTGTACTGATTATGTGAATTCTTATTCTAACCCTCATGTACGACTATTGATATCTGTGTATCTGATTTTGCATAGTCTATTCTTATGTTTCGCACAATACCTTGTTATAACTTATAATCAAGATGAAGAAAATAAATTAAGGGATCAGCTTAATGGCAAAGTTTTCTTCATAAATGTAGGAGTTGGAGGTATCATCTATTAGTGAAGTTACATGCCTTTGGACTTTAAGCATCCACTTCAGAATATTTTGAACAGAGATGTGATAATCCCTTGAAGTTAGCTAGCTTGTATGCATCTTTTTTTATCTGCTTGCAATTAGATGTGAACCTATATGCATGGAGCAACCTATAGTTTTTTTTTGTAAATCCCTCTTTAATTATAAATGTGAGGAAATGTTTCTGATAGAGAACCAATTGTCCCTTCCTGAATAAGAAAGCATAACAATCAAAATGTTTGGTCAGTCATTTCTCTTAAGCTCCTTTTTGGTTATAGAATTACTCTTCCAAAGTTGTGCATAAGAGGTAGGACCTAGTCTTAGAGATCACAAAGTTACCAAAGGCGGATTCAAGATTTAAATTTTTTATGATGCGTGTTCAAAATTCTGCTACAGCACATCTGATTTAACTAGGTTTGATCTATAGGAGTATTTGAGTTAAATCTTGTTCTCTACATCTGCCCCTGCAAGTTACTGAGAAACAGGGAGGAGAGGGATTCAACCTTTTACTCAAGAAGTTAAACTAGTTTGATGTTTTTATGCACAATTTGACTATAGTTTAGTAGAAGTGTTGATTCTCCTTGTTTAAGACTTAAAATTTAAGCTAACTGTTACTAGGATTCAGCACCTGCTTGGTGGCCGCTGTTACTTCTTGCTACTCAACTGGTAAAATATCGACTGTCTTTCAACTTCTAATATGTAGAAATACGAACGATATGCTGTAACTAGGCCTTTTTCTCTTTTGCAGTTGTGCTATCTTAGTGCATTTTCATATTAATGCTAACCTTGTGTAAAGAGATGCGGGTAAATGTAATATAGAGCACTGTCCTTGATAGTTAATGTCGTACATATGTGTCTGCCTGTTACAGACGGTAATTGATTGATAATTTATACTCCCTTAGTTCAAAATAAGTGAATTCTTAGGGTGTGACACACCCCTTTCAAAAAAAAATTAATTTGACTAATCAAAGGATCATTTGACAATACAATCAAACCTCTCTATAATTGTTATTCGCTATAACAACATTTCACTATTTTTCTCCAAAATTGATTTTTCATGTTATATTTTATTTATCTATAACATCATTATACTTATAACAACAATAATATTCATTATAGCGGTACATTATTTATAAAATGACATTTTTGTAATAGTCATATTCAAATATTGTGTAATAATATTTGTAAGAAGTATACCATGTATAAAATATCAAAACATGTATGATAATCATCATTAATGTCATGCACATAGTAAATTCAAGTATGAATATCTAAAAGGAAAAAATATACTTCTCATAGTGATCTTATTTAGACTTGAAGTGTTATATTATCGCTAAGAGATTGAAATTTACGAAACAATCTAAAATTGTAGAATTCTTATGTCAAACTTGAAATTGTATTTAAATTCTTAATTAATTTTAAATGCATATGTTCCTTAGATTTCAAATTCTTTATCGTGGTACAACTAGTCATGGATTTATTTGTAATTTATTAATTTTTTAAATTTTTAATTAATGAGATATAAAAATCAATTGAGATTTTAAAATTAACAAATATATTATTTTCGTTTATAGCATAAAAAGTACAGAAAAATAAAATTTTGCTAGTCAACATTAGTATTTGAAAGACCAATTAGAGAGAAGATAATTTTGAAAAAAAAATAATTAATACCTTTTTGGGCTTTGAAAAAATCAGTTGGTTTGTAGTTTGTACCAAACCAAATAAAATTCGAGAAATTTACTTATTTTGGACTGGAGGGAGTAATAAATGGTAGGGAAACTTACAACAATTATTATATTTTGTAGGCTTCTAATCAATTATAGCTATTTTTTCATAATTACAGTTCGTAGCTTGTATTTCATTGTATTTAAACACATGTATTTTGTGGATCCTATATTTTTGGGCGAGATTTTAGGGATTTGGTGTCGCGTGTATTTAACTAAAATTAATACATACAACCTTAGTCAAACAACACATACAGTCAAATACATCTGGATTGCTTCAAAATACAATCAACTAAATATATTAAACTTATATTTACACTAAAAAAATGATGAAATAAACTCAAATACATTCAGGTCTGAGATACAAGAAGGAGAAAAAGTCATGTATTTCGATCAAGTCTTCGGTTAAATACAAAAAAGAAAACACTAAAAATGACGAATACACTCAAATACAAGATCTGATATGCAAGAAGGAGAAGATGCCATGGATTCCGATCCAATCTCCGGTCAAATAAAAAAATACACTAAAAATGACGATTACACTCAAATACAAGATCTGATATACAAGAAGGAGAAGCAGCCATAGATTTCAGTTCAATGTTGCATTTTCCATAGCCGTTTGATTAAGGTCGGTGGCTGGTTTGGTCGTGGGAGATGGGTCTGTTTAGGGGAGATAGGGTGATGGATGTTCAAGGTGGGGGCGGTGGTTTGAAGTGGGGACATGTCTGCTTGATGGTCTCGGCGAGGTGAAGGTGAGAGGTTGGTGTGGAGATGGCGGAAACAGGGGTGGCGTAGATCTGGTGGGTTAGCGGAGGAAGGTGAGAGGTTGGTGCGTGACGATGGTTTTTGTGCTGAGCAGAGACTGGGATCAGGGGCGTCTTGTGCATTAGGCCACTAAGGCCATTGCCTTAGGTCCCATAATTTGGGCCCCCCAATTTTTTCTATATCAATATTTATTATGCTATTAATTATTTTCAATTTTGCATATCATTTTTTAAAAAACACTACTTTTTGGGCTCACTTTTATTATATTTTCAAGAGTTTGTTGACACTAAAAAAGGTATGACAACTTTCATTAATGATTTAATCAGTTATTGTGTATAGATTTTGATAGATAATTTATTTTATTAAAAGCGAATAAGTAATATAGAAATATTATTCTTATCATTAGTGCAATTTGGTTTTACGAAGGAGGAGGAGGAGCATAGACACAAAGTTGAGACACTATTAGTTGAAAAGGGATCTATTAGAATTATTGATATAGAATATATGAAGGTTGCCTTTTCTAGACATTTTTATAATACACATTATATTCAAAATTTTAACAGCTTCTTGCAGAAATGCAGGGTAAGGTTGCGTACAATAGGCCCTTGTGGTCTGTTCCTTTCTGGACTCTTCGCATAGCGGAAGCTTAATACTCGACTGCCTTTTTATTTAAAATTTTGCTATGACTTATTCGCTTCTGTTATTTTTTTTCTGTACTGCTTTGAATTGCTTGTCATTGTGTCGAGGGTTACCGGAAACAACCTCTCTACCTCCCAAGGTAGAAGTAAAGTCTGCGTACATTCTCCCATCCCCAGATCCCACTATGTGGAATTTCACTGAAAATAATATTGTTGTTGTTGTATTTACATTGTACTCAAAATTAGCAAATAGGAAAATGCATGATAAAATATAGCGAATATACTAAATAGGTTGCCTCAGCGGGGAGAAGTTTATCAAAATTAAAATTGATAACATCTTATTTAAGATCAAAATGTCTCAAGGGAGATTAAGCAGATTAGCGATACCATCAATTGAAAAGGCATTATTGGATATTGATTATAAGAAAATTATTAATAACTTTGCATCTCAAAAAGTTAGAAAGATAGATTTTAGATGAAACATATATATATATATATATATATATATATATATATACACGCTTAAGTGAAGTTAAAGCTTCACATTAGTGTTACGCCTTAGGCCATCAATGTTGTTGAGACGCCCCTGACTGGGATGGCATGAGAAGATGGGGGTTTGGCGAAGTGGTGAGCGTCAGAGCTTGTGGAGCAAAGGCTGGTTTGGTGATTCGTGGTGGCGAGGGACGGCGGCGAAAGAGATTGGTGGTGGAGACCAACCTAGCTACCCTGTTCTCTGTCTCTGTTTTTGTTGGTTTCCATGGAGAGAGGGACCGAAGAGAGGGAGGTGAGACGAGGGAGAGAGAGGTGAGGGAGAAAATAAGCCATAAAACCTAATGTATTTTATATAGCTATGATAGGTAAATTAAAAATTCATTATAGCTATGAAAGATAATTAAATTAAATAGTAATAACTAATAACTAATCATAAATACTTTTTAGAGTTAGTCATGCTAAGTAAATATTTCTACATCGTCTCCTAAATCGTCTCCCACTCTTTTTTTTTTCCATCTAGTGTTCATTATTAGCATTGTGGTGTAATTAAATCGGCCTTTGTGTCAGGAAGTTTTACATTAGTAGGAGAAAAATCAGTTTTCCATAAAGGCTATCTTATATTTAGAGTTTGAACCTGAAATTTTTAATTAAAAATGAATGATTGTTTATCACTCTTCCATAATTTTTACGGTATATTGAAGACACAGGGTTACAATGTTGTAGCAGCAATTGATTCTTGATTGAACACAGAGATTGTGACAAGGACCTCTGAAACGGTGGGCCGAATCAAAATTCCACAATTATCTGTCGTTTTCAGTAGTCCAGCAATGTGTAGCCTGAAGCTATCCTCTCATGAACAACGTGAAAATCAACACCGCCTGATGTGACAATAGTAAAAGTGTATTCAAAATTTGAAATTTATCAAAATGCTATTAAAGTTTATTTAATTATTGGATTCAAAATTATTATTTATATTTAGTTAATTTTAAATTTATATATATAAAATTTGAGTTAAAGTTATTACTTTCGGATGAACTCATAACGTGATAATTGAAAAAAATGAATACTTGAGAGATAAGGAGCACCAATCACGGAAAAGCAAGAGAAAGTACCAAGAGAATCACATGAAGATCACGGAGAAGGTGTTAGCTTGCACCCAAATATCCTTAGATTCTGCTTCAATAATTGACTGCTACAATGGATGTTACTTCTCCAAAATTCAAGAGATGAAGGTTAGAATAGAATATGTTGGAAATTTACTAAATGTGAAAATAAGTATATCCCATTAATTTATGACTCGAACAATTAGGCCTGCACGTCGGAAACATTGTTTCCATACAGATATTGGTACATATGTAATGCGTTTGAGACATAGAATTATGGACGGTTATTGGCCAAATGACAAAGTATTCCACGTTGGTAAACGAAGGAAGAAGTGTAAGATGAAATGAGTCGGAAATCGCCGCGGAGCCGTGAAGGGCCGTGACGCCACACCGTCGGAGCCGCGGCACTGGAGCGCCGCAGCGCTAAATGGTTGGGCAGTCACTGGAGCCGCGGCGCTTCGGAGGCAAAATGCTGCGACGGGAAGTTGGAAAAATCTGACCTTTGGGTTGGTTTTGGAGTATTGATTCTCCATTACTTGCCACATGAATTCAGCCATTATTTGGCTGAATGTAACCCCTCATTCAAGTGTCATTACATGGTTATTGAAGGCCATTAGTTGGCTAGTTGAGAGGTCTTCTCCTTACACTATAAATTGAGGCATTTGGCTTAATTGAAACACACTACTCAACACTTAGAAAATACTCCAGATTTTCTGATTTCATCTTCTTCCTCTTTAGCAAAGTCACTATACTCAAAGTTCTTCAAGAGTAACACTTGAGTTTTCTTTGCTCACTTGTTAAAGTTGCTGTTGTATCTTGGGAGACTATTGCTCAACACCGTAAGATGAGATATACGAGACAATCTTGTCTTAAAGAAATAGTGGTATCACTCGACTCAGCGAATCACATAAGCAATCGGTTAAGTTCTTGATTTTCAGTTTATTGTAATAGTTAGTTTATCCTTTCTATTATTGTAATAGTTACTTACTTCCCGTTTCCTGCAACAATTGTATCCCAACAGAATATGCTTTAAAACATTAGAAAGTTTGAGAGAATGAACTCACGGACTACAAAATTGACAACAAATGCAATGTCCGAACAAGTCAGAGTTAGATACTGAAGAGTACCAAGCAAACCACAATATATAGGAGACATCAATTGAAGTAGGAGAAGAATCTTCTACAACTCATGATAAAGCCATCGAAAATTCCCTTAATGACGAGCTAATTTCCAATGTTTTTAATAGTGATTAGCAAAAGAACATATAAACTTGACTTGGCATGATGACCACTTCCTAATGCCCAAACAATCAACTGTATATTGTTGGAGGTTTAGAAGTAACCGATGTGACATATTTTGCCAAGGGGTTTAATCAGGAAGTTGTCATTGACTACCATGACAATATTAGTCATGTTGTGAAACCTACCACAATTAGAGTTGCTTCAACTTTAGCTTTGTCCAAAGGATGGTCTCTTCAGCTATGTCCAAAGGATGGTCTCTTCGCCAACTTAACAACATCAAGAATGTGTTCTTACATGGCGAGTTACAAGAAGAGGTATATATGACTCAACCTATTGGATTTATTGATCCAAGACTCCCTAATCATATGTGGCATTTACATAAGGTGTTGATGGTCTCAAACAAGCCCATCGGGCTTGGTTTGAGAAGCTCAGTTCGATGTAAGTTCTACTTGGCTTCCATAGCTCTAAGTCAGATACTTCATTGTTTATTCGTTCATGTGGTTTAAGCATTACTATTGTGTTGGTTTACGTGGATAACTATATAGTCATGGGAAGTTCTAATGAATTCATGAACACTCTCATTCAAAAGTTATCGCTTGACTTTGCTCTTAAGGATCTAGGAAATTTGCATTATTTTTTAGGTGTGGAGGTGCAACGACTCGAAAAGTCATTTTGCTTATCTTGCTTAGAAATCCTTCCATTATCCTTCCCGAGTCCTTATTTGCTTATTTGTGACTTGAGGGGATGAGTGGCACAACTCTCGAGGTGATCGAGTAGGTTTCAAATCCTTTTTGGTAGGTTTGGAAATATCCTAAGTTAAGAGAATAAAGAGGTTTGACTCATAGTTGACTTTTGAGTAAACACACTCCTTTCATAGTTTCATCAGTTTCATTAGCTCCGGAACTATGTTTATGACTTAGTCGAGCCTTTAGTTTGGTTCTCGAGGTAACCAGGTGCGTTTTTTGGTAATAGATTGTGAATTTATGAACCTAGAACTTAAGAGTTGACTTTGGTCAAACCCGGGCCTTAGAGACCTTTTCCAGAAATTTGGGTGCGCAAGCAGGTCTGGAATATGTTTTAGGATGGGAATGCATGTTTAGTTTGTATCCGGGAGGTCCGGAGAGTATTCCAGGTGTTTGACGGGGAGTTTGATCATATTTGGTTGTTGCTGGTTTCTGGTGTCCGCACTATCGACCCTTGATCTGCTCTTGCGTGTCCACATCTGCGGAGGTTTGGCTCGCATATGCGAGATCTGTCCATGAGTGGAGTTTTCTCTTCTGTGGATGATTTCCATGCATAGGCGAGTGCGCCTCTACGGTGTTCCTTCCGCCCAAGCAGAGATTCGAGATTTTAAGTGACCTCTCATCGGCGACATACTTTTTCACCGAAGCGCGTCCGCTCCAGCGGAGTCGATTTCGCCGAAGCAGAATTGCTGCTTCTTATTAGAATCTTAAAAGCCCTAAAATAATTTAATTTCCCAAATTACCTTTTCTTGGGATTAGAGCTCGGTCATTGGAGGATCTCTTGGAGATTGTGATTGAGTTCTTCATTAGAGGTAAATTCTATTCCCTTTTATTTAGTGATTAATCATTACGTTCTTATCTTAATGTAATCTTTTAATTTAAGAAATAGTGGCTTAGTTCCATGTTAAAGATAAGAGGGTGGGAATTGGAATTTGGGGATTGGATATTGATTAGTTGATGTTGATATTGTAAACTAGTGTTATATTATGCTAGATGAAGATGTTTAATTGATCAATTTCATAATAGAAACCCTTTTGGGAATTGAGAATGGTTCTAGGGTTTAGAATTGAGACTTTTTGCCTAAACATGAAATTGAGGATCCAATTGGGCTTCGTTATCAAATTAACTTGAGATTATGACTAGTTAGCATATTATTGGGCAATTTGAGTAAAGAAGTTCGTATTTTGTTAATGTGGGCCCGAAATTCCTTTATAGTTTAACTTAGGGATTCTAGTTGTAAATACCGATATGGGTACCGTTTGACCCGTAATCTCATATAGTTAACGGAATTGACCAGAGTGGGCTAGCGAGAAGGCTCAACAGAAGGGGACCGTTGTTGCATGATTCATCGACTTCAAAACAGGCAAGTTGAGACTTACTAGACTCTAGTTTACATTATGTGTTGGTATGGTATTTATTAATTAATGGGAGTAATGGGGTATTGGGGGCCCCGTACTAGTGAGGTGACGAGCACTTGTACCGGTATCGGTGAATTTAATTTGGGTAATTAATGAACTTAGTATGATATGCATGACAGAGATTATGTGTTTAGTCTTCGGCCGTGAGCGCGATGCATAAATCCTCTTAGGTTTGGTATGATTGCTGATTATTTGGGCTCAAAGCCATGTATGATATTCTATCATTAATTTGACTTGTCATGCATTCATCACTCTACATCTCGTCTAAATACTTAAAAGGAAACTGATAATACTGATTGTATTGATTATGTTATTGCATGGTATACTCATATCCATATCATTCATACATATTATATTGGCATTGAACTATTGAGATATTGCTAAAAGGGGCTTGAAAGCCGGATTATTGGATATGGTACATGATACGAGAGCGATAATTGAGGATGAAATTACTGCCACAGAGCTGGGGTCCGATGGGATTGATGGGTATATGCACCTCATGAGTCCCCCACGGGTCAGTGACACCTACTGCTGGAGCGTGTGTATATCAGATACATATGACCATTGCATACATACATATTATCTGCATTATATTCATTCATATTTTAATATGTACTTGATGATGTGTCTACCCATAGTTGATTTCTGGTAACCATATGATCTTATGGCTTTGATAGAGGGAATACTGATACTTGAAAATTATAACCATATTGAGGTCGAGTGGTGAGACTTGATAGGACTAGACACCCTGAATAAGGTTTAAGATGATTTGGTAATACTGTTCGACTTAAGTCTTGTGAACCTTGACGGGACTTATGTTTGTTGAACTATAGAAACTACTAGTAGGCTTGGATAATTGAATTGTTCTATACTTAGTTGACTAACAAGTAGAGAAGTATCGGAAAGTACCAACCCTCGCCATCGTTATAGTTAGGGTCGATTGATGATGTTGATGGGTACACGTACTTCCGGCACTCACTCTACACTTACTGCACTCTATGTGCAGGTACTGAGTTGGTTCAGAGCGGAGCAACTTGAAAGCAGACCTTGGAGATTGCTAGAGGAGTCCAGGGTGATGCGTAAATTTCTTCTCGGCACTGGAACTCCCTTCTGATTATTTTATGATTTTGTCTTTTGTACTTTCGGACATCGCTATGTATTTCACTTTTAGACTTGTACAGAATTTAGAGCTCTGTACTCATGACTACCGGATGTTGGAGATTTCTTGCAAGTTTATGTACTAAGTTTCCAAGACTTGATAATACTTCAGTTGTCTCTTTATCTTTCTTCATTTACTTATATTTTATTCTATTGTATGATTGGGGTTCGTCTACGGGTTAGAGTAGGTGCACTCACAACATAATGGGATTTTAGGTCGTGACAAATTGATATCAGAGCCCTAGGTTAAATGGTCTCATGAGTACAAAAATGATATCTAGTAGAGTCTTGCGGACCGGTACGAAGAGCTCTGTACATATCTTCAAAAGTCTATAAGACATTTAAGAAATTTAATTTCTTTCACTCTTTCATGTGATTCGACTATGATTGAATCCTAAATCTCTTTTGTTTCACTCTTTCTCACAGATGGTAAGGACTCAATTAGCCACATGAGGTGATCAGGATCTCGTACTTGTACCCATACCCGTTGTCAGAAGTGGTGTACGGGGCACGTGCAAAGTAGAGGTAGAGGCAGACCTCGAGTTGCATATCGAGACCGAGTACTAACAGTTGCTCAGGCTCATGACAAAGTAGAGTCTTCAGCGCAAGAGGCTATTTCGAAAGATGATGAGGATAACCAGGGTCAGGCTGTCGGGGTAGGACCAGATCATGTGCCCCGTGTTTTATTGCAACATCGGTGCTTCAGGATACCCTAGTTCACATGATGAGATTGATTATGGAGGAGCCCCATGGCATGAGGTGTTCCATTCACCCAGGGGTTACCAAGATGTACCGTGACTTGAAGCAATATTATTGGTGGTGCAGGATGAAGAGGGACACAGTGGAGTTCGTGTCCTGGTGTCTGAATTGCCAACAAGTGAAGTATGAGCACCAGAGGCCTGGTGGCGTAATTCAAATAATGCCCATTTATGAGTGGAAGCGGGAGTGTATTGCTACGAACTTTGTGGTAGGATTGTCATGTACCTTGGGCAAGTTTGATGTTAAATGGGTCATTGTGGAGAGGTTGACCAAGTCTGCACATTTCATTCTAGTCCAGACTACTTATAATTCAGAGAAGTTGGCCAGAATCTACATTCGAGAGATAGTTCGATTGTATGAGTTGTCCATTTCTATCATTTCTGACCGGGGTACATAAAAATGATAGTTCGATTGTACTCATATTCATATCATTAATACATATTAAATTGGAATTGAACTGTTGAGATACTACTGAAGGGGGGCTTAAAAGCCGGATTATTGGATATGGTACATGATACAAGAGTGATGACTGAAGATGACATTACAACCATAGAGTTGGGGATCGGATAGGTATATGAACCTTATGCGTCCCACATAGATCACGTGACACTTACTGCAAGAACATGTGTATATCGTGTACGTATGACCATTACTTACATACATATCATTTGCATTACATTGCATTCATATTTTGATATATACTTGATATTGTGTGTACTCGGTGTTGATTTCTGGTAACCGTATGATCTTATGGCTTTGATAAAGGGAATACTGATACTTGAGAATTATAATTGGTGTGAGGTCGAGTGGTGAGACTTGATGGGACTAGACGCCCTGAATGAGGTTTTAGATAATTTGGTAATACTGTTGGACTTAAGACTTGTGAACCTTGATAGTACTTGTGTTTGTTGAACTATAGAAATTACTGGTAGGCTTGGATAACTGAACTGTTCTATACTTAGTTGACTAACAAGTAGAGAAGTATCGGTAAGTACCAACTCTCGCCACCGTTATAGTTAGGTTGATCGGTGATGCTGCTAGGTACACGTGCTTTACTTACTCACTCCACACTTGCTGCAATCTATGTGCAGGAACTAAGCCGGATCAGAGCGGAATAACTTGAGATCAAACCTTGGAGATTGCTAGAGGAGTCCAAGGTGAGCCGCAGATTTCTTTCCGGTACTGGAACTCCCTTTTGATTATTTTATAATTCTGTCTTTTGTACTTTCGGACGGACAACACTATGTATTTCACTTTCAGGCTTATACTCGTATTTAGAGCTTTGTACTCATGACTTTCGGATGTTGGGGATTTCTTGCAAGTTTATGTACTAAGTTTTCAAGACATGATAATACTTCTGTTATCTCTTTATCTTTTCACATTTACTTATATTTTTATTCTGTTGTATGATTGGGGTTTGCCTACGGGTTAGGATAGGTGCCTTCACGACACAATGTGATCTTGGGTCATGACAAGAGGTTGTGTCTTCTCCTACTGATTTAGTGTTATTTGAAACCAAATATATTAGAGACCTTTTGGAGAGAGCTCATATGGATGGTGCATGACCCATTTCAACTGCTATGGTCAGTGGGTTGCAATTATCCAAACTTGGAAGTACTCCCTTTGAAGATCCAGCGCTATATCGAAGCCTAGCCGATGCTCTTCAGTATATCAATATTACTAGGCCAGATGCATCATTTTATGTTAATAACTTATGCCAATTTATGCATTCTCCTGTTGCTCACTTTCAAGCAATGAAAAGGGTGTTGCGTTATTTGAAAGGGACTATGCATCTTGATTTACATTTTTGAAAGTCTCTGACACTGGTTGTCAATGGCTTCTCTGATGCGGACTGGACATGTTGTCCTAATGATCGGCGATCCACTAATAGTTATTGTATTTTCCTAGGGCCTGATTTGGTATAGTGGTGTTCCAAGAAGCAAAAGGTTGTTGCGCGATCTAGTACTGAATCTGAATACCGAGGCCTAGTTGTTGCTACGACTGAGATTACATGATTGCAACATATTTTTACAAGAATTACACGTTCCTTTACCTACACCTCCTAAGCTCTGGTGTGACAACTTATCGGCTACTTATCTTACTGCCAATCCAGTCTTTCATGCTCGTACAAAGCATATTGAATTTTTATTTCGTCAGAGAGAAAGTTGCCTCTAAGGATCTGGACATTTGTTACATAAGCTCAAGAGATCAGGTAGCTGATAGGTTAACTAAAATTCTACCATTCCGACAATTTTTGTTCCTTTGAAACAAGCTCACTATTACAACATCATAGTTTCGCTTGCGGGGGGGGGGGGTGGGGGTTAGGATATCTAGTAAATCTAGATAACTATGGGAATATTTTGAATTTAAATATAGTTGTTGTAGATAAGAGTTTAGATTACTCTTTAAATTCCATATTCACTTAAGTCTTCTGCCATATGTGTATTTAAGTATCCGATGGATCAATATAGATAATCATCCAAAAGAATATCAATTCAATCTAGACTCTTTCAAATATATCCACGTGGCCTATTATAAATTGTCACATGTACTAATTAAATTAAAAAATCTCCACCCATTTTAAAACCCAACCCATTGTTTAATTCTGATCCGTTTCTTTTAACCCTTAAACCTCTGATTCCTTACTCCATGCATCACAAAACATTCGATCGGCTACAGTGTTGAAATTTCTGATATGCATCAATATTGCCATTGCATCAACTTCAGCACTATCGCCGACATGTATGTTTTGTGTCGCATGAGAAAGAGATAGGAAGTTTACGGATTAAAAGAAATATATTACAATTAGGCGGGTAAAGTTGTGTTTAAAAAAATGAATAGGTTTAACTAATATATAAGTTAAATAATACACGTGGCAAATCATAATAGGCCACATATTTATTTTAACTTGTAAAAAGTCATCAGATTTAGGTTGTTAGTTTGATGGGTATTCTTGAGCTTAAACAACTATTGGGGGACCAATCCATGCGGCAAATCTGTTTGTGGTGGAAAAAAGTCAACAATAAAGAAAAAAGAAATAAATAGAATATAGAAAATCAGGACCAAAAGGGTGAATAAGGATATTTATGATTCATTTTTCATATGATGAGGGTATTTGGTCTTTTTTCAAAGGGAAAAAGGATAAATTTACCCCCTATTATGTGAGAAGAATTAAATTCACTCTTTGTTATATTATCAAAAATACTTTTAACGTTATTCGAGTGGTTCAAATATATTATCCCTATTCTGTGAAGACTGTTCAAGATGGACAATCAATTCAACGTGAAACTGACAACTTGATAAGGTGGACACCACGTGACATGCACCTTACCGCTCCAACCCATTTATCTCTCTTCTTCACTTCTTCCACCACTAGCATCTCCTCCCCTCCCAACCACCGCCACAATTAGCATCACATGAACTAGCCCAAATAAAATTGAACTTTACTATAAATTCATGTCTTTAACTTAAATAATTTAATCTTGATTTGGGCTTGATTTCTTGAATTTAAAATTTATCCAAATGTAAAATAGATTTTAATTCACAAAATTCATATGTCTACACTAGCTACTTGCCTCTCTCTTTTCAACAAAGAGACCGTTTGGATGAGTTTATGACTTTTGATTTATAAGTCATAAGCTAAAAAATTTCTAACTTATGACTTATTTTTATTATTTTGACTTAAAATATTTTTATTTTACCCAAACACTACGAAAGTATTGATAAGCTATTTTAGCTTAAAAATACTTAAAATAAGTCAATCCACATGCTCTAAATGGTAATTTAATAAATATTCATCTGTTTTAAAATATTTGTCTTACTTTTCTTTTTAGTTTGTTTTAAAATGAATGTCTCTTTCCTTTTTGACAACTATTTCATTTCAACTCTTCATATGATATGTTTAAGATTTCAAGATTAAACGTCATTTTTGTATATTCAATATATTTTTAATTTAAGATGACAAGATTCAAAAGTATTCTCAATTTTTTTAAACTTTATGTCAAATCAAAATTAAACAATTTTTTTGAAACGGGAGAAATACTCCACCTCTCTCGATAGTTGATGAATCACTTCATCACAAAAAAAGAAAGTTATTTCCTCTTTCCTGCGCGGGAATTGAACATTTATCTTAAATTTTGAAACAAATAAGTTTAAACAAATAGGAGAAGAGTATCCCCACAGACCCTAAAAAAATAAATAACCAAAAAGGAAAAACAGAAGAGCGTTAAAAAAGCTGAAAAAGTGATACCTAAAAGTCTCATTCTTCTGTTGTTCCATTTCACCATATCACATGCCTGGCCCCACACTTCTCTATTTCAAAATCTTCACTTCACAGTTCTCACACACACACACACAAAAAAAAACATTTTTTTTAAAAACAGTATATATTAAATAAAGAAAAATAAAACAGAGAGATTTGAATGAATAGAGACTTGTTGGTTCTGAGTTTTGGATATAATTGAGTGTACTTTGTTGTTCTCTGACACTTCACAGCACAGATATTTGACTTGTTGGGTTTTGTTTATTGCTTCACTAATCTCAAATCTTGAAGCCCCACAAACTCCAATTCTCAGATTTTATGGGTTTACACTAATGTATGTGGATTCTTGTTTCTGTTTCTTTTTCATTTTGAGTCCAGTGTCAAACAGTCTCTGCCAGAGGTAAGGTTTGCCCTCCCCGGACACCACTTTATAGCATTACACCGGATATGTTGTTGTTTCTTTTTCATTTTCATTTTGGGTTGAAACAGTAGATTCATATAACCTGTGAAATATCTAATCTTGGAGACAATAAACTGAAATGGGCTAGCAATCGATCTGTTGTTTTTTAGTTCCTTTTTATGTTTGGTATTGTAAGTTGAGGTCATTTTCAATTGCAAAGGAAATGTCACTTTGGTCTGCCATTGATACTTTTGGTTGTGAATTTTCGAGAATTTTGATGGTTTGATTTTTGGAGTAATGGTAAAGTTTGGTTTTTGTTCTATCTATAGTTTAAAATGCTTATTCTTGAGTTTATATGGCTAAGTTGAGTGGATTTGAAGGAAAGCTGAAAGAATGTTAAGCCAAGTCATAGTTGTTGTTGATTGGCAGTGTGTTTGGACAACTTGTTCTGTTCTCTAGGGCATACATAAATTAGTTGTTTCTTTGCATTTGGGATCATTTTAATTGGTGTCTGTTGGACTAATGAGTCTTTGTGTTGTTATTGATTGAGGGTCTCAATTATATGCAGGTGGACATTGGTGCTATGAGCTTTTAGGAGATTAAGTAAATGGTTATTGAGATGGAAAAGAGGAAATGGTTGTGGAAGAGGAGACCTTCCGATAAGAGCCCTGGTGAAACCGAGAGTTCTGGTTCTTTGTCTTCATATTCAGAGAGATACTCTGATGAGCAGGTAAAGTGCAAAAACTGAAAGAGGTTACTTGTGTTGATATGGAATAATCTGATATCACATGCTTGGAAAAGATAAGCTGCTGTTTTTTTTAAAACCTCACATTTAATCTTCACTTGCACCCCGGATTTCAAAATTGATAATGGTTGAGCTAAATATGCAGCTCAAACTCTGGCAGCTGAGAGTTGTTCGTCTGCAAGTGTTGTATTTGCTTTCTACTTGCATATATATACCTCCTGCTGTTGTTACTGCTTATGTTTTCACAAATGTTGTGTTTATGCTTTACTTGAATTGAAGGTCTATCGGAAACAACCTCTCTACCAACACGAGGTAGGGGTAAGGTCTGCATAGACTCTACCCTCCCTAGATGCCACTTGTGGGATTACACTGAGTATGTTGTTGTTGTTGCATATACCAACACGAGGTAGGGGTAAGGTCTGCATAGACTCTACCCTCCCTAGATGCCACTTGTGGGATTACACTGAGTATGTTGTTGTTGTTGCATATATATACCACTTTTTATTTACTATGAAATATTTGGAAGTTCATTGGTCTTTATTGATCATTAAGCTTTCAGTATGGTATTCAAGTGGGAATATAGTTTTGTGTTTTCTGAGTATATGTGGTAACCTTTATTTCTTGCAACTCCTGAAATGACCCAGGGAAAGATCAAGAATTATAAGAGATACTTGTTGGGGTTCAAGATACTTCTATTGTGTTCATGTGTTTGGATGTAATTTGCATGTAAAACCTGATGTTAATGGTGTCATGTGAAATGGTTTCTCCTTTAAATTTCAAATGAGAAGTCTTGGAATGATAGTTTGTATGTTGAGAAAGTGTTCTTAACTGTTAGTACAATATGTTCGTTAAGTGGGAAGACAAAGCTTTTTCTCCTTACTTGGAACAAGTTCCTATAAATAAAGTGTACAATTGGTAGCGGATTATCAGGGCCTTAAATTTTACTTATAGAATTGACTAGCTTATAGTTATTTTAGACAAATAATAACAATAGATGCCCCCCAAATTGCTGAACCATCAGACTGCCTGTCATCATGTAGAGAACTTCCCTTCTCCTTGGTTTAAGCTATAATTCTTCTCCCCTGTACTTCTCCCTAACTCTTATCTTCTGTTAGTGTTTCACCATGTTTCCTGATTAATCACTTCTCAAAAAAGTTTGGTGCTTCAATGCGCTTTCCAGTATAAAGATCTGTTTCCCAGGTTGGATGGTAACATATGATGTAAGATCTTGGTTTAGAAATAGGAATATACTTTCACCCCTTGACCATTTATTCTTTTTTCTTTTTTCTTTTGTTGAGATTAGATGGTCTAAACAAGTGTAAAGATGATCATATTGCTTTGCTGGAAAAAATGTTGTCCTTGTCACTGCGCCATCTATAGCTTCTTTGTAGGGTTATTTGTCTCATATCACCATTCAATAGATTCCTTAATGACTAGCTGCTAGAGGACCAACTCTGTGTAATTTAGTACATTTTCTTTTTAAGAAAGCCTTTCTCATTTTTAGCTACTGTATTACTTTCTATTTCGACAAAAAGGATCACCTGTTCTGTTCTTTTCATTGAAGCAGGATGCACTAAAAGAATTTCCTGACCATGACAAGCAGTCGCCAGAGGTAACCTCAAAAGCTGCAATCATTGATGATGAATCCAAGGAAAGCTTGAGATGTTTGACAGAGAAATTATCAGCTGCTCTTGTTAACGTTAGCGCCAAAGAAGACTTAGTTAAGCAGCATGCTAAAGTTGCTGAAGAAGCTATTGCAGGTATCTTCTTCCACTCCCTTTCCTTTTCAGTTGTCATTGCAATCTAAGTAGGCATTTGGACATTAAAAATGTGATATTTGAAAAAAAAAAGTTAAAAAAGGATTTTTGGAAGGTGGAGTTGTGTTTGGACATGCATTTAACTTGAAAATAATAGAAGTTTAGCGAGTGAAAAAAAAAGTTCACATAAAAAACTAGTCAAACCTATTTTTCCAAAATTGAAATTCATCTTCAATTTTTTTTTGCAAAAAATCAGTACAATGTATAACCAAACACTGTGTTGAGATACTTTTTTTGAAAAAAAAGGGAAAAAACTATTCATGTCCAAATGGGAGCTAAGATTTGTCTCTTGGCTGTCTCTTCATGTACACATACCCCTTTTCTGTATGTGGTTCACATGCTGAAACAATTTTGCGAAAGAATGATTTTTGGTCTGACAATTTCCTGTTTTCTTTTTATCACTTTGGTAGGTTGGGAAAAGGCAGAAAATGAAGTTGCAGCACTAAAGCAACAACTAGATGCTGCTGTGCAGCAGAACTTGACTTTAGAAGTTCGTGTCAGCCATCTTGATGGTGCACTCAAGGAATGTGTCAGGCAGTTGAGACAAGCTAGAGATGAGCAAGAGAAAAGAATTCAAGATGCTATGGCAGAGAAAAATGAATGGCAATCTGAAAAAACTGCACTTGAGAAACAGCTACTTAAGCTCCAGACACAAGTAGAGGAGGCTGGTAAAGCTGAAACGCCTGCTTCTACTGATCATGATATCCTTATCAGGCTTAAGTGTCTAGAGAAGGAGAACACAGCTCTCAAAGTTGAGCTTCGGTCTTGTTCAGAAGTGTTGGAAATTAGGACTATCGAGAGGGATTTGAGCACTCAAGCAGCAGAAACTGCTAGCAAGCAGCAGCTGGAAAGCATAAAAAAGGTGACCAGACTTGAAGCTGAGTGTCGAAAGCTACAGGCCATGGCTCGCAAAACATCCCCATTCAATGATCAACGCTCCTCTGCTGTTTCATCTTTCTATGTGGACTCTGTCACCGATAGTCAGTCTGACAGCGGAGAACGGTTAAACACAGTCGACAATTTGAGTAAACTGGAAACAAGAGAATATGAACCAAGTTACTCAAATTCATGGGCTTCAGCACTCATTGCTGAGCTTGATCAATTTAAGAATGAAAAGTCCATGCCTAAAACTCTTGCTGCCTGTTCTATAGAAATCGATATGATGGATGATTTTTTGGAGATGGAGCAGCTTGCTGCATTGTCTGAAACTGCAAATAAGACACCTTCAGTTACATCTGATGCTGTTGCTCATGATTCCCCCAATGTTGAGAACCCTTTGGTAGCAGAATATGATTCCATGTCACAAAGGGTGGCTGAATTAGAACAGAAGTTGGAGAAGATTGAAGCAGAGAAAGCTGAATTGGAGAATGCTTTAAGTGAGAGTCAAGATGCCCTTAAGGTGTCCTCTGTGCAGCTTAAGGAAACTCAAACCAGGTTGGAAGAGCTGCAGAAGGAGCTGGATGTGGTGAACGAGTCAAAAGAGTTGCTTGAATTTCAACTCTATAGCATGGAGGTAGAAGCACGGACCATGTCTGTAAATATTGGTTCTTTGAAGACACAAGTTGAAAGAGAAAAATCCTTGTCATCAGACATGGAAGCTAAGTATCATGAATTGGAAAATGAGCTCAGGAAAAGAGCCCAGGAAGTTGAGCTTCAGCAAACTTCTGGTTCAAAAGGTGAATTAAAAATAAAACAGGTAGCTCTTTCTCTCAACCTATCTTGTGTTGTTTGTCATTCCTGTGTCTATACACGTCGATGAAAATTAGTAATGGTATGTGAACTTTCTCATTTGCAGGAGGATTTAGCAGTGGCTGCTGACAAGCTTGCAGAATGCCAGAAAACAATTGCATCCCTTGGGAAACAGCTACAATCCCTAGCTACTTTGGAAGATTTCCTTATAGACACTGCAAATATTCCTGGTGGAGGATCAGTTGCTAAAGCGGGAGAACTATGGAAGTTGCATGTAAACGAGACATTTACCCCAAAACGCGATTCTGATCCTTCCAAGGTCGAGGAAGAGAACGCGAGTCATTCTGCGAATGGTAATGAAGGGGAATCTCCAGCATCTTCATCTTCATCATCTACTTCATCCACTACTCAGGCAACCACTGCCAAAGGCAAAAATGGTTTCGGGAAATTGTTTTCTCGGAGTAAGAATGCACTCCCGACGCTAAAAGTTAATGTGGATAAATAAATAGAGGAAGAATGTTGAGAAGCCGGAACATAAATTTGCTGACATCAATTAGTAAAAGGTTATCAGTTACATGGCTAATCAAATACTGTTTGATAAGCAAACTGTTTGCTTCAATAGTTATGAAAATGTTCAGAGCTTCAAATAGCATTAGATACCTTGAATTTACACTGCTTTGGCTGTTCTATTTTTTGTTTTTAATCCCTTTAAGTATATTTTTGTATCCACTTTTAGTTTCCTTTCCCCTGTGAACTACATTTTTGGCAACAATGACTATCCCCTAGATAAAATAATCTTGTTGGTTTGTTTAGTTAGGTATGGAAATGAAATAGGAGAGGTTATTAAACGAAGGACAAATGTGCAAATACACCCCATAACTTTGCCATATAGAGCAGATGTACCCTCGTTAAAAAATGGTGCATATATATTCCCGTCTTTACACAAAGATGTAAATATATCTTTGCCATTACACAAATAGTGCAAATATATCTTTTTTGATGACAACTTTTTTTTAATTTAGCTTATTTTTTAATTAAAAAAAATGCGACGATGCTTTAGAAAAATAAGGCTATCTATTTTTTTTTGTAGACTCCTTTTTTCAAAGTCACATGGTAATTTTTTCCTGGTGGGTCGGGTCTGGTTCGTTTAAGAAAAATATCTTTGTGGCTTTAAAAACAGATAGGCTTATTTTTTTTTTAAATAAACCAGACCCAACTCACCACAAAAAAATTACCACATGGTATTACAAAAATAAGTCTACTAAAAAAATTGGGTAAACTTTTTTTAAAGCCACGTAATATTTTTTAAATTAAAAAATAAGCTAAATATTTTTTTAAAAAATATTCCGTCAGCAAAATGGCCGTGAGGTTACAAAGGTCGTGAATGAGTCTTAGTAGATTAGTTTGCCTTTTCTTGGTCTGGTGTGGCTAACAGGCGACAGAGGGATGGCAGCTTTTTATTGGGAATGTAGCATAGAGGGCTTTCACTCCCTTTTTCTTTGTTCCGAGGGGCGAGCCCAGTACTACCTATTCCCAAGAGGCGGGGACCACTCTTAGTAAAGCTCTTACTAAAAGAAGTGCAGTAAACCTATTCATATAGAAGCTGAGGATGCTACCAGATCTTTTCCTCTCATAAGAAAAGGAATTTGTCCATTTTCGGGGTCTCAAAGGGGCGTGGAAACGCATAAGAACTCTTGAATGAAAAAGAGATGTAACTCCAGTTCCTTCGGAATCGGTAGTCAATCCTATTTCCGATAGGGGCAGTTGACAATTGAATCTGATTTTGACCATTATTTTCATATCCGTAATAGTGCAAAAAGAAGGCCCGCCTCTAAGTTGTTCAAGAATAGTGGCGTGACACATCTGAGATCGCCAAGTGCTCGGGAGTTCCTCTATTCAATCCTTTTCCTTCTTCTTGTTGCTGGATATCTCGTTCGTACACATCTTCTCTTTGTTTCCCGGGCCTCTAGTGAGTTACGGACAGAGTTCGAAAAGGTCAAATCTTTGATGATTCCATCATTATCCTACATCTGAACCGAATTCTTTCTGGTTAAAGAATCTCTTTTTAGTTGCTCTGGAACAATTAGGAGATTCTCTAGAAGAAATACGGGGTTCTGCTTCTGGCGGCAACATGATTGGTCCCGCTTATGGGGTCAAATCAATACGTTCTAAGAAGAAAGATTGGAATATCAATCTCATCGAGATCATCGATCTCATACCAAATCCCATCAATCGAATCACTTTTTCGAGAAATACGAGACATCTAAGTCATATAAGTAAAGAGATCTATTCATTGATAAGAAAAAGAAAAAATGTGAACGGGGATTGGATTGATGATAAAATAGAATCCTGGGTACTACCTCTCATTTTGTTCTAGGATTCTTCTTCTTCGTAGGTCATTTGTGGCACGCGGGAAGGACTCGTGCAACTGCAACAAGATTTGAAAAAGGAATTGATCGCGACTTTGAACCTGTTCTTTCCAGGACCCCTCTTAATTGAGATGAGACAGGAGATCCAATGCTTGAATGAAGTACAAATCACTTTGATTTAATCATACATCTTGGAATCAAATGATATATTTGCACTATTTGTGTAACGATAGATGTATATATGTACCAATTTTTAAACGAGAGTGTATCTGCTCTATATCACAAAGTTAAGGGGTATATTTTCACATTTTCTCGTAAACGAATTGTTCATGAAATTGAATAACACGAAACTCCCACTTTTAGTTAGAGGATCAGGATTGGAGTTGTAGCCGTAAAATGAAAACTTAGCATAAACCAATAAACTCTTTCTTATTTTTCAATTTTGTCTTTAAAAGAGAATTTAAGGGTTCTTTTAGTAATTGGAAGTTGGAAAACAATTCTGGCATGAAATACAGTTCTATCTTATACAACGTTCGATTAGTATTTTGTTTTCAGTGTAGGTAATATCGATATAATCTTGTATCAAAATTTTGATATTATTCTATAGGAAAATTAACGGGGAAGCCGATGCGGCTAAAAACAATTACCCAAAAATATCCAAGAAAAATTATGTACAAAATGGAGTAATAGGTATGTACATTGTATACCATCATGGTTGTGCGTGCAGTATAGGCTGGTGGTGGAGATGATTGGTAGTTATAGGTAGTGGTAGAGGATAGTGTTAGAATATTAGGTAAATCATATTATTATTATTATGTATTAATGTAGTATCATATTATATTTGGTAGGTAGTAAAATGTTAATTAGGAATATTATGTTAATTAGGTAGAAGATTATTATGGATTGATTAGAAAGATTAGGTATGATTTACTCTTCCTAAATTACATGCATATGGTGTATATATTGTGCCCTTAAATGATGAATACATTGAGAAAAATACTTTCAAAGTCTTACATGGTATCAAAGCTTAAGGAAAGATCCAAAATTAGTTTATTTTCTTCCAAATATTTTGTCATCTTCCTCCCTAGAACCCTAGTTGGCCGAAAATTTCTTCATTTTTTTTCGCTTACTCCATTATTGATTATCCTTCATCACAACCAATTATGTCTGAAACCAAATCATCTTTTCACCATGCCCTTGCTGTCTCAAACATCAAAACATATGTTTCCATCAAACTAGAAATGGAAACAGTTCATTATGCGACTTGGGCGTAATTATTCAAAATATGTTGTCGTTCTCACAAAGTTCTCCATCATATAAATCCTCCAAAAAATGGTAAAGGAAAAGACATAACAAATGATGCAGATAAGGAATTGTGGGATACACTTGATGCCACAGTCCTTGGTTGGATTTATGCAACAATCTCCACTGACTTGTTGCATACGGTAATGGAACCGGATTCAACAGCCATGGCGGCGTGGAAACGCTTGCGAGATATTTTTCAAGATAACCAAAACTCCCGCGCTGTTACATTGGAACATGAGTTCTCAACCATTGACATGTTGGACTTCCCTAATGTTTCTACATATTGTCAACGACTCAAAGTGTTGGTCGATCAATTAAGAAATGTTGGTTCACCGGTTACCAATAATCGGTTAGTCTTGCAATTGGGTGTCGGTCTTACCGACGCGTATAACTGCGTGGGAACTCTAATCCGTCAAAGTAATCCTCTACCATAATTTATCAAGCAAGGTCCATGTTTGTACTTGAAGAGTCGGGCTTGGTGAAAAATGCCTCAACTACTTCAAATTCCGTCATGCTTGCCACTCATTTGAATGATGGTAATTTTTTTGACCCTTCTCAACAAAATAAGGGACAAAAAGGACGTCATAACAATAAAAATAAGGGTGGAAATCGTGGAAATAACAAAGGTGGAGGCCACTGAAATTCCGGTAGCGGCGGTAAAACCAACTTCGGCTGTGGACAGTGATAGCAACACGGCGGCAGAGGTGGCAGACAGTGGCAGCAGCCCAACGGTTGGCAGTGGCCTTGGGCTATACCACCCAGCCCAGCCACAACAGGCAATTGGGCCAGGCAACCCTAAAGGCCCACTGGCCAGCCACAACAAAACAGTGGCTACTTTGCACCAACTTGGCAGCAGCAGCAACACGCCCATTTCGCTGGGTATGTTAACACAAGCAGTAGCAGTGAGCCTCAGCCGACCCAATGGCATGAGGCCCATTCAACAGGGGGCCACCCCACGGAAATTGAGTCCGTCATGCATACTCTTGGACTTAATCCACCGGATTCAAATTGGTATATGGACTTCGGAGCGATGTCCCATATGACGTCCTCCCAATGTAATCTCTTGTCCTATTTTAATTTGAGCAATGATAATGGAATAATTGTCGGAAATGACCATTCAATTCCAATAAAAAGTTATGGTTATAGCAAATTGTCACCACCAAACCCACCCTAATTTTAAAGAATGTCCTTCATGCTCCCAAATTAATCAAAAACTTGATTTCTGTTAGAAAGTTTACAACTGATAATTGGGTATCTGTCCGGTTTGACCCCTTTAGCTTTTCCGTGCATGATTTTCAGACGGGGAAGCTTCTCATGAGATGTGATAGCAAGGGGGAGCTCTATCCAATAAATTCGTCAACACAACAATCCAAGTTTCCTTATATTTTGGCAGCTATGGCACCAACGTTTGGGACATCCGGGAGAGGATGTTTTGGCTTCTCTTAAACAAAATAATTTTATTTCTTGTACCAAAACACGGACTCTAAATCAGTGTCATTCTTGCACACTTGGTCAACATGTTAAGTTGCCATTTATTTCCTCTACTTCATGCACTTTTTTGCCATTTGATATTTTACATTGTGATATTTGGACATCACCTGTTTTGAGTTCTTCTGGTCAGAGATATTATTTGCTTATACTTGATGACTACTCTAATTATTTGTGGACATTCCCTTTGTCGAAAAAATTACAAGTGTTTTCCACTTTTCTCACTTTTAGAGCATTCATCCGAACTCAATTTGAACGTTATATCAAAATATTCAATGTGACAATGGGGGGGGGGGAGTTTGACAATAAACAGTTTTGGGATTTTTTTCAAAACAAATGGTCTTCAATTTCGTCTGTCTTGTCCTCATACTTTATCACAAAATGGGAAGGTGGAACGCAAAATTAGAACCATTAACAATATTGTTAGAACATCTCTTTCTCATGCTTCACTTCCCCCTGTATTTTGGCATCATGCACTTCAAATGACCACTTACCTGTTGAATGTCCTTCCTCATAAAAATCTATCATACCAAGCTCCCCTAAAAATATTCTACTTACGAGAGCCCACATATCATCACTTAAGAGTGTTTGGTTGTCTTTGCTACCCTCTCTTTTCATCCACCACAATCACAAAACTCCAAGCCCGGTCTACTCCATGTGTTTTCTTGGGATATCCTACTCATCATCGCGGTTACCAATGTTACGACATTTCTTCCAAAAGAATCTTTATAAGTCGTCATGTAATCTTTGATGAAACAATTTTTTCATTTGCTAAGATACATGCCACCGGGACTCATAACTATGATTTTTTGGATGATGATAAGCTTTCGTATGTAACACATTTTTTTCACAGCTCGGTACCTATAGCTAGTGTTGAACACCGTAATTCAGGCCCATTGGGCCAACGATCGATGGCCCAACTGACTGATATTTCAATGCAGCAGCTTGGGCCTTCGATTCTGAGGCCCATTCCCACTACCGCATAATCTGCCTGGTCCAGCGGATTGGGCCAGTCCACCACTACGGGCCCAATTCCAGCTCCAGCAATGCAGCCCACTGGACCCTCGGTTTCTCCCTCCTCGGTCAGTGGCGTCCAGTCTACTGGCCCAACAAACCGTCCGGTCACCCGTAGTCAACATGGAATTGTCAAACCCAATGCCAAATATAGTCTTCACACCCAGGTCTCGAAATCACCTTTGTCTCGTAATCCAACGTCTGCTGTAAAAGACCCGAATTGGAAAATGGCCATGGATGATGAATAATATGCTCTAATTACAAATAGGACATGGGATTTAGTACCTCGTCCATCTAATGCTAATATAATTCGATCTATGTGGATTTTCAGCCATAAAGAAAAATCTGATGAAACTTTTGAGTGGAATAAAGCCCGTCTTGTAGGTGATGGGAAGACACAACAGGTTGGTGTAGATTGCGGGGAAACATGCAGTCCAGTGGTCAAACCTGCAACTATCAGAACAGTTCTCAGCATGTCTCTCTCAAAAGGATGGCCACTTCATCAATTGGATGTCAAAAATGCCTTCCTCCATGGACACCTTAATGAGACTGTATACATGCACCAATCGTTGGAATACAGGGATCCTAAATATCCCAACCATATGTGTTTTCTCAACAAATCATTATATGGCCTCAAGTAGGTCCCTAGGGCTTGGTATAAGCGGTTTGCAAATTTTGTGTCACACATGGGTTTTTCGCACAACCGTTCAGATAATTCCCCGTTTATCTATCATCAGGGTAATCATACTGCTTATCTTCTTCTATATTTGGATGATATTATTCTAACAACATCTTCAGACTCTCTTCGCAAGAATATCATGTCACAACTTAGTTCTGAATTCGCTATGAAAGATCTTGGCCCACTACACTACTTTCTAGGAATTGCTGTGACACGACATACATGTGGATTATTTCTCTCCCAGAAGAAGTATGCATCAGAAATCGTGGAACGAGCTGGGATTTCTTTCTGCAAACCTTCGGCAACTCCGGTCGACACAAAGTCAAAATTGAGTGTCATCTCTAGCAAACCTTTTGCTGATCCGACGTTATACCGCAGCCTAACAGGAGCATTACAATATCTCATATTCACCATGCCAGATATTACTTATGCAGTGCAACAAATGTGTCTATTCATGCATAATCCAATGGAGGAACATATGCATGCTCTGAAACGCATTGTGCGATATATTCAGGGCACTCCAGAGTATGGATTACATCAATATCCGTCCTCTGTTTCCAAACTTGTTACTTACACTAATGCAGATTGGGCAGGATGTTCGAATACAAGACAATCCACCTCCGGGTATTGCGTCTTCCTTGGTGACAATTTAATCTCATGGTCCTCAAAAAGGCAGGCCATGGTATCACGCTCAAGTGCTGAAGCAGAATATCGTGATGTGGCCAATGTTGTATCTGACTCATGTTGGATTCGGAACCTGTTACTTGAACTTCATTGCCCTATTCCGACTGCAACAATAGTATAATGTGATAATATTAGTGCAATCTATCTCTTAGGGAATTCCATCCACCATTAACACACTAAACATATTGAGTTAGATATTCATTTTGTACGCGAGAAGGTGGCTCGCGGACAAGTTCGGGTGCTACACGTCCCAACGCGTCATCAAATCACAGATATCTTCACAAAAGGACTTCCGCTGATATTATTTGAAGATTTTAGGGACAGTCTCAGCATTCACCGCCCTCCAGCTTCAACTGCGGGGGAGTGTTAGAATATTATGTAAATCATATTATTATTATGTATTAATGTAGTATCATATTATATATGGCAGGTAGTAAAATGTTAATTAGAAATATTATGTTAATTAGGTAGAAGATTATTAGGGATTGATTAGAAAGATTAGACATGATTGACTCTTCCTAAATTACATGTATATGATGTATATATTGTGCTCTTGAAGGATGAAAACATTGAGGAAAATACTTTCAAAGTCTTATAGATAGGTGGTTCACAACAGTGATAGTGGTTGACGGTAGAGGCAGAGCTATGATTTTTAATTTATGAACTTTGAATCATAATTTTTTATATATTGACACAAATATAAGATTTTGAGCAAAGTTATAATGGAGGCGGTTAACGATTGTGGTAAATGGTTACATTTATAGGACTTTTTAAGTGAATGTTTTAATAATATTAAAACTATGTACAAGATTTGAATCTTTTAAATCTATTACTTTGGCTTTCTCAATTTACGTTAAGATGTTTAATTGGACATGAAATTTAAAAGAAAAAGAAAGATTTTGAAATTTATAATCTAAAATAAATTTGAGAAATTTCTATGACAATAATTAATTTCATTAAACATAAAATGAGAAATTTAATATAGAAATTTATTATTTCTTTTAGAGACTAATTAAAAAGAAAATTGTGTGATATAAATTAAAATGAAGAGAGTAAGAATTAAAAATGATTGTGAAAGACAAAAGAGAAACCAAAAGCAAAAAAACAAATAACATTTGAGTGATTCATTAAGTGCAAATAATAAAGCCTTAGGGGTCGTTTGGCAGGATACATTAAAGAAAATAATGTATGTATTAACTTTGTGTATTATTAATTTCTTGTTTGGTACTCTCTCCTTTAAAAAGATTGTCTGATTTTGACTTGACACAAAATTTTAAAATGTAGATAAGATTTTTTAATTTTGTGGTCTTAAATTAAAGATGTGTTGAATGTACAAAAATAACCTTTAATCTTGTAATCTTAAACATGTCATGTGGAAAATTGGAATGAAAAAATTACCAAAAAAGAAAAGAAACATTCTTTTGAAACGGACTCTTTTCTTAACTTTTTTTATGGATATTTGCAAAACATTGAAAAGCTTGCTTCTTTGTCTTTATTAAGCTTGTTTGTGGAGACCCTTTTTGAAATTGTAGTGATTAAAGTAGAAAAGGAAAATAAAAATCAGTTTCTTGATGTTGGTTAACTATATTGAGATTTCAAAACACCAAGGATCATGATATTTTGCATTTTGGTGAACTCTGAATAGTTGGTACTTGTTAGCTGGTAATTTAAAATATGTTTAGTTTATAAAGTGGATCAATTTTGACTAGTGATCTTGTGGATGGTAAGATTTGTTGCATTAATTGCTGACAAAAGCCAATAAAACGAGTTAGAAATATATCTAACGATTTAAGTTTTTATATGAGATGGTTACATATTTCAATATGATATTAGAGCAGACAATTATGCTGGGATCAAATCTCACCTGTAGGGATTTGTTGGGTTTGTAAGCACAACGAAAGTTTAAAATTTTCTTATCTAACAATGATCCTGGCATGGCTTATACGATAATCATGTTTATGTTCAAAACAAAACAAAAGAAAACTTACAGGTTTTCGATCGCGAGATTCAATACTAAGGTAACCAAGCGATTTGAATCCTCGACTGCAAGTTCCAACTCCAGGCCTTCACATATCCTGTGACCCTATTGTGCCTTCACATATCGACATTAATCTAATTAAGGTCCATACGAAACTCCTAGACTGCGTCGTATGACGAACTTAATATGTGAAGTACGTTTACATGAATCCAGCAAACTTAACCTTTATGCGAAACTATAAATTCCTTTCGTTCGCGACACACTCGATTAAGCTTAGGATTTGCCAAGTGTCTATCCAAATGACTTAATCACTTTATCTCACATTTATTAGTTGACAACTAAATCATATTCTAAATATGTTTCTTGCACTGGCCAGTGACTTTAGTCAACCTAATAACATTGAGAAGTTGAGTGCTCTCTCGAATTTCCAATCGAGGAAATGAATCCTATTCTTAGCTCAACTACCACCTTGATTTACATCCCGATGCACCCAACACATGCCGTATCTTATCCAGAAGGAATTTAAGCTTAGAACTTGATCAAAGTACATCATTCTGTAAACAAGGTGCGTATTGACCTCAAGTCAAAGGACCTTTATATTTCACACGCCGATAACACTATAGACATTTATAACAAATAGTTTATTGGCAGGGTATACCAATACTTCTCCCAAGTATCCATGTGTCCATCACGAGTAACCATTACTTGTAGTTGTGAGACATACTACAATCTCCAAGAATGTGATGCAGACCACATGTCGACTTATAGCATATCATCGATATCCCATTCTCGATGATCATTAGTCGAGGCTATTTTGAGAGTTACGTTCTATCATTAATATCTCACTCTATTAATGACAACGTAAGCTCAAAGGATGCACATAAATGAATAATTGCAAACACTCAAACAATAATTCAATAATTCAATAATTGCAAATGCCATAAATATTAATCTCATTAATAATACGAATGAGTTCAAGTACATTTTGTCCCTAATATAGATTGTCTCTAGGACATACATACTTTCATCACCACCACCCATTATCAAAAAGAATTTCCACATGTCCGGCCTAAAAGAATCAAACCCGCTTTTAGATGAGATGGTCACACAGTTCAACATAATGTTCTGTGGTGGCTCTGATTTTTCACAAGAGTTGAAATTTATTTGATTTTTCCAGAGACTATCTGCAAGAATAAGCTCTGATTCGTGTAATCGAGTACTCGTTTAGGCTATTGTTTATGTTATATTAGAATGGAGATCCATACATCACTTGCATTTTCTCTGTGTGAACAATAATAGTGAGTGGTTACTGATTTTGCATCTTGTTGACTTGTTCACTATCAGTTTGTCAAAGGGAGCTTTGGAGTATTTGCAGTGTATGGGGAGGAGGGTGGGGGAATGCCAGATAAGAAAGATTCCTGGTTGACGCTCTTTAATGTGGAAGATCCCAAGACTAAAGTTCCACAAAGTAAATGCAAGTTCTTGGATGCAAATCAAATCAAGCTTTAGAAGTTGCTAGATATGATCTACAATACTGTGATTGGCGATCTCGCCAAGATGTACTTACAATTATGCTCCTACATGAAAAGGTACGTGGCTGAATTAATGTGCATTTATTTCCTAGGTTTTATGAACTTGGAAACTTCATAAATACAACATCCACTGTCTTCCCAGTGATACAATTTTATAGATTCCCTGTTTCTCAAGTAGAGTACCTTTTTCTCCCCCTTATGTTGTACTCTCTGTATTGTTGTTTCAAATTCCTGGTCTGCATGGTATTCTATTATATGTTCTGTTAAGTGGATGTGATTTAAATAGGTCGTGGAAGTATTGAACCCTCTAGCACGTGATTACAAATCTATTGGAACCATGAAGAAGGAACTTGCAGGGTTGCAAGAAGAACTTTCTCAGGCCCACAACCAGGTTTGTGAAATTCTGATATTATCAAAATAACATTTTGGTGCAAGCTGGTCAGACACCACCGTTATCCAATAAAAAAATGATTATTTTCAGGGACGAAGCCAACCAATTTTTTTCCGAGGGGGCTAGTACTATGTTATACAAATTTTAAAAATTAGGTAATAATTTAAATTCTAAATAACATAAATACAAATTATTCAAGAATAATGAAAATATAATCACAATTTTTCTCGACGAGATTTCATAGTCTGAAACTGTTGCATAACGGCTTCGTTACTGATCTCATATAAAATTTCGTTCTCAATATAAGGTACTAATAAATCATTAAGTCAATCGTCCGATATTCGATTTCGCAGTCGATCTTTGATGATGCTCATAGCAGAAAATGCTCTCTCTACACTTGCAGTAGCAACTGACAAAGTTAATGCTAGGGTAAGAAGCGTGTAAACCAAATGATAGATTCCGTGTCTTTTTGTTTCCACCATCTTCTTTGCAAGATCTCCGATGCCAACAATTTCTGAAAACTCAATGCTATTACGCATATCTATCAAGTAACTCTAGATCATGTGAAGAAAACTCCCGAGGATACAATCGAGCAAACTTGACGAGACTTTCCTTGTTGAAAGAAAAGAATGAATTGCTAGGATTAAGGCACCCAACAAAAAGAAGCAATTCAGCATTTGTCACAGAATACAGTAGCTGGTTCTCTCTTTATTTGCTTTATGAGTAAATAGAGTAGAAACACTTCCTGTAAGGTTTTGATTCATTAGATCTTGGCATTTTTTTTGATTGATTATGAAAACTGCTACGTCCTCCAACATGAACATCAAATCTCTCATTTTTCTAATTATTGAATCCAACTCCGACAAATGAATCTGCCCCACCTTGATTATTTTGAGTCCTAAAAAGATAGCAATAAAGACAATATGCTCTATCTTCCGTTATGCTATACTCCAACCAATCTAGATATTTGTCAAACCAAGTTTCAACAAACCTCATTTTTTGAATTTTATCATCTGATTGACTCCATGGAAAATTGTGATTTCTAGGTTGAAACGGCCCTTTAATAGATAAGCTCGTCTTACTCTATCTCTATGATTAGCATCGTAACTCCATATTGTTGGTCGCTTTCCAGGGTCTACTGGGAGATTGTCGAAATCAATTTTAACATTTGAAGGTCTCTTTTGAGCATTTGATTTAGAAGAATCAACTACTGCAGACTTTCTTTTAAGAAATTTCTCCATCAATACAATCTTTAAATCCACAACAATAATGTTCTACAATAATCCAAAACTATATGATCATTTATCAAACACTAATTAATTCAAATAATAATAAATTTGCACTAATTAGGGTTCACAAAAAATAACTATTATAATGAAATTGAATAGATGATGGAAAAATCTTACATGTACTAAATAAAGATGAGTAGCGCAAAAACCAAAGTCTTGAAGAATATCACATGAAAAGAACCGGAAGAACTGAAGAAGAATCGTCAATTTCTAAGTTGGTCTCGAGCGTGAAACCCTAAAGACAAAGTGTTTTTTTATTTTAATAGAGAAAGGCAGCGCTATTTTTTAATCAGCACATACACTGACTTTGTTGTGTATTCATAGACTAGTACTTTTTTTTTCTTTTGTTGGGCTTATGAATTTCCTTTTGCAAATTTATTGAGTTTGAATAATTTAAGAGTAGTAAAAGGTTAAGGCTAATGTTTTTTGTAGGTGGGGGCTTTTTGTCAATTATTAATATAGTGATAGTAAAAAAAAATTTGTTGGGGTCTATAGCCCTTAGTGGGGCATGTGAGACTTATGACTATTTTGATACACTGCATTTTCTGGTCTCCAGTTTCCACTACTGGTGAATATTCAGGCTACTTCCCTTTGAGTTTGATAAGTTAAACTTATGGAAACAAGTCTTCTTACAAAAACAATGAGTATTTATATAGAAAAATGGTTCTGGAGTGTAGATTATTTCATAAGAATACAGTTCTATATCTAAAGTACTAATGCAACAGTTACATATATCTGAGGCCAGGGTTTCTGCTGCTTTAGATAAGCTAGCTTACATGGAAGAGTTGGTTAATGATAGGCTTCTGCAAGAGAGAAGCACAGCTGAATCAGATTGCTCGTCTTCCTCTGCCAGTACGTCAACAGAAACCCCGAAGAACCCTGAATGTGTCAGGTCCTGTCCAAGATTACTGTTCCCGTTTGAAGAGCTTTTGGTACCCTGTTGCTTTCTCCGCTGATCTTAAGGATGATACTATGGTGAGTCAATTATCTCATACCTGCATAAAAAAAAGAAAACATTTGATTCAACTGGCAAAACCATGTAGAATGCAAATTTATGAAGCCAAAACCAATTAACATGCTATACTATCCCGTCTCCTATTTTATGTGTTTTCCCCATTGCTCCATTTGGATCCCAAGAGCACCAAGGAAGGTTTGTTTCTTTGTATGGTTGGCAGCAAAGGGTGTGATTTTAACAGCGGGGAACCTGAGAAAGAAGAAAATCACCCATGTTAGTTGGTGTTTTATGTGTAAAGGTACCGGGAAAAGTGTAGATCATCTTCTTTTGCATTGGAAGGTGGCTAACCAGTTATGGAGGGCGGCTCTCAATTTGTTTGGGATGCAATGGGTCATGCGGGGTACAATGAAAGAGGCTTTACAAAGTTGGACTCATAGATGGGGGAAGAAAAGCCCGAGGGCTTGGAGCGTTGCCCCCTTAGCAATCATGTAGGTTATTTGGAAAGAGATAATAGGAGGGCATTTGAAGGGTTAGAGCTTAGATTTTGTAATAATGCAAAGTAGTGTTTCATCTCTAGTCTCTTTTTTGTGTACTTACGAGGTCCAATTTGTATAGAGAATTGGATATCTTTTGTTGAGAACCATATTTTAGTTTAGGTTCTCTTCTTTTGGTATACGACTTTCCCCAATTGTCAATAATATTATTTACCTTATCAAAAAAAATGAGAGAGAAAATATATATGACAAGGAAAATTCAGATAGGAATGTGACTTTAATATTTCGGCTTTTCTCATTTTTGGCCGGTCGGCCGAAATTAATTACGGGCACTAGCCGAAATAAAAAAAACGTATTCACTGATTATATATATTATTATGTATATTATATGTATACTAGATGTATATTTATACTTAATATACAAAACCTATCTATACATTTGCTGGTTATTTCTTCTGGCTTCTGTTAATTCTTCTGGCCAGGGGCGTCTTTGGGCCCGTGCGAGCTGTGCTACCGCACAGGGCTCCCGAAAAACGAAAAATTTTAGGAGCCCCTTTTTTTCATTTTTTATTAAGTATTATTAGTCAGAATTTACTGTAAAGGCCCATAATTCGCAGGTCTTCACAGGTCTTAGCCCAATCTAATTATTGAAATCGTATATTTACTTATATTAAGGGCTCACTTTTACGAATTAGAACAGGACCTCCAAAATTTTTGAGACGGCCCTGCTTCTGGCTTGATGGCCGTAAACTGTATTGTTTTAGTTACCGATAGATTGCTTTGAGAAACTGTGGGTGATCTTCCGTGGGAATGATGGAAAACCTGGATGTGTCCGGAATACATGTGCACATCGAGCCTGCCCCCTTGATCATGGCTCAGTGAATGAGGGTCGCATCCAATGCTCTTACCACGGTGAGTTAAATTTGAATCTTACCATTCTTCAGTTCAGAGTTCATGTGTATTTTTAGAGGACATGAAATAGCTGACACTAAGTTTGATGTTTATTTAATGAATATAGGATGGGAGTATTCCACTGACGGGAAGTGTGAGAAAATGCCATCAACAAAATTACTGAATGTAAAGATCAAAGCACTTCCCTGCTTTGAGAAAGAAGGAATGATATGGATTTGGCCAGGAAATGATCCACCTGCAGCTACCCTTCCTTCTTTATTACCACCTTCCGGATTTCAAATACATGCAGAGGTTTGAAATCACCACTGTTAGATTTTCAATTGTTTATCTTACATGTTTTGAGTATTTTGCCTTACAACTGTTTTCACTGTAACTGCAGATAGTCATGGAACTTCCGGTGGAACATGGACTTCTTTTAGACAATACATCAACCTTTGCTAAAGGATGGAATGTCCCTAGGTTGTTATGGTCATATGATGGTAATTATCTACTAGTCTAGTAATAAATCAATAGTTATTAGAAGAGTGGATTGTTTTTCTATGAAAACTTGATTTTTCTGGTCCAGGTTAGGAGTTTTTTGAGACATAAAAAAAAGTGCTGTCAAGTTGTGGATTGTATATGAAGGTCTTTGTACTTATAATTTTCCTTTTATTTTTATTTCAGCTTGGTAAAGTTTTTGACTCCTGCATCTGGTCTGGAAGGATATTGGGATCCGTACCCAATAGATATGGAATTTAGACCACCTTGTATGGTATTATCCACCATTGGAATCTCAAAGCCAGGCAAATTGGAGGGACAAAGCACCAAGCAGTGTTCTACACACCTTCATCAACTTCATGTTTGCTTACCTGCATCACGAAACAAGACACGGTTATTATATAGAATGTCACTGGATTTTTCTCCCCTGCTCAAACACATTCCCTTCATGCAATATGTTTGGAGACATTTTGCTGAGCAGGTTAGATTCAGTCCTAAACTTTGTCAATGGCGGCAATTATATTAACATCTTATGGAAGTCATCAGTCAATGAAAGATATGTTCTAACATTTCTCTTATTTGTAAAATTTATAGGTTTTAAATGAAGACCTACGGCTTGTGCTTGGCCAGCAGGATCGCATGCTAAATGGCACCAATATTTGGAACCTGCCAGTGTCTTACGATAAGCTAGGTGTGAGGTATATAATATGGAGAGATGCTGTAGATAGTGGAGCAAAACAGCTACCATTCAGCAAATGAATATACAACTATTCCAGCAAATGAGGCTTACTTCTCAAGATGATTTTGATCATTGCGGAATTTAGTTCAGTTGCAGAGAAGCTCTCTTATCACTTAATGCAGTTTCCATCTTGTGAGGAGATGCTTACACCCTTCCTGTAAATATAGCTGTACACAAAATTTTTGTAGGTTTGTATACAGTTTGAGCAACCTTAGATCCCCTTCCAACAATTCTATCCTGTCCTGTTTCCCACTTAGAAAAATTCATATATTCTTTGCACCAGTCCCAGAAATGGCGTTCCACCATGTCATAGAATACTTTTTGATTTCAGGTTGCAATTAAGAGTGTTCTTTTTGCCAACATGAAGCCAGAGGCGTTTTGATCTTTGCTAGCAGTTTGAGTTAAGTTGTAACAGTATGACAGTATTGAAATATTATCCTTGTAGTATACTATTGTTGTCGAAAGCTTGATGAAACGTTGATGTCATTCTTGAGTCTTGGCAAGGAAATACAGAGCTCAAAGTTATGCAATATGACCCTTAAACACACTAGCAGTAGTAGTAGATCCAAACCTGTCTTATAAGTGGAGTGTACTTGGTCAATGTGCAGAAGAGTTCCCTAGTACAAAAACATTGTAAAGGCTGCTGATTATGGTGTAGAGATGACCACATCACTTCCTACTATTAACAGGTCCAATCAGAGTTTAATTCATTTAAGCAGCTAATGGTACAAATCTACTTGGGCTAGAGTCTAGACCCAAACAAAATTTGGTGTTAACATGTAAACCGACTTTTTGGGAGAAAGCTTAGGAATTTTTATAGAACAAAGGTAGACGTAGCAGCACCCTTGCTGAGTCTTGTGAAAAATTATTTCGGAGTTTGTACATTATCAAGGAAAATTTTCATTAACGAAATCAAATACCAAAAAATAACTTACACAGCTAGAACATTATTCTACAAATACAAATAGTTCTCTACTAATTACCATATTTAGTTTCTACTAAGAATATCGGACTTGGATGGTTTCTATTAACTTTTACCAGAGAAATCCAAATCACAGATGCTTGCAAACAGAACACTAACCATTTATATAACTTTACCAGATTGCACACTTAATAGTACAACACAATTTACACAAGATTAGCATAGTGCATACAACACAGCTTGTTTAGAAAGCTATAGCTTAGTAATAGCTAGAGTTATTCCATATATTGCAAAAACCTCAGCACGTTACACAGGCTTCCAAACTGTGAGCACTTCTTGAAACATCTGTAGCATCAGATCTCTATCTGTCTGTCTGAAGAAGTTGTTAATTTCATCCCCAACATCATAAATCTTGCCAAAATCGAACAAATACATCAAGCAACCTTCAATTTATTTAGCTGGTAAAGCCAGGCCTCTAGCAATCTTTCGAGGACATTCCCTGAGTTTGATGTCTTCTAGGAGACTCTCCTCACAAGCATTCTTCAAATCTACAATGTCATACTTGTTCGCCGCACCCAGCAGTGACAACCGGTGCTTCCAGAAATCCTCTTGTTTTATGGTCCCATACAAGTAACTGAGAAGGGCTGTGCATGATTCTGTTGACATGTCTTCTATGTCGATCATAGAGGACTCTTTCTCCCTGAGATCGTGAAGGAACATGCTGTGGAATACAGGTGAACTAGCAGACAGTATCGCTCAGTGAGCTCACTGATCCATCAGCCGTATTAATGGTAACATCAGCATGGATAGACTCATCGAGCATGCGAGAGAGACATCGGAGAGTACTTTGGGTAGCTAAAGATTGCAAAATCATGTCATTAGGCCATATAGATTTTCCTTCTCCGCCCTAAAGGTTCAATTACCACAGGTTACTAAGAGAAGGAGCATGAGTTCAAAACATAACCAAGGTTATTTTTTGGTAAATGCTGAGAAGAAACTTTCATTCTTTTTCATTTCTGTAAAATGGAATATTTGGAATATTTCATTCTTTTCAGTTCAAATCTGTGAAAGGAACAACCAAAGAAGCCAACTGCATACGCCTATATACAAGCCCTATCTGTTACCACTAGATAGGTATTTTATCAAAGAACCATTTCAATTAGCAATCTCATACAGTCATACATATTACACGTACACTTGAACACTGCAGAATGTCAAGAAACTCATATTTGGTGTGTAGATCTTCAGGTCAAGGAACTCGACATCTATGATGAATCGACCTTGTAAACAAGAATCAATAGGCCACACAAAGTCTTCACTTGTTCGAAGCAGCCTCTCATACACTGCAACATGGACAGCCACAGAATTATACATGCAACATAACATGTTGAATATAGTTAATGCAGAATTGTCAATGAAATTCAACTGTGATAGAGGCGGCAAGGTGTGTGATGGACATTAGTTGCAGGCTCTTTATCTGGACAAACAAAGAAAAAAACAAGGAAGCACAAGAGTCTACAATTCCATGTGTCTGCACATGCAGCTGAAGAATATTCAATGTGCAACTACAAGCCTAAATAACACGCGACAGTTAGGCTAGCAATTATTGGCATATTAATAGCCCAAGGCAGTCTAGAGATAGAATCTTGTCCTACAAGGAAGGGCGCAGACTCGATTTATAGCGCATACAGAGAAGTCTTTTTTCTCAATGAGGAAAAAGAAGTCTTATCTTATGGTCAACAAAACAAATAATTTGACCATGGAAAAACTTATGTGCACCATTAATGACACTGAACGTGTAGAATACTGAACTGTTCTTGCTCTAATTTTTCAGTGCTTTTAATCTACAATAGTCCGAGTTGCCTATGATACCCCATCACAAGAGGCATGCATCGTGCAATATAACACACATGACCCATCCCCTATGATTACACATGCCATGGTAATTGACAGTACATACTCATGCCCCAAATTACAGGTTGCCTAATATAATAGAATGAGGAATTTAAAAACGTAAGGTGAGTAGGAGATGAGTCCAATAATTCCTTTTCAAAGAAACCACATGTTTCAGAACCAGGCATATGTGTACTGCATTTTCCTTTTCAGATAGGAGCACAACAACTGACTTGATAAATCATTAAGTTGCATCCGCTTATGGTAGACAGATGTATGCCATTCTGCCAAACAAATTGAGGAATCTAACCATCCACCAAACAGATCAATATCCAAAGAAAAAAATAACTTCAAGAATGAGGATCGCCTCTTTTTTTTTTTTTTGGGGGGGGGGGGGGTGATATTTTTGGGGGCGGAGGGCATAGCATCATGAGCTAAAACATTTTAAAGTTGAATTCAAACTACAGATATTTAATTGTACTACTTTTCGATGCCAATCACCTTGGTCGCACTTTATATGACATGCTTCAATTTTCATATGTGAGTTGAATATGTAATAACATTTGTTCCCATGGACGTATATTAAAAGGTGACAGATATTTTGTATAGGGTATACAGATATATCTAGAAATCAAACTAAGATAAGTTTCTCCGAAATTAGTGACCTTGTCATAGCAGAAACTAGACCATATCTTTTGAACATACCAAAATACAAATTACATGAAACAAAATGGTACAAAGGGATGGGAATACAACATAGTAATAGTAACAAATGACCCAAACTAGCAAAAGAAATCAAGGATATGTGTGTGTTCGGAATGACGGAAAATGTTTTCAGTTGTGTTTGGTATAATCTAGACAAATACTACAGGAGGTGGGGGTGGGGGTAGGGGTAAGGTTAGGAGTGTGGGATGGTGAGGATGGGGGCTACAGGGATGGGGTGAAGATGAAGTGTGTTGGAGGGTGCCGCCACTTGTGAAATTTGTTTTCCCTACTTCCGCTAAGAAAGCCATTTTCCTCTCATTTTAAGGACTTGTTTTACTAGAGCGACTGAACATAGGAAAATTGGACCTCCATACCGGACACACCCTATATATTCAAACTTCAACTTTTTTGCCTCATTTGATAGGTAAATTTACCTCTGCAAATTGCAATAACGAATATACTCGGATGCAGAAACGGAGCCACAGCCCAACAACCGAACACCCTTCACCGGAAACTCATACCATGTATACATGTCAATTATTATGTATTAAAGATATATATATTACATATTGAACACCTTAACATATAGTATATTATATATTACAAAATTTCTGGCATAGGTACACACCTAAACATACAATCGAAACACAGAACAGCTAGAAAGTAGAGTTGTACGAGGAGATATATGAGTTCTACGATTAGTGCCAGTGGTAGTCACACGGAGCATAAAACGAGCAAAAGGAGGAGGAAGCTGCTCTTTGGAAAGCCGAGATGGTTCAGGAAACAACCGAATATACAAATACCGATTCTTCTCTATTGACAAGTGCCTAAAATCAACCACCAACATCACAAAAAACAATTGAAGAAAAAGATAGTTGATCATAGTAGAAGAGTAAAGTTTGTAGATACCAATTTTAAATGGGTCGGATCGTTTGTAAGTGGATGCTCCGAAATTGTCGATACTCCATTGAGCTAACCTTGATAGAGTCTCTACCTTAGTGTCTGCCATTCTTCTTCTTTCTCCCTTTACTCTACTACTACTACTGCTACTGTCAATTTTTATTTTGGGGGGAAGCTAGTGGATGTATTGAGGGGTTGTTTGGTTGCTATAGGGAGTGAATGATGGTATGGGCCGGGTTCGGGAAGGGTCCCGGCAGGACGGGGTGGATCTCAGTGGGACCCGACGTGCCTGTGGGGGCGGGACCGGTCCTCCGGCGGGACAGGCGGACCGGGACTGGTGAGATCTGATGTTCTGTTGTAAAGGGGACCGGTCTTGACGGGTCTTGACGGGTCGTGGCGGGGCGGGGCGGGTCAGGTCGGGATCAGATTTTTTTTTTATATTTAATTTTAAAAAATAACATATATAAACAATTCAATAATTGAACAGGATAATGTAATAAAAAATCTAAGACTATTTTTGTATATCTTATATTATTTAATAGAAATATGAGTTTTTTGTAATACAATTTCAAAATTGAAAAAAAAACACATATTTATAAATACATTTTCTAATTTCTTCACAATGTATTGGGTTCTTCGGTTGGAATTGGAATTTGTTGGTCAAATTGGTCAACGTCGCTTCCACTTCCGTCGGACAAGATTTCGTTGTAGTATCTCCGATTGATCGTCTTCTGCTCTCTACTCATATCTAATCTCTGAATAAAACTGCACTCCAAGTTGTCTTCCGCTAATGAGTGTATGTGCTCTCCTATTTAAAATCTTCCGACATAAAAAGTGTTTTCAGACGCGGTTGATGACGCTGGAATGTTCAACACATCTCGGGTCATCTTTGATAGTGTCGGAAATGTCTTCTCATTTTTCCTCCAGTATTTAAGCAAGTCTTCTTGTCCTTCTTCATTGGGAACTGCTTGATACGGTACAATACCCTACAAAATAAAAACATCAAACTTGCTAACTTGATTAGTAGTGATACTACTAAACATTCTATTTCTAAGGCTTTCAATACTAACCGCAGAAACAACATGTATTTTATAAGGTTGTACTGAAGAAGAAGATGATATAGAAGTCGGTTGGTTGCTAGCACTTTCTTGTTGGTAATACGTATATACTATTTTACATTCATCGTGTATGCTAGACAAAATTCTTTAATTGGTTCCTTACGTGGTTGCTCATTTGGATTTTTTAAAGTCGGAGGTGTAAGTACTACTATACAATCATAAATAGTTTCAATAAGTGATTTACAACAGTCTATTTTAATAGTCGGATTTAATACAACACCAATAATATAAATAGTGGGAATAGGAAAAAAATATTTTTTTTAATTTGATAACATTTTTAATAGGTGTCTTATAAGATGATTTTTTCATATATTCATTAAGTAACAAAAATATTAGAGTTATATAAAATAACATAATTGAAATAGTAGGATAATATATACCGAAAAATTCTTTTGTAGCTTGAAAAAATTTCTCTAAAAATACAATAAGTTCTGAATTTTTTTCTCAATCATTATCTTATAAGTATATCAGTTGGATTTTGATTATGAACGTTAAAAAATAAAGTTATATGTCTTCTATAATCGTAAGCAACAAGTAGTTGTTCATATAGAGAATTTCACATAGTCGCTGCTTCTTCAAGAATTTTTCTATAAGTCAGTCCACAATCGTGACAAATTTTTTTATATTTTTTTTTCTTTGTATTATATTACTTTTAAAAATAAAGTTTATAATAAATTGTACTTTATTAAGAATGTCTTCAAAAAGTAATAGACAATCCTTTACAACTAAGTTATAAATATGGCACACACATTTTATATGAAAATGATTAGGAAAATATGGAGTTAATAGATTTTTTAAAAGTCTCACAACATAATTATTAGAAGAAGCATTATCTAACGTAACATTCATTATTTTGTTAGTTATACCATAATAATCGCAAACTTAATGAATATTTTCTGCAATAAATTTTTCGATGTGCCTATCATCAATATATCTATATGCTAAAATACGTTTTTGCATAGACCAATTATGATCTATTCAAGGACATGTTAAAGTTAAATAATCATGGCCGTTAGTACTACGCCTATATCAAAAGTGATAGATACTTTGCCAGGAAAATGACATAATGCATAATGTAAATATTGTTGATATTTGTGAGCGAATTTAAAAATGTCTCTCCTAACAGTTGATCTAGGAAAATCGTTAAAAACATGATTATACATATCTCTTATGTAATGAATAAAATCAGGGGAGGAAGGAAATGAAAAATACAAACCCTCCACCGTAACTAATTTTGCTATTGCTTCTCTATCTCTATGTTTATCGTATTTAGGATCTACAATTCCCCCTTCGTCGGGTTAATTTGACCCTGTACTTGGTCCAGGACACTGTCTGAACCTTATCCCGACTGAGAGCGCATTGGCTCACCCGACTTTGTAGCCTCGTATTCATCCCACCTAGCTTTGTGAAAGCTTTGTACATGTCTCAATAAACCTCCCGTCTCACCCTGACCTTTTCCCATTTTAAATTTATAAACATTTTTACAATTTTTTTTATCTAACTACTTGATTCTCTTGGTCCCTATAAAAAAAATCTCATGTAACTTATTTTAATTTTCGTTGTGTGGAGCCTCGTCTCATACTAGGGGGAATAAGATGTGTTCCAGTTTCAGTTTGAGGTGCATTAGTGGATGTGTCATCTAGATTAGTGGGGGTGTCATCTAGATTATCTTCTAAATTAAAGTTTGGTTCAGTTGCAAAATATATCTCATTATCTAATGGTATATCATTAAAAAATTCAGTTTCATCTATATGAGTGTAATCAATCAAATCATCATGTCTAGGAATATGATGACTAGAAAAAGTACCCCTGCCCTTGTTACCCATTATCCCGTTCGAGTGCAAAAGCTGAGTATAGAGGAGTTGCTAATGTTGTTGCTGAGATCTGTTGGCTCCGAAACCTTCTCTTGGAGCTTCAGTGTCCTTTAAGAAAAGCGTCTCTGGTCTACTGTGATAACATATCCGCCATATACCTGTCTCACAATCTGGTATCAGTGAACCAAGCATGTTGAGATGGACATCCACTTTGTTCGTGAGAAGGTTGCTCTCAGGCATATTAAGGTATTGCACGTGCCTTCCTTATATCAATACGCGGATATTTTCACGAAGGGCCTCCCAAGACAGTTGTTTCTTGACTTCAGATCCAGTCTTAGCATTAGGCCTCCTCCCGCTCCAACTGAGGGGGTGTGTAAATGTGTACAAGTATAACACTACAATCCCTATCCATAATTAGAATATGATTCTAAACTAGGATTCCTCTTATATTGGGAATGAGATTCCTCTTCTATTAGGATTATATATTGTACACTATATATATTGATATTAATGAGAAAGACTCTCTAAGGGAGATTAATATCAATCTTACAAAAAGGAAGAAAGAAAGGCAACTTCAAGGACAAAAGAGCTTTTAGGTGACAATCTCAAACCTCAGTTTGAGGAAACAGAAATTGTAGGCCTCCGAGTTTAGTTTCCAAAGATTCAAACTGTTCGTTATTTGGATATTCCTACAAGTAGTTATGGCCATTTTATCAAAGGCTGGCTGTGCCATTGCAGGTCATGTGACACACAACCATCGCCAGTTCCAGGTCTATATGAAGAGCAGTTTCAGGACATAATTGGTTTAGCTTGAAAGGGGTCACTGCAGGGGCGGATCTAGGAGGGGGACAGGGTGTTCATCGAATTATGTCGGCAAAAAAATATACTGTATATATAAGGTGATTTTATTATTTTTTTATGTAGATATATAGATTTTGAATCCCCTGAACACAAGACTAGAGGTTAGCTTGGTGGTTTAGGGGCTCAAAAATCACCTTGAGATTTTAAGTACAAATCTCAAACACTACATTTTTATTTTTCGAACCCCTTAATTGCATACACCACTCAGCTAGGGTTAGGAGCTTCAAAAGGCAATTTTGAACTCCTTAAGTCCAACCAACCAAGGTAAGTTGTTAATGATAATTTGAGTTTATTTCACTCAACATATATGGATTCTTAACACTATTTTTGCCATATAAATCATTAAATTTTTTCATCAATTGAAAAAGTACTCAAAAACCACGGAAGTTGTAATTTCGAGATTCGACTTCAGAAAGGTAATCCCGACACTGATGTAATTAAGTATGCATAGATGTTTTATGAATTTTTTTTGGAGTTATATTGAAATTTGGAATGAACCATAAGAGTAAGAGTGAGTGTTGTAGGGAAGATGATGAATTGTCCTATGAATAAGGATTGGATTTGCTAACTTAGTTAATGAACCTAATGGGGGTGTAAATGTCTTGTATGGGCGCTAAATGGACTTAAAAGGAATGAGGGCAATTCACATGAATGCCCTTATTTTGGAGTGGCCTTTAATTTTTGCTCTTCAAAATAAATCTTTTTAATTTTTGTTCTTCGCCCAAAATTTCTGGATTTCGAGTTCAAACCTGTTCAGAAAAAAATCAAAAAAATTTGCAAGACATAGTTTGGAGTTCGCAAGTCAGAGTTTGCCTGCAAACTATACCTTAAGGCAAGGAAGAGTTTGTTGCGAATCCAAACTAAACATTGCGATTTTTTTTTTTTACTGAGCAGTGATTCGAACCCGGAACCTCGAGGTATTTTTTAGCGAAGGAAAAAAAAAAGATTCTAAATTTGAGGGACAAAAATTAAAGACAAGTGCCTTTGAAGGGAAAACCGGGCAAAAAAAAAAAAGGAATGAGTATTAGGGAGTAAGGAATTTGGAAGGCTTAATGTCGGTTGTGAGTCCGAGAATAGATTATGATAAATTAAATTGTGTGAACTTAAATTGATGAAGTTCAACTGTAATTTATGTAGATTGATATTGTTGAGACATGTTGATCGTGTTTGACACTATTTTGGGAGCGTAATCGAAGTAAGTTAAGACTCACTCTTCTTGAGGAATTTTCTCTATATGCATGATTTAAACTAATACATGAGATCGTTGTAAATGCTTGTAGGAACAAGCGGGTATGGATCACCATGTGTTAAAAAAACATATTGCACATGAAGGACCATTTGATTTTCTAAATGACTTATTGAAATGAAAATCTTGATCTGGAAACTCATTGATGAAATGGTACTTGAAATTAAAATGTTATATAAGTGTCCGAAACTTATCTTAATGGCAAATACATGAAACGTGATTGAACTAAGATTTCAAATTGTTTTATCAAAGTTTTCCATTGAAGTGATATATGGTTTGAATGATTTATATTCAGTGGTGTTTATTCTTTTAAGAGTTAAATGATTTGAAATAGTATTTGGTGGAATACTTTGAGTTTTAGATTCTCATCTAATAATTCTATGATATATTTGAGAGCAGGTTTTACATTTGATTTTCTTCAAATGGTTTGGATTGGCTATGAACGTCGTTATTTGATAAAATTAGATCCTTTGAACCTATTGTGATAAAAATTTATCCGGGTGTTTAATGAACAAATGACACATGTCACTTTATTTAACTATAACTATAATACTTAACATTAATGTCAAGTAGATAAAAAGCACTTATCTTTGTATATCCTCATTGTTATTCATCAAAGGAGTAATAGACGAATACCACAAAAATCTTCACAAAATAGCACTTGGCTTTGCATAGTTACACTGTTGTACGTCATGAAAACATTTTCAAACTTAATCTGGAAAAGAATATTCATACTTAGATTTAAACAATATTCTTAAAGACGACACAAGATTTAGTAGGGTTAACAAATTGAAGCTTAGGAGAATTTCTTTTATGTTTTAAAAATTTTCAGCACAAACTAACAAATCAAACTGAATTATTCTATTGAGTATGCCAATTCTTGCTATGTGCCTATTGCTCTTAATCTGAACCCCCAACCTTTAGATTTTCAATGGAAATATAAAAGAATGATGCAGAATTTCAGAATTTCGTTAGAACACTTAACACTAGAAGAAGAAAAAAAAAAAATAAGAGCGTGGTCTAATTTTTGTCATATGTCTTGAGGGTCGAGGAAGAGTCGGACCACAAGGGTCTCAGAAGGGAAAAGAAAGATAAACGGACAGCAACCCTAAAATGTTTTAACTTATGTTAATTATAACTTTATTTCCTATTTGATTTTTTTATTTATTAAAAATAGGACTTCTAGTAGACCTTAAATTTCCTTCTATGATTAATTTAACTAAAGTCGGTGTAAACACCGGGTGTAGGTAAGTTTTTACCACTTATTAGACTATGGATCTATATTTGGAATATCAAATGTGCTGGGAGTTACTACTGGAGACCACCGAGATTGGTTAGATGTTGAGTTTGTTACCATGAAATTACATGTGCCGTATAGGGACGCATTTCCAAGGCTAAGCCGAGGATTCGCGAAATAAAGTCTCAACCATAGAGAGGGCAAGTGATCATTACAAAATATAATGAGGTTAAGTCAACTTGTACGACACTACGAGAAGTATATTGAACAAGTAGGTCAAATACTTGTCACTAGGTTGATCACTTAGTGTTAGTTAGTATTACACCGGTGTCGGTATAGTACTACAGGTGAAAGTAAAAGAGATATAGTACTCCGGGTGAAAGTAAAAGTATATTCTCTTATGTTTAGGCTTAAGGAGACGAAGGTAATCAATGACTTAATTTTATTGAAATAGATTTTCATTAAATCATGGTTTTATATAATGCCTTGAATGTTTGTATCATGGTTTATAATATACTTTGACTTCTCATTTCTAATGAAAAAAGGATAATTCATACAACTAATTTACCGCTTTATATCAAATATTGGTTCCATTGTTTTGTAAAGCATTGTCCCAAGAACTTGAGTGAGAGAGAGTTAATGATATTTATTGAGTATTTTGACGGTGTAAGTAACCCTCTTTGGCTCTCTTTTATTTTTTATATTTTAGGATGAGATATGACACGTGATAAGTGGACAGGGCTAGGATAACTCTCTTCTCAAGATATATGTTGAGGCACCCCTTCTATTCTGTGGTAGCCAATATGTTGTATCTCACTTTCTTCAAGTGGGGAATTGTCTCAAGTATTCAGTTCTATTCTTTGGTATAGAAGTTCCATAGATAATTGTATTTGGGATGTAATAATGGAATTGGACTTATACATAAAGGGAGATTTATTTTATTCTAACTTCATTATTTTTATGAAATGGTTCATATGTGGTCTTTAGATCTAGAAAAATTCATGATATGATTTGAAAAAAGTACATCATTTTCAAACGACTTTTCGCGATTATTATGGTTTACATGCATATGTCGGGTGTATCATATGGGTTTGATTTGCTCGGACAGTCACGTAAATTTGAGTCGTAACAAATTTGATATTAAAATACTAGATTCTAATTCTAGCCCTAAAAAAAATTATAGAGACGGATGAAGTACAACTACAATCCTTCTCATCAATGTGTCCCACCTACACTTATCTCCGGGAAGCTACAAGGACATTTGGAAAGTTTCAGTTTCTTCTCACGCTAGATCGGCATTTGGGCCTGAAGTGAGAGGAACGATTCTCGAACAATATTAAGTATTTGACATAGTGATACAGCAGTAACGCACACAAATCTCAAAATTCAAGAGATGACAATAACTATTTGAAAAGTAGCCATGAGATGTCAGATTGTATAGAAAAAAATAATTTTACGACGTTATAGAGGTAATATGGACTTTCACAAGAATACAATCATCTTAGAATCATCATGTTAGCTGCTTTATGCTAATTTTGCATTTTCGAGCGATAAAAAAAACCCTCTTATGTATAAGTATAGTTGTTAAAACTCGAACCAATGAAACATCGCAATACATGAAAAAAGTAACTATTTCAAGTGACGTGGAATGATAACCTTAAGTCAATCGTATTCTTTTGAATTTATAAGTGTAAGAATTCTAGGGTAAGTAGAATATTTTCCTCACTATATTCATCCTTCAAGGGTTCAATATATACACAATATACATCAATTAGGAAGAGTCAATCATGTCTAATCTTTCTAATCAATTCCTAATAATCTTCTACCTAATTTACATAATATTCCTAATTAACATTTTACTACCTACCATATATAATATGATACTACATTAATACAAAATCATAATATTATTAACATAATATTCTAACACTCCCCCGCAGTCGAAGCTGGAGGGCGGTGAATGTTGAGACTGTCCCTAAAATCTTCAAATAATATCAGCGAAAGTCCTTTTGTGAAGATATCTGCGATTTGATGTCGCGTTGGGACATGAAGCACCCAAACTTGTCCGCGAGCCACCTTCTTATATACTCCAAAGCACCTTATTATATATCAAATTGAACTCTTATTTCATACCGGGATAATGCTCCAAGCAACATATTTGACTAAGTTAACGTTTTAAGTAGTAGTAAACATTATATGTGCGGCTTAAGGCACAAGAGTTCGAAGATGGAAATGGTGCAGTTTTAAAGTTAGAAAAGTTACACCACCAATAACACCAACACCAACACCAACAACAATAACAATTGTTAGATGATATTAATCTCCCTTGGGGAGTCTTTTATTAATATCAAGGTATATATAGAGTACAATAATCATCCCTTATACAATAGGAATCTTAAGCCTATACAAAAGAGGAATCCTAGTCTTACCATAATTATATTTACACAATATATGAAAATATTCTAATTATGGGTAGGGAATATATTGTTTCCTATATTTACACGTTTACACACCCCCTCAGTCGGAGCGGGAGAAGGCCGGACGCTGAGACTGGATCTGAAGTCAAGAAATAACAGTCTGGGAAGTCCTTTGGTAAATATGTCTGCATACTGATAGGATGATGGAACATGTAACACTCTAACATGGCCTAACGCAACTTTCTCACGAACGAAGTGTAGGTCTATCTCAATATGCTTGGTTCGCTGATGTTGAACCGGATTATGAGAAAGATAGATGGCAGAGATGTTATCACAATACACAATAGATGCCTGACGCAAAGGACACTGAAGTTCTAACAGTAAATTTCTGAGCCAACAAATCTCAGCTACTACATTTGCAACGCCTCTGTACTCAGCCTCGGCACTGGAGCGAGATAGGGTACCATGTCGCTTGGCAGACCAAGAAATCAGATTATCCCCTAAGAAAACACAAAAACCGGAGGTGGAGCGTCGCGTGTCCGGACACCCTGTCCAATCTGCATCAGTATATGAAAGCAACCTGTCTGGTGCAGGCAAACCATAATCAAGAGTGCCCTTAATGTATCGAATGATACGCTTAAGAGCAGTGAAATGAGACTCCCTGGGGCATGCATGAATAAGCACACCTGCTGAACAACATAAGCTATGTCTGGCCTGGTGAATGTGAGATACTAAAGTGCACCTGCAAGGCTCCTATACAGAGTAGGATCAGAGACTGGAGCACCATCCATAGCACTGAGCTTAGATTTGGAATCAACTGGAGTAGGCACCTCTTTGCAGTTCGCCATCTTAGCCCTGTACACAATCGCTTCTGCATACTTACGCTGATACAAGAACATATGATTGGCAGACCTGGTCACTGATATCCCCAAAAAGTAACTCAGCTTTCCCAAATCAGTCATTGCAAATTCGGACTTGAGCAAGACAATAATCTCATTTTTCAATCAGTCGAAGGAGGCAGTAAGAACAATATCATCCACGTAAAGTAATAATTAAGCAGTGCTACTACCTCGATGAAAAATGAAAAGTGATGTATCACTCTTGCTGCATACAAACCCAATCTGCAAGATATACCTGACAAAGCGATCATACCACGCACGGGGGGCCTACTTCAGGCCATATAGTGACTTACGGAGACATCACACATAGTGAGGAACTACTGGATGGGTGAACCCTGGTGGCTTATGCATGTAGACTGTCTCTCGCAGATCCCCATGTAATAATGCATTCTTCACGTCAAGCTGATGGATCGGCCAGTGTTTGCCCATGGCTATGCTCAAAACTGTGCGAATGGTAGCCGGTTTGACAACCGGGCTGAAGGTCTCACCACAATCAATGCCCTCCCGCTGATTTGTGCCATTAGCCACAAGACGGGCCTTGTACCTTTCAAGATCCCCATTGTCTCTGAACTTGTGACGAAATAGCCACATACAACGAATGACATTCACCCCTCAGGTCTAGGTACTAGATCCCACGTGTGTTGTTTAGTTAAAGCATTGAATTCCTCATACATAGCCGCATTCCAATTAGGGTCTTGTTTGGCCAATTTTGGGTTCTTTGGAAGTGGAGAGATGGTTTGGGCAGACAAGTTGAAATGGACTTTGGGTTTGAAGATTCCATGCTTTGAACGAGTTTCCATTGGATGGGTAGGGACAGTGAGTGGCGGAGTGGTGTTTGAGACGGGGGGTAAAGTCGGATAAAGAGAAGGTGGGGGCGAAGCCGTCGGAGGCGCCGCAGCTCCTGGATCGAGAGTCGCGGCGCTAGAAGGTTGACATGCTTCTCTGAAGTTTGGGCGCCATGGCTCAGCCATACAGGTCGCGGCCATCGACGGTGTTTCAAAAGATTGCTCTCTAGAAATCAGGCGCCGCGGCGCCTCCCCTCGAGGCCGCGGCTATGACGACGGAACAGAGGATGTGAGTTGTTCCATTATGAGGGGAGAGGTGGCAGACTCGTCAAGAATTGAGTAGTCCTGTTTTTGGAATTTTGGAAGATTCGAAAACGGGAATGTGGATGTGGCGTGACGAGATATGTGGATCTGACGAGTCGACAAGTCATAGCATGATAGCCCCTATGGTTCGGCGGGAATCCTAGAAAGACACATGGAGTGGACCTAGGAGCGAGCTTGTGAGGGGCGGTGGAGCTAAGGTTGGGATAGCACAAACAACTAAAAATCCGTAGACGATCATAAGAGGGGATTCTATGGTAGAGGATTTCGGTAGGGGTCATATTGTGAAGAGTGCTAGTAAGGAGAATATTTAGAGTGTATTCTGACATTTTAGCAACATAGACCTAGAAGGGTGGAGGGAGGGAGGCATGAATCAATAGGGTGTGAATCATATTGTTAATGGTGCGGATGATTCTTTCAGCTTTACCGTTTTGTGGTGAGATGTGAGGGCAGGAGAAGCGAAAGACCATGCCATTATTGGTACAAAAGCGGTGAAACATAGAGTTATTGAATTCACGACCATTATCGCACTGAAATGATTTTATGCCTTTTCCAAATTGTGTTTGAATGAACTTGCGAAACTCAAGAAATTTGACAAACACTTCCGATTTAAATTTAAGAGGGTATAACCAAACGTAGTGTGAAAAATCATCAAGTAACACAAGATAGTCTTTATGACCGAGAGAACTAGAGATAGGAGATGTCCATAAATTGGCATGTATGATATCAAAAGGAGCAAATGTAACACTAGTAGATGATTTAAACGAAAGACGAATATGTTTGCCTAAAGAGCAAGAAACACAATTTTGGGCAAGTTTCCCATTACAAGCAATGAAATTGTTGCCTCTAAGAAAATTAAAAACTGGGGCTCCTGGATGACCAAGCCTATTATGCCAAGTTGAAGAAGAAACAACCGCTAGAGTGACGGGAGAGAAAGATCTGGCAGCGGAGGTGGAAGTGAATTGATAGAGATCCCCCGTGCTATTGCATCTCGTAAGAGGTGTCCCCGTATGAAGATCCTTCACAGTAAAACCAAAAGGGTCAAAATCCACGGAGACAGAATTATTACGAGTAAATTGGCGGACATATATGAGGTTCTTAATCATGTGTGGGGCACATAAGGTGTTTTTGAGGGAGAAGGGTGGATGAGGAGGTTGTGTGTATGAGGTACCATAACCCTTAAGTGGAATGCGTTGTCCACTACCAACTGTAACATATTGAGGATGCTTTAACCGAAACAGTTTAGGAATAGTACCTGCAGACTGGGTGACGTGAGATGTGGCGCCTGAGTCCATGTACCAAGTATTGTCGGTGTTGCATAGAGAGAGTCTTTGAGCAACTTGACCCAACTTCGATGGGTGTCATGCGGAGGAGGCTGCGGGACTGACCTTGCATGAAGTGGGCTCTTTGTGGCTGGGCGGGGCCTAACAAACCGGGTAAGAATACAGATTGTATGGCTGATCGGAATGGAGTTGGCGCCGCGACTCTGAACTAGGGCGCCGCTACTTCAGATCAGCCGCGCGCCAGACGAATCAGCTGAGGAGCCGCGCCCGGTTGTTCTGCGATCTCATTCTTTGTCTTTGTTGTTGGTTCTGTTGACCGCGACCCTTGCCACGACCACATCCTCCTCTACCGCCGCGATCTTTTCCACTCTTGCCGCCGCGGCCCTGTCGCTGTTGGGAGTTGTCTGTTGGCGTCTGATCTTGGGGTTGCGTGTCGACAGCTAACACCTGCTGGGCGTGCTCATCCTGCTTAGCACGATGGGTTTCTTCGAGCAACAATTGTGAGCGAGCTTTGTTAAAACTCGGTAGCGGATCTGCCTGTTGAATAATGGTGGCCAAAGTATCATATTCGCCCTTAGTAAGGCCAGAGATCATTTGTAGCACCATTTTATCGTCAGTGACAGCGTCTGCGATGTTGGAGAGTTGATCCGCTAGAAGTTTAAGGCGCTTGCGATGCTCGAAGACATTGGAGAAGTTTTCAAGACGTGTTTTGTTGAACTGTTCTTCCAAATACACGGCACGAATGTGCTTGTTGTCCTGAAAAATTTCCTCCAAACGATTCCACAAGTCAAGGGCTGTGGAGTCAGATTTTATGATAGTAAGGAGCAAATCCTGAGAGATACTACCATATATCCATTGTTTGACGCCGGCGTCGAGACGATGCCAGATAGAATCATCAATCTCCGTAGGGCGCGTAATAGTGTCATCAATATGGTCAAGCACGTTATAGAGACATGCATGATTGCGAAAAAGTTCAACCCAGGGAGAATACTGGTTGTTTTCTTGATCAAGAATAATGAAAATATGATTCTTGATGTTGAAAACAGTAAGGGCGGGATGAAACGGGGGTGATGACTTTGTGGTGGGATTTGTGGAGGTAGAGGCATCAGAAAGTGTGGAAGAATCAGGGATAGCCATTTAGAGAAGAGAAGAAAGGAAGAACAAAATCCAAAAAATAAAAAGAAAATCCGGGAGGGTCGCGGCGTAGGAGAGGCAGCCGGCGGCTGTGGAAGAGAAAGGTTTTTAGGATTTTGTTTATTTGGCTCTTGATACCATGTTAGATGATATTAATCTTCCTTGGGGTGTCTTTCATTAATATCAAGGTATATATAGAGTACAATATTCATCCCTTATACAATATGAATCCTAAGCATATACAAAAGAGGAATCCTAGTCTTACCATAATTATATTTACACAATATATAGAAATATTCTAATTATGAGTAGGGAATATATTATTTCCTATATTTACATGTTTACCACAACTAACAATGAGCTAATTTCATATATGTTCGGAACTTTAATTTTGCGAACTATGGACTTCCTTTTTCACTTTTTTCCTTCGAGCCCCATGGACCGTACACTATTTCATGCTCTCCGGTTCTAAAAATATAATGTTAAAAGGGAGATTAAAATGCTACTATCAAAAAGCCAAAACATAATTCATCCATTTCAAAACCAAACACATATTTTAGATTATACATCATATATCTCATCTTTAATACAGTGAATCACACTTCCACCAATAGATGCATATGCACTAAATAAATACAATGATTATTAAAATCCCTGTTATAACCCATGGTCTCAGTTATGCTAACCAAAAGACCTATGTAGTTACCACACTGGGGAATCAAGTGACAGGTGCTGCCCCCCCCCCACCCTCCTTACCCTTATGTTTATCAAACTTGGAACATATTCAAACTGCCATATATCAGACAAACAGAGACTATATTACATTCGTCTTTCATCGCTCGACAGAAACCTGTGTCACAACAACTTGATAACTTTCCAATGATAGATGTCCAAAAAACAAAAAGTTGCAAACGACAATATTCCATATTTACAGCGAATGGATTGTCTATCTGTTCCAGTTCTTAACCAGGAACATAGTAATCCATTTTCTCCACAGGGAGATTCAGAACTGAAGTGTCCACCTATATACAGGAAAAAGGATAAGAAGCAAAGTGTTAGTGTTCAATCATATGTGCATGTGATAGAAAATGTTAAATATCTGAAATTATTATCAAACAGAACAATTTAGAAATTGATTCCAGCGTAATCACACGATAGAAGATGTTAAATACGAATCGTTTATCAAGAATGAAACAATTAAAAACTGATTCTAGCGAATGGAAAATGAAGTATGGTTTGGTGCTCATGGTTCATAGCATCGAATAGAGCTAAAATCATCAAGATTGCAAGCAACAAAGCAGAGTGATGAAAATCGCGAGACATTGAAAGCAAGGAAGGAGGATATATCCTAATTAGATAGGACACTCAGTAGCGACTCGATGCATTAGCAGCTGATTTGGATGTTTGATTAATGGAGAAACCACATATTCTGTCTTCTGATAGAATTACTATGCTAAGTGACTCAGCCAATTTTTCTTTTACTTATTTGGTATATAAGACCTATATCAGCTGTTTCAAGATTATACATAAATATAGTGCAAGCTTCAAATTAGAAGATACTATTTTTTTCAAGTTAATTAGAAGACATTACATCACATTCAATAATAAAAAGCAATCTGCCACATCGTCCTTTTTGTCTTGATGCACAAATGTGAATGATAAACTCACCTCCTCAAATGGAACAAAGACAAAAGGTGTTAGACCCCTCTTGTGTGAGATTGCTGGAACATCTGGGTTATGTGTTTCATCCTCTTCCCACCTCTCGACAATCCCAAGAACATCTTCCTCGGGGCCATTAACCTCATTATCATTCACACCACTTGTAAGAAGGGCAAGTAGATCCATTCTGTTATTAGCACCTTGGATTGTACCCCTCAACCTAATGGAAAAGTGATATGTCATATAAATTACACAACGTAGAAATTATACCAATTACAGAAACCGGCATTACAGGTTCGTGAAGATTCTATATATACTTTCCACTCTGCACCAGAAACTTCAGGTTTATCATATTAATTCAAACTTCACATTTTTTATCAGGTAAATATAATTTAGATTGTACATGTAATGTAGTGATTGCAGTGACAATAAATTATTATAACTGATAAATGAACAGAAAATGTCATCTACAAGTGAAAAATAGCAGAATGTTTACAGAAGTTCGAATTTTGTTTAATATAGTAGAAAATTTGGAACCTTTTAAGACTAATCCATGAAACTCACGCAAGTATTAATTGTTCATTTAATCTAAAAGAGAAATTCCAGCAACTAGCTACCATAAAATCCGCACACTACATTTAGAAACCTGCTAAGATGGTTTATCCAAGGACAAAATTTGCCAGCATTGCTTGCACCAAAGAATAAGGTGGGAACTGTCATGAGTGTTCACATTATTCAAAGTGCACAACTAAACTTCTCACAAGAGTTAATAGGATCTGAAAAGATAGCCTGCTGCTTTCGAATCTGAGTTTAAAGATCCTCAACTAATCAACTTTACACTTATATAGCTTGAGTTTGTACTCTTACAGATGGTCATTTTTGTTATTCTTTTGCCTAAAAGCTAACTTTGCTTAGAGAAAAGTTTGAGAACTAATACGGTAACTTGAAGGGCCAGGGGAAAAGTACCCGAACCCTTCAACGGTGGTTTTAGTTTCCAAGAGCTCCGCATAAGAACTCAAAATACAAATAGAAAAATGTTCATGATCAAGTACCTTAAACGGAATCTCAACACAGTTGGACGCGCTCCAGGGTACAAAAGAGCAGCTTTAACCTGCAAATGAGAGAGCAGTAAGCTGTCTGTTCAAAATTAGATTCACATAAATCAACTAAATGCCAAAGGCATTACCAACATAACCCAGCAGGAATGGACCATTATTTAGATTGACCGTACATAGCAAAATTGCTGTCAAAAACAACTTGAGTTATACACGAAGATTAGATTTGACTTACTTTATCCTCTGATAGAGTGTAATTCCCCCTAAAAACACAATCAGTTCTTGAAGCACGGAAGTTCAGGTATTTTGCGACATCTTTGACTTTTTGTGATGAATTCTAGTAAAAGAAATCCACAGAAGTTATAAACCAGGTACAGTAAGAATGTGTAAAGATCTTCTAGTATGTCACAAGAGCCGAACAACCAATGATTACTACCTTATAAAGGAATTTGCCTGAAGGATAAAATCTCATATAGCGATAGTAACACACCTACAATCACAGAAAAAATTGTGATGCTATAAAATGCCATGTACGACTAAATGCTATAGGATGCAAAGTGAAGAAAAGGAAGTAATGGAAGGAAACTGAACACACTCGAAGAGGCAAATTCTGCTTAGAATCCAAAGTCTGCTTGCAGTAGCCCACATCTTATATCAGTTTTATCAGATGAGGGCAACATCCCCAAGCAGAGCAAGTCTGCTTGCAGTAGCCCACAACTTTCAGCTTTCTGGAGTCCCAAGCAGAGCAAGTAGGTACTTACAGTAGCCCAAAAATGTGATTGTATTAGGTATTATTCAGTGTTTAGCTGCACTCTATGCTTTAGAGTTAATAGTTATCAATTTTCTTCAGTATTCAGTATGAGCTTTCAGTTTGAAATGTATTTGAGCTCCCTGTGCATCTTATGTTCTATTAAAATCTTGTTGCACCACTCAGTAGACCATCAATGAGACTTACTGAGTATTGCGACGGTGTACTCAGCTCGCTCGGGCCTGCTTACTATTTTGGGTGCAGAGACAGGTACAACTGAGCTCAGTATCACCATCTAGATTTTGCACCTTCCTCATCTTCCACTCGTCTTTCGGTGAGAGCTACTATTCGTTTCCTAGTCTTTCCATTATTTCGAGGTATGTCCCATAGACCTATGTAGCACTTATGTTTTGTCTAGATGGCTCATGACTAGTTTCAGACCTAGCCAGTTTGCCGTGTAGTTGGGATACGTGGATACTTATATTCAGATATTTCAGTATCATGCCGTATTTTGACTATAATTTCCAGTTCTACAGTATTTTCATATGTTTGTGAAGTTAACCAGTTGTTAGTTTAGTGGTTCGCTTGACAGGAGTAGTTTGTCGGGTGCCGGTCATGCATCCCTAAATTTAAGTTGTTGCATATGGTTGGATATAAAGAGGGTAGTGGCACAAGATATAATAGGAAGGTGGTAAATGGATCAAGGGTCTCTCATTTGATGGTGTTCTGGGTAGAGAAGTTTGACAATGATGTTAGCAATGCTGGTAGCAAAAATGGTTGTAGTAAACATGAGATATTTGTAGAGCACCCTTACTATTGACATATATACCTCACCTTCCATTTTGCTTCACTTGGTCACCGCACCCACATCTTCCAGCAAGTAGGTGAAATGTTCAACCCCCATATGTAGCATTCTTTTACCCCCCACACCCACCCACACACACACAAAGAAGATCTAATTTAAGAAAGAAAAGGGTAGTTGTTATAGAGGAAAATGATCTGTGCCATTAAACGATTGCAAGTTCTTTTTTTTCCATTTGATAAATATTTTTCTGGATAAAATCATCTTCAATAATTTACAACGAGCACTGATCAGGATTTGATTCCCTTAAAGATAACATCTCCCACGTACATATTTAAACCATACCAAAGCACCTCTCCTTTTCTCTCTTTTCCTTCTGGGGGTGGGGATATAGCAATGGCTTCAACTGGTCATAAACCTTCACGAGAAACTAGTAACCTCTCTATCCTAAGGAAAAGAGGAAGTTGTATTTGTCTAAAAAGGGCAGCCCGGTGCATTAAGCTCCCGTTATGCGCGGGGTCCGGGGAAGGGCCGGACCATAACGGTCTAAGGAAGTTGTATTTGTCTAATTTATCAAATTTTCTATACTTTCTTCCTTAATGAAATTTACTAGGCAAAAGATGATAGTGTATTGCACAATTTGCCTTTTCCTACAAGTATCATCCAGTATTCACCAGCACTAGCTCATCTCTCAACATGCAATTCAAGAACTGTATCACAATTTTAACTACGTGGAGAACAAGAATAAACATACAATATGAACTGGATTAGTGATCTTCCACTCAGCTACTCCTGCACGAATATATGTGTTTCGACTGACATAAATACCTGCAGGAAAAATTAAAATCAAGACTTCTTACAACCTTAAAAAATTTAAATTAGACTTACAAGATACAAATAAAAGATTTCTTATACAGGCTACGACAGAAACACCCTGATAGGAAACAAATTAGTTCTCTTGCACATATGGGATAAGTAAATTTACGACGAGTACCTTGGTATGTGGTATCTTATTTACCTGCGTTAGTTACTTCTTTTTTCAGAATGCTTTATCATGGTTTATTCACTTTTGTTACTCTCATTTTCATATTGCTTTAAATTTCTTGTCCGGGTCTGACCGAATCTCTTGCTTTGCCTAAGCTTATGCTTTTTCTTGAGCCGAGGGTCTTTCGGAAACAGCCTCTCTACTTACCAAAGTAGAGGTAAGGTCTGCGTACACTCTACCTCCCCAGACCCCACGTTGTGGGACTTCACTGGGTATGTTCTTGTTATTGTCCACAGAAATTTATTTTGGAAAATACAGTCGCTACATCCCTACCAAATACACTGTACCCAGCTTTAAAACACTTTGTGAAAAACTTTATATCGTTCCAGCTTTTCCCAAATATTGAATGCTCTATAGTAAAATTCTAATCATGCTACTAGGAGAAACCAAGATCTCCACAATGGTGAATCAGCAACTCTTAACTCTTGTTTTCCATTGTTCAGTAACTCTTAACTCTTACCATTATTTTTAAAATAGAAAAGCTATATCGAAATGAATATCGACAAATACTGTTTTTCAGAAACACATACAAATAGGTACCATCACTTTTGTTACACATCCGCACCAACTACGGCAAAAGACTTGAGAACTTAGAGGTTCTTCCAGAATAAAGAAAAGACGCGTATTAAAAATAACAGATTCTTTTTTTCAGTTACCAAAAAACAAAATCCAGCACTGCAATAGCGAATACCCTGAGAGCTTTACAATACACGGTCGCCTATCTATTTAAAAAGTAACAAATGGAAGTTACAGTAGTGGCATACTAGTGTCTTGAGAAAAACGTTCATTTCATTTGTCACCAAAATCAAGAATCAGAATCCATAACATGCAACATCCCATGAAAGGAAAAACATAGGCAACCATCCCTATACATCCTCAAGCTGCTCTCCCTCCCAAAATAATAATTTTCCTAAAGTATTTTACAATTAATAAGGAACTTCTTGTCATAGAAACAGGTGTAACTATAGTATATTTCGAAGTAATTGTGAAACTATATCTTACCATCTGTACAAATCCTTGGTCTTAAAAGCCACATTTTTCTCCATGAACCATCATACTTCAACTGAAGGACCTTATAGTTTTCTACCACTCCAGCAGTCTTCAAAGAAGAGGCACAGTTTCTAATGATCAATAATCAAAAAACTTACTAGTGGCAATAGAACAACCAGAACCAGTAGCTATGGTACCTGCCAAGCCTTTAGGCATGCATTGCACCAAAATACAGGGTTCCGAATTGTATACCTCCACTTTCGACAAACACAAGCTGCCCTACCCATGGTGTATGGAGTCATTCTTGAGAAGATCTGCATAAAATCAATCATGAAATCATAGTAAATTTCCAACTTCCTCACCTTAGCTATAGAGATTGGAAGGGAAGGCTGAAAAGCTAATTTTTCAATCTACACAGCATAATTTTTCCCAAGGAGAAACGTCATATTTGATTGCCTTCAGTTCTCTAAATATGTAACCTCACCCCACCCCCTGGAAGGAAAACAACAAGAACTTTGGAGAGGGGGGAGAGGCTAAATTCGATAAAATTTCTGCAAAAACCAGCTAACCAGCCATAGAAATAACCAAAAGAAAAGGTCATCATTATGCTTGGCTGCAAAGCTTGACTTGAGTACTATAATGGGATCATAGAGTCCAACAAGCATTGTCTCCAATGAAGAAAGAGATAACATCCAACTTTTCTACTGAAGATGCTCCTCAGAAGAATTGAAGGGGAAAAGGGCTTAATGCAGATGTTAAATTAGCAATGCTCGTCTCTATACAGAACCTGCCAACTTTTTGCATGGGCATGAAAGAAGAAGTTGTACATAGGGGGATAACTAGATATTGCCTCACCATAATGTACGTGTAACCAAAATATCCACAAAATACCTTACTTTTTGGTTAATTTTTTCTTTTGATTTATAGAAAAACATTGTTCATACTTCTGATACCTATTAATTAATTTAGCAAAATTAGCAAAATTAGCTCTGTTACAAGTCTTATCAATATACTTCAGCTTCCTAATGTAGCAAAGCATTTCCGGCACTTGCCACATATTCACATGTGGATAAGAAAATTACAGACGAAAAATTACTTGAAATCCAGAAAGGCATACCTCAAAAAGCAGTTCATCAGGTAGTACCCGGTGTAACAATGCAGGATCAACAAACTGCTTGCTACTAGCACTTCCAAAAGGAGCGACAGGTCTAACGTTAATCCCATATAAATCTGATAGAAAAAAGCCAGGTGAGTTGAAATTAGTATGTTCTTCACAAGTTCATCATCAAGACCAAGTGTCAATAAAAAGAGTTCAAGAAATGATGAATAGTCTATGCAACTAGCAACGACAAAGTGCTAGGAAAATACCAAGCCATGGCCTTTGAGGAACAATGAACTGAGAAGCCCTCAACCGTGCAGCAGTTTCAAGTTCCACAGCAAGTTTCACTGTGTAATCTGCAAGATATGAGACATTTTCAATGACTAATAGCCAAAACTACAGAACAAGAAGAACGTGACAACACCAAAAAGGACGATTTTCTAGTTCTGTATTTAATGGCACAACAAATTTCCAAAAGCTGATCAATGCCCAGGTGCAAGACTAATCAGAATTACTCAGGAAACCAGTAAACGGAGGGGGAAAAAACATAGAGATTGACAAAAAAGATATATGTTCTCTGCAAATTTTGGAAATAAATACTTCCATTACTCAAAGAAGTAAAAAGATACTAAGATCAGGCAAACAAATTATTGCAAGTTTGGGTAAGTCACAAAAAGTCACTCCTGAATTACTAATATCAACATCTCAAATTAGCAACACATGAGTCTGCTCTTTTATTTATAATAGATTTGCACATGAACAGAACCCAATTTTTTTTCTTTTTTTTCCTTATAACAATAGTGGCAGGCCCTTTCGCACCTTAACTAATCCACAGAGTACCTACTAATCACCCAGTATTTGATTATATTCTCTAACATATTTCAGCTCCATTGAACACAACACAATACACTATATGATACTAAAAGAGAAGCTGAAAAGAATATAAAAATAAGCAACACCCACTAGAAAAAATAAATATTAAAAGAAATGTTTAAAAAATTCTACTTTTCCATCAATTAATACCCTTTTTGGATAATTTGAAACCCCAGAAAAATCCAACCAAAAATGTGAACTTCACTACCATACAACTAACTGGGTTTCTCAATCACATACAACCCTTTCCATAACTAAAGAATTTGAATTTACAAATACCCAAAAGGGGAACACCAATTCTAGAAATTGGGAAAAAGGTAACATTTTGGAGCTCACCTGAAGTCATTTTTGTTGGTTTTGAATGTTGTGCTTGAGGAAAACAATTAGGATATCCAGGGGAATTTGAAGGAAGAAACAAGAAGGGGAAAATTTAGATGAAATGGATTTTCCGAATTTATATTAGCCGTCTAACCAAACACCCACTAACCGTTATGTCTTTGCCGGGTTGATACACTTCTGACCAGTAGTTATTTTATTTCTTTTTTATGGAGTAGTAGTATTTTTCATGAAAAATCTGAGAGGTGTTGTATTATTTAATGATAACAATTTTCTTTTTTCTTGTTAAGTGCTAGGGAAAATCATCAAAGGCCTAGCGAAAATAATAAGAAATAAAAATTGGGGCACTTCTAGGATATTTAGAAATTAGAAAAGAGGATTAGCCATTGCTATAATTGATGCACCCACTTTTCAATTTTATTTTATGATATTTGATTGAATACAAATTTTAAGATATTAATTTGATCTATATATTATATTAGTAGTGGAAGAAAAAAGTACTAACACAATGATTAAAAAATTAAATTAATTAAAAGAAAAAATACATCATTTCACTCTTAAACTTGCACCGAAAACTCACTTTACCAACTAAACTTAACTGACAATTATATACCCCCTTAAACAACTTATCAGTGAATTAAATTCAACCTTAAGTTGCCCAGACCTATGCGCGTATGAAACAATCACACATCAGCGCGCTATTCAATTTATTTATCGATTAATTTTTTTTAATATAAAATATAATTTTTAATTGGGGCAACAGTTAGATTACAGTTCCCAACCAAATTCTTACCCGACCAATTTCCAATAAGAACCCTAAAAATCTCTCACCTTCAATCAGCCCTAAATTTTTCTCCATTAATGAAATTTCTTCTTTCTCACACCTTCAATCAACCCAAATTGCTCCTTCATTTATATAATTTTCGTTCATCAAATCTAAAGGTTGACTAATTTTTTCAATTTTTTGACTATGTAAAACATAATGAGATCAGTTAACTTGACTAAGCTTTTTATGGAAGAGAATGAAATTGCTTTCAAGGAAGAAGTTCGATGCAACCATGGATTTGTGCTGCCTATGAAAACATCTTGGTCTTCAAAAAATACCGGTAGAAGATATTGGGTGTGTCTTTATTACGGGGTAATTCAAAGATTCAGTAAGCAAATTTATATTTTTGTTTGTGTTCATTTTGACAACACTAATTCCTTAATTATTTTTCATCATTAAAGGGTTCAAGATCTTGCGATCTTTTTTATTGGAGGGATAAAGAAACTTAGGTCCAAATTTGTGATTCCCAAACTGATTGAGAAAATTGGCAAGCTTGAGCATTTGGTGGAATCTTCTGAATATGTTGAGAAGTCTACATCAATTAATGAAGATGATAAATTGGTCGAAGAAGCTTCTGAAAAAGTTAACAAGCCTAAAGCATCCAACCAAGGTGATAATTATATAGAAATGCAATTGGAGAAGTTGGAAGGAGAGATTGAGAAGATGAAAGAAAGAGAGAAGAAGTGGAAGAGCAGGATGGTTAAACAAAATACTAGGGAGAATGTATTCCTTTTTGTTGTGTTTTGTAGCTATAGCTAATTGGTTTGGGGTCATCTATATCAAGAAATGGTTAATGAAGTTGCCTTAGGATCTTCATATCATTAGATAGTATCTTTTGTAATCTACCTTGGATTACCTCTTTTGTAATCTACCTTGGCTTTTTGTATGAAGTACTGCTAATCTAATGAAGTTTGTATTGTGAATCCTCTTTTGCTACACTTGGGTACATCTTGTTAGTATAATGCATCTTGACACAACCCATTATAGTAAGAAGAAGACACTAAATAAGTGAAGTCTTAACTGAAAATATCCCCTAAACAATGCAGTCACAACTGCTTGAAATTGCAAAACTGCATTGTCAATAGCAAGCTTAATTAAAGTTAACCCAAGCATTGACAAAAGTGTAGTCACAGAAAATATACACCCCAACAGTGCAGTCACAGTTGCAGAATTGATAAACTAAGTAAGGTGCAGTCACAACTGCATTTGTTTTCACAAAAAATACATCAAACTTGAAGACACGACTGCATAATTGTTTCACAAAAATCAACATCAAATTAGCAGTCACAGCTGCATAACAGTCAGTACCAAAAGCTTTACACAAAACAACTATTTCATCTTCATTTTTTTATTTCATTTAATGTGCAGTTGATGAACTTGTTTGGCTTAAATGATTTAACTTAGCAGCCTTGGCCCTTGTTCTCATTCTCTTTTGTCCTCTCATCTCTTGAATATCTTGTTGTGTTATAGCTGGACTTTCTTTCCATTTCACCCCTCATGGTCTTGGTTTGTGATGGTCAAGGCTCCCAGTGACTACTGTTGAATTCATAGGCATAGTTGAAGACTGATTTGGCATTCCAGGTTGCATTAACAAAAATAGAACTCTCTTAGGCTTGCTTGCTTGCATTAACAAATCTGAAAATTGTATGTTAAAGAGAATGCAAACTTACATTGATATTATTAAAACCACTTTGTGTTTGAAGCACTCTCATTCCAACAACTCTTGGCCTTTTAAAGGGTGTCCCTCTTTTCCTTCCAGTTACAGATGCACTTGTAGTAGCCTAAGTCACATTCAAGTAGTTATTCACTAAGTAAAATTCTAAAATTTGATGAAGTAGTAATTTAACAAGCTAAGTAATACCTGTATTGTAGAATATTCTCCTTTTGCCTTCCCGTTGTTGATGCACTTGTAGCAGTAGCCTAAGTCACACTTAAGTTTTCAACACTTAGTAGAATTGTAAAATTGATTAAGTAGTAATTTAACAAGCTAAGTAATACCTGTGATGTAGAAAATTCTCCTCTTGCCCTTCCAGTTACAGATATTCTAGCAGTCATAGCCTAATTCAAATTTAAGTAGTTATTCTCTATGTAAAACTCTAAAATTAATAAAGTTGTAAATAACAAGAAAAGTGTGTTACCTGTTTTATAGAACCTTTTGGTCTTCCCCCTTCCTCTCCTTGGTTGAGAATTACTTGGTATTGCAGAAGAACCAACACTTGACCTTGCTGAAGTTGTCCAACACCCCCTTTCTCTGCCTCTTGTAGATTGTGATTCATAGGACAACACTTCTTATTGTGATCCTTTGTATGGCACATGCTGCAGGTTATCTCAACACCTCTTTTGACAGTTTCCCTGTCTTGTTTTCAGTCTACTTATTCCTTCTATTCTTCTTGGACCTACCTGACAGTCTTTTAATCACAGGTGGGAGGACAAGAGGGTTGGTTGACTTTGGCCACATTTCCATATTAGTAGCAGGTTGAATGAAAGAGTTGTATATTTTGAGGTAAGTCTCCTTAGTGTACCAATGTGCAACATAGTGAATGGGTTCCAATTTTCTAAAATAAAGTGCAGCTATGACATGACATCAGGGTTTACCTTTCAACATCCAAGATCTACAAGTACAAGTCTTGTTGTTCAGATTCACTATGAATATATTACCTCAGTTGTCCTTAATCTCAAAACCATATTCACCATTCTATTCAAGATTACACTTCATTGACTTTGATATGTTATCTTGCAATATCTTCAAGGCCATTGGGGAGATATCACTTATCCAAGTATCAGAAAACTCCCTTAGTTGTCCTATCCTTCTCATTATTTTGACTTTTATTTCCTCAAGCATTGTGATAATGGTCTTGTGTCTTGGCCCCAAAATCCATGAATTGAAACTTTCAGCCATGTTGTTGTCAATGATATCACAACAGTTGAAGAATTGAAGTACACCTTGGACCACCTATCTATGTTGTAATACAACAAATCTTCATTTATTCCTTCCCCTAACTTCTCTATCTGATCAAAATTTCTTTGCAACTCCTACTTATATGTAGACTTAACATATCTCCAGAAGCAGTTTTTACACTATATGCCTTTTCATTTTTTTAGACAAATAGGCAAGAACATGTCTGGTACATATTCTTTATTCTGCAGTTGGCAACAACCCTTTAACGGCTATTTCAAGACCCGATGTCACATCCCGTAGTTTCGCACCCAAATGGAGGTATAGTCAGCCGACGTGAGTCATGAGAACTAAACTTGTTTCTTAGTGTTCGTATGACGTATAAGGATGTTAAGAAATAGTCTCAGATGGTTGGAAGTCAATAAGATCAAAGGAGGTACAACTTGACGAAGATTGATAAAGTTTTATCGATACGCTAAGCGTTTTGTGTCACGGATGCCGTTTCGCCTAACGGATGAGGCCGCAGACCAAGGACTCTTTTCCACCACCTTACTACCACCATATGCGCCGTATATGGGCATATGAGCCGCATATGAGGTCGTAAATGTGAGGTGATTTGGATGACTATTTAAGTCCCAAAGTTGGCCAGCTCCATTGTCATTTCATACTTTGACCCTATATGTCCCAAACACCTCCCAAATAATCTCCAAGACCCTCTCCACTATTGAAGAACACCCCTACAAGGATCTAAGGTGACTTCCTCCTCCAAAGATCAAGAATACCTTGATAACCACTTTAGATAGATTGACAAGCTTGTGAGCTCCTTTGAGTTTAAGTTGAAGGTTGTTGTGGGAGACCTCTTGGCTGGTTAAGGTAAGGTTTTATCATTTTATGTGCTCATTAACTTCTCCTAAATTAGTTTGATTAGTTGGTGAGGATAACTTGTGAATTATGGAAGTTGGATGGGTAGGATCTTGAAGAACACCTCTAATGATATAAAGTTATGTTAACTTGTTGCTTGGGGTTGTTGATTGAGCCTTAGAGAGAAAAAGGTGTTAGATCATATTGGTAAGGTTGTAAATTTAAGGAAAGTGAGTTATGGAAGATGGTGGTGTTGATTTAATGTAAGGAGACATGCTAGAATGACTATAGAACTTCACACACACAAGTTGTTCGACGAATTTCCTATATGAAATCTCTTATAAGATATAAGCTTGATATTAATACAAAATCCTCGTTAAATGTAGATAATCATCCACACCACGTGCAAGGCTCCACGGAATGTAACTAGCTTCATCGACAACGTATGTAGGGCTTAGTTCTTTCTCTTTCGGCATGATCGACATAACGATGTCAATTACGAAATGCTCCTTAATAAGAACCATATTCCCAGTCGCTAAGAAAGAATACTTGTATTCCATTCTTTGATTGATTGTTGTACCTTATCCGTTCCTTCTCCTTTCGATACTCTATAAAAAACATTATATTATTGGTAAGATAAGGTTTCTTGATGGTCTCCAAATGAACTAAAATAGTATGTTTGGTCATTCTTATTGATTCATATGGGAGAAAAAATTGGTATGAAATCCGCATAAGGATATTAGGAGGTGTAACAACCTTACATCACTCCGAAATAGGTTAGTATATATATATATATATATATATATATATATATATATGTGTGTGTGTGTGTGTGTGTGTGTGTGTGTGTGTGTGTGTGTGTGTGTGTGTGTGTGTGTGTGTAACATATATATATTATGCATTTATGTTACCCTCAGAGGCCTATGACATTATACACGCAATTATACAGATATGATGTTGATGATATTACCCTCAGAGGCCTATGGCATTATACATGCAGTTATATAGATATAATGCTGATAATATTATCCATAGAGGCATATGGCGTCATGTACGCGATAAATTATATAGAGAATATTACCCACAGAGGCCTACAATGCTATATATATATATATATATATATATATATATATATATATATATATATATATATATCAACAGACACACATTGCAGATTGACCTCTTATGACACTTATGGGTTTCAGGTGGTATCCATTGGTTCCCTTTCATTTATTGTTGTCTTATTTCCAGTTGATTATGCCCTACATATTCAGTACGTTCATTCGTACTGACGACCTCTCATGTGGAGCTGTGTTCATGCCTGCAAGTATAGGTAGGCAGTCATACGCACCTTCTCAGTAGGATACCTATTTCCAATGGTTGATTATCGCATTCCTCTTCTCTGGAGTTGTTAAATAGAGTCCATAGGTACTATTATATATATATATATATATTCCTAGCATTTTGGGTATGGCGGGGCCCTGTCCTAACCGTTGATGTATTATAGCACTCTTAGAGGTACTAGTGTACGGTGTGTATATGTTTTGTCATTGCCTTGTCGACCCTCTTATTAGCTGGTGATACTTTTCTAGTTGCCTTGTCGGCCTTGGTTATATGTATATATTGTGTTGTGATTTTTCTCCATGCAGATTATCATACATTCTTGGCTTGTTAGATTGATTGGAAGCCTTGCCGGCCTAAGTTTCATGTTAAGAGCTTCAGGTACTATACTTGGTTCGTTCGCGCCTCCGGGTGTAGGCCACACCCCCCAAGGCTGGGGTGTGACACCCTACAACAACATTTGAAACATATTAGGTGACAGAAGAGCAACATAATTTAAAGAGAATGAAAAAGTTCATAAATGAATAACAAAGAATACATTACCTTTTGCATATCTGAAAGAGTTGTCAATTATGTCCTATTTCTAAGCTCAAGATCATGACTTATAAGCTTGAAAAACCATCTCCATGTAAAAGTATTCTCAACTTCAACCACTGCTTAGGCCAGTGGTAGCATCTGGTTGTTCTCATTCTTACAAACAGACACAAGGAATTGACATTTATTAACACCTTTCAAAAAACAACCATCAAACCCAATTGCTCTCCTACAACCATCTTTGAATGCCTTCATCAAAGCATCAAAACATCTATAAAAGGACTGAAGCATTTTGACTTCATCTTTAAATGTTTTTTCACTAAGCCTAACCACACATGTGCTGCTTGGAATAGTCCTTAAAAGGTCATCTCTATAATTTAAAATTCTTTTAAACTCCGCCACATTGTCACCCATGATTTGTTGTAAAACAATGTTTCTAGATTTCCTTTCCACAGTCCTCCCAATATACACCTCTAACTCCTTTTTTACCAACTGTTGCAGCTAAAAAACTCTAATGTCAGGTTCAGAAATAATTCTGCCCTTGTACCTTTATGACAAATACTTGGAATTTATCAATTTGTTCTTTGTTGTGCCATTGAACATGTACACATGATTGTAATTCTTCACTACAAAATCTTTTGTTCTAGAATCATAACTTTCATACAATAACCATAGACAACCAACAGTACACTTTACCCTCACCCTAGTTGGTTTATTGACATATTTTCCTACTCTACATGTTCTTGAACTACATACCTACTAATTGCTTCTATAAACTGTTTAACACTTTCAAATGCAAGACCAGTCTCCCAAACAATTACTTTACAAGTAGGATAAAAAAATATCCCTATTTCTATTTCTTTTTGCTCTACTTGCCTTTCTTGTAGGCATTTCAACCACACCTTCACCTTCATCATCAGCATCATCATCTGTATCTATTTCAAAGCTAACAGGTTCATCTAAGTCATAATATGGCTTATCCCCATATGTTTTTCCTTCTAAAGTACTCTTATTCCTAGACAAATACTCATACTGTCCCAAATCTACACCCTTTTTCCATAAATCTCTACCTTAAGATCTCTTAACCATTTCTTTCTTCTTCTTTGATTTTGCAGCCACTTTTTCTTGCCTTAGAATCCTATCCTCCTCAAGAACATCACTACCAAATTTTTCTTCTTCACCTTCCTCTATCACTACATTGTCAGACTCTTCTACTTCACTATCACTTTCCCAATCAAAATCCACAATAGGAACATCAGCAGCAACAACAGCTGAAGTCCCACCTAAGTCCTCCCTAACACCAGCAGTACCACCCAACTCCTCCTCAACACCAACAGTCTCTCCCACTACCTCCTCATCACAATTTTCATTTTGTACAGCCTCTTCAAACCCTAAGCCTTCACTACCCCTAAAGGTTTGACTACCTTCAACTTCCCCAACCTTCTCATTTAAACCTTCACTACCCCCCAAAAGTATGACTAGCCTCTTTATCAAAAATAATAATAGATTCCCCACCCACATAGTCTACAGGTGGAAGAGCAGGGGGACCACAGTAAGTTTTTCAATAAAGTGAGTCACAAATAGTTCAATAATATTTCCATTTTTAATTGAGGTACAATACCAATAATGTCTCTACCACTTTTAACTTCTACTAGATACCTACATTTAGGTGGTCTAATACATACAATCATCATCATCATCTGTATCTATTTCAAAGCTAACAGGTTCATCTGAGTCATAATATGGCTTATCCCCACCTGTTTTTCCTTCTAAAGTACTCTTATTCCTAGATAAATACTCATAATGTCCCAAATTTACACCTTTTTCCCATAAATCTATCCCTTAAGATCTCTTAACCTTTTCTTTCTTCTTCTTTGATTTTGCAGCCACTTTTTCTTGCCTTAGAATCCTATCATCCTCAATAACATCACTACCAATTTTTTTTCTTCACATTCCTCTATCACTACATTGTCGGACTCTTCTGCTTCACTATCACTTTTCCAATCTAAATCCACAATAGGAACATCAGCAGCAGTAGCAGCTAAAGTAGTAGTACATGCAGCAACAACTGAAGTCCCACCTAAGTCCTCTCTAACACCAGCAGTCCCACCCAACTCCTCTAGAATGAAATAGAATTCTACACTGAAATTTCAGAAAGGATATTAGTACAGATCACCATAGGTTCTGAGGTATTCTAACAATTATGCTCTTGTTGTACGGAGTGCCCTTTCATAGGTGAAGGCGGACTTCAAAACTGATTACAATTTACAAAATAAATAGTAAATGAATCTAATAATTACACAGGAACAAACTACTTTGCGAAAAGTAAAAACTTTACATGAAGTAAGATAAGAAAGCGACGTATGTCGGAGAATCTTATCTTTAAAAGAAGAAAACTTTTATAAAAAGTTAAAAACTTTATTAAAGTCTAAAAGGGCATTTGTCCTGTCAGACCATTATTGATTCCGCGTGGCCACCAATGTCACTTCATTCTGACATTTTTGCTTTTCCATTTGAATTGGTGTCCTCCTTCTTGGATCTGTGTTTTTGTTGGATTGTCTCTATTAGGCTGTCAAACAGATCTTCTGTTATTGGATGGTAAGTATAATCCTCCAACGGTTGTGATTCACCTTCTAGACAAGCATATTGGTTGTCATCAGGGACATCTCTCATGGATGTGGTAGATGTATCGGAATAGGGATTAGCATCCACATTTGCCTTAAAATTCTTTATGAAATCCTCATTTATCTTATCAAGATATGCTGACATAAGATCCTCGTCTGATGCCTGGGGATTTCAGACTTTAATTATTTTTTCCAGTTTAGAAAAGAAAGATGATTCATCTTCTTTAGTCTTTTTCTCCATATGATGGATATTTTTAAGACTTTTAACTAGTGAAGATATATCGTCTTCTAGTTGCCATCCATAATGGTGAGTTTTGTCTTCTGGATCTTTATCTAATAATTTGGACCAGAACTTACAAAGTAATTTCCTTTTAAGACATATAATGCCTTGCTGATTCATTCCTGCTTCTACAATCCATTTTCATATCCAATAGATTCCTGCCTGCATGAAGAAAAATAATAAAGCAGATCCTTCGATATAATAAGAAGGATTTTCTGGGGGTAACACGTGGTGTTATTTGAACCCATTCTTTGTAGAAATCCATATAAGGCTCCTGTAAGACCTGAATTTCAGGTCCGATGACACTCCACCATGGGAATATCCATCCTGGAAGTAATAAACCATTCTGTTTGTTCTTAAAAATTCAGGATTAATTTTAATCCACTAGAAATGACTGTGTTTTCAATTTTCATAGTAGAAAACCTGAGTGAAAGCATTGATTTAATCATAGTAATTAAACGTCATCTTAATGGTCATTCGAGGAATTATAAATTCCTTTGATCTGAATGGGTTAGTTCCCCACTCATAAGGAGATATTCTTTTTAAGATAGAATTTTGAAAAATTTCTTTCTGCTCCAGGCTTATTATCCGGGAACGATGTGATCTCAGCAGTGATGGTTGCAATAAGGATATATTCATAATACATCCTGTTCTTTCCTTCTGGAAAAGGATTGTAGAAATTTTCTACATACCGATTCATTAGAATCCAAGGATCATTTAGATAATTTTTATCTTCATGATGTAGGTAGAGAATTGTCTCTTCATGACCCTTGACCAAATATTGGTCTCTGTTCTCTTTCTCCGATTGTTGGAGTTTTTTGGCATATGAGCCTTGTTGTTGGCTACTAGAGGAGCCTTCTTTGCCCACGAGTATTACTCTTGGAATACTGGAAATATTATTTCCAGTGGAACTAGATTTGCCAGAGCCTCGTCCCGAACCTCTGCCTCTTCCTCTACCCCTATTAGGAGTAGGTGGTGTCCATTCTGGACGCATCTTATCCCTGCAAATATTCACGAGTAAGAAAGTCAGGAAGTGAATTATTTTCTCCTTTAAGATATTGACTTTTAAAATCAAATGGGGTTAAATGTGTCTGCCATCTTGCAAACATTTGTTTGGACACATCATGTTTAAAATCTTTCTGAAACATGAATTTGGCTGCATTGCAGTCTGTTCTTATTAAGAAATTTGTATTATAAAGATCATCCAAGAATTCAGGACGCACTTAACTATAACAAGAATTTTTTTTAGCTATAGTAGCATAATTCTTTTGACTATTAGTCCATTTTTCTGAATGATATTGAACAAGATATTCTTGTTTGGTTTGGGGATTAATTTATTTAAGTATCCCACCATAGCCAATGTCTGAAGCATCATTTTCAATAATCTTTCCCCAATTTGGGTTAGCAAACATAAGGCATGGCAAAGCTTGTACATTTGTTTTGATTTTTTGTACCGCTTCTGTGTGGGCATATTTGTCCACGGAGTGGTAGCTTTTTTCAACCTATCATATAGGATGACTGCATCCACAGATAAATTCTTATAATAAGGAGAAATATAATTTAGACTCCCTAAAAACCTTTGTAATTGGGTTTTATCAAGAATTTCATTAGGAAAATTAGAAGCAAATTCAATACTTCTAGTAATAGGAACAATTTTTCCTTGTTCAATATTATGACCAAGAAATCAAACTTTTGTTTGGAAAATATTCATTTTGGGTTTTGATATAACCAAACCATTTGAAATAATAATTTTCTTAAAAATTTTAAGATGCTTAATATGATCTTGTATATTTTTTTTAAAAGACTAATATGTCATCTATGTAGACAATGATAAAATTACTATATGAAGTAAAAATATCATTCATGACATGTTGAAATTCTTATGGAGCATTCTTCAGCCCAAAAGGCATGACATTCCATTCATAATGTCCGAATGGGATCAGAAGGCGATTTATACCTATCGATTCATTAACTCAGATTCGCCAAAAACCTGATTTTAAATCAAATTTTGAAAATATATTAGACTGGTATAACTTGTCAAGTAAATCCTTTTTATTAGAAATTGGATATCTAATCCATTTTAAAACCTTATTCAATGGTTTATAATTAATCAATAATCTCTGAACTCCTCGTTCCTGTTCAGCATGCTTATTAACATAGAACGCCGTACAACTCCATGGGCATTTGAAGGACGAATTGCTATCTTTTTGTAAGACAAGAAACATGCAGTAATGCTAAGGTCGAGGACACAACACTATGCCATCAAAAGTTGGGTCATGTCAACTACCCCAATTTAGAAAAATTGGTCTAATATGAAGTGGTTAGAGGCATACCCAAACTTAGCCATAAAGGTAAAACTGACTGTGAATATTGTTTAAAAGGCAAGCAAACTCGTGTCTCTCATAATGTGTCCAACACGACGGACAACATTCAGGTACGTCTCACTGTTTTCAATTGCTACATATGGATTTAATGGGTCTAATTGAAGTAGACAGTCTAGGAGGCATGAGATATTCCTTTGTGATAGTAAATGATTTTTCTAGATATTCTTGGATATATTTTTTGAAAGAAAAATCACAAACGTTTGACATGTTTAAAATCTTGCACTCTAGAATTAGAAATTTATTCTATTCTCCTATTTTTCGGATTAGATCCGACCATGGAAAAGAATTTGAAAATAGTTCATTCACAAATTTTTGTGAGAAAAAGGGAATTTTTCATGCATTTTCTGCCCCCAAAACTCCTCAACATAATGGGGTTGCAGAACGAAAGAATAGGACATTACAAGAAATGGCTAGAGTGATGTTTAGTTCTAAATATTTGTCAAAACGTTTATGGGCAGAAACCTTGAATACTGCTAATCACATCGCTGATAGAGTCTATTTAAGGCCATGAACAAAGATGACACCTTATGATATTATAAATGGAAAGAAACCAAACCTACGTTACTTTCATATATTTGGTGTATTTGTTATATTTTAAATGACATGTATCATTTGTCAAAAATTGACTCTAAGAGTGATAAAGGAATTTTTATTGGCTATTCACAAAATAGTCGTGCTTATCGAGTATACAATCTGAGATCCAGAACTATGCAAGAGTCTGTAAATGTTATCTTTGATGATCTTTCTAATGTTTCAGGAAACACTATTGAAAATAACATTATAGATACAGTGGAAAGTCCACAGATTGTAGAAGAATTGGACGTTGCCACAAATGTTGTCACACCTTAAATAACATCCGAAACATCAATAGAGACCACAGAGGCCACAGATGAGGAGTCAAGTGCTGAATTGTTAGACCAAGTTTGTAGGTACCCCTCATCAAGGATTAAGAAGAATCATCTAGTAGGCCAAGTGATATGGAGAGTTTTTGAAGGAATTAGAACACAAGGCAAAAAACCACTCAACTGTAGAGAAATGGTAAGGTATGTGTGTATGTCAACTATATACCAAGAGGTTAGTCTTTCTTATTTTATATCTATATTAAATACCGTGAAATGTATTATTCGATATGTTGCTGGCACATGTGAGTTTGGAATGTGGTATTCCAAAGACACTAATCCTAACTTAATAGGATTTAGTGACTCGGATTGGGCTGGAGATGTGGATGATAGAAAAAGTACAAGTAGAGGATGTTTTTATCTTGGCAATAACCTTGTTTCATGGTATAGTCGTAATAAAACTGTGTCTCACTTTCAACTGCTGAATCTGAATATGTAGTAGCTGGAAGTTGTTGCTCTCAATTAATATGGCCACAACACATGTTAGACGACTATGGATTTACTAGTAACATTTTGATTTTGTACTGTGATAATTTGATAGCTATAAATATTTCCAAAAATTAAGTACAAAATATATTGATATTAGACATCACATTTTAAGAGATTTAGTTGAAAAACGGCTAGTTCAAATTGAACATGTTGACACTCTTCATCAACTAGCTGATATTTTTACAAAAGCTTTGGACCTTGAGAGATTTTCTTGTTTAAAGAAATCTCTTGGTCTTTGTAATCTCTAAAAAGGCATTTTTGGTGAATGTCGGCTGAAATGTTATCTAACATTTCGGCTGACATTTACCTATATTATATCACTAACTGATTATTGTTGATGTATGGTGCATAACGTTTGGTCAAACAAGCATGATCCTTCAATAATAATATGTTATCAAAGTGATACCGTTATATATATATATATATATATATATATATATATATATATATATATATATATATATATATATATATATATATATATATAAAGAGAGTATCAAAATAAGGCAAAGCCTTTACAAATATTTGGCAACTGTGAAAAATGGGCAAAGCTCGTGAAAAGATACCGTTCCTATTCTATAGGAGTATTGAATGCTTCAAAAGAGATTTGAGAATACCATAAAAGTATTCTTATTTTTACACAAAAAATTCTTTTATATGTGTTATATGATTAGACCAAGGACACGATGGGAAATGTTACATTGGTGCAGTGGTCAAACTCATAAAGTGCATATAAATCGTGTCTTGGTTTGTTGTCAAATCTGAAAATTCTTGTGGGATCAAAATACTTGTGTCATCCAAAATGTTGCTAACATTGATGTTAACATTTTCAAAATGTGATATGTGTTGGGATGTTGTTCTTATCTGATTTTTAAATTATCAGATTTTACTCCCTATTATATGCATTGTTTAATGGAATTTCAGAATTTAAAATGATAAGATTAAATTTTATTGTTCCATAGCCCCCTTCAATCTCAAAAGAGAGATGAGTTCCAATCAAGGCATATGCACCGGTATAATTATGGCAATGGACTAGAGGTATGCATATTAATTTCGGGTTAAATCGATAATTCGAATTGAAAAATATTATTGATGTATTGGTACTGGATTATTGGTTTAACGGTTCTTTAATGATTTAGGATTTCTTATTATCGGACCAACCGTTCTGTAACGATTTAAGGATTTTTCTTAACAAGTTAACCGATAATAATTATTAAATTTACAATTTTACCCTTAGATATATAACTTACTTGACCTTAGGATTTTGTTTAATTTCTCATTCTCGATTCATTTCACTCTTTACTCTAAGACAGTTCTTCAATCCGCAATGGTGCAAGGCGACTTCGTAGTTCTCAGCTAATGCTTGTATTGCGATTATGAGCATTAAGGGGTCGTTTGGTAGCTGATTGGAGGTGAGTTATGCAGGTATTAAATTTTGAATAAGTAATATCACATTTGGTAGCTGGTAGGGAGATAAGTTATTTATGTATAAAATTAATTAATATCGTGTTAGGTTTTGCACTTTAGGAACCCGCATAACTAAAACGTGTATAAGTTATGAGAGAATTTATGTATTATTTTATGCAGGATAGAAGATGAAATAACTAACGCATGAATAACTAAACCCTGGATAACTAATCCCTATATAAAGTAATACATAAATTTCCCTTATAACTAATTCCTGTATTATTAATATATGCATAACTCTAACTAATTACCAAATGACCCATAAGGTTCTTTTAATTGGAATATGCCGGTGTTATTTACTTATTTAGCTTTATCAGGTTCCAGTGATTATATATTTTAATAAAATTTCTTTACCTAAAGTGACTTACTTTTAATTTTGAATTTCACTCTTTGTATAGTTCTCAATGGATATTTCTATCAGACACCTATTTGGGCTGAATTATGTTGTGCATCCATTCATTGTATCTCGTCTTAAATATAATAGAATTTGAACTGAGTCTTCCAATGCAAGATTGCAGGGGCAGTGATTTTTCCTTTGATAAACATATATGATGAAATTAAATTTGAACTTTGGGTCATTTAATATCCCACTCATAACGGTTATAGCGGTAATTGAACAGTTAACCATCAATAATCGATAGATTTATTATTGATATATTAACAGTTTTGTAACAGTTTATCATATCTACAAATAAATAACCGATAAGTCAAATAAAAAACATTCAAAATTGAACTAACCACCTTATAAGCAGCCCTACAATGAATTGTTGGCATAGTTCAGAATCAAGCTATAAATATAACCGTATTTGCTTAATCATACAATTACTCTCTGAAAATACGTTTATGACTCGTCCCAGCTCATGTAGACTGAGATAGTGTATATGAGCGTAAATTTGACTTTTGGAGGAAGTTCCAAGTGTAAATGTTGCAAATATTGGCTTATGGGCTAAGGTTGAAGAAGAATTCTCCAGTTAACAGTATTTCGACAAGACTACCTATTCAGAGGATACATGAGAATGTTAAGGGAAGGTGTTCAACGAGTTCATACATCTATACGACAGTTTTGGTATGATTCAAGGCACGTTCAAGGACGGACGTTGGTTTAAGTGGGAGAGAATATAACAACTCAACCCCTCGATTTGAGTATTCACGCCCCGTTTTGTATTTTGAAACTTTCAATAGGTTTATATAATTTTTTTGGGACTTGCTGGAGTTTTTTATTTGGAACCCCAAGGGGTTCGAGGGCGTTTCAATGCATTTGGAACAATTCGGAAAAAGCTTAAAATTGTTGTCACCTGGTACGAAGCGATTGCGAGTACTAGGGTTGCGATCGCGAAAGGTGATTCATCGGGAACACGGAGGAGAAAACTTTGAGCTTGGTCAGTGATTACAAAAAGTGTGTCGCAATTGTGATGGAGGACTGTTCAGATGTAAATAGTTCATTTCACGATTCAGCTTCATTATTTCTTTCTTTTTGGACCTGAAGATTTGGGCTAGTTTCTTAGCATTTAAGTTGGGATAAATATTCTAATCATCTCTTTGCCAGGAACAAGATTAAAGTTGAAGAGAGAGGAGAAGTGGGGGTGCTGGGAGCATTTTTGGCCCGATAAATGAACGAAAGGCAATATTTGAGGGATCAAAAGTGCTATTAACCTTGGTAATTTGTTCTTTCATGCTCTCATCACTTTTTTGCTAGCTGAGGAGCAACGAGGATTGAACCTATATATGCTCTTCCCTCTGACCTATTTTAGGTAAAACGTTTTTAATGCTTTAAAATGATTCCAGGTTCGCTTGGGCTGGCATGATGCTGGAACTTATAACAACAATATAGAGGACTGGCCACAAAGAGGTGGAGCTAATGGAAGCTTAAGATTTGATATTGAACTAAATCATGGAGCAAATGCTGGTGATTAGTGAAGTTCAATTGGTTTGCAATAGGTGAACTTTTTCTTATATCTGAAGTTCATCCAATCTTGGAGATTAAAATAAGATTGTACATCATTTATTTGATGGTTCACCAACGTGGATGAAGAGGATCGACTGAAGGAGATATACCTAGGTCTTTGCTGACGCTTCGGGATAAACCACATTATCTCACTGATGCAAGAGGAATTGCCAGACCTGCCAAATTTGTTTAAGACAAAATTAAGTGGTCCAAATTACTAATCTATCTAGCCAACATTTGTTCAATTCAAGTCCAAGCGTACACTTTATAAAGTACATCAGTAAACTTGAATACGCACGATAAACTTGTATATACAGGGTTTGACTCGTGATCCGCAGAGCCTACTAAACACCATATAGAGGCTTCTCACACATTCACTTCATAAGACAGAATCTTTATCATATAATTGGACCAGTAACTTAAATTTACAATGCCGTTAATCATCATACTATCTGACTGCTCTACCTCCAATCTTGCATTCCAACAAATTTCGATGTCATCCAATTCTTGTTATTTTTCATACTGCGTTGAATTGCTTGTCCTTATGCCGAGGATCTTCCGGAAACATTTCTATCTCCCAAGGAAGAGTTAAGGTCTGCGTACTCTCTACCCTCCCCAGACCCCACTTTGTGGGATTTAACTGGGTATGTTATTGTTGTTGTATCCAATTCTTGTTATCTTGGATTAGCATCCTACCATGGGACAAATTTGAGGATTTATAGCGGTTACTGGTTAGAATTCCACATCAGGGTGGGATGGGGTTGTTTGTTTCCATATATTGTTTTTGGCAATCCTCACCTCATGAGCTAGCTTTCAGGGCTGAGTTAGACCTAAGGTTCATTTCTTTATATGGTATCAGAACCAGACCCATCACCCATTCTTATTTTTGGTTTACCCATTGTTGGAATCTGAAGGGTGTAAAAACAAGAGATAGAATAAATCGAATGTCAATTTTGTGTCAGAATGTCGTCAATTATGTCATCTGACACTAGTAACAACACTTAGTAAAATAATAACCTTAAAGAGTAAATGCAGCGGAATTTAAAGAACACAACGGTTTAAAATTTTCAAAAGTTATATATATTATATAACTTATGATGGTCAATGACCAGATGTATTGCATATATATTATATACAAAAATACAAATTCATTTCTTTACAGATTTACAATATAAAATGGAAATGAATTAAAAGTTGAAGTCGCAGATGACTTCTGCCTGAAAAATCTAACTAATTAGACATAGACAACCTCTCATTACAATCGCTCCATACAAAACTAATCTAGAATCTAAACAACAATTGTAATGTTTGACAGAATGTTGTCGACACACTCATGCAACACTTGTGATCCAGATTTCTGAGATGAAATTCCGAGAGCTCTCTTGGTATTTTTGCAATCTGATTCTGGATGATCAATTCATTGTTGTGGCCTCTCTATTTATAGTAGAGAGTTCCCTTGAAAGGCTCATCGATCGGTTATTATAGTTGAGGAAAAGATGGGCAGCTTGTGGTAGATGATTAAGGAGTGAAAATCTCAACAACTTTGACTTGTTCCTTACTCGACTTCTTACCCAAGCTTTGACTCTTTCTCCTACGTTTTACACAGATCCAATTCACCACGCCTAAGCTTTGTAATTCATTAATCATATCATTTTTGCATTCAACTTGATATATACATTCAGCCTCACTAATATAAATAGAACTATTAAAGCAATTGACATCAGAAAAGTTAAAGAATTCATACCTTTCGGATGTCGTTGATGATGTTGATTTCGTTGCTGATGTTGAAGCAAATGTCATGACATCTGAGACAACATTGTATACGACATCTTCATTATCCGATAGATACTGTTCGAAAACAGTGGCCAACATTTCTTGTGTTTCAATTTCACGATCTCTTTCCCCTTCTTCTTCATCATCACTAAGAGAAACTCATAGGTTCTTACCAAATTTTCTAAGAGTGTTTGCACATTCGTTAGCATAATGACCCCAACCTGAGCATGCATGACATTGCACGAACTCAAGTTGTTTGGGATCAAATTTGGTACGATCTGAGTTGGTTCTTCTTAGTTGATTTCCTTTTTGTACATTTGGAGGGAATCTAGTGGGCTTTTGATTGAAGGCTTGGTTTTGGTGCTCTTTGGATTTATATTGATTTCTCTCATTGTTGAACTTCATCACCATCGAATTGTATTTTCGAGTGAGTAAGACAACATTTGCACCTTCACCAATTTCTTCAAGATTCTCATCATCTTCTTCGATTTGACTCTCCGAGGATTGAACTTGAAGTGTCACATTCTTGCTTTTATACAATTCCTTTTAATTCTCAATGTTCATCTCATAAGTTTTGAGTATGCTCATCAAGGTATGAAAGTTCATTGTGGAAAGACTGTGAGCTTCTTCAATAGCACAAATCTTTAAATTGAACTTTTCAGGAAAAGAACGGAGAACCTTTTCAACAAGTTGAGTGTTGGTTAATAGTTCACCAAGCACTTGACATTCATTTGAGATGTCAATCAACTTTTCAAAATAAGATTTAATATCATCCGCTTCTTCTATCCTTAAACGTTCATATTTACTCATGAGCATGCGTAGCTTTGTTCAACAAACACTTGAGCTACCTTCACAATGAATTTGTAAAGTATCTCATGCGTCCTTAGCCGTGGGGCAGTTTTGAATGAGTTTGAACATATAGAGATCAACCCATCCAAAAATTGTATTTAAGGCCTTTTCGTTAAGCTAGCACTATTGGTTTCTTCTATAGTCCATTCGGACTCAGGTTTAGCAATAATGTCACCTTCCTCATCTGGTGACAATATTGGAACAACATACCCATTGGTTGTAGATCTCCATGCACGAATATCAATTGATTTGATATGCGAACGTAGGTGAATCTTCCAATAGGCATAATTTGATCCATCTAAAATAAGAAGTCTACCAATAGTCGTATTTGCAAGATCCATAACTTATGACAACAGGATCAATCATTTATTGGGTTAAGTGTCGGCCCTGATACCACTTGAAGGGTGTCAAATGTTATGGGAAATAAAAACAACAGATGGAATAAATTGAATGCCAATTCTATTTCAGAATATCGTCAATTATATCGTCCGACACCAGTATCACTACTTAGTAAAACAATAACCTTAAAGAGTAAATGCAACGAAATTTAAAGAACACAACAGTTTAATATTTTCAAAAGTTATATATATTATATAAATTATGATGGTCAATGACCATATGTATTGTATATATATTATATACAAAAATACAAATTCCTTTCTTTACAGATTTATAATATAAAATGGAAAGGAATTAAAAGTTGAAATCGCAGATGACTTCTGCCTAAAAAATCTAACTGATTAGACAAAGACAACCTCTCATTACAATCACTCCATACAAAACTAATATATAATCTAAACAACAATTGTAATGTTTGACAGAATGTTGTCGACACACTCAGGCAACACTTGTGATCCAGATTTCTTAGATAAAATTCCGAGAGCTCTTTTGGTATTTTTGCAATCTGATTCTGGATGATCGATTCACTGTTGTGGCCTCTCTATTTATAGTAGATAGTTCCCTTGAAAGGCTCATCGATCGGTTGTTATAGTTGAGGAAAAGATGGGCAGCTTGTGGTAGATAATTAAGGAGTGAAAATCTCAACAACTTTGACTTGTTCCTTACTCGACTTCTTCCCCAAGCTTTGACTCTTTCTCCCACGTTTTACACAACTCCAAGTAAGGCAAAAAAAAAATTTTGAAAATGTTGATCAAAATGTTATGACATTTGTCCCAACATTTTTATGCATTCAAATCAGTACTTTAGAAGATATGTTGGGTCAAATGTCACAACACCAAACCCAACATTAACAAAATTCATGTTATATTGTCTACTCTCTAGATGTTCAGTCAGAGAGGGAGAGGAGATGGTTAGAGTCAATCATTAGTGTGGGGGTTATTTTCCTCCTTATATGGTCTTGGGAAACTCTTACCTCATGAGTTAGCTTTTGGGTTGAGTTAGGCTTGAGGTCCGTCTCTTAACAATAACATCTAGTTGTCCATCTAAAACTGGAATTCTTCTCTTAGGGTATAACGTAGTCTGTAACATTGGGAAATTATTTTGTATGATGAAAAGAAGTTATACTTTTCATTTTGCAATTATTAAATATCGGTAATTGGACAACATTTACTTAAGGACCAGTTTCTACTCGGTATTGATCCTCTTCTATTTTTTGGGCAACCCTCACCTTATGGGCTAGCTTTTGGGTTGAGTTAGACCTGAGGTCCATCTCTTAAACATCTAATTGTCCATCCAAAACTGGCATTCTTCTCTTAGGGTATAACATAGTCTGTAACATTGGGAAATTATTTTGTCTGTTGAAAAGAAGTTATACTTCTCATTTTGCAATTGTTAAATATAGGTATTTAGACAACATTTACTTAAGGACCAGTTTCCACTCGGTGTTAATCCTTTTCTATTTCTTGAGCAACCCTCACCTCATGAGTTAGCTTTTGAGTTGAGTTAGACTCGGGGTACATCCCTTAACTATTACATCTAGTTGTCCATCCAAAACATGGCTTTCTTCTCTTAGGGTATTACGTATGAAAGAAATAATCTCCTTGATTATTTTCATTAATTGAAATACTATTTATACAAGTTACATATTTCCATAATAGGAGAATCATATTCCTATTCTACTCCTACAACCTTATTCCATTTGGAGATGAATTATACAATTATGGTAAGAGTACAAGACTAATTAAGTTATACTACAACTATACAAAACCTTGTACAATAATGTTACAAACCGGGTACAATATTTCCATCAATAACTGTGACCATCCATTACCAAATATACATAGGATATACACGTGCATAACGTGTATATCTCATGTATATTTGGTATATTTAACACCCCCCCCCTCCGCGCAGTCATAGCGGGCGGTCTTCGAACACTGAGACTGTCTCTAAAATCTTCAAAAATGACCGAGGGAAGACCATTTGTAAAGATGTCTGCAATTTGATATCTTGACGGGACATGACAGACGCGTACCTAACCCCGAGCAACCTTTTCGCAGACAAAGTGAATGTCCATCTCGATATGCTTAGTGCGTTGGTGCTGAACCAGATTACCATAAAGGTAGATGGCACTAATATTATCGCAACACACTAAGGTTGCCTTCTGAATGGGACAATGAAGTTCCAAAAGCAAATTACGTAACTAACATGATTCCGAGACCACATTAGCTACCCCTCGATATTCAGCATCGGGACTTGAGCGGGATAGAGTCGACTGGCGCTTTGCCGACTAGGAGACCAAGTTGTTGCCAAGAAACATACAATAGCCCGACGTAGACTGTCTGTTGTCGAGACAGCCACTCCAATCAGCATCCGTATACGAGACAAGTGTGGACGTCGAGGATGGATATAAATACAAACCATAGTCAAGTGTACCTTGAATATACCGAATGATGCGTTTGAGCGCATTCATGTGCTCAATTCTGGGATTATACATGAACAAACACACCTGCTGGACAGCATATGTAATATCCGGTCTCGTAAATGTAAGATACTGAAGGGCCCTTGCCAGACTGCGATATCGGGTCAGATCCTCGTAGGGTACGCCAGCCGCGGCACTAAGCTTAGGCTTAGTATCAACTGGAGTGGAAGTGGACTTACATGATGACATCTCAGCCCTCTCGATGATCTCAGCTGCATACTTCCGTTGAGACAAGAATAACCCACCAGAATGACTAGTGACAACAATCCCAAAAAAATAGCTCAAGGGCCCCAAGTCTTTCATAAGGTATCGGAAGAAGTAGTCAGAATAATATCATCTACATACAACAGAATATAGGCCAAGGATGAACCACGATGATAGATGAATAATGAATTATCCGACCTGCTGTGGGTGAACCCAATAGTCGAAACATAGTCGGCAAACCGTGTATACCAGGCCCGTGGAGACTGCTTAAGCCCATATAAGCACTTTTTCAACAAACAGACATGATGAGGATGCTTGGGATCCCGAAATCCCAAAGGCTGATGCATATAGACTGTTTTCTTGAGATCCCCATGTAGAAAAGCATTCTTTACATCTAACTAATGAATAGGCCATGCTTTTGAAAGAGCCAAGTTGAGCACAGTGCGAATGGTAGCCGGCTTGACTACCAGACTAAATTTCTCACCACAATCCACCCCAACCTGCTGAGTCTTACCATCACCCACAAGTCGCGCCTTATGTCGTGCAAATTAACCATCTGAATTATTTTTATGAGCATAAATCCACATAGACCTAATATTATTAATACCGAATGGACGGGGCACCAAATCCTACGTCTTATTATCAATAAAAGCATTATATTCATCGGTCATAGCAATTTTCCAATTTTGGTCATTTAACGCAGACACAGGAGTATGAGGTAAGGGTGATTTAAGAACATTAGAATTTAAATTAAAATGTCTCTTTGGTTTAAAAACACCCAGCTGACTATGAGTGACTGGTCTATGACATGAGGAAGAAATGGGCGGATTTTGGGAATTTTCTAGACTCGGGACGGGTGGCGTGAGGTGGGCTCTTGGCCCAAGACGGTAAATCGGCTGAATCGACCCGCTTTGACTGGGTTGGACTGTCCCAATCGCTGGAACCGACCCAGTGACGGTAGTGTGCGACGGACCAGTGGGGCCAGCGGGTAGTGGGGCCCATTGGAGAATTTTGGGTGCGGGACATGTCCAAAAAATGGTGAGTAATATATGGGGATATACCATCGTCCAAAAAATTATACGAACTAGGCTCGGGAGTATTAACTTTAGCAAATGGAAATTGGGTTTCATCAAAAAATTACATAGCGATTAATGATGATTTTATTGGAGGATAAATCAAAGCATTTGTAACTACGATGATTAGACGGAAAATCCAAAAACACACATGGAGTAGACCGGGCCTGAAGTTTGTTAATTGTGGTGGACGGGAATAACGGATAACACAAGCACCCAAAACCCCAAAGATGAGAATAAGAAGGAGTCTTATTATATAAAATTTGAAGGGGGAAAAAATATGTCAGACCTTTGAAAGGAATTATGTTAAGGAGATATGTAGCCAATTGAAGAGCATGATGCCAAAAATATGGGGGTACGGAAGCATGAATTAATAGAGTGCGGACAATGTTATTTATGGAACGAATTTTTCATTCGGCTTTCCCATTTTGTGAAGACGTATGAGGACAAGAAAAATAAAAATTGATCTCATTATTAGCACAGAATTCCCAAAACACCCCATTGTCATATTCTTTGTCATTATCACACTGAATATTTTTTATTTCTCATTCGAATTGGGTTATAATGAATGCTCTAAATTTTAAGAAGACGGAAAAAACTTGAGATTTATTCGTAATCGGAAATGTCCATAAAAACTTAGAATAATCATCCAAAAAGAGAACATAATACCGATGACCCAAAGAACTAAGAACATGAGAAGTCCATAAGTCGCTGTGAATAATATCAAATGACATTAAAGTATGAGAATTTGAGTCTATAAATGGCAACCTAACAATTTTTCCTAAAGAACAAGACTGACAATTTGGAGTACTATTCGTACCCTTACATGAAATAAACTTATTTTTATATAATGACGACAAAATAGAATATCCCGGATGACCAAGCCGAGCATGCCACAAAGAAGGAGCAAGGGCTGCAAACGCTGACGGCAAGGCTGGACTCGATGGACTGAAATCGGGTGTGATAGGATAAAGATCTCCACTACTATCACACCTCATGAGAGGACTCCCCGTCTTGAAATCCATCACAGAGAAACCAAAAGGATCAAATTCAACAGAAACGAAATTGTCAGTGGTGAATTTTTGGACAGACACTAAGTTTTTAATCAATTTGGGGGCATGTAAAGTATTTTTCAAGATGAGGGGTGGATTGGGGGGGAGACAAAGTTTTATGACCATAACCCTGAATTGTAATAGAGTTACCATTACCGATAATTATACCATGAGAGTTGCTCAAATTGGAATAAGATGAGAGAGTACCTTGATCGGAAGTCATATGTGTCATCGCGTCAGTGTCCATGTACCAATTCGGATCCGGTTACGTCAACCCAAGCGTGTGCATTGTGGCCTCAATGTCGGTATGAGTAGGTGTGAAGCCCACTGTCGAGAATGCTTGTATGGGCAGAGGCCCAAGCATTCCACCTTGCTGCCCCAGCCTAGTGCTGAACCGAGAAGAAGATGCCTGATTGTTGGGCCTAAATTGGGGTTGTCCAGCCTACTGGCCATTGAAAGGCCCTAGAAAATAGGAGTTGTTGAGCCACGGCCCACTGTCCCAGCCCCACTGCCATAGGCCCCACGGTTGGGACCAGTAGGGAGGTGGCCCACTATTGACTGGACGGGGCCCACTGCCGGATTATTGTCAACCGGAACCGCCGCGTTTGCCCCCGCGGTTTTTGCCATTATTCTTACGATTATTTTTGCCGCCACCATAAGCACGGTTTTAGCCCGAATTATCAACAAAATCTGAAGAATTTGTGGAGGACGTCATCATGACTACAGGGCTTGCTCCGGTAGTCGCCTTCTTAGCCAAACCGGCTTATTCCAAAGTAAGCATGGAGCGGGCTTGATAAAAAGCGGAAAGTGGATTGCTTTGACGAATGAGAGTCCCCACGCCATTATAGGCCTCAGAAAGGCCGACAACTAATTGTAGAACCAACCGATTAATTGTCACAGGTGCGCCAACGTTACGGAGTTGGTCGGCCAACTCCTTGAGTTTCTTGCAATATGCAGACACGTTTGGAAATTCTTCCATGTGAGCTTGAGAGAATTCCTGCTCGAGTGTGACAACACGTGAATGTTAGTTATCTTGGAATATGTCACGCAATCTATTCCAGGTAGCCATAGTCGTAGTGTCCGGTTGAATGATTGTCTGTAAGAGGTCAACCAAAATAGTGGAATAAATCCACTGGAGAGCGGTAGCATCAAGAGTAATCCATAACTGAGGATCCTCCGCGGGAATAGGGGCAGCAGGAGGAATTATGTGATGGATGACTTGATGGGAGATAGCGTGAATTTTATATAATTATGCCCATGTCGCATATTGGATATTTTCCATCTCAAGAACAATATGGATGTTGTTCTTGATGTTAGAAACCATGAGGGCAGGATAAAAATTATTCTTAGACATAATGAAAGAACAAAGGAAGAGGAGGGGAAATTTGGGAAGAGTGGAGGTAAATAATATCACGAATTCTGGTGAAGGGGGACGGAAATCAGAGACGGTTGTGGCCGAGAAAGGGCACAAAAACCGAGAGCAAAGGCGAAAGCAAGACCTAGTCTCTTAATACCATGAAAGAAATAATCCCCTTGATTATTTTCATTAATTGAAAGACTATTTATACAAGTTACATATTTTCATAATAGGAGAATCATATTCCTATTCTACTCCTACAACCTTATTCTATTTGGAGATGAACTATACAATTATGGTAAGAGTACAAGACTAATTAAGGTATACTATAACTATACAAAACCTTGTACAATAATGTTACAAATCGTGTACAATATTTCCATCAATAACCGTGACCATCCAATACCAAATATACATAGGATATACACGTGCACAACGTGTATATCTCATGTATATTTGGTATATTTAACAACGTAGTCTGGGGGAATTATTCTATCTGATGAAAATTAGTTATACTTTTCATTTTGCAATTGTTAAATATAGTTATTTAGACAATGTTTACTTAAGGACCAGATTCCTCTCGATATTGATCCTCTTCATTATATTTTGTGTCAAACAAAAAGATTTATCTTTTATCATGTTGTTTTTCTTTAGTATCTTATATAATCATTTACCTAACCATCTTTTTTATACCAAAATAAAAGCCTATATGGTTTTCTAGAATTGATGTGGTATGATTATTCAGCTTCCGCTTGAAGCAGATCCCTGTATACTCATTTGCAGTATGTTGTATGTCTTAGATGGTCTACCATGACTCCCTTTTTCTAATCCTTCATATTGAACAGTCTAACCTTCTGCATTTTATCAAACAATCTTCTATTGCAAAATTATCCTCCATTTGCTTTGGTAAATATATCTGACATAATCTTATTGATTGGATGCTTGCCCCCCCCCCCCCCTTCCCCTTCTTCTCATTTGCGAGATGTCTTCTACAGAATGGGACTAAACGATAAGGTAACACTCGTCAAGTTCATCTCATCAATGATCTCAACTTCCTTGCTCGATGTAGCTTCTCACTAGTGAGCTTTGCTTTCTAGGAAATATGCTTCTCACTAATGAGCTTTTGTCGCACTCTCTGGGGCACACACTTTGGGGAGATACAGACCAGAGCGTAGTGGTTGGGGCAAGCCAGAAATGAGATACACGGTATCCATTTCCTCATAAAACTAAATGAAACATTTGGATTGTTGTCAGAACACATTTCCTCAAATTAGTTTTGAATAATATTCTCACTTATCCCTTCGTATGGAAATAGGATCTACTGAGGGTTGTGTAATTGGAACCTAATTTCAGATATTTCTAATACAATAAGGTTAGTCTTTTGCATTTCACATCTCTATTGTGCAGTCAATTAATTTTAGTTCTCATGTCTTGATTTTCCTCTACGGTCTGTACTATGGTGCTTTTGTTTCTGTACAAATCTTGATAAAAACCTGGTATCTGCTTCTAGCCTCTGTGTAATGATCCACTGACGTTCTCGCAAATTAACAAATCCGAATTTTTGAGCTGATTTGTCTGCATTGCAGAAAGATGGACCAGGAAACCCTAGAGGACAATCATGGACTGTGCAGTGGTTGAAATTTGACAATTCCTACTTTAAGGTGCCATATGATGAAAATTGATAATGTTAATGTTAGATTTGATGTTGTCACATTTGATCCAACATATCTCCTGAAGTACTGATTTGAATGTATAAGAATGTTGGGACAAATGTTGCACAACATTCAGACCAACATTTTCAGAACATATTTTGCCTTAATTCACGGAATAATTACTATGTGGTAAATATGATTTGGCAAGGTAAAAAAGAGTTGGTAAACACGTGTGAAGAACGAGTCAAGGCTGCTGCTCTTCGTGAGGAACAAGTCAAAGTTGTTATAAGATTTTGCTCTTTGATCGTCTCTAACAAACCCTATCAGCTGCCCACATTTCCCTCAACATCCACAACCAATTGATGAACTTTTCAAGAAAGACTCTCTACTATAAATAGAGAGGCTACTACATCCAAAATCAGATTGCAAAAATACCAAGAGAGTTCTCCGGATTTCATCTCAGAAATCTAGATCACAAGTGTTGCCTAAGTGTGTCGACAACATTCTGTCAAACATTACAATTGATGTTTAGATTCTAGATTAGTTTTGTATGGAGCGATTGTAATGAGAGGTTGTCTATATCTACTTAGTTAGATTTTTCAGGCAGCAGTCATCTCCGACTTCAACTTTTAATTCCTTTCCGTTTTATCTTGTAAATCTATAAAGAAATAAATTTGTATATTTGTATATAATACATATACAATACATTTGGTCATTGACCATCATAAGTTATATAATATATATAACTTATGAAAATTTAAACCTTTGTGTTCTTTATTTTTCCGCTGTATTTTACTCTTAAAGGTTTTCTGTTTTATCAAGTGTTGTCACTGACATTCGGAAACTGTACGTGTAGTCGATTGAATTCTGTTCATCTTGTTTTTATTTGATCCGTAACTCCCTTCAAGTGGTATCAGAGTCAACACTTAACACAATAAGTTCTTAGTCCTGTTATTTCAAGTGATGGATCCGGCAAATCCAACTATTAGTAGGCTTCCCATTTTAGATGTTTCAAAATATGCCTATTGAAAGATTCACTTACGTTCTCATATCAAATCAATTTATGTTAGAGCATGGAGATCTATAACCAATAGGTATGTTGTTTCAATGCTGCCACCGGATGAGGAAGGTGACATTATTGCTAAACCTTAATCCGAATGGACTACTGAAGAAACTAATAGTGATAGCTTTAACGAAAAGGCCTTAAATGCAATTTTTGGATGGATTGATCTCTACATGTTCAAACTCATTCAAAACTGCCCCATGGCTAAGGACGCATGAGATATTTTACAAATTCATTGTGAAGGTAGCTCAAGTGTTCGTCGAAAACAGCTATGCATGCTCATGAGTAAATATGAACGTTTAAGGATGAAAGAAGCGGATGATATTAAATTCTATTTTGAAAAGTTGATTGACATCCCAAATGAATGTCAAGTGTTCCTTTAACCAACACTTAACTTGTTGAAAAGGCTCTCCATTCTCTTCCTGAAAAGTTCAATTTAAAGATTTGTGTTATTGAAGAAGCTCACAATCTTGCGACAATGGACCTTCATACCTTGATGAGCATACTCAAAACTTATGAGATAACATTGAGAATCAAAAGGAATTGTATAAAAGCAAGAATGTTGCACTTCAAGTTCAATCCTCGGAGAGTCAAATAGAAAAAGAGGATGAGAATCTTGAAGAAGTTGGTGGCGGTGCAAATGTTGCCCTACTCACTCGAAAATTCAATTCGATGGTGAGAAAGTTCAACAATGATAAATCTAAAACCAAAGAGCACCAAAATCAAGCCTTCAATCAAAAGTCCACTAGATTTCCTTCAAATGTACAAAAAGGAAACCAACTCGAATCGTACCAAATTTGATCCCAAACAGCTTGAGTCCATGCAATGTCATGCATGCTCGGGTTGGGGTCATTATGCTAATGAATGTGCAAATACGCTTAGAAAATTTGGTAACAGTCTATGGATTTCTCTTAGTGACGACAAAAGAGAAGATGAAGGAGATCAAGAAGTCGAATCACAAGCAATGTTGGCTACTGTTTTTGAACAGTCTCTATCGGACAATGACGATGTCATCGACAATGTTGTCTCAAATGTCACAACATTTGCCTCAACATCAGGAACGACATCTACATCCCCAGCTACATCCGAGAGGTACGAATTCTTTAACTATTCTGATGTTAATTACTTTAGTGGTTTTATTTCTATTAGTGAGACTAATTGTGTGGATCAAGTTGATTCCAAAGATGATATGATTAACAACTTACAAAATCTTTGTAAAGCCTTAATCATAGAATCCAAGTAACTTGACACATATGTAAAATCTTTAACTCGTGAGAATGTAGATTTAAAAGGCACAATAACGCGACTAGAGGATGCACTTACCAAAAAAGATATTGAATTTGGTAAGATCAATGCAAAACTGAATTTAGCCGAAGCTACCTTTCATAAGCTCAACACAAGGACTTCAAAATTGAATGAGATTCTTAACTTTAGTAAACCTTCACATGCAGGATTTGGGTATAAAAACACTCTTAAAACTGGCTGCACTAAATTCTTTGATAATAATATGAAAATATGTTTTGTAAAAGAAAAGGGGATGCATAAGAGTTTCTCATATACGTCAAAGAATAATCGGAAGTTTGTGTGCAGTTATTGTAACTCCCCTAGACACTTAAAACCATATTGTTACAATCTTCAACATTCTGAGAGAGAAATGTTGCCTAAAATGTTGTCCAACATTTCGGATAACAATCGAAGCAACATTTCTTAGTCAAAAGGTAAAAAAAATTAAGACAATTTGGGTTCCTAAAAGGATATAACATGTAATGTTGCTATAACTGCATTAAGAACTAACGTTTTAGGTTCTTGATACTTTGATAGTGGATGTTCTCGCCACATGATAGGTACAAAAGGTTTTCTAAAGAACTATGAGTCATTCAATGGAGGAAACGTGACTTATGGAGGTGGCAGTAAAAGCAAGATAATTGAAAATGGATTTTGAATGTCCCTGATATTCCAGCCTTAAGAAATGTATTACACGTTGAAGGCTTAATGGCTAATTTGCTTAGTATCAGCCAACTGTATGATGACGGTCTTGAGGTAAAATTCAACAAGAATGCTTGTGTGGTTACGAATGAAGCCAATGTGTCACGACCTAAACCGGAGGTCCATGATAGGCACCCGGACCTTACCTGTCGAGTACCACTAACCATACAGTCAAATACCTATTCATAATTAAATATGGACTAAGACGAAAAAGGATTATGTAAAATCTTAACCAGAAAGGCCAACTTATATATATATATATATATATACCAAGGCCAACAAGGTCATACAAGACTATTACACACAGGACATCTGTCTACAAGCCTCTAAAGAGTATGTGATATCAAAAGGTCGGGATAGGACCCCGCCATAGCCATATGTACATGCAAAAATATATCGTACCGAGATTAGACCGACACTCCAAAATAATGGGAGTGCTCCAAAATTCGCTTAGTCAGCAACCTACTAACGTGGATCGTCGCCTTGCCTACGTGAATATGTGGGCATGAAACGCAGTGTCCCCTGACAAAAGGGACGTCAGTACGACTGATGTACCGAGTATGTCAGGCATGAATAATAGCATAACAGTGATATAACAATAAACTAAAACAGAAACAGCCGACAGTAACAGCTGACAGAAACAACCGACCAGTAGTAAATTGCCTCTGAGGGCCCTAATATGCCTAACTGTCATGCACAATGCAAATGCGGTATATATATATATATATATATTGGCCGCACAAGGGCATATTCCTCCCCATAACATCCTCTGTGGGCATCGTATCATATCGGCCTCTGTGGGCATGCATAATCATATTGGCCTCATTGGGCATCTTTATTTTTATGATATATGTACCACCTACTGGTGGTGACGCGTATATAACGCTCCATTTCCCAATTCCATACATCTATAATTCATACTATATAGTAGTGTATATAACACATATGGATCCAGGGTAATACATGAATATAATGTGAATACATAAATGACAATAAACATTCTAAACTTATCGGTTGACATAAAATCCTTGTACCTTCGGCTAACATTGGGAATATTAACATCTTCCACATATATCTCAATAAGGATTTAGGAATATATTTAGGCATTTTTAACATAGGAATCAATAACATGAACATTCTTAACTACTAAGAGTAGAATAATTTATGGAATAATATTACGGTTACGTTTCGTTACATGGAACATGCCAAAAGAAAGAAGAATTTGCCTTAACATACTTTTGAACCGACCCTTCACGGTGGGTATAAAATCAACCTTCTTTACCAGTTAACCTTAAATAATAACGGAACCATCCCCTTTTTAATGACTATTTGTTGGAACTACTTTTATTTCATTTGAATCATAAAGGAAATTCGTATATTTTGGTATCAATAGCAGATGATGTGCAGATCATAGACAAAGCAATCTGTTATGTGACAAATGCAACACTATTCATTGATTTAATTGAAGGAATATATAATGTCATTTGATGCTCTGCACAACATGGTCCTAGGCCGAGGTGTCCACCCATTTATTATGGTTTTGCTACACCTAAAGCTTATCCCATTAAAATCATCCACCAAATCCCACATTAGTATTACTCATGTATTGCTTCATCTTTATATACACACGTAGCATATCAAACATGATACTTGTCCCCTTTACGTTTATCATACTCTACTACAATCCCTCGTTTAAATAATTACACCCATAATTAATTTTTTGATCTCAATTCACTTAAATATTAATCATGTCCTATACTCAATATCATACTCATGGGGTATAACATTAGTCCAAAGCCTCTTTATGTATACACCAAATATTATTCTCAACCACCATCGTCACACTTGTTAAATCCTAAATTATTTTGGGACCGCATCCTTTTATATACTAAGCTCTTGATTTGCATATATATATATATATATATAGATGCTCAAACCATCGCCCAAAAATATGGGGTGTTACATCATTTCCCCCTTAGAAACATTCATCCTCGAATATTTGGGTGACATATATAATCCTTGTCATGTAACCAGGGAATACAACTACTTTTTCACGGGCTATACAATGTAATATATATCATTGCATCAGACCTCACATGGTCCTTAAGCATTAATTAGAATATTAGGATTTAGAACTCACCTTATGTTGCTCTTGGAACCTCGGGGTTGGTCTGGAATAGGTATGGATATTTGTGCATCATCTATTCTTCCGCCTCCCATGTCATTTCTTCTACGTTATTATTTTGCCACACAACTTTCACGGAGGCTAATTCTTTACTCATCAGCTTGCAGACCTGTCGATCCAAGATAGCAATAGGATCCTCTTCAAATGATAAGTCCTCTGTAATCTTCACATCATCAATTGATATAATCTGGGAAGGATCTCAAATGCATGCTCTCAACATAGAAACATGGAAAACCGGATGAACAAACTCCAACTCCGAAGGCAAGTCCAATTATAAGCTACTCAGCTTATTCGTCGAATTATCAGATATGGTCCAATGTACCTTGGACTACGCTTTCCTTTCTTCCCGAATCTCATCACACCATTCATAGGTGAAATATTCAAGAAGACCCAATCATCTACCTAAAACTCTAAGTCTCGTTATCGCACATCGGAATACGACTTCTGATGACTCTGAGCGGTTAACAACCGTTCTTGGATAAGCTTCACCTTTTCTATGGCTTGGTGTACCAAGTCAGGTCCAAATAACTCCGATTCGCCTACCTCGAACCATCCGATATGAGATCTACATCTCCGCCCATATAACGCCTCGTATGGAGCCATTTTAATATTGATATGATAGTTATTATTGTACGCAAACTCAATAAGGGATAAATGATCATCCCAACTTCCCATAAAATCCAATACACAAGCTCATAGCATGTCCTCAAGTGTCTGAATCGTACGTTCGGCCTGCCCGTCTGTCTGAGGATGGAAAACCATACTAAGATTAACTTGGGAGCCTAAACCTTTTGAAATGACCTCCAGAAGTTAGCTGTAAACTGTGCACCTCGGTCAGATTTAATAGAAATAGGCGCACCATGAAGGCAAACAATTTCCTTAACATACAGCTTCGCGTAATCCTCGGCTGTGTAAGTAGTTTTGACCGGCAGGAAATGAGCTGATTTGGTCAATCTGTCAACAATTGCCCAAATAGAATCAAACTTACGATAAGAGCGAGGTAAACCCGTAACAAAATCCATATTAATTATTTCCCATTTTCATATTGGAATCTCAATGTTCTGAGTCAAGCCACCGGGTTTTTGGTGCTCTATTTTTACTTGATGACAATTAGGACACTGAGCTAAAAACTCCGCTACGCTCTTCTTCATGTTGTTCCACCAATAAATACCCTTAAGATCATGATACATCTTAGTAAATCCTGGGTGAATGGAATATCGTGAGCAATAGACCCCCGCTATAATTCTATCTCGTAACCCTGCTATTTTCGGAATACACAAATGGCTATGGTGTCTGATAACTCCATATTCGTCAATCTCAAAGGTTGTGGTCTTCTTCTGTTGAATGCCTTCTTCAGTCCTTTTCAAACTAGGGTTTTCCCACTGATGTTCCTTAACTTCCGATATGAGGGACGATTCTGACACATCCTGAATCACAAAACCACCATCCCTCGAATCCATTTCGGACTCCAAAATTGGCTAACCGATGGAGCTCTCTTACTAATCTCTTCCTCTCGATCTGTACCGGAATCCAGCTAACTATCGACTTATGACTGAGTGCGCCTGCTACAACGTTAGCTTTATCGGGATGATATAAGATGTCCACATCATAATCCTTCAATAATTCGAGCCACATCCTCTATCTCAGATTTAACTCCTTCTGTTTGAATATGTATTGCAGACTTTTATGATCCGTAAAAATGTCTACATGAACACCATACAAGTAGTGTCGCCAAATCTTCAGTGCATAGACTACTGTGGCCAACTCCAAATCGTGTGTTGGATAGTTTTTCTCATGTTTCCTCAATTGCCTTGAAGTATAGGCAATCACTTTACCATGTTGCATTAGCACTCATCCTAGACCTGCTCCCGAGGTATCACAATACACAACAAAGCCTTCTGGACCATCTAGAAGAGTAAGAACTGGTGCCGATGTTAGTCTATCCTTTAACTCTTGAAAACTTAGCTCATAAGCATCGGACGACTGGAATTTTATGGCCTTCTGTGTCAACTTTGTTAACGATGCTAATATGGTAGAAAACCCTTCAACAAACCTCATATAATAGCCGGCTAGGCCTAAAAAGCTGCGAACCTCTGATGGAGTCGTAGGCCTCGGTCAATTCTTTACTGCTTCAATCTTCTGAGTGTCAACTCTTATACCCTCATCTGACACTATATGACCAAGGAGAGCCACTAAATTCAACCACAATTCACACTTGGAGAGCTTTGCATACAACTTATGGTCCCGGAGCGTCTGTAGTACTATCCGCAAATGATCCACGTGCTCTGCTTCCGAATGAGAGTAAACCAGAATATCATCTATAAATACTATCACGAATACATCCAGAAATGGGAGAAACACGTTGTTCATTAGATCTATGAATGTTGCCGGTGCGTTTGTGAGTCCAAATGACATTACTAAGAACTCGAAGTGCCCATACCTTGTCCTGAAAGCCATTTTCGGAATTTCCTTCTCTTTGACCCTTTGTTGATGGTACCCCGACCTTAGGTCGATCTTTGAGAAATATTTTGCACCTTGTAACTGATCAAACAAATCATCAATTCTGGGAAGACGGTACTTATTCTTGATAGTGACTTTGTTCAGCTGCCGATAGTCAATACACATCCATAACGAGCCATCTTTCTTTCGTACAAATAATACCGACGCACCCCAAGGAGATATGCTGGGCCTTATAAAGCCTCTCTCAAGCAGATCCTTTAATTGCTCCTTTAATTCTTTCAATTCAGTTGGAGTCATTCTGTAAGGAGGAATAAATATCAGTTGAGTGTCTAGCAACACATCTATACCGAACTCAATTTCCCTTTCAGGAGGAAGGCTTAGAAGTTCGTCTGGAAATACATCAAGAAACTCATTAACCACTGAAATTGATTGAGAACTAGGTGGTTCGGCATCGACATCTCTAACCCGAACAAGATGGTATATATAACCTTTGGAGATCATCTTCCTTGCCTTAAGGTATGAAATAAACCTACTTTTTAGCAACACCGTATTACCCTTCCATTCAAGGACTGGCTTGCCTAGAAACTGAAATCTAACAATCTTTGTTCGGCAATAAATATTAGCGTAGCATGGTGCTAGCCAATCCATGCCCATAATAACATTGAAATCAACCATTTCTAATTCTACCAAATCTGCTAGGGTCTGACGGCTACAAATTAATACTGCACAATTCTGATAGACCCGTCTAGCAACTACTGATTCACCAACTGGTGTGGATACCACAAATAGATCTTTTATCAGCTCTTTCTCCATACCAAACTTATAGGCAATAAAATGGGTGATATATCATAGATTGGAGGCTGGATCTAACTATGCATACACATTATGTGAAAAGATCGATAATATACCTATAATGACATCAGGTGAGGACTCTTGATCCTGTCATCCCATCAATACACAGATACGGTTCTGGCCCCTACCTCTGCCTTGACCGGATAATGTCTGTTGACCTTTCCCTAACGGGCGTATTGAATGTGATGAAGCTGCTGCAGATCCGACCGACTGTGCCGTAACACCTTCGCCCCCTGTCGGACATTCTCACCTAATATGACCAGGTTCACCACACGAATAACACACATTTGATCCTTGTCGACATGGTCATGTATGATCGTTACCACACTGCTCGCATTGAGCCAACGGTGGCCTCATCTGAATAGAATCCCCTCTATAATAAGACCCTGATGCTCGTGAACTCTGACCTGGTCCCGATTAAACAGACCGATCAACCCTCGGCCTTGAAAATGGTAATGATGCGCTAGATGCTGGGTAACATGATCGTCTATAAAGATGTGGCATGGGCCCACCTCTGAACTCTCTTACTCACCAATGGATCGAGCCCTCTTATGCTGGCCCTTATCACGTTCTCGATCTACCCATTGTTGCCTCTGACGATCCTCCAAATTCTGTGCATAATCCTGAATATGAGCAATATCCATATTCGAATTCAAAGAAGTCGTAGTACACTCATTGACCAAGTATGGCCATAAGCCAGTAATAAACCTATGTATCCGATCACTCATCTCAGCTATAATCGTAGGAACATATCTGGCCAATGAATTAAACTGCAAGCTATATTCTCGAACACTCATGTTTCCCTGCTCAAGACGTAGGAACCTGTCCTGCTTGGCCCATCGAAGCTTGACCGGCAGAAAATGTTGTAAGAAGGCCTCTGAAAACTCTCTCCATCTTGCTGGTGAAGTACGAGGTCCCCTAGATTGCTCCCATGTCTCATACCAGGTCACCGCAACATCCCGCAATCTATAAGAAGCAAACTTTACCGACTCAGTATTGGTATCATCCATTACCCGCAAGGTACGCTGTATCTGATCCAGAAAATTCTGCGAGTTCACATTCAGGTCTGATCCCGTGAATACCGGAGGGTCTAGATTAATGAAATCCTAAGCTCTCGCGCTAGCAGCTCTATCAAAAGTACTGGGAACCTAACGTTGGGCCTGAGTGACCACCAATCGTGTCAATAACTGTACATCACTTCGCATATCAAGATCAACATCTGGAGTATCAAGTGGAGGAACTAGGGGAACCATACGAAGGAGTCACACCGTGGGTCTCACTCTGGCCCTCACTAGCGAGTGCCAATCGGCTGGTACCTTCGCCTACAGCCGTATCCAATGTCCTCATACTCTTGAACTTCCTCATTGCTGTAGGCATTGTTGGAATCATAAACACGAGATGGATTAGGAGTGAAATACTTATAACTCAGCTCTACTGCACGATTTATGAGATGAAAAAATAGAAATCATCCCTAAATGTCAAGTAGCATCCTGCTTATAAGTAGAGTGCACAACATACCCATAAATAACACTCTACTAGACACAGCTTGTAGACTCCCTAGAACAGACATGCTATGTTATCAAGTTTGTCACGACCCTATCCGGAGGCCCATGACGGGCACTCGGACCTTACCTACCGAGTAACAATGACCATACAGTCAATACTTATTCATAATTAAATACGGACTAAGCCAAAAAAGGATTATGTAAAATCTTAACCAGAAAGCCCAACTTATATATATATACCAAGGCCGACAAGGCCATACAAGATTACTACACACAGGACACTTGTCTAGAAGCCTCTAAAGAGTATATGATATCAAAAGGACGGGATAGGGCCTTGCCATACCCATATGTACATGCAAAAATATACCGTACCGAGATTAGACTGACACTCCGAAACAATGGGAGTGCTCCAAAATCCGATGAGTCAGCAACCTACTAACGTGGATCATCGCCTTGCCTACGCGAGCCTGTGGGCATTAAACGCAGTGTCCCCCGACAAAAGGGACGTCAGTACGACTGATGTATCGAGTATGTCAGGCATGAATAATAGCATAACAGGGATATAACAATAAACTGAAACAGAAACAACCAACAGTAACAGCTGACAGATACAACCGACCAGTAGTAAATTGCCTTTGAGGGCCTTAATATGCCTAACTGTCATGCACAATGCAAATGCGGTATACATATATATATATATATATATATATATATATATATATATATATATATTGGCCTCACAAGGGCATCTTCCTTCCTATAACAGCCTATGTGGGCATTGTATCATATCAGCCTCTGTGGGCATGCATAATCATATTTGGCCTCATTGGGCATCTTCCATTTTATGATATCTCTACCAACTGTAGGTGGTGACGCGTATATAACGCTCCCTTTCCCCATCCCCTATATATATATAATTCATACTATATAGTAGTGTATATAACACATGTGGATCCAGGGTAATACATGAATATAATGTGAATACATAAATGACAATAAACATTCTAAACTTATCGGTTGACATAAAATTCTTGTACCTTCGGCTAACATTGAGAATATTAACATCTTCCCCATATATCTCAATAAGGATTTAGGAATATATTTAGGCATTTTTAACATAAGAATCAATAACATGAACATTCTTAACTACTAAGAGTAGAATAATTTATGGAATAATATTACGGTTACGTTTCGTTACATGGAACATGCCAAAAGAAAGAAGAATTTGCCTTAACATACCTTTGAACCGACCCTTCACGGTGGGTATAAAATCAACCTTCTTTACCAGTTAACCTTAAATAATAACGGAACCATCCCCTTTTTAATGACTATTTGTTGGAACTACTTTTATTTCATTTGAATCATAAAGGAAATTCGTATATTTTGGTATCAATAACAGATGATGTGCAGAGCATAGACAACGAAATCTCTTATGTGACAAATGCAACACTATTCGTTGATTTAATTGAAGGAATATACAATGTCATTTGATGCTCTCCACAACATGGTCCTAGGCCAAGGTGTCCACCCATTTATTATGGTTTTGCTACACCTAAAGCTTATCCCATTAAAATCATCCACCAAATCCCACATTAGTATTACTCATGTATTGCTTCATCTTTATATACACACATAGCATATCAAACATGCCATTTGTCCCCTTTACGTTTATCCTACTCTACTACAATCCCTCGTTTAAATAATTACACCCATAATTAATTTTTTGAACTCAATTCACTTAAATATTAATCATGTCTTATACTCAATATCATACTCATGGGGTATAACATTATTCCAAAGCCTCTTTATGTATACACCAAATATTATTCTCAACCACCATCGTCACACTTGTTAAATCCTAAATTATTTTGGGACCACATCCTTTTATATACTAAGCTTTTGATTTGCATATATATATATATATATATATATATATATATGCTCAAACCATCCCCCAAAAATATGGGGTGTTACATAATGAATGTGTTATGACAGGTACTAGAACAGGTGACAATTGTTATCTTATTGTAAGACAAGAAACATGCAATAATGCTAAGGTCGATAATACAACACTATGGCATCAAAAGTTGGGGCATGTCAACTACCGCAATTTAGAGAAATTGGTCTCATATGAAGTGGTTAAAGACTTACCCAAACTTAGCCATAAAGGTAAAACCATCTGTGAAGATTGTCTGAAAGGTAAGCAAACCCGTGTCTCCCATAATGTTGTCCAACACGATGGACAACATTCAGGTACGTCTCACTGTGTTCAATTGCTGCATATGGATTTAATGGGTCCAATTGAAGTAGACAATATAGGATACATGAGGTACTCCTATGTGATAGTAGATGATTTTTCTAGATATTTATGAATATATTTTTTGAAAGAAAAATCACAAACTTTTGACATGTTTAAGATTTTGCACTCTAGAATCAGGAATTTGTTCTATTCTCCTATTTTTCGGATTAGATCCGGGCATGGAAAAGAATTTGACAATAGCTCATTCACAAAATTTTATGAGAAAAAAATAATTTTCCATGAGTTTTCTGCTCCTAAAACTCCTCAATAGAATGGGGTAGCAGAAAGGAAGAATAGAACACTGTAAGAAATGGCTAGAGTTATGCTTAGTTCTAAAAGAATGTCAAAACGTTTTTGGGCCAAAGCCTTAAATACTGCTTGTCACATCTCTAATAGAGTCTACTTAAGGTCAGGAACAAAGATGACTCCCTATGAGCTTATAAATGGAAAGAACCCTAACTTGCGTTACTTTTATATTTCGGGTGTATTTGTTACATTTTAAATGATAGTTATCATTTGGCAAAGTGACTCTAAGAGTGACAAAGGATTTTTTATTGTCTATTCCCAAAATAGTCATGTTTATCGAGTATACAATCTGAGGACCATAACTATACAAGAGTCTATAAATGTTATTTTTGATGATTTTTCAGATCTTACAGGAAATACAACTGAAAATAACACTATAGTTTCAGTGGAAAATGCGTAGATTGTTGAAGAATCAGATGTTGCCCTAAATGTTGTCACACTCGAAGCAACATCTGAACCTGGAATAGAGACCACAGAGGACATGGATGAGGAGTCACATGTTGAATTATCAGATCAAGTTCGAAGGGACCCCTCATCAAGGATTAGGAAGAATTATCTCGCGGGCCAAGTGATAGGGGAGTTTTTGAAGGAATTAAAACAAGAAGGAAAGAACCACTCAACTACAGAGAAATGGTAAGGTATGTGTGTATGTCTACCATATACCAAGAGGTTAGTCTTTCTACTTTTGTAATTACTTTAGAACAAAAAAATGTTTTAGAAGCACTCAAAGATAATTTTTGGACTCAAGCAATGCAAGAAGAGCTTGAACAATTCTCTCAAAATGAAGTCTGGACTTAGTTCCACGTCCAAATAATACAAATATAATTGGAACTAAGTGGATTTTTAAAAATAAATCAGATGAATCGGGAACATTTGTTAGAAACAAAGCTCATCTAGTTGCACAAGGATATACTCAGGTTGAAGGAATCGATTATGACGAAACCTTCGCACCTGTGGCTAAAATTGAGTTAATTAGACTTTTACTTGCTATTGCTTGTTGTCTGAAAATTACTTTACACCAAATGGATGTAAAAGGTGCATTCTTAAATGGTTATCTAGATAACAAAGTTTATGTTGAACAACCAAAAGGATTTGAAGATCCCTACCATCCACATTATGTGTACAAGTTCAATAAGGCTCTGTATGGGTTGAAACAAGCCCCTCGTGCATGGTATGGTCGTCTAACTAACTTCCTTCTTGAGTTTGGTCTTAACTGTAAGGAAGCTGATCATACTCTATTCATTAAACATCACGGTGTAGATATCATTATTGCTCAAATCTACGTAGATGACATAGTCTTTGGTTCGACCTCACAGTCTTATCTAAAGTCATTTGTTGAATCTATGTCATCGACATTTGAAATGAGCATGATTGAGGAACTAACTTTCTTCTTAGGCTTGTAGATAAAGCAAAGTGATGATGAAATTTTTATCTCACAGAGTAAATATGTCAAGAATCTAGTTAGGAGATTTGGTTCTGAGAATGCTAAACAAATGAAGACGCCAATGGGTTCATCGCAGAAGGTATGTAAGGATAATATTGGTGAAAATGTCGACCCAACATTATATCGATTTATGATATGTAGCCTTCTTTATCTTACTACTAGTCACCCATATATTATGTTTAGTGTTTGTGTTTGTGCACATTTTCAAGCCTATCCCAAAATGTCCCACTTAAATACCGTGAAACGTATTATTCGATATGTTGCTGGCACATGTGAGTTGGGAATTTGGTATTTCAAAGACATTAATCCTAACTTAATAGGATTCAGTGACTCGGATTAGGCTGGAGATGTGGATGATAGAAAAAGTATAAGTGGAGGATGTTTTTATCTTGACAATAATCTTGTTTCATGGTATAGTCGTAAACAAATTTGTGTCTCACTTTCAACTGCCGAATCTGAATATGTAGCAGCTGGAAGTTGTTGTTCTCAATTAATATGGCTAAGACACATGTTAGACGATTATGGATTTACTAGCAACATTTTGATTTTGTATTGTGATAATTTGAGTGCTATAACTATTTCCAAAAATTCAGTTCAGCACTTACGTACAAAATATATTGATATTAGACATCACTTATAAGAGATTTGGTTGAAAAACAGCTAGTTAAAATTGAACATGTTGACACTCTTCATTAACTAGCTGATATTTTTACAAAAGCTTTGGGCCATGAGAGATTTTCTAGTTTGAAGAAATCTCTTGGTCTTTGTAATCTCTAAAAGAAAGCATTTTTGGTGAATGTCGGCTGAAACGTTGTCTAACATTTCAGGTGACATTTACCTATGGAATATCACTGACTGATTATTGTTGTTGTATGGTGCATAATTTTTTGTCACACAAGCATGATCCTTTAATAAGAATATGTTATCAAAGTGATACTGTTCTCTGCGATGATATATAAATACATATATATCATAAAAAAGGAGTATCAAAATAGGGCAAAGCCTTTACAAATATTTGGTAACTGTGCACAAATGGGCAAAGCCCTTGAAAAGATACCATTCTTATTCTATAGGAGTATCGAGTGCTTCAAAAGAATTTTGAGGATACTAAATAAGTATTCTTATTTTTGACACGAAAATTCTTTTGAAACAATTCTTTCCAAGGGACTTCCTAGGACTACAAGGAAAAATGCTGCTCCAAATGTTGCCCCAGATGCCACAACATCTCAGGCAATATTTCAGTCAACATCAGAAGAGACACAAACACCAACATCTTCTAGCAAAATCGAATTTTATTCAGACCTTGAGGTATCTATCTACTGAGACAAATTCTATTCTAAAACTAATTCTGATAATTGGAATTGGTACAAGAATAGAGTTATTAGGTCAGAAAAGGTATTAGACATTGCCTCATGTTCAGAATATGGCTTGGTAGAGTTCTTAAAAGAAAGACAACTCCCAGGATCTGTTATTGAAAAAGGACCGTATGTTGATAAAATAGTCAGGTTGTTTTATGCTAATTTGAACTCTGCTATAGAGGATACCTCCTCGAAGAAATTTGGGAAGGTATATCTCTATACATAATTGGATTATTTTAATGAATGAGTCAATTGTAACTACATAACAAGCCACCATTATGTATAAAATTGGGAAAGGTTTAAGAGTTGATCTGGGCAAAATGATCTTCCATCAAGTTGTCAACTTGGCACAAAAAGAATCAACCTCAATCCTCCATTATCCCTCTTTGATATACAAAGTTTTAACTACGCAAGGTCTTAAGCCTAAGAGAGAGGACACATTATGGAAGGCTCCTGAACTGTACACAGTAAACAAAGCAGTTTTGAAGAGTAGACACAGAGTCATCGACTTGCCCTGGAAAAAGGAAGCTGAAAGCGAAAATGTTTCCAGAAATGCCACCAACATTCTGGGAAATACTGGTCCAAGACAGTCTACACTGTCTACAAAATGGCTTGTGGATCAAATTGCAAATATCAACCAACAAATTATAAAAGTTCATGCTGCAAGGAAAGCCCTGATACAAGCTAGAGATCATTTCATGATGCTACTTTCTTTACAAAAAATGGGAGATGATGTTGATGTAGGGGAAGATGATGCTGATACAAGGGAAAGAAGCTGAAGCTGGGAGGCAGAGGAAGCTAAAGTTGTTATGCAGAGGTAGAAAGTTGCTTGAAGTTGCTGCTACTGTATGATAAGCAAGGAGGAAGCTGAATAATGTTGTTGAACCTAAGCTATAAATGTTTGATTAAATGATTTGATGTGGATATTTCTTGACGATGGTTTATTTCTATTCGTGTTTTGTATATATTGGATGATATGTGTATATATGTGCTCATATTTTTTCTAATCCTATGAAATTAGTATACACATGTTTTCTTGTATGCCATCACAGGTTAAGGGGGAGCATGATCTTGAAATTGTTGATCACAGATATTGGACAACATTTGTGACAACATCATAAGTCAACTTTACATTTTAACGTGTTTTGTGAAGAAAGACAAAAAGGGGGAGATTGTTAATGTTGGATTTCATGTTGTAACATTTGACCCAACATAACTCCTGAAGTACTGATTTGAATGTATAAGAATGTTGGGACAAATATTGCACAACATCCGGACCAACATTTTCAGAACATATTTTACCTTACTTCACGGAATAATTACTATGTAGTAAATATGACTTGGCAAGGTAAAAAGTTGTCACGACCCAAACCGGAGGGACGCGACGGGCACCCGGACCCTACCCGCCGGGCACCACAAATACAATCTACCCTTAATCATGTCTAAACACGGATTGAGCCGTGATAGATAATATAAGGTTTCAACCCAACAGCCCCAACTTACACATTTATATACCAAGGCCGACAAGGTCGTACATGATAACTAACTACATGACACCTACCTACAAGCCTCTAAAGAGTAAACATACCACGACCAGACCGCGACTCTAAAATGAATAGAGCGATCCAAATATCAGCTGAACCAGCAACCCACTAGGGCGAACTGTCACTCTCGCAATATAAACCTGCGGGCATAAAACACAGCGTCCCCCGACAAAAGGGACGTCAGTACGACTGTTGTACTGAGTATGACAGGCATAAGAAATAACATAGCAGAGATATATCATAGTCTGAAGCAGAAACAGTTGAACATCAGTATATGCCTCTGAGGGCCTTAATACACATGCCTAAATGTTATGCACAATGCAGTATACATATATATCAACCTCTTCGAGCATCTTCCTTACCATAACAGCCTCTGTGGACATCATACCATATAATGATTAATGAATGTATGCACAATGCAAATGTGGTATGCTAATGTCCACACAGGAATCCTCTCATAACCGCCTCTGTGGGCATTAAGTTATATCGCCACACAAGGGCATCACATCATATTGGCCTCTTCGGGCTCTTTTTGTGATAGTATGTACCAGCAGCAGGTGGTATGCGTATATAACGCATTTTTCCCTATCCCCAATTCCCATATATATATATATATATATATATATATATATATATATATATATATAATATAGTAATGTGCATAGCACAAGTGGTCTAGGGTAACGTATGAATGCAAGGCAAATGAAATGCATGAATAATAATAAAACATCCGGAGTGACATAATATCCTTTACACCTTTGGTTAACATTGGGAACATCAACATCTTTTCCCGATGTGCCTTATTAAGGTCTTAGAAACATGCTTGGATATTCTTTCAACATAGGAGTCGATGACTTGATCATCCTTAACTACTAAGAGTAGAGTAATTTATGTAGCAACACAATGGTTATGCTTCGCACATAGAGTTATGCCAAAAAGATGGAAAAAGTCTTGCATACCTTGTTGTTGAAATTATCTAAGTTGCGCGAGTCCTTGTAAGCTCTATGAATGATTATATACATTATACAGATGATTTAAATCATAATCAAATCAACAGACTAGAAACAGATTCATTGAGATATTCTTGCGAACACCTTGAACGCGTAGAACTTATATTCCTTCTATATCGAAATCTATATATGTAGCGAAACACCCAACCTTCTGAATCCTTTCTTTTACTGCTACAATCTCCAAAATAGTACAACGATTTCACATGCAATCCCAGTACCTTACAATTACGGCAGTCCCGACAACACTCAACCCAAACTTAGCATTTTCGAAGATCGTCCTAGAACTAGTGGCAAGAATCAAATTCTGAAATTGTATAAACTTTAAGAACAAGGAATATTACCTCTGTTAAACATAGCGACGAGAATCTTCGAAACCCTTTTGCTCGAAACAGATTCCTACAAGCAGAAATCGCAGAAACATGACCCCCAAAAATCGACTCCCAGAACTCTTTCAGAAACTCGGGGTCTCTCGCTTGACTTCGGAGTGTGTAGGCTTGTCTAAGGAATCGATTTTTCCGGAATCCAGGTCCAAAACGCCATGAATTTCCTCATTTTTTATTGTGTGAAAGCTTACGGAAATTCCCCTAATTTGGTCAGAAATTTCAGCGATTATTAACAGAGACTCATCCCTTCTAATGGAAGTGTGGGAAGCTTTTCTATGGAAGGATTTCCTCAGGAGTGTTAAGGATTGAAGAGAGCTTGAAGAACTGATGGCTTGAATTATAGAGAAGAGAGAATCGGTTGAAGGCCTTGAAGCTGCCATCGACCCCTTTCTCTAATGATGTCACATAAATCCCCACTATAAATTGTCTCCCAAATTATAATTAATTAACCCCACAATTAATTAATTATACACACAATTAAAATCCCAATCTCAATTCACTTAAATCCCGGTGACTTATAAAATCTCTTACACCTAATGTCATAATTCTTGTAATATGACACTAGTCTATAATCTCTTCGGGGATACACAATTATTATTATTAATCCCCATCGTCACACTTATTAAATCCAAAATTATTTCGGGATCACATCCTTTCCTATACTAATTTCCTTATTAGCATACGTAAATATTCTTAAACTTCCCAGGGCCCGGGTCTACCTGCCTACGTTACGCACTCAAATCGTTACCCGAAAGGACGGGGTTTTACATCCTTTCCCCCTTAAAAACATTCGTCCTCGAATGTCGGTGTGACATATCTAATTCTTGTCACACTAAAAAAATGAACACACAATTGACCAAGTTCAGTAAAAGCTAGAGAGGAAGTATCAAATTGTTACTCCAATTCATCAAAAACAGGGGATAAGACACTCATGGATTAATTCAGATTATCATTTAAACAGTGAGAAGATACATATCAATCTATGACTATTTCTAAAGAATAGACTCAAGTTCATATACAAACTAAAATAAACACATAGTGATACCTTCCAATTCTAGTAACCTTGTGTGAAGCAATCTTTATCTAGCTAATTGTTTATATAGAAAGTTAATACGGTGATGGATTCTTGCCTAGGTCTGTAGTATATCTTATTCATTCTTTAACTTCAAACAACAGGCATATTTTAGTTTAAAGTCCTATATGCATCATGATATTAAACAGTAAACATATGTTTTTCAAATGAGTGAAATATGGTGTAATCACATGGCACTGGTTTAAGTTAAGATGCAGCAAACACAACTGCTTACTGTCACATTTGTCCCTGTCCAGGACTTACAACAGCCTTTGCCTCTAAATGAAGGCAGCAACATGTGTTTGAACATGGCAACAATTCTTATCAAGTACAGCAGTGATAACGGTAGCAAGTAACAACAAAAACAGTAACTAAACAGCAGTAACAAGTGACCTCAAACAACAGCCAGAACAACAGCAAACATGGTAGCTAAGTGCCTCAGAAAATAACAGATATACACAGCAACCAGCTCAATATAATAGTGCTAATAACCAAATGTAGCTGCTAATGGAAAACAGTCATCAGTATTTAGAAAATGGAACACAGACAGCAACAACCAACCCCCTCACCAGCAGTAGCCACTCCCCTTTTGAAACAACAACCACATAGCCTTAAAGCATAACTAAACAACCTTAACAACAACCATAAATGAGCCAGAAATGCAGCAATTATTTATACTAAAGCACAGTAGATCAGCAGCCCAATTAACACAACAGGGCAGCTCAACAAGTGCAATATCTGTAGCAAAACCATAGTAGTAAATAACAACCATTTATCTCAAGTTACGGCAACTCAGGGAAACATAACAACATATAGCAGGAAATAATAGTAAAACATGTCATAACTCAAAGGGTATAAGATCATTTCTCAAAGTGCAGTATTTTGAGGACCTCACAAGTACATCTATGCATAACATGGATAACATGTCTTAAAGAAGGAGCTGAAATACACAACCTAGACAAAGTAGTATTTCAATATATAAAAGCCTATTCTTATCATGGTTCTTATACAATTATGCACAGATCACACACTTTAGTCAACATGTTATCATGTTTTAATTTGACAAATATCAGGCCAAACCTAACAAACTCTTTAAACATAAACTACGATCTCTTAAGACTATCTACACTAGAGACATATCCAGATGCAGGATAATTAGTTGGCATAGCTGGCACATAATGAACACAATCAATCTTCCTATTCAAGTTCAATAGTTATTTAAGTACTTCACAACTCAAATCACATTTCAACACTTGTTGCTTCTAGCTTCAGAATCGGATCTACGCTCACACATCTCACTGTTGGTATTCAACTCTAAGTGAGGATATAAATAAATCACTAAACACATATTCCAATCCCCATAGCCTTCATGACCCCAGTCTATATTTGACATACATTTAGACAGTTCATAACTAGATACAAACATATGTTAGGGACTGATTTAGGGGTGACATGATTAGGATGGTCATAAGGTAAGTTGTAAGTCAACCATTTAGCAATTTATAACCCCATACACACCAATAATTTTCAAAAAACAACAAGCAGAAACTAGAAAAAGAATATATATATATATATATATACTAGACTCAGTTTAATCCCAGACTTACAAAAATACAGATTTCATATACACATCAGACCAAGCAACATATATCATAGTACCCCCTAGCTAATCAATGTCCTAAAGCATATCAATAATACTACAGCATTGCATATAAGCCTACTGAATATCTTAACCAACTAGATTACTTAAACAAATTAATCAAACACCTAGCCTAAACATGTTTGGTATGCAATAAGACTTAACTACAACATTTTAATCAAGCATACAGTACCCCTAAAGGCTACATACTAACAATACATCCAACAAACCAATCAGACACACATGGGGTTCCTATTAATTTCTCAAGTCATATACACATTCCTTTCATGTAAGTATAAACATACCAGTGCACAATCTCAACTAACACACTTCCCATCCCCTTTTTTTTGTCACATGAAAACATATCCATATTTAGTCAAAATTATCTCTAACAAACATTAATTACTCCAAAATCAGTTCAATCAAGATTATTATTGCCTAACTTATGCATACAAACAGTTTTAAAGCCATTTCATGACTTAACTAAAATCACACCAAACTACACAACAACCTTATCAATTCACATACAAAATTCATACATTCTTTTGATTAATCCAAACATATAATCTTATACCGGTTACACACAATACATCATTTATTTAAGGGAACTAATTTATAGACATTATGGATTATCGGGAATGGTACTAGGACAACCTTATGCTCTTGTTGGTGTATCTGCACTATCCTACCTTGGTCCTATATATGAGCCTCGATCCGATACACTTCAGAGTGGAAACCTCATATCCTTACTACCCACTCGCCTTCTCCTTGCCTATATCTTGTCTTCTCCCGGCGTGTATCTCATAACATAGACCGGTGAACCCTAATTAACGGATCCCCAAGATTGAGGACTATATGGAATCACGGAAGGGTCGGGGTCATTGAGTGACATGCATACCCGGTCATGGCGTGATGTCTGAGGAAAATCCGATTGTACCCGTCCCTGTGTTGTTCCACCTACCCCATGGTCAGTGGGGCCCGACACTGATACTAAAGTCTTTGGTGAAGTCGGAACTTCCTCACCCCACTTCCCGCTGGAAGAACCAAAGGTGTTTGAGCGGGTGACTCATATGGATCCTCCTCCATAGACTCCATGATTTCTGATGGATCTGAGTACATGGTATAACTCGCCTCTCTTCTTTCAATTTCTGTAACCCTCCTACCCGTGTCAGCGGGTGGTATCTGTCTAACATCATATCTTGCGACAGTACCAGCATTCTTATTATCCGAGGTGTTTCTCATTGTGGACGTTACTACAGTTCAAATGAGAAAATTTGATCAGGAACCAACACTGTCACGACACAGCTCTATCGAACGATCTAGATTATGAAAGAATGGAAACAACTCTAAATGCCCTGTAGCCTCCTGCTTATAAGTGTGGCGCGCAACACACCCATAACCAAGACTCTACTAGACACGACTTGTAGACTCTCTAGGACAACCATGCTCTGATACTAGGTTTGTCACGACCCAAACCGGAGCGCCGCGATGGGCACCCGGACCCTACCCGCCGGGCACCACAGATACATTCTACCCTTAATCATGTCTAAACACGGACTGAGCCGTGATAGATAATATGAGGTTTCAACCCAACAGCCCCAACTTACACATTTATAAACCAAGGCCGACGAGGACGTACATGACAACTAACCACATGACACATATCTACAAGCCTCTAAAGAGTAAACATACCATGATCAGACCACGACTCCAAAATGAATAGAGCGCTCCAAATATCAGCTGAACCAGCAACCCACTAGGGTGAACTGTCACTCTCGCAATATAAACCTGCGGGCATAAAATGCAGCGTCCCCCGACAAAAGGGACGTCAGTACGACTGATGTACTGAGTATGTCAGGCATAAGAAATAACATAGTAGAGATATATCATAGTCTGAAACAAAAATAGTTGAACATCAGTATATGCCTCTGAGGGCCCTAATACACATGTCTAAATGTTATGCATAATGAAGTATACATATATATCAGCCTCTTCGAGCATAATCCTTACCATAACAACCTCTGTGAGTATCATACCATATAATGATTAATGAATGTATGCACAATGCAAATGAGGTATGCTAATGTCCACATAGGAATCCTCCCAAAACCGCCTCTGTGGGCATCAGGTTATATCACCACACAAGGGCATCACATCATCACATCATATTGGCCTCTTCGGGCTCTTTTTGTTATAGTTTGTACCAGTAGCATGTGGTATGCGTATATAACGCCTTTTTCCCTATCCCCAATTCCCCCCCCCCATATATATATATATATATATATATATATATATATATATAATATTTATCATATAGTAATGAGCATATCACAAGCGGTCCAGGGTAATATATGAATGCAATGCAAATAAAATGCATGAATAATAATAAAACATCCGGAGTGACATAATATCCTTTACACCTTTGGTTAATATTGGGAACATCAACATCTTTTGTCGGTGTGCCTTTTTAAGGTCTTAGAAACATGCTTGGATATTCTTTCAACATAGGAGTCGATGACTTGATCATCATTAACTACTAAGAGTAGAGTAATTTATGTAGCAACACAATGGTTATGCTTCGCCCATAGAGTTATGCCAAAAAGAAGTAAAAAGCCTTGCATACCTTGTTGTCGAAATTATCTAAGTTTCACGGGTCCTTGTAAGCTCTATGAATGATTATCTACATCATACGGATGATTTAAATTATAATCGAATTAACATACTAGAAACAGATTCATTGAGACATTCTAGCGAACACCTTGAACGCGTAGAACTTATATTCCTTCTATATCGAAATCTATACAAGTAGCGAAACACCCAACCTTCTTAATCCTTCTTTTTACTGCTACAATCTCTAAAATAGTACAACGATTTCACATGCAATCCCAGTACCTTACAATTACGGCAGTCCCGACAACATCGTCCTATAACTAGTGGCAATAATCAAATTCTGAAATTGTATAAACTTTAAGAACAAGGAAGATTACCTCTGTTAAACATAGCGATGAGAATCATCGGAAACCCTTTTGCTCGAAACGGCTTCTGACAAGCAGAAACCGCAGAAACAGGACCCCAAAAAATTGACTCCCAGACTCTTTCAGAAACTCTGAGTCTCTCGCTTGACTTCGGAGTGTGTAGGCTTGTCTAAGGACTCGATTTTTCCGGAATCCAGGTCCAAAATGCCACGAATTTCCCCCTTTTTGGTTGTGTGAAAGCTTACGGAAATTCCCCTAATTTGGTCAGGAATTTCAGCGATTATTAACAGAGACTCATCCCTTCTAATGGAAGTGTGGGAAGCTTTTCTATGGAAGGATTTCCTCAGGAGTGTTAAGGATTGAAGAGAGCTTGAAGAACTGATGGCTTGAATTATAGAGAAGAGAGAATCGGTCGAAGGCCTTGAAGCTTCCAGCGACCCCTTTCTCTAATGATGTCACTGCACCGCTGCTTATTAGACTACGCGTATAAATCCCCACCCCTGCTTGATTTCTCCTTATATAAGTAATGGAACAGCAACTTAGAAATTTAGATATGCGGAACAACAACCTGACGCTAAAGTTGGAGCACCTAAATTTCTTAGACTGATTTTTGACTACCATGCATTTCTTCCTTAGCTCATAGGCACTGATTTTCTGAGTGAAAGAAATAATCGCCTTGATTATTTTCATTACTTGAAAGGCTATATATACAACTTACAAAAGAGGAGAATCATATTCCTAAAACATTATTCTATACATTTATGGTAATACACTAATTATGGTAATACACTACTAATTATATTACACAATATTACCTAAACTAGGATACTAAATATTTACCATAAATTACCTGGTACAAATCTGTCCAAACCGAGAGCAATCCCGTGACCAATATACACATGTATATTGTGTATATTTAACACTGAGAGATCATTTTGATGGTTGTGCAGCACCTAGCTGCTAGCCTTCTGCTAACATTGTACACCTTCAGTAATTTTACCACATGCATCTGTAGGGGTGTCCAATTGGCCAAGCATTCGAAACATTAAAATCTAGGTTTTGAGCTTTACAAAATGGCTAAGTAACTCCCGTAGATATATTTTGGTAAATTCTTGAAGTTTAGTCAATGCAACTTGACACCCAAGAGTTCTTTTATTCCTCTGCAAAATATGAACTTGGTCGGAGAAACCTATGAAATGCCCTGAAATTTAACAAATCTTAAGTTGCAATTACCTGATTGTATGTAAAAAAAATCAACTCATTATCTGTCTGGCTTGCATGAGCACCTTCAGCGCTTGCTCGTGTACTCTACTTCTATTTTCAAGCATTTATACTGATAGGAGAATATCTCTGCTATAGTTAAGGTAGTCAATGACACTCTAATATGCATCCGGAATATTCATTCATCTGACTGTAAAGTAAGGCAACTTTTGATTCATTAATCACTTAAGATACTTCCATTTCCATTTAAAACTCATCTCTTTCCTGTGTACATTCATGATTCACCCACTCCACGAAATTCAGTTATGTCCCGTGAGCTTTAGCTTGTTGTTGATCAATTCCATGATGAATACAGTTTTCTTCACTCCATGGTGAGAAGAGGCCAAGGTTCTACTATCTTAACTCCTGTTTCAAAAAGTAGATAATTTGTCTCCAATTGTATAATGAAGCAATGATTGTGCAGCTCTTTGACTAAATTTAGCAAATTTACGGAGACAGAGACAATAATCATACACAAGGTCAGCCAGAGAAGTTTGTGGCAGCAAAATACTCTAACCGGAAAGGTAAATTTTAAATTGCTTACTACTTCTTCCTTCCGTTAATTAGTCAAACTTCCACACCTGCATTTTAATTCCTGGGAGATGTATACATGTTAAATTTTACTTTTTCTGGCTGCAGGATTAAATACAACTTATAATATTTAGTTCTGCTGTTTCCTTTAATTATCCAAGATCAAGCCATTACCAAATTTTTGCACTCAAACGTAAAAGTTGGTAGTCTAATGAAAGGAGAAATAAATTCAATGAGTCTTGCATATTTGAATTGCAGAGAGAGCTCTCGGATGCTATGAAACAAAAGATTCGAGCAGAATATGAAGGTTTGGGAGGAAGCGCAGATAAGCCTCTCCCAACAAACTATTTTCTCAATATCATAATTGTGATCGGTGTTTTGGCAGTTTTGACATATCTGTTTGGATAAGATGGTTTTAGTTTGATCTTGTAGATATTTTGAGGGCTTCATATCGGCATTATTGAGAATGAAAATTTTGCCAGTCATATATGCAAAATTTGAAATTTACACTGTGCTTTTCTATCAAATTTTTACACTGCTTTGTGTCTTGCAATTCACTCTCATAACAACGGAAGAAGCTGCTGCTATTCAACCTTAAGCACTGCTGTGGTTCAGTGAATTTGTGTCAATATAGGATTTCTGTAATTTGGAGTTTTCCTATTATCCTCTGATATTGTTAAAGATTATCTTGACATCTTTACGTATGCTGGGTAAATGTCCATTCAGATCTTTCCCTTTTCGGACAGAACTCTTTTGAGAAATCTGAAAGAAATAATCCCCTCGATTATTTTCACTAATTGTAAGGTATATATACAAGTTACAAAATAAGAGAATCATATTCCTATTCTATTCCTAAAACCTTATTCTACCATAATTCTAACTATACAATTATGGTAAGTGTATATCCTAATTTAGGTAACAAATACACTACAATATACACAAAATATACTTTCCTAATATACAAATTTAGCCACTGCCCATGATGGGCTTGACATCAATACTCGTGACTGGGCCTCAACCACTACCGACGCTGGGCCTCTTCATCCGGTACCCGTGGTATACACTATGTATATCAAGTGTATATCACGGGTATATTACCTTATTTAACACACCCCCGCAGTCACAGCGGGCGGTCTTCAAACGCTGAGACTATCCCTAAAATCTTCAAAAAGGACCGCGGGTAGACCCTTTGTAAAGATGTCTGCAACTTGATAACGAGACGGGACATGGCATACGCGAACGTGACCCCTAGCAACCTTTTCACGGACAAAGTGAATGTCCATTTCGATATGCTTAGTGCGTTGGTGCTGAACCGGGTTACCTGAAAGGTAGATGGCATTAATGTTATCGCAATATACCAAGGTTGCCTTCTGAATGGGACAATGAAGCTCCAAAAGCAAATTACGTAGCCAACATGATTCGGAGACCACATTCGCTACCCCTCGATATTCGGCCTCTGTACTTGAGCGTGATAGAGTTGCCTGACGCTTCGCTGACCAGGAGACCAAGTTGTTGCCAAGGAACATACAGTAGCCAGACGTCGATCGTCTGGTGTCGGGACAACCACCCCAATCAGCATCTGTGTATGAGACAATTGTGGATGTAGATGAAGGATACAAATGCAAACCATAGTCCAGTGTCCCCTGAATATACCGAATGATGCGTTTGATTGCATTCATGTGCTCAACTCTGGGATCATGCATGAATAAACACACCTGCTGAACATCATACGTAATATCCGGTCTGGTAAAGGTAAGATACTAGAGGGCCCCTGCAAGACTGCGATAGCGGGTCAGATCCTCGTAAGGGACGCCGGTCGCGGCCCTAAGCTTGGGCTTATCATCAACTGGAGTGGACGTGGACTTACAGGAGGACATCACGGCTCTCTCGATGATCTCAACTGCATACTTTCGTTGAGACAAAAACAAACCATCTGAGTGACGCTTGACGACAATCCCCAAAAAGTAACTTAAGGGCCCTAAGTCTTTCATAGCAAACTCAGAGCTGAGCATGACCATGATAGACTGGCGTAATGCATCAGAAGAGGCAGTCAATATGATATCATCCACATACAATAGAATGTAGACCAAGGACGAACCACGACTGTAGATGAACAAGGAATTATCTGACCTGCTGTGAGTGAACCCAATAGTCAAAACAAAATCAGCAAACCTTGTATACCAGGCCCGTGGAGACTGCTTAAGCCCATATAAGGACTTCTTCAATAAACAGACATGATGAGGACGTTTGGGATCCCTGAATCCCAACGGCTGATGCATATAGACTATTTCCTTGAGATCAACATGTAGGAAATCATTCTTGACATCCAACTGATGAATAGGCCAAGCCTTTGAAAGAGCCAAGCTAAGCACAGTGTGAATGGTAGACGGTTTGACCACCGGACTAAACGTCTCACCACAATCTATCCCAACCTGATGAGTCTTACCATCACCCACAAGTCGCGCCTAATATCGAGCAAATGACTCATCTGAATTCTCCTTATGAGCAAATATCCACATAGACCTGATAACATTAATACCAGATGGACGGGGCACCAACTCCCACATTTTATTATCAATAAGAGCATTATATTCATCAGTCATAGCAATTTTCCAATTCGGGTCGTTTAAGGCCGACATAGGATTACGGGGCAAGGGGAATTTAGAGACATTAGAATATAAATTAAAATGTCTTTTAGGTGTAAAAATACCCCGCTGACTACGAGTGACCGGTCTATGACTCGAGGAAGAATTGAGTGAATTTTGAGAATTGTCTTTGGGCTCGACGGGGCCAAAAGGCGATGGGCCTGCTGGCCCAAATCGGTAATCTGGAGCAGCCACTGGACCAGTTCAGTGGTGGGTCGCCCAATCGCCGGGCCTGATCCGATAAGAATCAAACCTATGACGGAGACGGTGGGGCCAGTGAGCGATGGGCCACTGGAGAATTTTGGGTGCGGGATAAGTACGAAAAATTATGAGTAATATACGGGGATATACCATCATCCAAAAAATTATACGAACTAGGCTCGGGAGTATGAACTTTAGTAAATAGAAATTGGGTTTCATAAAAAATTACATGGCGATTAATTATGATTTTCTTGGAGGATAAATCAAAGCATTTGTAACCACGATGATTAGATGGATAACCCAAAAATACACACGGAGTAGACCGGGCCTGAAGTTTGTTAATTGTGGTGGACGGGAATAACATATAACATAAGCACCCAAAAACCCGAAGATGAGAATAAGAAGGGTTCTTATTATATAAGATTTGGAGAGGGGAAGAATATGTCAGACCTTTGGAAGGAATTATGTTAAGGAGATATGTGGCCATTTATAGAGCATGATGCCAAAAATATGGGGGTATGGAAGCATGAATTAAGAGAGTTCGGACAATGTTATTTATGGAATAAATTTTGCGTTCGGATTTCCCATTTTGTGAAGATGTATGAGGACACGTAAAACGAAAATTGATCCCATTATTAGCACAGAACTCCCGAAACTCCCTATTGTCATACTCTTTCCCATTATCACATTGAATATTTTTTATTTCTCTTTCGAATTGGGTACGAATGAACGCTCTAAATTTTATGAAGACCGAAAACACTTGAGATTTATTTGCAATTGGAAACGTCCACAAAAATTTAGAATAATCATCTAAAAAGAGAACATAATATCGATGACCCAATGAACTGAGAACATGAGACGTCCATAGGTCGCTATGAATAATATCAAATGACATTGAAGTATGAGTATTGGAGTCTACAAATGACAGCTTAACAATTTTCCCTAACGAACAAGATTGACAAATTGGAGTACGACTTGTACCCTTACAAGAAATATAAAAATATTTTTATCTAAAGCTGATAAAATAGAGGATCCCGGATGACCAAGGCGAGCATGCCACAAAGAAGGAGAAATGGCTGCAAAGGCTGATAGAAAAGCTTGACTCGATGGACTGAAACCGGGCATGATAGGATAAAGATCCCCCTACTATCACACCTCATGAGATGACTCCCAGTCTTGAAATCATTCACAGAGAAACCAAAAGTATCAAATTCAACAGAAACGGAATTGTCAGTGGTGAACTTTCGGACATACACTAAATTTTTAATCAATTTGGGGGCATGTAAAGTACTTTTCAAGATAAGGGGTGGATTGGGGGGAGACAACGTTTTCTGACCATAACCCTAAATTGGAATAGAGTTGCCATTATCAACAATTATACCCCGAGGGTTGCTCAAATTGGAATAAGATGAGAGAGTACCTGAATCGGAAGTCATGTGGGTAGTGGCACCGGTGTCCATATACCAATTTGGGTCCGGTTAAGTCAAACCAAATGTGTGCATCGCAGCCTTGATATCGGACTAAGTGGGGCCTGCTGCGTGGTGAGCTTGCGGAAGTCGGGGCCCAAGTATTCCAAGATTGGTCTGAACTGGGCCGTAGCTGCTGGAACTGGTGTTATTGGGCCAGTGGCCAGTGGGCCGCCACTGCTGATTGTTGGGCCTGAAAGGCTGGCCAGCCTACTGGCTGCCGGGAGTTGCTGGAGCGTAGGGGCTGCTGGCCCAAGGGCCACTGCCCCAGCCCCACTACCATGGGCCCCACCGGGACCCGATGGGGTGGTGTGCCATCGTTTCACCGAAGCGCCCACCGCTGCCGCTTGACCACCAGAACCACCACCGGAACCGCCGCGTTTGCCCCCGCGGTTTTTGTTATTATTTTTGCGATTTTTTTTGCCGCCACCATGGGTACGGTTTTGGCCCGAATTATCAACAAAACCCGAAGAATTTGTGGATGACGTCATTAGGACGACGGTGCTTCCTCTGATAGCCGCCTTTTTTGCCAATCCGGCTTCTTCCAAAGTAAGCATGAAGCGGGTTTGATAAAAAGCGGGAAATGGGTTGCTTTGACGAAGGAGAGTCTCAACGCCGTTATATGCCTCAGAAAGACCGGCAACCAGTTGTAGAACCAGACGATTATTTGTGACAGGTGCGCCAACGTTACGGAGTTGGTCAGCCAACGTTACGGAGTTGGTCTTCCAACTCCTTGAGTTTCTTGCAATATGCAGACACGTTTGGAAATTCTTCCATACGAACTAGAGAGAATTCCTGCTCGAGTGTGACAATACGTGAATGTTGGTTATTTTGGAATATGTCACGCAATCTATTCCAGGTAGCCATAGCCGTGGTATCCGGCTCAATAATCGTTTGTAAGAGGTCAACCGAAATAGTGGAATAGATCCACTGGAGGACGGTAGCATCAAGAGTAATCCATAACTGAGGATCCTCCGCGGGAAGAGGTGTAGCAGGAGGAATTATGTGATGGATAACTTGATGGGAGATAGCGTGCATTTTAAACAATTCTGCCCGCGTCGCATATTGGACGTTTTCCATCTCAAGCACAATAGAGATACTATTCTTGACGTTAGAAACCATGAGGGCAGGATGAAAATTTTTCTTAGACATATTGAAAGAACAAAGGAGGGGAAATTTGGGAATAGTAAGAGAGATTTTTTAGAGCGGAAGACAAATTTTGGAAGAGAACACCCGAGGGGGAGGGTTTCGGCCGAAGGGTACAAAATTTTGGGAGAGAAAATTTTGTTAGACCTAGTCTCTTGATACCATGAAAGAAATAATCTCCTTGATTATTTTCATTAATTGTAAGATATATATGCAAGTTACAAAATAGGAGAATCCTATTCCTAAAACCTTATTCTACTATAATTCTTACTATACAATTATGGTAAGTGTATATCCTAATTTAGGTAACAAATACACTATAATATACACAAAATATACTTTCCTAATATACAAGTTTAGCCACTGCCCGTGATGGGCTTGACATCAATACTCGTGACTGGGCCTCAGCCACTGCCGACGCTGGGCCTCTTCATTCGGTACCCGTGGTATACAATATGTATATCAAGTGTATATCACGGGTATATTACCTTGTTTAACAAAATCGATACTTGACAATTATTCGTCCTATGAAATTGCTCACATGTTGTTGTAATTTTTTTCATTATACTTTTATGCTCAAATGGAGGAGTCTGGAGTTACAGTAAAGTTGTAAGTCACAGGTTCGTGGAATCAAACCACAAATGCTTGCATCAGGATAAGTTGCATACTGCATCCCCTTGGGTTGTGGCCCTTCCCTGGACTTTGCATGAACGTGAGATGTTCATGCATTGAGCCATCATTTTTTTACACATTTGTGCTCAAATAGTAGCTGTGCTAATTTGTGAAGGCCAAGAAGTGTTTAAGGTCTGGGTACATGACCTTTAGTTTAATGTATCCCAAAAGGGTGTGAAAGCAGTGGACCAAGATGAGGTTCTCTTTCTCTCTCCAATTTCCGTCTTAATTTTCTTTTGTCGAACTAAACAAGGAATTTGGAAATTCACTGCTTTTATTTCGTCCCATTCCATTCCCTTCATTTCCTTTTCAGAGTATCAAAGGTCAACTTGCTCTCTAAGTTAGCAATCATGGATTTGGTAGTGGGTGTTGGAAATTGGCGAAGCCAAAGCTAGAAAAATGTCTCAGTCATGTATGTTGTTGTGCCTGTGTTCAAAAATCAGGAAAAACAGAAACCAAACGGAAAGACAAAAACCAGAAAAAATAGAAACTGGAAAAATAATACAGAAGTAAGAAAATATCCGAGACCACAGAATTCACTGTGTGTCCTTAAGGAATTTAATCCCCTCACTGTACCCGAGGTTATGGATTACTTCCTCCCAGGATAAAACGGATATACCTGTCGCAGGAGTAGCGGTACGTCAAACGCCTTTGACTTCGATTTAACTCAAAGTTGGCAACGAAACACAAGAAGACTCGATAGTTTTATTTGTGAAAAGAATGCAGAATTTTAGATGCAGAAATTTTTGGTTTTTGGTATCTTTAAAATGAGGCATTGCCTTAGTTTATATAGCCTTGAAGGTGCCTCTTCGGAATAGGTTGGTGACTGTTCGGAAAGGTTGCCTTCCATTTCTCATTCACACCAACTTGGCTAGTTTTATTCATTAACTAGCTTTAACAATCCCCAACATGAATGGGGAATGGTTATATGATGAAAAACATGCATGACAAAAAACTGTGTGATTCGTAAGCAAGGATTAATCACATCTGGATAAGTAGATTTCTCTTTGAACTTTCCGTAGTGAACATATGTCGGATATACTCGGTCAATCGGTAGATGTGATATCCTTGAACCATCGAGCTTTGGTGTATACCTAGACAACCACATGTCACACAATTAACCCTTTAACCGTCTTTGGTTCTCATTGTTTTGTTCGTTTCAGCCATGAACACTGCCTGGTTCATAAGTGCGTAGAGAATTGGCCTTACATAATTCTCCTTGAAGCGGCTTACACTTCACACTTACATAGGTGATTCCTAAATGTGTCATCCCGTAGATACACTATTTGATATACCCTGTACCAAACTTAGGAACCAGTAAAAAGCCGCAATGCTTTATCCTGCATCAACATTGTCTCATCACGAGAATGGACCAAAGAGTTATTGTGACAATGTTGAACCGTCATTAATGACTTTGTTTGATCTCTTTGAACCTAGATCTTGGGATCTCCAGTCTTCTAGGTAGAGTTACCGTCACGATGACTTGTCCTCGGCCATAGTCCCATTCCCCTTGATGATCTTTCAACTACCTCTCTAGTTAGGCCTTTAGTTAGTGGATCCGACACATTATCTCTTGACTTAACATAGTCAATTGTGATAATTCCACTAGAGAGTAGTTGTCTAACGGTATTATGTCTTCGTCGTATGTGACGAGACTTTCCGTTGTACATAAGGCTCCCGGCTCTTCCTATTGTCGCTTGGCTATCGCAATGTATGCATATAGGAGCCAACGGTTTGGGCCAAAATGGAATATCTTCTAAGAAATTCCGGAGCCATTCAGCTTCTTCACCGGCTTTGTCTAAAGCTATGAACTCAGATTCCATTGTAGAGCGGGCGATACATGTCTGTTTGGATGACTTCCAAGACACTGCTCCTCCACCTATGGTAAAAACATATCCACTTGTGGATTTAGTTTCAGTTGAACCGGTGATCCAATTTGCATCACTGTATCCTTCAATAACTGTAGGATACCTGTTATAATGCAAAGCAAAGTTTTGAGTATGTTTTAAATCCCCCAAACCTCGTTTCATTGCCAGCCAATGTTTTTGGTCGGGATTACTAGTGTAGCGACTTAGTTTACTTATAGCACATGCAATATCAGGTCGCGTACAGTTCATGATATACATCAAACTTCCCAACACTCTGGCATAATCCAATTGAGAATGACTTTCACCTTTATTCTTTGCAAGAGCAAGGTTCATATCAATTGGCGTCTTTGCAACTTTAAAGTCCAAATATTTGAACTTTTCAAGTACCGTTTCAATATAATGAGATTGAGACAATGCTAGACCTTGAGGAGTCTTATGGATTTTAATTCCCAGAATTAAATCGGCAACTCCTAAGTCTTTCATATCAAACTTACTAGCAAGCATGCGCTTAGTAGCATTTATGTTAGCAATGTCGTTACTCATTATCAACATATCATCCACGTATAAACAAACAATGACTACGTGGTTTGGAGTGTTCTTAATGTAGACACATTTATCACACTCATTTATCTTGAATCCATTTGACAGCATTGTATGGTCAAATTTTGCATGCCACTGTTTGGGTGCTTGTTTTAGTCTGTAAAGAGACTTAACAAGTCGACACACCTTCTTCTCTTTCCCTGGAACTACAAACCCCTCAGGTTGTTCCATGTAAATTTCTTCCTCTAACTCTCCATTTAAGAAGGCTGTTTTCACATCCATTTGATGGATTTCAAGACCGTACACGGCGGCTAACGCTACTAACACCCGAATAGATGTAATCCTCGTTACCGGCGAGTATGTATCAAAGTAATCAAGACCTTCTCGTTGTCTAAACCCTTTAACAACTAGTCTTGCCTTATATTTATCAATAGTACCATCAACTTTCATTTTCCGCTTAAAAATCCATTTGGAACCTAAAGGTTTATTCCCTGGAGGAAGGTCAACCAATTCCCAAGTATGGTTGTTTAATATGGATTCTATCTCACTATTGATTGCCTCTTTCCAAAATTGAGCTTCCGATGAAGACATAGCTTCGTTGAAGGTTCGAGGCTCATTCTCCAACAAAAATGTTAGAAATTCTGGTCCAAATGAAGTAGACGTCCTTTGACGTTTGCTGCGTCTCGGTTTTTCCTCATCAGGAATATTTTCCTTTGTTTCTTCCCGAGGTCGTTTAGATTATTTGCTAGACGACTCACATTCCTTGTTATACGGATATATGGTTTCAAAGAAGTCAGCATTATTTGATTCAATTACCGTATTTACCTGAATGTCGGGATTTTCTGATTTGTGAACCAGAAATCGATATGCCTTACTATTTGTGGCATATCCTATGAAAACACAATCAATGGTTTTAGGTCCTATTTTTACCCTTTTGGGTTTAGGAATTTGCACCTTGGCCAAACACCCCCACACTTTGAAGTATCCCAAATTGGGCTTCCTTCCTTTCCACTTTTCGTATGGAATAGATTTTGTTTTGCTATGAGGCACTCGATTGAGTATTCGGCTATTTGTTAGAATGGCTTCCCCACAAGTTCCGGGGTAAACCCCAACTTATTACCAGGGCATTCATCATTTCTTTCAGGGTTCTATTTTTCCTTTCCGCAATTCCGTTTGATTGTGGCGAGTAAGGGGCAGTTGTTTGATGAATAATGCCATATTCCAAACATATTTGTTCAAAAGGAGATTCATATTCACCGCCCCTATCACTCCTTATCATTTTAATCTTTTTGGTAAGTTGGGTCTCAACTTGATTTTGTATTACTGAATGCTTCAATTGCTTCATCTTTACTATTAAGTAAATAAACGTAGCAATACCGCTGTACTATCGTCAAGAAAAGTTATGAAATACTTCTTTCCACCGCGAGATGGGATTGACTTCATGTCACAAATATCTCAGTATGGATTAAGTCTAAAGGACTTGAATTCCTTTCAACTGACTTATAAGGATGTTTAACATACTTAGACTCAACACAGTTGACATTTTGATTGATTGCATTCAAACTTAGGCAATACTTCCAAACTAATCATTTTTCGCAAGGTTACGTAATTGACATGTCCTAAACGTGAATGCCATAAATTATTTGACTCAAGTAAGTAAGGCGAAGCGAAACTTTATTATTATAGGCAACGACCATTACATTCGGTTTGAAAAGGCCCTCTGTGAGGTAACCTTTTCCTATGTACATCTCGTTCTTACTTATTACAACCTTGTCGAAACAAAAACACACTTAAAACCGTTCTTTACTAGAAGTCCGGTAGATACTAGATTTTTCCTAATTTCAGGAACATGACAGGCGTTGTTAAGAGTCACCACCTTGCCGGATGTCATCTTCAGCAGATCTTTCCATAACCTTCAATTTTGGCCGTTCTGAATTTCTCATATATATGGTATCGCTTGACGGCGTGAGCATATGAAGCAAAGGCTTCTCTAACAAAGACAAATGTGGCGAGTGGCACCAGAGTTAATCCACCACTCTTTCGGATTTCCCACTAAGTTGCACTCGGACAACATAGCGCACAAGTCATCAACTTCCTCGTTTGTTTCAACCATATTAGCCTGACCCTTCTTCTTTACCTTTTTGAACCACGATGCGCAACTTTGTGTCCGATTTTTCCACAATTGTGGCGCTTTCCCTTGAATTTCTTCTTGTTGGGATAGCTCCTTGGTCCCGATGCATTTTTCCTCTTTTCAGATTAGTTGGGGCGGTTTCAACAATATGTGCTCCCCTATGGTTGATCTCACATTTGCCTTCTTCTCCATTGCCTTGTTATCTTCCTCGATTCTCAAGCGGACGATGAGATCCTCCAGTGTCATCTCCTTTCGCTTGTGTTTCAAGTAATTTTTGAAGTCCTTCCATGAAGGAGGCGACTTCTCTATTATCGCCGCAACTTGAAACGCCCACTAATCACCAAACCTTCAATGAGTAGATCGTGGATGATAACCTGCAACTCTTGAACTTGAGTAACAATGAGTTGCCATCTACCATTTTGTAGTCCGTAAACTTGGCAATGATAAATTTCTTTAATCCAAAGATCTTACGCTTTATATTTCTTTTCCAACGCATCCCATAGATCTTTTGATGTTTCCACATTACTATAGACGTTGTAAAGATCATCCTCCATCCGCTAAGAATATAATTCTTGCACAAAAAATCTGAGTGCTTCCATGCCTCGATTACAACAAAACGTTCATTCTCGTGTGTTGATTAGGCAAAATCGGAACGACCTCCTTAATAAACTTTGGAGGTTTAAAGTAGTTAAATAGAAGAACATCTTTTGTTGCCATCGTTTGAAATCAATTCCGTGAATTTTCCAGGCTTCTCTGCCGGGCCGGTCTTTGGTGCGATCTGGAGGAGGGCCTTGACATTGCTCGTAGAACCAATCATGGGGGCAAGTGTGGCAGTAGCAGTAGCATTCAAATTTGGAGTCATGTCTCCCATTTCTGTCGCAAACGAAGCAACAGAAAAAGTTTAATAAATGGTGAAGACTTCAAACCGAATCAGGTTTGACAAGAAGAGATGTAATACACAATGGTGAAGATTTTATTTCTTCAAACCGAATCAAGGTTACACAAATGTATTTAAAATCCTTGAAACGAAATGCAGTAAATTGTATGTTGTATACTTGATGAAGTTTTTATATCTTCAAATCAAGTACCCAAATGAGTAGAAAATTATAAAAACTTTAATCTCAACCGGAGTAAAAAATTCGAAGATTTTAGTCTCCAAACAACATATTAGTTCGTTACACCGAAACAACAAACACCTTTTTTTTTCTCCAGTAAATTGTATGTTGTATACTTGATGAAGTTTTTATATCTTCAAATCAAGTACCCAACGGAGTAGAAAGTTATGGAAACTTTAATCTCAACCGGAGTAGAAAATCCGAAGATTTTAGTCTCCAAACAACATACAAGTTCGTTACATCGAAACAACAAACATACACCTTTTTTTTTCTTCAGTAAATTGTATGTTGTATACTTGATGAAGTTTTTATATCTTCAAATCAAGTACCCAAAGGAGTAGAAAGTTATGAAAACTTTAATCTCAACCGGAGTAGAAAATCCGAAGATTTTAGTCTCCAAACAACATACACTTTTTTTTTCCGACAACGTTCTGTAATTGTTAAACAAGAACAAATGAACACAGAAATAATGATTAAATTCCTTAAGCTTGTTGTTGTGCCTGTGTTCAAAAATCAGGAAAAACAGAAACCAAACGGAAAGACAAAAACCAGAAAAAAAAGAAACTGGAAAAATAATACAGAAGTAAGAAAATATCCGAGACCACAGAATTCACTGTGTGTCCTTAAGGAATTTAATCCCCTCACTGTACCCGAGGTTATGGATTACTTCCTCCCAGGATAAAACGGATATACCTGTCGCAGGAGTAGCGGTACGTCAAACGCCTTTGACTTCGACGAACTCAAAGTTGGCAACGAAACACAGTAAGACTCGATAGTTTTATTTGTGAAAAAGAATGCAGAATTTTAGATGCAGAAATTTTTGGTTTTTGATATCTTTAAAATGAGGCATTGCCTTAGTTTATATAGCCTTGAAGGTGCCTCTTCGGAATTGGTTGGTGACTGTTCGGAAAGGTTGCCTTCCATTTCTCATTCACACCAACTTGGCTAGTTTTATTCATTAACTAGCTTTAACAATGTATATCTCAAAAATAAAAAGTCCATTATGATACTTTTTTCTAGTATAGGTTGATGTCTTTATCATAATTCGACACCATGAAGTCAGTCCTTTCTTCTGTCTGTCCAGTTTTAGAATTAGCTAATTAATCCACAAAAGCAGTTCCTTCATTTTATCATCTGTTGAACAGACACGAAAAACAAAGAAAAACAAGACAAGAGAAACAAGAAAAACAAGACAGAGTTTTTTAAAAACGTTTTCTCAAGTTCTCAACATTTGGTTGGATTACCAAACTGTCTTGGCCAGACATTATATACCAGATTTAGGAAGACTTGTTAGCAACAGCAACCAATTAACTGGGTCAAGAAGCACTGGAGAGTGTATCCTCTTGGAAGCACAGACGAAACAGAACAACACTAGTATAAAATACTAGGCATATGCACTTTGTATGTACCAATCTAAGCAACCTACTGTGAATGAAAGACACTCGATTTTGTTATCCCTAGTGTATATCTGGTGTGGATCCATACCTTTCTACAGGTGGGGTTCTTTGAGATGACTTGATTTTTTGAAGTTTTTGGGCGGATTGCCTGTAAGTTTTGCCTCTTGTATATGTAGTCTTTAATTTTTGCCCTTGCTGCTCATTTAATAAAAAAATATGGGCCAAATACCAATTTTTCACTAGATAAAAGTTTGTATTTTCGCATCATAATATTTCACAATTTATGCTTCACTCGGCATAATTTACTTATGTCGGGTTGCCTATGAAATATATTATGCCTTCCCGAGCATAAGTTATGTAACGTCCCACATGTTATGCCCCGCTGGCGCTCAATATAAGTTCGATTTTCTGCATGTGTGTTGCTATGAAATACATTATGTGCTTCCCGATATAAGTTGTATAACACTTATTGAGTTTTTTTATCTTCTGAAAATGAACTTTTGCCCCTCTCGGCATAAGTTATCTAGTGTGTGGATATGCACGTCGGTATGAAATACATTATGCCTTTACCGACATAAATTGTTATAATTGTTAGCAACTTGTGCCGGTAAAGGCATAAGTTAAGGCAGTAACTTTGAGGTTGATGCGAAAATATAAGTTTATATCGCACGAAAAAATTATGAAAGTTTCGATACTTGAGGGGCAAAAATTAAATAGTTGCGTCCGTGCAAATGACCCCTCGACATTCATACCAAGTTTTAATATAACAAATAAAGTATAAATTAAGATTATTATATATTCATTAGGTACTTCTACTAGAGGTTGTAGATAGGCAAAGCAATGCTCAAGCGAGTATTTGATTTACCTGCCTCCAATAATGCAAATTGTGTAGTTCCAAATCAAAATAATATTATTCTAGTTTAGAACGACTACCAAGTTGCTATATGAAACTTTGTAGTTCAAAAGGCATAAAAAATTGAAAATAATGTGTACCATCACTACAATTTTTGACAAAAATCACAAAAAATATAAAAGAAAATTCAAAAAAAGAGAAAAAAAGTATACCATAATAGCTTGCTACTGAAAATTACAGATCAATTTAGTTTTGTTGGTGTTAAACTTAGTATATACAATACATTATATATATATAAATTTATTCGATTTCGTTTAGTATTTATCTTTTTAGAAAAATGTAAAAACCTATAAATAACTATTCAGTACTAGATTTACATTGAAAACCTTCCATTTCTTATAAGCTTTTGAATGATTAAAGACCCTAATCTTTAGACTAATCAGAGAGAATATGTATACCAAATTACCAATAGAACCCGAGATCCGTTAAGGTTTCAACTCATTTCAATCAAAAGAAAACAAATAGAAACAGAAAAAAACAGAAAACATTTTCTTCACCAACTCACAATGCCAACAGCAAATCGAAGTCAAAACCCTCGTTAAACCCCCACTCCGCCTCCGACTCAATTACGTACAACAAAATGTTGATCCGACGCATAGTCCTGACCAAATCCCTCCCCCATATCCGTTTCTTCAGCAACACTGCCGCCGCCGTTGTTCCACCAGACCTAGAAAAAGATTACCCAAAACCCGACCCGAAATACGATGAAACTATTCACGCCGTTGTTCGTGTCGCTTCGGGGAAGAACATCGCTGCGAAAGAGAGGAAAGCGGGTCGGGTACCTAGTATAGTGTTTGAACAAGAGGATGGTCAACATGGTGGTAACAAAAGGCTAATATCTGTTCAGGCTAATCAGATTAGGAAGCTTGTTAATCATCTTGGGAGGTCTCATTTCTTGTCTAGGTTGTTTGATCTTGAGGTTCGTTCTGACTTTGAATCGAATGACGTTATTGAGAAAGTTCGGGTTTTGCCCAGAAAGGTAATTTTTGCTCTGTTTATTGTTTTTTGTGTTAATTTGTTGAAAGCTTTTGGGTGTGTTCGGCATGACTGAATTTTTTTTCCATGAAAATAAGTGGTTTCTTAGTTAATTTTCTGGTCTTCGATGCGTAAGCAAAAAACAACAACAACAACATACCCAATGTAATCCCACAAGTTGAGTGTGGGAGAGTATGATGTACGCAGACTTTAACTCTACCTTTATGGGGTAGAGACGTTTCCGATAAACGCTCGGCTCAAAATAAACACAGTCAATGCAGATTGCTGAAAAAAGACAGCAAAATGTTAAGATATAAAACAAATGACACAACACATAGTAATACACACTGAAGGATAATGATCTACGCGATACCTAACTAATACTACTAAAAAAGAGGAAGAGGGAGATGGAAAGGCTATAGCCCCCTACCTCTCTCACTCACACACATCGCGTGATAAAAAAATCAATTACCTACTAACCTTCTATCCTAATCCTCAACCTCCAGCTCAACCTCCAGCTCTTTCTATCCAAGGTCATTGTCACGCCCCGAACCATTGGGCGTAACACGACATTCGGTGCCTGACTGCATGTGACCGAGCGAACCAACTGACTGGCTAAATCAACATGTGGTATACTAAATGCGGAATATAACTGATAAACATGCTGAGGTACTGAAAAGTCTAACTGATAAATCATAAATGCGGAGTAAGTCTAAAGGATATAAATGTAGCCGACATGGCTAACATAAAAGCCTGCTAAGTACTGACTGACTGCTGTTCTAGTCTATGAAGCCTCTAGGAATACTGAAGTACTGACTGTTATCGGGACAAGGCCCTCGGCATACCCGACTGTCTGAACTATATAAAGACTGTAAATAAGATAACGCCCCGAAAGACTAGGGCTCACCAAATCAGCTGATACTGGAACCTAGCGAGCTGGGTCGTCAACCTATAAATCGTTACCTGCATCGCGAGATACAAACCCCGGACAAAGAGACGTCGGTACATTTGAATTGCACTAGCATGTAAAGCAACTGAAAAAAAGAACTGTAAGTAGGATGTTCGGAAAAGGGCAGCCCAAATAAATAAACAGGTAATAGATACTGAAACTGTAAGTGATAACTGTAATGAACATGAGAAGTAAAGTTATGAGTACTCTTGTTCTGCATCTGAAACATTTATTTATCTGTCTTTATATGTGTGGGGCCTTGGCCCAATAATGAATGCACCAACTATGGCCTTGGCCAAGTAAGTGCGTCAGTGGCCTTGGCCAAGTAAGTGCGTCAGTGGCCTTGGCCAAGTAAGTGCGTCAGTGGCCTTGGCCAAGTGTACATATGTGGGGCCTTGGCCCAATAATAAATGCACAACTATGGCCTTGGCCAAGTAAGTGCGTCAGTCTATGGCCTTGGCAGGTATACGTATACATGAGACTTATGTCCTTGGGCAATCACATATGTTCACTATTCATTAATTATTATTAAGGAACTGAGATTATTAGAATAATGAACATCACTGAACTGAGATTATTGGAATAATGAACATCACTGAACTGAGACATGTATTCATGAACTGTGTATGAGACCTGAAGCCTTAACTGTTTCTAGACCTGCTGAGTTTCTAGACTGAGACTCATGGATAGCAAACACGAGTCTATACTGATTACGTTCTGAGTTCACGATATTCAAAATAGAGATCATGAATGAATTACGAAACTAGAGAATAGAAGTTCTGCAACTATTTATGAAACTGAGGCATAACTATGTTCTGAGGCAGTTCGTGATAGTCAATAAAGAACGTGGCGTAGGGAGACTTATCAACATTTCCAAACGTAGAGTGTTAGCCTCACATACCTTAACTTCTTGCTCTTGAGCGTAATTCAACGTTCGTCTCTCCCTTTCAACTTTAATCTAAAGCAATATAAGTCAAGGGGAATCAATATTAGCAAGGATACTCATGCTTTGGTCATTTAAGCATTTTATCAAACACTTGGTGGGCATAAAGCTTACAACCTTCATTAATGGTGTTTCTTCACCCAATTACCCATACTCTTGCTTCTAGGTGATTCTACAATCTCAAATGAATATACTTAACATCATTTTTCATCGCCCATATCGTTACAACAATCCTAAGTCAACAATCCAAAATCCTACAATGGTTCATGCTTTTCTATCAAACCCATAAACTCATATCTCATGAACTTATAGTCTATAGTCATCTACAAAGTAATAATCAATTAAAGGATGAAGGTATTACATTTTGATATCCAAATCTTGCATTTCGGTTTCTAGGATTTCTTGTCCAAGATGAAGACTCAAGCAAGAATCTATGAATTTCCAAGGTTTAATCTAGTTAAGAATTATGAAATTAATGCTAGAATTGATTAAGAATCATAGGAATGATCTTACCTTGATGTAGGAGGATGAGAGGAAGACAAGAACTTTGTGTTAGGGCTTGGGGGTTATTTTTCTCTTTCAAAGTCGTCCAAAGGAAGTGTGATTGCTCTTAAAATTATGAATTTTCGTACTTACTCCCTCCGTCCCAATTTATGTGGCACCATTTTCTTTTTGCTCTATCTCAAAATGAATGTCACATTTCCTTATTTGGCAACTATTAAAGACATCATCTCTATTTTACCCTTGTTGGCTCCCACTTAACTTTAAAGATGTACTTATTATGAAGAAAAGTCAACAAAAGTAAGCAATAAAGTAAGAGAAATTTGGTAAACATAATAGTCTTACCTTATTTTTTAAACTCCGTGCCCGGTCAAATGGTGCCATATAAATTGGGACGGAGGGAGTAATATTTTAGCTTTAGCGTCGCCCATCGCAGCGGTCAACTTTTGGTTGCTGCGATGGTCACATCTGCCTAAGGGATTTTTGCACCGTCGCAGCAGTCAAATGGTGCCATATAAATTGAGACGGGGGGAGTATTATTTTAGCTTTAGCATCGCCTGTCGCAGTGGTCAACTTTTGATCGCTGCAATGCTCGCTACTTATTTCACCCCAATCATTCTAATTATTTTCCAACTCATTCCATTCCACTCCAAACACTGATATTACTTCCAAACATAACCTTTACAACAACAACATACCCAGTGAAATCCATGAAACTTTACATCCATCTTACGGGTCTAACCTTAGCTCGAGATACGAGGTGTTACAGTTATGTTCTCAGTTGGCAAAATATATTATTCTAAAAAATTTGTATAAAATCTAGACTATGGTAGGTGGGGGTAGGGGTGTGGGGATGGGGCTACCGAGGTGGGGGGGTGAAGATGATGTGTGTTGAATTAATGTGGACTGCCACTTATGGAACTTGTTTTTCTTACATCCATGCGGAAAGTCATTTTCCTCTACACCGAACACATCCTTTATCTATTAGTAGATGCTTAAGTATGGGTGTGGATATTAATACTTCCATGTTGTTGGACAAACTTATGTTTCGGGACATTTTAAATATGAATACGAGCAAAATTGTTACCTACCAAGGTAGTGACTCTCTTTGTTAGTATCTGAATTGAGTGGAAAATAGATTTGAGTCGGGAAGAACAAGTTTTTGCAACTCCGGGAAAAGATTCATCGAAATTTTCCTTCCTTCCGATATGTTTTCTTTTTTAATTTTAGCTTCTTGCCTTTTTTTGTTTACACCAAAAATAATCGAGCACTAAGCAGTTCATCTTTATCTTTTGGATAGAGTTTTCTTAGTTTTCAAAGCATCTTTGATTCCGGCCTTCCAAAGAGTCCACCACATACAATCAGGGACAATTTTCCATCTCTCTTTCTGATTGGATAGCCTACCCTCTCTGTTCCAACTAATTAAAACATCAGTTAAGACTTATGGCATCACCCAACTAATGCCCCTCAGATTGATGAAAATTCTCTATAGTTGGTCTGCCCGTTTACAATGTAAAAAGAGATGATTGATTGTCTCAGCTTTCTCACCACATAAGAAGCATCTGGAGCATAGATGGAAGCCATTCCTAGCTATATTGTCCTGTGTAAGGGCTCTGTTTTTTGCCAGTAACCAAACAAAAAAGCCACTTTGTGAGGAATCTTTACTTTCCATATCAGTTTCCATGGCCAACTATCTATCACAAAATTGGATCTGTTAAGATCTTTATAGGCTAACTTGACTGAAAACAAACCATTGTTGTCCTTTTGCCACACCATACAATCTTCACTAGATATCCCACTGAATTGCTCTAAAGTGTTAAGAAATTCTGCCATTCTCCCAATCTCCCAGTCATTTAGGAGTCTTCTAAAACTGAAATTCAATCCTTGCTCTGACCACATTTCTTCTAGGGTTGCTTTTTGGTGCTGACAGAGGTCAAATATATCTGGAAAGGACAGTTTTAGAGAGGATTGTCCTACCCACCAGTCTTCCCAGAAGGAAATTTTCTTTCCATTTCCAGCTGTATATTTTGATCTGCTATGGATGATTGGCCAAAGATTCCTGATGGTTCTCCACACACTGACCCCTTAGGGACTGGTGACCACGTTTTGTAGTCCAGCTGTTTTCCTCTCCATATTTTCCTTTGATGACTTCCTTCCATAAGGATCTCTCTCCTGATGCCATTCTCCAGTTCCACTTACTAAGCAGACTCTGATTCTGAGCCTTAAGATTGCATATGCCTAGTCCTCCTTTCTTGCTGTTAAGCAAAATATCCCATTTCACCAAATGGATTTTCTTCTTGTCAGAGTTTCCTTGCCAGAAGAAATTTCTTCTTAAGGCATCTATTCAATTGTCAATTTCAACAGGCATGGGGAAAAGTGACAATTTATGTAGGCAAAGCATCAAGTACACTATTGATTTGGATCAGTCTCCCACCAAGGGAAAGGTACTGACTTTTCCAGTTTGAGAGTTTCTTTTCACTCCATTTCAAATCCCCATAGACTTGCTCTTTGCTGCCAGTGGCATTCCTAAATATATTGGAGGGAGCTCTCCTATTTTTCCACCCCGAATCTCTGCTATTGCTTGAATTTGTGGAACTTCATTGATGGGGTATATAGAGCTTTTGGACCAGTTTATATGCATTCCTGAGACAGCCTCAAAAAGTATAAAGATCATCCTTAACATAGTGAGTTGAGATTTGTCTGCATCACATAGTATTAAGGTATCATCAGCATATTGTAGGTGTGAGATTTCCAAACCATGATCAGTGTTGTGGTTGACTTTAAAACCCCTGATCCATTCATTGTTCTTTGCAGTCTTCAACATATCATTTAGCTTCTTGCCTTTTACTTTGGTTGCTTCTGAGTAAGCAGCAAGTGACGGCTTATCAGTCCCCTAACATTTGGATTCATTAATAATACTTCTTATCTGAAAAAGGTTAGCTTTAAAGCTGGCTGCACTGTTATACAATACTAGTTGTAGGGCATTGGTTATGAATTTACACATTTCTTTCTGATAATGGTAGAATCTTAGTCAGATTGCGCGCACATCGACATTTCATGGGGTACACTGAGTACCTGCTACCTCCCATTAGCACAAGTACCTAGTAATTCTAACCACAAAGGTTTAGGCATATAAGAAGAATCACTTGGTGTTTTCTTGTCTCTGTGATTTGAACTTAGTTTTCTTAGATTTTCACTCACTTCATTGACCGCTAGGTTACACCCTTGGATGAACGTAGTTTCACCACTTAAAGGGGAAAAAGTGGAGCTTTTTGAGTAAATATATGCGTGAAAAAAAGTTGGGTGCTAAGAAGATTTGGTGGATTAGATGGTTAAATATAGGAGTTGATGTTAGCTTTGTAGTGCTGTTGGCAAACACTGGTTGTATTGTCCCATCAAGTAAGCAGCCACAAGTGTGAAAACACCATAGTTCTTGTGAAATAGCTTGCAAACTTCCTATTTTGAAGTATAATATTCACATTTACGGTTTGATAATAATTAGTGGACTGTTCTTGACACTAGTTTTGTGACATTCTAAACTGAATGATGGAAAGAAGTCATTGCCACAATGAGGTATATTGATCACCCTACTGAGGTAGGTGTGTGTAGCTGGGGTTGAAACTCAGGGAACTGTTAAACTCGGTTAAAAAGAAAGACCTTTTTAGAATTATGAAGCTGTTGGAGACAAACAGAGCTTTAGATGTCTTTTAGGCTTTTAGCAGTGCAATGTGCTAATTTATCTATTTGATGTTCAGGTTCATCTGGAAGCTGCTTCAGATGCGCCTCTTAATGTTACCTTTATAAGAGCTCCACCAAGTGCTTTATTAAAGGTTGAAGTTCCTCTTGTATTTATAGGAGATGATGTGTCCCCCGGTTTGAAGAAAGGTGAGTAATAGATACATCTGCTTTTTCCTCTTTGTACTTGCTAAGATGTTTATATTTGTGAAGCCTTTAATTTCTTTATTATGCTGGTCTACGTGGGGATGTATTGAAACTAGCTTATCATATGTTACACTTGCATCAGTTCTTTATTCAGAGGTATAATGACTAGTTTTCTTGAATTCATTCAATGCAAATATTTTATGGTTATGATTGACATAGAAGTTTCTAAAGGTAGAGCTCCCAACGGTGTGGTCTAGCGGTAGATGAAAATTGGAATGAACCATGGAGACCACGGTTCAAATTCCAACATAGGTAAAACATGCTAGGTGATTTCCTGCTATTTGTCTAAGCCTTGGTGAGCGGAGGGAAGAAAACCCTGTTGGTGTGCCATTGACAAGCACTGACAGCCTGGCCATAGAGACATGATGTGTCATCTGTTGAAACCATCTTTGATTAGATCCTATCATTTTCTATTCAGGAGGAAGTTCAGTTAGCATGATCTTAGGTCTTACGCCTTCACTATGTCAAGTTTGCTTGGACCCCTCCAGGTTCTCCATGCTGTAATTGATGATGGCATTCATCTGTTGTCCCTAAAATAAATTTGACGATTGCCCTCTTTAGTCCTTCAGCGAGTGATTTTGAAATCCTTTTGTAGTAACTTCCTACCAAACTGATCGGCATGTAATCTCTTAATTCAGCTCCCTTTCGTTAAGGACTAAGGTAATTGGAGTGGTGAAGCTCTTCTCAAATCTTTCTTTCAGATAGAATTGATAAAAGTTAGAACATCCCATTTCTAAAGATGTGTCAACATTATCATTTATGGTTCAATCACCTATTCTTCTTTGAAAAAGGCCTTTGCAGCCATTTTCTGTCATCTTCTAGTAATACTAGGTGAGAATCACGGGCCCAATTTTGTGAAAATCGAAATTGAATTGATATGAGAGTACATACACAAGTTCTCTATAATTACTTTCCCCTTTACCCTGAGAAAGAAAGACATCAACAACAACATGCCCAGTGAAATCCCACATCGTGGGGTCTGAGAAGGATAGAGTGTACGCAGACCTTACCTCTATCTTGGTAGGTAGAGAGGCTGTTTCCGAGAGACCCTCGGCTCAAGACAGGCATATGCACAAACAAAATAAGAGAAAACAGTCAGATCCGGTCAAGAAATCTAAAGAAGTATGAAAATGCTGGTATCAAAAGCGAATATATAATGATAGCACATTTTGAAAAAGAAGTAACTAACACATAGCAACAGAAATCAAACTACAGAGGACTATAAAACAATACTATGTCTATTCGTATGATATACTAAGCGGACCTACAGTAATAACACTACAACTACCTTTATGTAAGTGTAAGTAGGACTACGCTCGACTACCTACTAACCTTCAACCCTAATCCTTGTCCTCCACAACCCCCTATCTAAGGTCATGTTATCAGTCAGTTGCACCTGTGCCATATCCCGTCTAATCACCTCTCTCCAATATTTTTTCGGCCTACTTCGACCCCTCTTGAACCCGTCCATAGCTAATCTCTCACACCTCCATACTGGGGCATTTGTGTCTCTCCTCTGCACATGCTCAAACCATCTCAACCTCGCTTCACGCATCTTATCCTCCACCGAGGCTACTCCTACACTGTCCTGGATATCATCATTTCTAATCCTATCCCTCCTTGTATGTCCACACATCCATCTCAGTATCCTCATCTCCTCCACTCTCATCTTTTGGATGTGCGACGTCTTGACTGACCAACACCCCGCCCCATACAACATTGTCGGTCTAACCACCACCCTATAAAACTTGCCTTTAAGTTTTGGCGGCACCTTTTTGTCGCACAATACTCCAGATGCGAACCTCCGTTTCATTCATCCTGCCCCAATACGATGTGTGACATCATCATCAATCTCTCCATTCCCTTGGATAATAGACCCGAGGTACTTGAAGCTTCCTTTCTTCGGAATGACCTGAGTATCAAGCCTCACCTCCTCGCTCCCGTTAAAGAACTTGCACTCCAAGTATTCTGTCTTGGTCTTACTCAAAGAAACGAAATCAAACTATCAACTCACCTTTCAACAACAAATCATCAAGCAAAAGTTTCTAAAAATCTAAACATCTGGCCTTCTAGGATACTTAAAGCTTAGGTGTTGTAGCTCAAACTCTCCCTTCAAGGTGCCTTGTGTCGTACCAAAATGCAACAACATCACTCTTGGTGTACAAAAATCTTCACTTAAATGTTTTCCAGCATTTAGTGCCCGGAATAGTACATAATTGAAGCAGCATCACTCTTGGTGTAGTTGGTGCCAATGGCTTTACTGGGACATGGCTATAGATTTCATCATCAGAGCAAAGAAACTTGCCACACTTCAAATACTATAAATTTGGCCTGTTACATGCTTAAACTAATATCCTGAGAAAAAAATGTTACAAGGGTACCAAAGATCCACGATAACGTTCAAAAAGGTTATTCTGTCGTTCTGAATAAGATGGGCTCCCGTGTAAAAACTGGTTGCATACGAAAATAACAGAAAATTTTACCTGCTAATAAAAAACCTTGCTTATTCCTGCATTCAGTAGGCCTTCACTCTGTCTTCTGCACAGTTCCATAACCTGCTCTTTTGAACAAGATGACGCGATAGTTCATGTACTCGGAACAAGGTCATTCAAAACTTGACTTGCTTCCTCATATATCATCTGTAAAAACTAATATTAATCAGTAACATTATCATCGAAATACTTTACCAATGATAGCAAATAATAATCAATTCACCATCTGAGATAGTATTAGTAAGCTTTCTATCTTGGCTAATATATTGATTCAACTGATGTTTGAGAACAATTTTCAAGTTTAAGACTTGATTATCCATATGATTCAATTTTACCAGCAACTCAGACAGACATTTGCATCTGACTGAGAAAACTTGATTATGAAAGCCAATATAGTGTTCTATCTGCATATTCAAATAGAACACTATGTCATTCATTCTTTCTTCGAGAAACACGTCTTTGACAGAAAGCCTCCTGCATATTCAAATATCAATATGTGCGACACATCATCAACACCATAAAGAATTAGAGTTAAAAGTCCTAGCCTTCTAGCTTTAGTCATACAGCAGGCCTCCTGCACTAAATTACTTTGCAGAACAGAAATTAGATCTAAGTATATCTCTTCTAAAGCTTCTCCCCATAATAGTTGCTCAGTCTACTAAATTTTACAAGCTAATATTCTATAGTACATTTGATAGTCCATCCTGCCATCCAAAGTGTGATGATTCATGTTGTATAATATTTGTGAATACCAAACCAGAAAGCATGTAGTTAAGAGCTCATATGAGAATAAACAAATTAAATTAAGAGAGAAAGAAAATGGATTGTCCTTGTTCTTTGTCCATTTCCTTAATTTTAGCATAATGTTCTATAACAGAAAGGTAGCAACATTACCATCCCCTGACTATGTCTGAACTTATGCGCAATATAACACCACAGAAAATCTTCATAGTTGATTTCCAAACCTGAGTATGAAACTGTAATCCCACAGCTATACATACACACACACAATTCTTTAAAATCCTGAAAATTTGCATACGTTCAATTAAGATTGAATAATGAAAAAGTGCACACCTGACAATGACAATTTAACCAACACGACTAAAGACGTCTTCAAACGGTGTTCTAACCACGTCTTCTAAAAGGTTTAAGAGAGGAAGACAAATGGGATGTATCCCCAGCCTCTATCTAAGAAAAGTAACAACATTGCATTTGGTCTTTATAGGTATAAGATGCACCTTACCTGAAGCTCCTCAAAATCTCAAATAAGTTCTTTATCATGTTAGAGTCTTCTCAGTAAGTCCTGAAATTTATTCAATAAAAACAACTACAAAATCATCCTCAGTTCGCACAAGAATGGGATATGAAATCTCACTATAAGAGCGTTAATAAGGTCCGTCCTGTCTCCAGCATTCAAAATTAAGTATTTCTAATATGAGAAATTCAAACCCTAATAAGAAATACGAAAGAAGCAACAATACCCTAATCAAAACTTTCTTCTATAAAGATAGGTTACCTTAACTGAGATTGTCGATACCGAGGTCATTGCTCCATCATGCTCATCTTTGACTCAAAGACCCAAAAAGAAAAAAGAAAAAGACACAAAAAATAAGGAAAGAATAAAGAGGTAAAGGGTTAAACAATAGTGCCAGCATAAAACTCATCAGCAATGGCTACTACATTGGAGCAAAGCAATGGTCAATTGAAAGAGGTGGTGGAACGGAAGAAAATTGATGAAGAAGGTATAAAACAATTGATACGTGGCTGTTTAGTTTTGGGGTAGAAGACACTTTTCTAGCTATTGTGTAAAGTCTAAAATGCCCTTAGCTATAATGTTAATGACATAGAAACAGACATGTCGAAACAAGCCATTTCTATAATATAGTAATATAGTAGGTCCCTGTCATTCCACCGTGGGGGCCATCAACTGTAATTTGCATGATGGTTGAGAAGTAACACAATGAATTCTAAGGAGGAAGAATTTGGGTTAAATTGTTCTAAAATCTTACCTGTTACTTACAATCATGTAGTAAGTCAATACGCCAATTAAAATGGAACACTGCACCAGCTGCTATTTGGTGAAACTGTTTGGATTGAGAGAAATAGAAGATGTTTTCAAGACATACAAAACAACATTCAGAAGATGAAATCCAAATGTATAGCTTTATTTTGTTTTTGGTGTAAAATGAAACAAACTATGCAGATGAATCTATTGTAGATGTGATAGAATCACTACAGGTTTAGAAGTTTTCCTGAGTTTCTTTTGTGCTGCACATGTACAGATTTTGACAGAACCTTTTTAGTGCTGATCCTTTGTAAAATACCTTACCTAGTCCCAAAAAAAAATCTAATAGGGTTTGCATGTAAATAGCAATATTTTCTTAATGGAATTGATGGAACATAAATTTGTTAAATGGGCATACAACTCAATAGTTTTCTCAAAAGAATGTTTACAGTCACTTAGTAGAGGTTTGTATTGGAGAGTATATTGTATAGATCAGCTGTGATAACATGCTTAAGTCATTATAACTTTAGTTATATGACTAAATCCTATAGACTTTAACTTGCCTTTCTCCCATCTGTGCCCCCAAAAAAATTACAGAGATTGGAGCAACTAAAAGAGGGATAAAACGTAGTAAAGACTATACTTGATCATAATTAGGCCTCTTTTTAATTTCAAATAATGATAGCCCAAATTATACCTATAGTGCTTTAGAACATGAGTCCATATTTGTTTATGGGGGCATCTGATCTTTCAGCTAATATATGTAATCTGAATATTATGAGATAGTGAGCTACATAAGTAGTGCTGCTCTTAGAATGATGGTCAATTTCAGAAAGAGAATCCTTCCTGAATGATAAAATGATGAAGGAAACACGGATAACATGTGAGGCCATATGCTTGCAATTTCGTTTTTCTTTATTATTATTATTTTTTTAATAATCATCGTTTAACCAATTTGGTAGGGTCATATTTGAACATCATCAAGAGAACGGTAAAGTTTCTATGCCCTGCGGATGTCATCCCTCCTTACATTGAGGTTGACTTAAGTGAATTAGATGTTAACCAAAAGTTGCTAATGGGTGATTTGAGGGTTCATCCAGCTTTGAAGCTTATCCAGCCAAAGGATCATCCTGTTGTCAAGATTGCGGGTGCAAGAGTTTCTGACCAAAAGAAAGCTAAATGATTTTTACTGAAGCACTTGTCTGAAAATCTTAGCAAGCTTATTATGAAAAGGAGTATTCCACAGCTTGGGACATCGGCATTGGTAGCTGATGTAATTTACTGCATGATTTTGTTCATTTGTGCTAAGTTAAGATAGGATGATTAGGTGATAGTATCTCAATTTTGGAATCAGTAACTGAATTGTATATCAAATTGCTAATGCCCTCAATAATTTCTCTACTGGGCTGTGAAATGTCAATTCACGATGACGTTCTCTGCGCATTTGCAGAACATCAACTTTATCAATGTGACGTCATTTTCTTTTTCTTCTACTTATGTCTTTTTAAATGTTTTATGGTGATCGTTGCAAAGATGTTAGGTGCAAGAACCTTTTATTAGTAAAGATGGACAAATAGTTCTATCCTTCAAATTTGGCAGATAAGTCTTACATATTGCAGGGGTGAAGTGCACATATGGCCATTTTAGGACCTCTATTTAAAGATTAGCCAAAATTTATAAAGTTATAAGTCTAACCGCATTAAAATGAACTACACATGTTTCAAATCACTCTGAAGTTGGTTCTGCAAAGCCTAACTTTAGACCTTAGATCTGAAGTTTGAATTTGAACTTCGGTTTTTTAAACTTCAGAAAGATTTTGGCAGAGTCCAACTGTAGACCCGAAAGTTTGAAGAAGCAGCAGCAACAGCAGTTTCAATGAGAAGTTTACTTCTATGTTTTAAATAGGGATACCACAAGCAGCGTTTGCAACCTTGTAGAACCTTATATTTGAGTTTTTCCCCATACAATTCCTCTTTATTACACGGTTTTATATGCTCAAGCACATGCAGTATGCCAAAAATAAAATACATGCTCTAGATATGTCTATATGTCCATTACTCCTATTATATAATTGAATGAATTGCCAAGAAGTATAAGATTAAGTGTAATGTAATGTGTTGTTTCAAGCCGAGTTCAACTTGTTCTTTTTTTGTACTTATTAAATAGATAGATGAGTAGGTCTGTGCAGATCTAAATAATGTTGGACATATTTTTCAGTTAGACACTTGGAACTTTTATATTGTTCATTTTAACACCTCTATTAGGCAGAGGCGTGTCTCATGAACACCTTCGTAGTTTGACACCTAATAATAAGGTGTCAAACTGTTTTGGTGTCGATAGCGAGCCTCCAATTTTGTATTATGCATTCTTATAATAAAACTACTACAAATTAAAGTTGAAGTATCACTGCTAGAAATTACATAATAAACTGAAATTAATATAATTTTTTCTTGTATTCGAATTGAACAACATAAAATCACACCGGTCACTCAGCTAGAGTTCAGCCTAGCTAGTTCCTGCATGAGGGCAACAATGGAGTTGAACATTTATTATTATTATAAGCTAAATTACATAGTTACAAGTTCTTCAATCAGCTGCTGCCTTTGTGCTTGGCACAATACTTGTCACTGCAACTAGCCATGCATTCTCCAAGCATCTTTCCATCTGAAATGTTAAAATTTGAATTAATGCATAGTAAGTTAATTAAAGACTTCATCTTGTATATACAACCAGACCTTTCTATAACAACTATCCTATATAACACCACTTAACTATAAATGCATTGTCTTTTTCGGAATCTATCTTTAATTATATTTTTCACATATAGTGTTTTTTTTACCAATAATAACAACACTCCTCTTTATAACAATACACTTTTTGTAAAATTATCCCTTTGTTACAATTATTTTTTGCTTTTCGGATATATAACCATCATTTTCATAGAAATTTGATCTTTAAAATTACCAATAATAAATCTAAAGATTTTGACTAAATATTTTGAAACTTTAATACACCACGTATGACAAAGAATATTATGTGAATAAAGACGTTCATCATTAAAAGATTTCGTTTCCTTGGTAATCTTGTATAAAGTAGTAACCAAGTGCTAACATGTTCTAGCTCTCTTCAAGTTTTTAAATTAAATAGTGAAATATTCATGTCTTTTGAGATTTTAAACTTAAAGTAATTTTTTTAATCTTTTCTACAACATTAAGAAATGAAAAAATTAATAATTTTAGAATAATCTTTATCTATAACAACCAAACAATATTTAAACATCAAATATTGTTATAAGTATATAACAATCAATCACTATAAAAGCAAAATAATATTAGAACAAACGACGCTAAGACACAGACCGTTTAGCATCATGAAGTTCTTGCATTGGCTCAAAGTGCATCCAATGTTACAAGCATAATTTGCAGAAGCTGTTGGCGGAGAAGGAGATTGTATGGCGCATTTTGCAGCACAAGTAGGAATACATGTCTCAGGTTGGAAAAGACAATCAAGAACATTGTGTTTGATGCAGTCAATCAGGCAGCTTCCATAATCTCCAACTGCCATTGATCGTTCTACAAATATAATAAGCATTAATAATGATGTTACCACAAATACTTTATTCGCTTCTTTCCCTTCCATTTTAATTGTTTTCCCTAAATTGAGGTGTGCACTTTTTTCAAGTCTACTTGATGTATTAGTAGGGGTTTGTAGGACACTATTATATATTTAGTTTAGATTTTAATACTCCAACAATTTGACACAATACGTATGATGTGAACTATAACCACCTAATTGTATGATGATCATTTGTATAGTGTGACCCGGATTTTGGCTCCTTTTACTAGCAACTTCATGCTCATTTAAAAATAGGAAGGTGGGCTAAATCACTGGTTTGTTCTGTTTTTCAAATGTGTGAAGACAAAAGGTAGTATAAGAGAAACAAACATCTATCTTATTGATATTTAACTTTTATTATTTCATTTTAGTTACCCGTTGAAATCCAACAAGTGAAAAAGTAAGAGAACATATATGTCTTTCCATTACCAAAAGAAAAAGAGAACATATATGCCCATAAAAGTTAATTACACTTGAACATTGATAATAGAAAAGGGCCAAAAATGGCCTTAACAATTATGATTTGTCTTGTATATGTTCTTCGTTAACCTATCAGCTCATGAAATCCCCATCGTTATCTTCTATCTCAAATTTACCCCCGAACAACTAATAGGGCTCAACCATACCCTAAGCTCACTAATGGTAGAAAGCCATGTTGGGGTATATATGTAGAATTTTTCAATTGTCTTTTCAATTGTTCATGAGGGGCTTGCTTCAAATTATTGCATTTACTGCTAAAATTCCCAACGTTATCTTCTGTGTTATACCCTTGGACCATGACAATTAAAAAGGTTCAAATATACGCTGACATGATTTTCACTGTTAGTACGAGGGACATCTTTAGACTTTTTAATCGTTCACTGGTATATATATATTTGAGACAAAAGATAATATTGAAAGCTTCTACGAGCCGATAGTTTAACGAAGGGCACAAATGACAAACGTTAAGGATTGTAAGATGATATTAATCTCCCTTGAGGAGTCTTTCATTAATATCAAGGTATATATAGAGTACAATATTCATCCCTTATAAAATAGGAATCCTAAGTCTATACAAAAGAGGAATCCTAGTCTTACCATAATTATATTTACACAATATATGGAAATATTCTAATTATGGGTAGGGAATATATTTACACGTTTATACACCCCCTCAGTCGGAGCGGGAGGAGGCCGGACGCTGAGATCGCTCAAGTCAAGAAATAAGCTATGCAGGAAGTCCTTTGGTAAATATGTCTGCATACTGATAGGATGATGGAACATGTAACACTCTGACATGGCCTAACGCAACTTTCTCACGAACGAAGTGTAGGTCTATCTCAATATGCTTGGTTCGCTGATGTTGAACCGGATTATGAGAAAGATAGATGGCAGAGATGTTATCACAATACACAATAGATGCCTGACGCAAAGGACACTGAAGTTCTAACAGTAAATTTCTGAGCCAACAAATCTCAGCTACTACATTTGCAACGCCTCTGTACTCAGCCTCGGCACTGGAGCGAGATAGGGTAGCATGTCGCTTGGAAGACCAAGAAATCAGATTATCCCCTAAGAAAACACAAAAGCCGGAGGTGGAGCGTCGCGTGTCCGGACACCCTGCCCAATCTGCATCCGTATATGAAAGCAACCTGTCTGGTGCAGAGGGGTATAGGTGCAAACCATAATCAAAAGTGCCCTTAATGTATCGAATGATACGCTTAAGAGCAGTGAAATGAGACTCCCTGGGGGCATGCATGAATAAGCACACCTGCTGAACATCATAAGCTATGTCTGGCCTGGTGAATGTGAGATACTGAAGTGCACCTGCAAGGCTCCTATACAGAGTAGGATCAGAGACTGGAGCACCATCCATAGCACTGAGCTTAGATTTGGAATCAACTGGAGTAGGCACCTCTTTGCAGTTCACCATCTTAGCCCTGTACACAATCTCTTCTGCATACTTACGTTGACACAAGAACATATGATTGGCAGACCTGGTCACTGATATCCCCAAAAAGTAACTCGACTTCCCCCATCGGTCATTGCAAATTCTGACTTGAGCAAGGCAATAATCTCATTTTTCAATCCGTCGGAGGAGGCAGTAAGAACAATATCATCCACGTAAAGTAATAAGTAAGCAGTGCTACTACCTCGATGAAAAATGAAAAGTGATGTATCACTCTTGCTGCATACAAACCCAATCTGCAAGATATACCTGGCAAAGCGATCATACCATGCACGGAGGGCCTGCTTCAGGCCATATAGTGACTTACGGAGATGGCACACATAGTGAGGAACTGCTGGATGGGTGAACCCTGGTGGCTGATGCATGTAGACTGTCTCTCTCAGATCCCCATGTAAGAATGCATTCTTCACATCAAGCTGATGGATCGGCCAGTGTTTGCCCATGGCTATGCTCAAAACTGTGCGGATGGTAGCCGGTTTGACAACCGGGCTGAAGGTCTCACCACAATCAATGCCCTCCTGCTGATTTGTGCCATTAGCCACAAGACGGGCCTTATACCTCTCAAGATCCCCATTGTCTCTGAACTTGTGACGAAATAGCCACATACAACGAATGACATTCACCCCCTCAGGTCTAGGTACTAGATCCCACGTGTGCTGTTTAGTTAAAGCATTGAATTCCTCATACATAGCCGCATTCCAATTAGGGTCTTGTTTGGCCAATTTTGGGTTCTTTGGAAGTGGAGAGATGGTTTGGGCAGACAAGTTGAAATGGACTTTGGGTTTGAAGATTCCATGCTTTGAATGAGTTTCCATTGGATGGGTAGGGACAGTGGGTGGTGGAGTGGTGTCTGAGACGGGGGGTAAAGTCGGATAAGGAGAAGGTGGGGGCGAAGCCGTCAGAGGCGCAACGGCTCCTGGATCGAGAGTCGTGGCGCTAGAAGGTTAACAGGCTTCTCTGAAGTTTGGGTGCCGCAGCTCTGATGATGGAACAGAGGATGTGAGTTGTTCGATTATGAGGAGAGAGATGGCAGACTCGTCAAGAAATGAGTAGTCCTGTTTTTGGAATTTTGGAAGATTTGAAAACGGGAATGTGGTCTCGTCGAATGTGACGTGACGAGATATGTGGATCTGACGAGTCGACAAGTCATATCATAGATAGCCCCTATGGTTCGACGGGAATCCTAGAAAGACACATGGAGTGGACCTAGGAGCGAGCTTGTGAGGGGCGATGGAGCTAAGGTTGGGATAGGACAGACAACCAAAAATTCGTAGATGATCATAAGAGGGGATTCTATGGTAGAGGATTTCGGTAGGGGTCATATTGTGAAGAGTGCTAGTAGGGAGAATATTTAGAGTGTATTATGACATTTTAGCAGCATAGACCTAGAAGGGTGGAGGGAGGGAGGCATGAATCAATAGGGTGCGAATCATATTGTTAATGGTGCAGATGATTCTTTCAGCTTTACCATTTTGTGGTGAGGTGTGAGGGCAGGAGAAGCGAAAGACCATGCCATTATTGGTACAAAAGCGGTGAAACATAGAGTTATTGAATTCACGACCATTATCGCACTGAAATGATTTTATGCCTTTTCTAAATTGTGTTTGAATGAAATTGCGAAACTCAAGAAATTTGACAAAAACTTCTGATTTAAATTTAAGAGGGTATAACCAAACTTAGTGTGAAAAATCATCAAGCAACACAAGATAGTATTTATGACCGAGAGAATTAGGGATAAGAGATGTCCATAAATCGACATGTATGATATCAAAAGGAGCAAATGTAACACTAGTAGATGATTTAAACGGAAGACGAATATGTTTGCCTAAAGAGCAAGAAACACAATTTTGGGCAAGTTTCCCATTACAGGCAATGAAATTGTTGCCTCTAAGAAAATTAAAAACTGGGACTCCTGGATGACCAAGCCTATTATGCCAGGTTGAAGAAGAAACAGCCGCTAGAGTGACGGGAGAGCAAGATCTGGCAGCGGAAGTGGAAGTGAATGGATAGAGATCCCCCGTGCTATTGCATCTCGTAAGAGGTGTCCCCGTATGAAGATCCTTTGCAGTAAATCCAAAAGGGTCAAAATCCACAGAGACAGAATTATTACGAGTAAATTGGCGGACAGATATGAGGTTCTTAATCATGTGTGGGGCATATAGGGTGTTTTTGAGGGAGAAGGGTGGATGAGGAGGTTGTGTATGAGGTACCATAACTCTTAACTGGAATGCGTTGTCCACTACCAACTATAACATATTGAGGATGCTTTAAACAAAACAGTTTAGGAATAGTACCTGCAGACTGGGTGACGTGAGATGTGGCGCCTGAGTCCATGTACCAAGTATTGTCAGGTTGTTGCATAGATAGGTGTCTTTGAACGCTGACCCAACTCAGTGGGTGTCATGCCGGAGGAGGGCTGCGGGACCTGACCTTGCATGAAGTGGGCCTGCTGTGGGGCTGGAGCGGGGCCTAACAAACCGGGGTAAGAATACGGATTGTATGGCTGCTGGTACTGGAATGGACTTGGCGTCGCGGCTCTGAACTGGGGCGCCGCGGCGCTGTAGACGAACTGCTGAGGAGCCGCGGCCCAGTTGTTCTGCGATCTCTGTTGCTGTTGTTGCTGTTGGTTCTGTTGACCGCGACCCTTGCCACGACCACGGCCTCCTCTACCGTCGCGGCCCTGCTGCTGTTGGGAGTTGTCCGGTAGCATCTGATTTTGGGGTTGCGTGTCGACAGCTAACACCTGCTGGGCATGCTCATCCTGCTTAGCACGACGAGTTTCTTCTAGCAACAATTGTGAGCGAGCTTTGTTAAAACTCGGTAGCGGATCTGCCTGTTGAATAATGGTGGCCACAGTATCATATTCGCCCTTAGTAAGGCCAGAAATCATTTGTAGCACCATTTTATCGTCAGTGACAGGCGTGCCGATGTTGGAGAGTTGATCCGCTAGAAGTTTAAGCTGCTTGCAGTACTCAGAGACATTGAAGAAGTTTTCAAGACGTGTTTTGTTGAACTGTTCTTTCAAATACACGGCACGAGTGTGCTTGTTGTCCTGAAAAATTTCCTCAAAACGATTCCACAAGTCAAGGGCTGTGGAGTCAGATTTCATGATAGTAAGGAGCAAATCCTGAGAGATACTACCATATATCCATTGTTTGACGCCGGCGTCGAGACGATGCCAGATAGAATCATCAACCTCCGTAGGGCACGGAATAGTGTCATCAATATGGTCAAGCACATTATAGAGACATGCATGATTGCGAAAAAGTTCAACCCAGGGAGAATACTGGTTGTTTTCTTGATCAAGAATAATGGGAATATGGTTCTTGATGTTGGAAACAGTAAGGGCGGGATGAAACAGTGGTGATGACTTTGTGGTGGGATTTGTGGAGGTAGAGGCGTCAGAAAGTGTGGAAGAATCATGGATAGCCATTTAGAGAAGAGAAGAAAGGAAGAACAAAACCCAAAAAACAAGAAGAAAATCCGGGAGGGCCCCGGCGTAGGAGAGGCAGCCGGCGGCTGTGGAAGAGAAAGGTTTTTAGGGGTTTATTTATTTGGCTCTTGATACCATGTAAGATGATATTAATCTCCCTTGAGGAGTCTTTCATTAATATCAAGGTATATATAGAGTACAATATTCATCCCTTATAAAATTGGAATCCTAAGCCTATACAAAAGAGGAATCCTAGTCTTACCATAATTATATTTACACAATATATGAAAATATTCTAATTATGGGTAGGGAATATATTTACACGTTTATAAGGATATTTTTACTTTTTGTGCAAATTAATAAATATGTTACTTTTATCAAAATTTCACACACACACACACACACACATATCCATAATTTGTGGAAACTATCAAAACTTCTTTCGTTCTTATACAATCTTACCAAATGAGCAAATCATAGTTCATAACAAAGTAAAAATGCTACCAGGAAGCCTTTCTAATAAATACAATAATTACTGATCGACCTTTAGTTCAATAAAAAAGAAATTTGAACACGAGTTATAGTGTAACTACTCTTTAATGGAATACTCCCACATGATAAAGATAATATCTTCACGTCGATCGAGATGCATTTCCCGGTTAGATTATATATAAATATGATTGGTAGAAATTCTTATTGGATCTTCTTTTTATACAATATAAATTTATGGATCAAGTTTTAATTTAAAAAAAAAAATTAAATCACAACTTAGAATTTGGCATCCCATTTTTTGTAGAATTTGAGATTTAAAATCATGATTTGAAGTTGAAATTAAAATTTTGTCAAATTTCATAAACAAACACCGGTTTCGGATCAAAACTTGAAATTGGGTCGCATGCAATTCCTATGGTTAAAACTCAAATGCCTACTAAATAGCAAAATGAACAATTTATTAAAAGAGAAAATCGATTTCCATTGTAAGAATTAAAGGGGACCAAACAAATTAAAATAAGCAAAATATTTTGGAGTTTAACGGCCTCTTTAACCTAATCCAGTTTGTAGAAGATCGAAAATCAGTTCAATAATTATTTTCCACCTCTACTTTTTCATTCTTTGTCTATAAAGTGGATAATCGTAGATACACAAGTTTTGTTCCATCGTTTCCCCAAAACATTTTGTAGATTGATATATTGCAACGTTTTATATTTATAATTAGAGATAAAAATGGCGGATAGGATAAGGGAAGTGAGACTGAGATGGTTTGGGCATTTGAAGAGGAGGTGCGTAGATGCATCGCTAAGGAGGTGCGAGAGGTTGGCGATAACATGAGTTAGGAGGGGTAGAGGTAGGCCGAAGAATAACTGGGAGGAGGTGATTAGGCAAGATATGACACAGCTTCAGCTCATGGAGGACATGACCATAGATAGGAAAGTGTGGATGTCGAGTATTAGGCTAGAAGGTTAGTAGATAGCTGAGAGTTATCCCTATTAGTAGTATCTAGCTAGTTTTCGCTTCGCTTCTTTTCCTCTAGTGGTGTTAGTATTTGTTGTCTCATTTGCATGTATTTTGCTATTGTGGTATTTTATTTCTACTCGTTATCTTGCTTCAAACACTTTCTTTTTTTTTAGTCGAGGGTTTATCGGAAACAACATCTCTACCCCACAAAGATAGAGGTAAGTATTAGCACGTGTACATAGGCACATATTTACCATATTTTGTGTTGTATAATTATGGTAGAATTGAGATCCTTATTATAGAATGATTCAACATTGTACACCTATATATATTTTGTATTAATGAGAAATGCTCATCAAGGGAGATTAATACACTTTTACATGGTATCAATAGCCTAACCTAATTTTTTTCTTCCCTCTCTACATCACAGCCGACTGCCTCTGCCGCCAACCCCCTCCCATCGGGAAAACCTCTCATTTCCTTCACGACTTCTTTTTCCTGTCTGTAGCTACAATGTCTGCTCCCACATGTCCTAAAGCTTCCGCATCCTCAAATCTCTCCTTCCATCCGGCGTTCGCCATCACAAATATCAAGAATTCAGTCCCTATAATTCTTGACCAGGAGGAGGTCAATATTTTTCATGGGTTGAACTGTTTTATATACATGCTTGCGCATACAACGTGCTTGACCACATTAATGAGTCCGTTTCTCATCCTCTTGACGTCCCCGACACCACATGGCGTCGTCTTGATGCTATTGTCAAACAATGGATTTATGGTGCTATCTCAAAAGATCTACTTCATACGATTATGAAGTCTGGTGCCTTGGCACGTGACCTTTGGGTTCATTTGGAGGAAATATTTCAGGATAATAAGCATACATGTGCCATGTATTTGGAAGAACAGTTCAACAACACACGTCTAGAACAATTCAACAATATGTCTGAGTATTACAAACAATTAAAAACTGTTGCAGACCAATTATCTAACGTGGGGCCACCAGTTTTTGAGACAAAAATGGTTCTCCAACTTGTTGCAGGATTATCGAAAGGTGAATATGAGCAACAATGATCCAGCAGGTCGACCCTCTTTCCAGTTTCAACAAAGCTTGGTCACGATTGTTGTTGGAAGAAATACGACGTGCAAAACAAGACGAACACAACCAAAAAACACTAACGGTTGATGTTCCCGCCAATTCCGCCGCCCCCTCCGTCGGCCAACCACCGTTGGACAGCCACCAGCAGCGTGGTGGCTACGGTGGAAAATGGTGGGGCAGTGGAAAATAGGGGCGGGGCTGAGGGCGTGGAGGTAAATCCAGCCCACAGCAGCCTACACCTCCAGCATTGTGGGCTGGCCCAAGGTAGTGGCCCAATACTAGACCTTGGGCATCGGTTCCAGTCCACTACCCCCAATAGCCTTTTGGTCCAGTCCATCAGTAGCTCTTCGGTCCAGTCAATCAGCAGGGCCTCCTTGGCCCATCTCCAAGTTTCAGACCACAGCCGGTGCAAGCCCACTATGCTCAGGCCCAGTAGCCTTTCAGTTACAACAGTCTGGCCCCTTCTGAATTGGGTTAGGCCTTCAGCAGCATGTCCCTGCAACAACCCAATGAAAATTGATACATGGACACGGGAGCCACATCTCACCTCACCCGGAATGCATGTAATACTCCCAAACTATTTCATTTAAAGTATCCTCAATATATCACCGTGGGTAATGGTCATCGCATTCCAATTCAAGGCTATGGTACAACCTACACCCAACCACCACACCCATCTTTCTCCCTAAATAACGTCATGTATGCTCCCAGCATTATTAAAAATCTGATATCTGTTCAAAAATTTGCTCATAACAATTCCGTCTCAGTTGACTTTGACCCTCTTGGTTTTACTGTGAAGGATCTTCGTACGGGGACACCTCTCATGAGATGCAATAGCACGGGGGATCTATATCCTTTTCCATCCACCTCTGCTGCCAGCTCATGCTCTCCCATATCGCTTGTTGCTATCTCTCCGACCACATGGCATAATAGGCTTGGACACCCATGAGCCCCTATTTTTAATTTTCTTAGGAGCAATAATTTTATTCATTGTAATGGGAAACTTGCCCAAAACTGTGTTTCTTGTCAATTAGGCAAACATGTTCATCTTCCATTTACATTATCTCTTACGGTTACGTTTGCTCCCTTTGATATTATTCATGCTGATTTATGTACATCTCCCCTTACTAGCTCTCTTGGTCATAAATATTATCTCATCTTATTAGATGATTATTCTCAGTTTATTTGGATTTACCCACTAAAGTTCAAGTCCAAAGTGTTAGCAAAATTTCTTGAATTCCGTATTTATGTCAAAACGCAGCTTGAAAAGGCCATCAAATCTTTTCAATGTGATAATGGTCATGAAATTAATAATTCCACGTTTCACAAATTTTGCAAAAACAATGGCATGGTGTTTTGATTTTCGTGTCCCCACACCTCTCCCAAAAATGGAAAAGCGGAATGAATCATCCGCACCATAAATAACATGGTCTGTACTTTCTTTTTTCATGCTTCTTCCTCCCTCTTTTTGGGTTTATGCGGTCAAAATGGTAGAATACGTCCTTAATATTTTATCCACTAGCACTATTCACAACATGACCCCAACTGAAATTTTGTACCGTTGAATCCCTGCCTATGATCACCTACGGATTTTCAGTTGACTCTGCTATCCAAACTTTGCTTCTACCACCCCTCATAAATTAGCACCCCGAACCACTCCGTGTGTCTTCATCGGTTTCCCGCCTAATCATAGGGGTTATTTGTGCTATGACTTGTCCACTCAAAAAATTCACATCTCCTGTCACATCACATTTGACGAGATAATTTTTCCATTTGCCAATATTCAAAAGTTTCGCAACACGGACTACACATTTCTCGACGAGTCAGAAACCTCCCCCATCATACTCCATGAACTGCGTCGGTCAGCTACTGTTTCACCACATCTGCCACTGACCGCCGCCAGTTTCGGTGGCATCTCCGCCTCAAGTCTGCCAGTCTCATCTTCACTCCCATCGACTGCCACCTCCGCCATCGGCAGTCGAACTCCCGTCCCACTGTCCCGTCAGGTACTCACCCCGACCACCCACCTGCACTTGTCCCCGTCGTCTCCAGTGTTACAGCCACCCTCAGCCGTAATGACCCGTAGCCCCAACCCACCAGATCTTAACACCTCACCCACTCAAATCACCTAGCTTCCCCTACCCGACACCCTCAAAAGTCCCGTCGACCAAACCCAACAACCCACAATCACAGTTCCAACCAACAACCATTATTTCGACCAACAATCCACAACCTCTGTTCCGATACCAAAACCCAGTTTCCAACCCGCACTTGCCTCCACCCATCACATGGAAACCCATGCCCAACACGGGATTTTCAAACCCAAAACCCAGTTTAATCCATCCGCTCATACCATATCCCCTATTTCTAAAAATCCAAAATTAGTCAAACTAGACCCAAATTGGAATTCGGTCATGCGTGAGTAATTTAATGCTTAACAAAATAACACACTTGTGATTTGGTTCCTAGATCGGAGTGGGTGAATGTGATCCATTGCATGTGGCTTTTTCATCACAAATATAGAGACAATGGTGACGTTGAGAGATATAAGGCAAGACTTATGGCCAATGACACTAATCAGTAAGAGGGTATTGACTGTGAAGAGACTTTTAGTCCGCTTGTTAAACCAACCACTATTCGCACAATTCTGAGCATCGCTATGGGTAAGCACTGACCGATTCATCAGCTCGATGTAAAGAATGCCTTTCTCCATGGGGATTTGAAAGAAATAGTTTACATGCACCAGTCGCCTACTTTTGTTCATCCTGCAGCCCCTCAGTATGTATGTCATTTTCGCAAGTCACTTTATGACTTGAAATAGTCCCCCAGAGTGTGGTATGATCGCTTTACACATTATATCATACAGATTGGGTTTGCATGCAACAAATGTGACAATTCTCTATTTATTTTTCATAGAGGTAGTAACATTCCATATTTATTATTATATGTAGATGATATTGTGCTTACTGCCTCATCTGAGTTGTTGAAAAATGAGATTATTGCATTGGTCAAGACAGAATTTGCTATGACCGACTTGGGGAAATTGAGCTATTTTTTTGGGGATTTCAGTGACTAGATCTGCAAATACTATGTTTCTTTGTCAGCGTAAGTATGCAGAGGAGATTGTGTACATGGCTAAAATGGTAAATTGCAAGATCATCTCTACTCCAATTGACTCTAAATCAAAGCTCAGTGCCTCGGATGGTGATCCAGTGTCAGATCCCACTCTCTACAGGAGTCTTGCTGGTGCTAACAGTACTTTACTTTCACCAGACCTGATATTGCATATGTTGTTCAGTATGTATGCTTATTCATACATGCCCCTAGGGAGCCTCATTTTACTGCCCTTAAACGTATCATTCGATACGTAAGGGCACACTTGATTAGGGATTACATCTCTACCCTTTAGCATCGACCAAGCTGTTATCATATACGGATGCTGATTGGGCAGGCTGTCCGGACACGCGACGATCCACCTTAGGCTATTGTGTGTTCTTGGGGGATAATCTCATTACTTGGTCTGCCAAGAGACAAGCATTATTATCCCGTTTGAGTGCAGAAGCAGAGTACAGAGGTGTTGCTAATGTTGTCGTTGAGATCTGTTGGCTCTGAAACCTTCTTTTGGAGCTTCAGTGTCCGTTGCGTAAGGCGTCTTTAGTTTATTGTGATAACATATCCGGCATCTATCTATCTCATAATCCGGTTCAGCATCAGCGAATCAAGCATATTGAGATGGACATCCACTTTGTTCGTGAGAAGGTTGCTCTTGGTCATGTTAAAGTATTACATGTGTCTTCCTCTTATCAGTATGCGGATATATTCACAAAAGACCTTCCTAGACAGCTCTTCCTTGACTTCAGATCCAGTCTTAGTGTCCGACCTCTTCCCGCTCAGACTGAGGGGGTGTATTAGCACGTGTACATAGGCACATATTTACCATATTTTGTGTTGTATAATTATGGTAGAATTGAGATCCTTATTATAGAAGGATTCAACATTGTACACCAATATATATTTTGTATTAATAAGAAAGGCTCCCAAGGGAGATTAATGCACTTTTATAGTAAGGTCTGCGTACATTTTATCCTCCCAGATCCTACTTGGTAGAATTATACTGCGTACGTTGTTATTGTTATATTGTCTGTGTCATATTTAATTGCTTGTAGAAGAACTAGCAAACATGCTTTTTAAAAATAGTACGTAATTTATTGCTTTAAAGTTTCAAAAATTTATGCACCTAAATCTATATGGATATCATATTGTAAGTTTGTAACTGGAAGTTGCACGACAAATTAAATATTCACGTTGGACCACCGTTGTAAGTGTTTTACACGTCAAGAGAAAATAACAAAATGTAGCAGTAGAGCGCGGGATCGTAAGGTCACGAGTTCGATCCCCTGCATAAACTTTCTTGGTTGAGCCTGTTACACATGGCTTGCCAAGTGTGGTTAATGGGCTGATGTGGTTTGCAGGCTATTGCGTCAGTCCGGGGTTTACCCTGTGCGCACTCGAAAGAGTAGCGGCTGCGGGTTCCTTCGTCAACAAAAAAAAAAAAAGAGAAAATAACAAAATGGCATCGTTGCTCAATTCTAAAGATAAAATGGTTGAAACAAAAAATTACTCTTAGTAATATGGAATTTCCAAAAGAGAAAAGAAAATCCCTTTGGTAATTACGTTTAACTGACAAAGTGATCAAAATGAAACTGCAAAAATTTAATTAAATCAGTTAACCACACTTCTCTAATTTCCTCTATAATTACATTTAACCTACAAATTAAAGTCAAAATGAAACTTCAGTTACGTTACTCCTATTTAATTAATGCTCATGGTGCTTAATTAGTATTTAAAACTTCTATCTAAAATTTTTATATACAAGCTGCATTTGCTTTTAGCACATCTTCATCACTGAATAAACCAAATTCTTAAACTCCCAACAAACATTATAGTACTCTCATCTTGTCCTTATTCTTTTCTCCACAAAATTAGCACAATGGCTCAGGGAAAATACTTGTCATCAACAACATTCTTATTTTTATTTTTAATTTCTCATTTTTCGGTTATTATTGCAAGCTTTGCGGAACCAGCTGCTTCTCCAAATGGCGAAAAGACATACATTGTTTATACTAAAGGTCCTGATTATGTCAAAATCTTAGCCTCAGTATTGGGAAGGTTCATATCCTATTTTCCTCATATTAATGTCATCTTTACTACTCAAATACTTACTAATGTCATCTTTAGTACTCAAATACTTACTCTATCCGTCTCACTGTAACTGTCGTTTTAGCTTAAAATTGAGCACTATTAAAAAGCAGAAGTTTTCTAATGAAAAAGATATAGTTGGAAACAATTACTATTATTGTCCTGAATTCCAAAGCGATAATTATTATGAGATAACTTTTTTTCCGCTAATACTACAGCTGAAATGAGATGGAGGAAATATAATTTAAGGGTATAATGTGTCTTATTTATTAACTTTTGTTAATTGTCTCCCCCTCCCAACCCAATTTTTTAGTGAGGAGGCAGCAAAACAGGCAATAGTGTATACTTATCGATATGCAGTAGAAGGATTTTCAGCTTCATTGACTCCTGAACAGGCTTCTCGTTTGTCAGGTATGTTTTAATTTATTGCGCCATTTAGAGTCTGTTTGGATTGGGTTATTTTAGGTGTTTTTAAGTAAAAAATAGTTTTTAAGCACTTTATATTATTTGGGTAAGATAAAAAAGTGCGCTTATTTACTTATTTTAAAGTTAAAATAACAAAAATTAATCAAAAACCATAAATTAAAAGCCTTAACTTATGACTTTTGACATGTAATTCATAAGTTATAAGCCCTCCAAACATGCTCTTAGTTTGTTGCTTAAATAAATTTGTAGAAGAGAGGAAATATACACCTAGCGATAGCCAATTTTATTAAAGTTTAAGAACATTTTATCTAATTATTCTAATTAGTAATATAAGAAGAGTTAAGTTATTTTGTCGATATAGTTGATAAGTTTATTTTCAGTTAAAGTCCTACACTTTCTCCCACTACTATTTTATATTTTCAAAAGTCTATTTTGTTGTCCTAGTGGTTATTTTTTCCTTCAGATTTTGAAATTTATAATTTAATTTTTCTTCTGAACATATTTGTAAAAGTACAGGATAAAATATGCTTTCACCGAATTAATTAACCGTTCAATATATATACATACTCAAATTACTGCACAAGTCTTGCTTATTTCTACGATATTAATTGATGGCTAGTTTAGTGATATTGAAAATGCTTAACTTCAGTTTTCATGCACTAACTGAAGCAGCATCTTTGATTTGCAGAGCAAGAAGATGTAATAAATGTCCAAGAAAGCAAATTATACAGCTTGACTAAGGGATTTGAAGGTCAAACCAACAATTAACAAGGAGAATTTTCAAATGATCAATAAGCTCCCCAAAGCTCATTCTTGTAATCTTCTGGCCTTTGGCAAAATAATGAGAAAATAATTTCGAAACTTTCAATTTTAAAACTTCTTAGTTTCTTGTCACGTCTCAAAACTGGGGTAGGATGTGATTGAAAACCAACATTTTTTTTGTCAAGCGAATTCTATATTTAGCTAACACGTGAAAATCATTTACCGTCCCCAATTTTGCTTTAAAAATCAAACTTCCCCCTCAACTATAAACAGTAGACCTTCCCCCCCCCCCCCCTCCCCCCTTCCTATGCAATATCTATTTTACCCTTGATATTTTTAATCTTCATCTATGTAATATCTTTTTTCTAGTGTACAAAATATTTATTTCTATTAACCTAGGTATTTGTATATTTTTATTTAAGTTGACATTATAAGTAGAATATTTTTTTTATGAATATGTCAAAAAATCTAATGCTATTTTTTATAATTATTATTTTAATATTACATGCATTAAGTATGTTATATATATGTTTATAGATGTATGTTTCAATTCTCTCTTATTCTTTATTGTGTATAAAGATATAAGAAATTTGTTTGTTAGTAAGAAATATTTTTTAAATTATAATTTAAAATTCATTTACAATATAAATCTTTTAGGAATTTATTATAAAATATATCTCTATTTGTATTAATTATTTTTGTATTACCTGCATTGAAATATGTTTATAAAGTTATTACTACCTGTTATTTTCACTTGTATATAAATAGATATTAGAGTTTTGATTATTATTAATAAAATTAATAACTTTATTCAGCTCTTTTATTTCATTATATACTTATTAACTTATTTACTCAATTATGTATTTCTCACTTTTTTTTGTCTGAAAAACAGTAAGTATTTAATTTTTCATTAAAAAATTTGTACATAGATTAAAAATTAAAAAGTATCATGATTTTTAAAAAGTAAAATAAAAAGATAAAGATAATTAATGTAAGGATAAAATAGGCATTTAAAATATAAAAGGGGGAAAATGTTTATTGTTCAAAGTAAAGGGGGAGTATGACTTTAAAAGCAAAGTTGGTAAGAATAAATCATTTTCACCCTTTAGCTAACTGATAGACAAGCTAATTAAGCAAACTGAATTAACTTGAAGACCAATACAACCGAAACATATGAGTTATAATTGAATTCTAAAGTTGAATTGTAAAATAGACTAACCCACCAGATTAAATCACGAGTGTATAAGAATATTGATTAATATTGTCTTCAACGAATATTATGAAATATTAAACTGTCTGAACTAATATAACAAAGCACGAACTCCCACAGAAGAATATGTTGGTGGAGGTAAGCTGAGCTGGACTTCGTATCCATCTGGTCGCACCAGTAACGTGATTAACGATATCTGCATCCAAGAAAATAGAAGCAGGCTGTTTCGGGCTAAGTATTACTGATGGGATACCAGTAAATCGTATAGACTATCTCTTAAAAATGCTAAGCAAAATTCATGGTAATAAGAAAATATGTTTCGCAAGTAAATATGAAAATCATATAAAGTATGAAAACTAATATAAGCTGATAACTGAAAGAGTAAAAAGATAACTAGTAACGGATAATTTAAACGTAAGTTGAAAAATGAGTTATTTTTTTAAAAAAAAAAACCATTCTAAGTAAGAATAAAATATTCACACGGTGATTCTACGTACGTGAAATATGTCAAGACACACAAAAGAGTGTCAGCCTTTCTTCTCACGTACGTAGAATCCCAACAAGCAAATCGTCACATGTAAACTTGGGGTACCTAGCCCTTGCCTTTATGGCAATCACTTCGGGAGAGGTTAGCCACTTCGTCTTACTGAATGTGATCATATTAATTCACTAAAATGAATGTTGAAACTGAAAGTTGGACTGAATATAAATATCACAAATAATGACACTTAGCAAGTACTGATACATGAAAGCATATAATACTGTCACATTTTTATATAAGATTGTATTGAGTAGGAATGGAGTGAAATGAATACTAGATCACAAGAAAAGATTGTATTAAGTAGGAATAGAGTGGATTGAGTACTAGATCGCAAGAAAATGTTGCTTAGACATTTCATCGAATAAATAGAGTAAGTGAACTCTACCAGAACTCTCTATATTTGGAGAGTAAACATTAACTTACTGTTGGTTTACCATGGATGCAGGAAACGGAAATTACAAGTAACTGCTAATGTAAAAATTGAAATTACAATTTAACTAAAAAACTGAAAATTACAAAGATGTTTGAACAAGAAAAACTGAAAACTGTTTTTGTTTGCTGAGTCGAGTGTGACACTTTGTCCTTAAGATAATATTGCCCCGTATGTATCCTTTATACGTCCTGGACAATTCGTCTCCCAAGATAAAACAGCAATGGAACAATTGAGCAAAGGAAACTCAAGAGCTACCGTGAAGAATATTGAGTAATGAAATGATGCTTGGAAGTTGTAGGAAGAACTGTTTTTCTGCTTGTGTATTTTCGTGTATTGTAAGTGTGCTCAACAATGGTGCAAGGAGTTGTTTATATAGGTGAGGGAGGGGCTGTTTAACTGCCTCCATAACAGCCATTATTGGCCAAATAATGGCCATTATGGAGGTAGTAAAGCCATCAAAATTCTGACTTTCTGGTGGAAACTTCAGGGATCAAACTGTACATCTGAAAGAATTCTGGTCCAAACTGTACATATGAAATGACCCGAGAACCCGAGAACCCGTGAACCCGAGAACCCGGAACCGGACGGGCGGCGGCGGCGCGCGTGTGGGCTTTCCTCGAACCGAAGCACATCTAGGTCCTCACTCCTTTAAACACATGGGATACCCCTTGGGGTCCCAAACCCCCCAACCAATTTTGAGTCTTATATACACAACAATTCTTTCTTCCTCTACCGATGAGGGAGAATTGATCCCAAACCACACTTTTCCATGCTTCAAACACCTTACTTCGTGAACCAATATCTCTTTCATTTCTCAATGAAATTTGACGATTCGTGGCCCTACGGTTATCTACGTACTTAGTAGATCATGCATGTGTGAAGAACTGGATTCTCCAATATGCGTAACACTGGTGTTTAAGCCGTTAAAGTTGATCGGTCGCAACTCCCGCCAAAGGCTAATTTCTAACACTTACATCAAGAATAACTTTAACTTCAACTTTTCATGTCCTTCGAGCTAATTCAAATCACTATTTTCCTTCACCATAGTCGGATTAATAAGAGTCCATGCATGTTCAAAGATTTCAACTTTATTCCCCTTTTTCTTGAAAACTTTGAAAATTCTTTAACTTGTGAGTTTTCCTCTAATTCGTGAAAATTAAATTTACCCGCTTAATTCTTAGTATTCCAATAGATTAGACTTATTATTACCCTTATTTTTTTAGGCTGTTTTTGACTCGCTTTCTATAGTATTTTTTTTTATGAATATTTGCTATTTCTTCTTCCGATCTACTTTAAAATATTTTTCTCTTAAACCGAGGGTTGATTGGAAACAACCTCTCTACCTCCGAGGTAGGGGTAAGGTCTGCATTTGTTGTACCCTTCCCAGGCCCCACTTGTGAAATTATACTGGGCATGTTATTATTGTTATTGTTATTATGTTGTGTATTAAAATCATCATTAAAATAGTTTCAATTATAAATTTCATGGTAATAAAGATTTCACATTTTTTTCGTTTATCAATATTTACCTATTTAACAGTCATTTCTGTAAGACTTTGAAAGTATTTTCCTCAATGTATTCATCCTTCAAGGGAATAATATATACACAATATACATGTAATTAGGAAGAGTCAATCATGCCTAATCTTCCTAATCAATCCCTAATAATCTTTTACCTAATTAACATAATATTCCTAATTAACATTTTACTACCTACCATATATAAAATGATACTACATTAATACATAATATTCTAACAATCTCTTGGGGAAACATAAATAATTCATAAATTTTAAGATTACTGTAAAACAATATACCCTGTTGAGAATATAATCAATATTAAAAGTGTGTTCTATCTAACAGCTTAAGTTGTTAGATAGAACACACGTGAGGGGACATGTTGATAATATAATTAAATATTAAAAGTGTGTTCTATCTAACAACTTAAGCTTTTAGATTAGATGATCACACACTTTAATATTTGATTATATTCTCAACATACACAACATATCCAATACACTTAAATTTAAAATACAACCTCAAAAATTACTTCGTTTGTAAGTAATCTTAGGCCATTGTCTTTTGTATTACTTCGCTTGGACTCAAAAATTTGAATAACTATCAAATTTTAAAAGAGTTCGACAAAATTTTCTTTGTAACTAGGGCTACTAAAAATTTTCAACCTGTCCAAACAATACAATAACAACATCTTGCACATCCAACTACTCAATTTATGATACGCCGATATACACATCAAAATTATTAAACGTCCTTATAAACTTAAGAATGAAATAGCTCAATATTTATATCTTTTGAAGCATAAATTGGGCTAAAATCTCGAACACGTTTATTCGGGAAATAAGATTTTTTTCTTAAAACAGAAAAAAGATACATTCCCTTCTTTCTTATCGATAATTTCCGAATATATTAATTTATTTTTACGACGGGTTTTGTGGAGAACAAGGAGTCAGGTGGACTTTTGGAACCTCTACAAGTGGCGGAGCGACCGCAAGCTTGCGCGCACATGGGAAAGTTGAAGCTTTCTGAGAATGGAGAACCCCGGACGGCCGCGGAGGCTTGGAAACAACACATTCAAGGGCCTTCTGTCTACACGCTTTCGAGAATAGAATTTGAGATACCTGCCATCATGGCTTGCTTGGCTCCATGTAACTTCCTCGGCTGAATGATTGCTCCATAATACCTTAATTGAAGTAATATTTTTGGTTCGAATTCTCTGAACTTGTCTTTCAAGTATAACTACGGAGACCTCGTAAGAAGAAAGTAAATCGATCACTATTTTTGTCTATCAATCACATGGTTCGGGTCATGAAGGTAATGTTTCAACATAGATACATGATTTATCGACATTAATTTGGGTGGCAACGCAATTTGATACACTACAACTTAAATTCTCTCAAGAATCTGATAGGACCCAAAATATATCTTGGGCTAAAGTTTTCTTTCATACCAAAGCACATGACACCCTCCATTGGTGATGACACCTTTAGAAATATAAAATTGCCTTGTTTAAACTTAAGATCACAGTATTGCTTATCTGAATAATACTTCTGGCAGCTTTGAGCTGTTTCGGTCCATTCTTGTTAACTTCACATAAGACTGCTGGACAAAGTCTACTCCGATAAGTTCATAAGTTTACTCTTATCATATTTTATTAAATCCTAAAAATATTTTATCAATCGAATTAAGACCCATAGATATAGTTAATTAACACATAACAACTAAATAATTAAGATAAAGATTGATCTAGTCTACTAAATTAAAGCAACTGGTACGAGAAAGTCCAGAAAACATTTAACTTTTTCATTATTCAGATTATGAAATTTAACGTTGAGTGAACTATGTACTACCTAATTGAAGATATGAACTGAACGTAACATTCAAATAAGTGCTAGAAAATCTTTAGATATTATAGTCGGAAAGTTAAAATGATAATTTCATGTTAAAAATCTAAATAAAGTTAAAACCCACAATTAAGTCATGAACTTATAAATGGAATCTGGGTACATAAGCCTTCAGGGCATTCCCAGAAATGCTATAAACATATGAAACTAAACAAAAGTCTAAAAAGAATCTGCTATTACTGGATCAAAATGAATCAACCGAGTCTGCCAACTTAGTCTAGAAAGCTTAGCTCCAGCCATGAGCCCCGTTACTTATGTCCTTAACACCTGCCACATGATGCAGCATGTCCAAACGAGCTAAGTACCACCAAAAGATATCAGTAAGTCTTGTTGATCATCCAGAGAAGGAACACAACTATTTTGAACCAAACTGAAAGAAATAATCCCCTTTATTATTTTCATTAATTGCATAGATATATATACAAGATACAAAATAGGAGAATCATATTCCTATTCTATTTCTAAAATCTTATTCTACCATAATTCTAACTCTACAATTATGGTAGTGTATATTCCTAATTATGGTAACAAATACATTACAATATACTACACATATATTTTCCAAATATACAATATTCTTGACTACCAAAACAGCCACAAAATCGAGAGAATAATGGCCATAAATCGTGGCACTTAATATGGCAATATACACTTGTATATTGTGTGTATATTGCCGTATTTAAAACACCCCATGATCATAGAGGCGGTCTTGATATTGAGACTGTCCCTAAAATCTTCAAAGAGCACCGAGGGAAGACCCTTTGTAAAGATGTCTACAACTTGATATCTTGATGGGACATGACATACGCGTACCTGCCCCCGAGCAACCTTTTCACGGACAAAGTGAATGTCCATTTCGATATGTTTTGTGCGTTGGTGCTGAACCGGGTTACCTGAGAGGTAGATGACACTAGCATTATCACAATATACTAAGGTCGCCTTCTGAATGGGGCAATGTAGTTCTAACAGCAAATTACGTAACCAACACGATTCTGAGACCACATTAGCTACCCCTCGATATTCTGCCTCTGCACTTGAGCGGGATAGAGTCGCCTGACGCTTTGCAGACCAGGAGACCAAGTTGTTGCCAAGGAACATACAATATCCTAACGTAGACCGTCTGGTGTCCGGACAACCACCCCAATCCGCATCTGTGTATGAGACCAGTGTGGATGTAGAAGAAGGGTACAGGTGCAACCCATAGTCCAGTGTCCCCTGAATATACGGAATGATGCGTTTGATTGCATTTATGTGTTCAACTCTAGGATCATGCAAGAATAAACATACCTGCTGAACAACATACGTAATATCCGGTCTGGTAAATGTAAGATACTGGAGTGCCCCTGCAAGACTGCGATAGCGGGTCGGGTCCTCGTATGGTGCACCTGCCGCGACACTAAGCGTGGGTTTTGCATCAACTGGAGTAGAAGTGGACTTACAGGATGACATCCCAGCCCTCTCGATGATCTCAGCAGCATACTTCCGTTGAGACAAAAACAGACCACCTGAGTGACGTTTGACAGCGATCCCCAAAAAATAACTCAAGGGTCCTAAGTCTTTCATAGCGAACTCAGAACTGAGCATGACCATGATAGACTGGCGCAAGGCATCTGAAGAGGCCGTCAAGATGATATCATCCACATACAACAAAATGTAGGCCAATGACGAACCACGACGGTAGATGAACAAGGAATTATCTGACCTGCTGTGAGTAAACCCAATAGTCGAAACAAAGTCAGCAAATCGTGTATACCAGGCCCGTGGAGACTGCTTAAGCCCATATAATGACTTCTTCAACAAACAGACATGATGAGGGCGGTTGGGATTCCTGAAACCCAACGGCTGATGCATATAGACTGTTTCCTTGAGATCACCATGTAGGAAAGCATTCTTGACATCCAACTGATGAATTGGCCAAGTCTCCGAAAGAGCCAAGCTAAGCACAGTGCGAATGGTAGCCGATTTGACCACCGGACTAAACGTCTCACCACAATCAATTCCAACCTGCTGAGTCATACCATCGCCCACAAGTCGCGCTTTATGTCGAGCAAATGACCCATCTGAATTCTCCTTATGAGCAAAATTCCACATAGACCTGATAACATTAATACCATATGGACGGGGCACCAACTCCCACGTCTTATTATCAATAAGAGCTTTATATTCATCAGTCATAGCAATTTTTCAATTAGGGTCATTTAATGCGGACACAAGATTGCGGGGCAATGGGGATTTAGAGACATTAAAATGTAAATTAAAATGTCTTTTAGGTGTAAAAATACCCCGCTGACTACGAGTGACCGGTCTATGACTCGAGGACGAATTGAGGGAATTTTGGGTGCGGGAGAAGTCTGAAAAATTCTGAATAATATACGGGGATATTTGGTCATCCAAAAAATTATACGACTTAGGCTCGGGAGTATGAACTTTCATAAAAGGGAATTGAGTTTCATCAAAAATGACATGGCGATTTATTATGATTTTCTTGGAGGATAAATCAAAACACTTATAACCACGATGATTTGACGGATAACCCAAAAATACACACGGGGTAGACCGAGCCTGAAGTTTGTTAATTGTGGTGGATGGGAATAACGGATAACATAAGCACCCAAAAATCCAAAGATGAGAATAAGAAGGGTTCTTATTATATAGGATTTTGAGGGGAGAAGATTATGTCAGACCTTTAGACGGAATTATGTTAAGAAGATATGTGGCCATTTGTAGAGAATGATGCCAAAAATATGGAGGTACGGAGGCATGAATTAAGAGAGTTCGGGCAATGTTATTTATGGAACGAATTTTGTGTTCCTCTTTCCCATTTTGTGAAGATGTATGAGGACACGAAAAACAAAAATTTATCCCATTATTAGCACAAAACTCCCAAAACTCCCTATTGTCATACCCTTTCCCATTATCACATTGAATATTTTTTATTTCTCTTTCGAACTGAGTACGAATGAACGCTCTAAATTTGATGAAGACGGAAAACACTTGTGATTTATTCGCAATTGGAAACGTCCACAAAAATCTAGAATAATCATCTAAAAAGAGAACATAATATCGATGACCCAAGGAACTAGGAACCGGAGACGTCCATAAGTCGCTATGAATAATGTCAAATGGCATAGAAGTATGAGAATTGGAGTCTACAAATGGCAATTTAACAATTTTTCCTGATGAACAAGACTGACAAATTGGAGTACGACTCGTACCCTTACAAGAAATAAAGCTATTTTTATCTAAAACTGATAAAATAGAAGATCCCGGATGACCCAGGCGAGCATGCCACATGGAAGGAGAGATGGCTGCAAAAGTTGACGGCAATTTGGACTCGATGGTGGCAAACCGGGCATGATAGGATACAGATCCCCCCTACTATCACACCTCATGAGATGACTCCCCGTCTTGAAATCCTTCACAGAGAAACCGAAAGGATCAAATTCAACAGAAACAGAATTGTCATTTGTGAACTTGCGGACAGACACTAAAATTTTAATTAATTTAGGAGCATGCAAAGTATTTTTCAAGAGGAGTGGTGGATTGGGGGGAGACAACGTTTTCTGACCATACCCTAGAATTGGAATAGAACTGCCATTACCAACAATTATCCCCCGAGGGGTGCTCAAATTGGAATAAGATGAGAGAGTACCTGATTCGAAAGTCATGTGAGTAGTGACACCGATGTCCATATACCAATTTGGGTCCGGTTGAGATAACCCCATTGTGTGCATTGCAGCCTCGATGTCGGTTTGAGTGGGGCCTGCTGCATGATGGGCTTGTAGAGGTCGGGGTCCAAGAACTCCTAGCCGTGGTGGAGTTGGGTCGTAGCTTCTTTATTCTTCGCCGTTGGGCCAGCGGCGATGGGCGCCAACTGCTGGTGTTGGGCCTGGGTGTTGGCGACCAGCGGCTGGAACTCTTCTTTGGCTGGTACGGGTTCCACTGCCATGGGCCCCACTACTGGGCCCAGGGGGGTGGTGGGCCACTATACCCTGGCTGGGACCCACCACCTGTTTGTTGACCACCGGAACGGCAACCAGAACCGCCGCGTTTGCCCCCGCGGTTTTTGTTATTATTTTTGCGATTATTCTTGCCGCCACCATTATTATGGTTTTGGCCCGAAATATTCACAAAACCCGAAGAACTAGGAGAGGAGGCCACCATGACGACTGGCCTTGCTCCGGTAGCCACTTTTTTAGCCAAACCGGCTTTTTCCAACGTAAGCATGGAGCGGGCTTGATAGAAGTCGGGAAGAGGGTTGCTTTGGCGAAGGAGAGTTCCCACACCATTATAGGCCTCCGAAAGACCGGCAACCAACTGTAGAACTAGACGATTATTCGTTATCGGTGCGCCAATATTACGGAGTTAATCTGTCAACTCCTTTAGTTTCTTGCAATATGCAGAAACGTTTGGAAATTCGTCCATTCGAACGAGAGAGAATTCCTGCTCGAGTGTGACGACACGTGAATGTTGATTGTCTTGGAATATGTCACGCAATCTATTCCATGTAGCCATAGTCGTGGTATCCGGCTCAATAATCGTTTGTAGAAGGTCCACCGAAATAGTGGCGTATATCCACCGGAGAACGGTATCATCAAGTGTGATCCATAACTCAGGATCCTCCGCAGGAAGGGGTCTAGCGGGAGGAATGATGTAACATAATTTAAGCAATTCATTTAATTAACTCCTAAATATGAGAGTTGAAGCTAAATTATGAAATCTGAGTTATATATTAAAACTAAATTGTCACGCTCCAAATCATGGCCTGGGCATAACACGACACTGGTGCCTGACTGCATGTGATCGAATAAACCATATCGCTTGCTGGATCAACATAGGCATCTAATATCATGAAATAATAATTTAAAACATAAAAATCTGAATACTGAAAATATATTATCTGAAAATGTGATTGCAATATAATCTAAAAATATGATAAGTCTGAATATTTGACATGATAGGCTAGGCTAGTCTATGAAATCTCTGACCATGAGTCTGATTGCTAAAACTATTTTACCGGGATAAGGCTATTGTCATACCTTTACTGCATGACATGACATAACAATAAATAGTAGATATCACCCCGAATGAGATAAGGCTCACCAATAACTGATACGTAAGAATCCTAACGAATAGATATGTCGTCCTGTAACTCTGTACCTGCATTGTGAGATGCAGGCCCTAGGAAAAAAAGGGACATAAGTACATTTGAATTGTACTCGTAGGTAAAGAAACTGAATGAATAAACAAAGCATGTGAAATAAGAGGAACTGAAACTGTAACCTGAGCATGAGCATATATAATATCTGACATGCATATAATAAAATATGATAAATCATTTTAAATGGGAGAGCTTTAGTATAACCGACATGAAACACCAAGAGAGAAGTTGACGTCTGATCTCTGCCTGATCAGCTAAGTCATCTCGTACCTTGTCGGGGTATGAGACATGAACATGAAATGAACATGACATGAATGGATCAAATAACCCGTAATGGGTAACATGAAGGAATCGTCCTAACTAGGCGGAGCGATCCTTATCCTATATTGTCATACGTAGTTTCAAGTATTAAACCTTCTCGATAATTTGTGCAACTCCCAAAACATGAACATGGATATAGTTGGCTTAGAAGCCCATGAATTTCATAAACATGAATTGTGAACATGATTTGTAAGTATAATATATCATATTAATAGATATGTAATATAACTTATATGAAACACGGAGGCATGTAAACTCCATAGGATAGATGATATTGATTTATGGAATTCAATTTATGGGTGTTCATGGATTACGAATGGATTCATGATATTCATAATGAAATATCAAGAATACAATAACGAATTAGTAATACGAACATCGTATATCATAATACTAGGGGTAGCCAGTGGGCCGGGTTCGGGGCGGGGTGGGGCGGGACTAAGGGGAGGGCGGGATCGGTCCTCCGGCGGAACTGGCGGGATCTGCCGATGTCTCGTCCCATTCCCGGTCCTGTCAAAAAAGGGGACCGGTCTTATCAGGCCGGGGTGGGATCGGGTTTTCTGATTTTTTTTTGCACTTAATTTTTTAAAATAACATATATAAACACCTCAATAATTGAACAAGATAGTGTAATTAAAATATCTCAAGGCTGTTTTTGTGCCTCTTATATTATTTAATAGAAATATATTTTTTTTTGTAATACAATTTCAAAATTGCAACTTTGTGGTGTTAAAAGTTGCAAATAATATTGTAAAATTGTAATTAAAAAAATCACATATTTATAAACACATTTTCTAGTTTCTTCACAATGCCTTGTGGTTCTTCGGTTGTAATTGAAATTTGTTGGGTAAATTGCTCGACGTTGCTTCCACCTCCATCGGATAAGATTTCATTGAGTTTTCATCGTCTTCTTCGTTGATCTCCGGTTGACAATCGTACCTTCTACGCTTCGCTCGTATCCAATCTCTGAATAAAACTGCAATCTCCAAGCTGTCTCCCGCTAATGAGTGTATGTGCTCTCATATTTGAAATCTTCTGGCAGAAAAAGTGCTTTCAGACGCTGTTGATGACGCTTGAATGTTCAACACATCTCGGGCCATCTTTGATTGTGTCAGAAATTTCTTCTCATTCTCCCTCCAGTATTTCAACAAGTCTTCACGTCCTTCTTCATTGAGAACTGCTTGGTACGGTACAACACCCTGCAAAACAAAAATATTAAACTCGCTAACTTGATTAGTAGTGGTATCACTATACATTCTATGTCTAAGACTTTCAATACTAGCCGTAGAAACAACATGTATTTTTTGAGGTTGTATTGAAGTAGAATAAGATTGTATGGAAGACGGTTGGTTGCTAGCACTTTCTTGTTGGTAATGGTATATACTTTTTTGCATTCATCGTGTATGCTAGACAAAACTTCTTCTTTAGTTGGTTCCTTAGGTGGTTGTTCATTTGGATTTTTGGAGTTGGAGGTGGAAGTACGGCTATACAATCATAAATAGTTTCAATAAGTGTTTTACAACCGTCTATTTTAATAGTCTGATTTAATACAACACCAATAATATAAATAGTGGGAATAGGAAAAAAATATTTTTTCAATTTGATAAATATTTTTTTAATAGATGCCTTATAAGATAGTTTTTCTATATATTCACTAAGTAATAAAAATATTAGAGCTATATAAAATAACATAGTTGAAATAGTAGGATAATATATACCAGAAAATTCTTTAGTTGCTTGAAAAAATTTCTCTAAAAATACAATAAGTTCTGAAATTTTTCCCCAATCATTATCTTCAACCATATCAGTTGGATTTCGATTATGGGCATTAAAAATTAAAGTTATAGGTCTTCTATAATCATAAGCAACAAGTAGTTGTTCATATAAATAATTTCACCTAGTGGCTACTTCTTCGGGAATTTTTCTTTAAGGTAGTGCACAATCGTGACAAGTTTTTTTATATTCTTTTTTTCTTTGTATTCTATTACTTCTAAAAATAAAGTTTATAGCAAATTGTACTTTATTAAGAATGTCTTCAAAACGTGATAGACCATCCTTTACAACTAAGTTATAAATATGACACACACATTTATATGAAAATGATTAGGAAAAGATGGAGTTAAAAGATCTTTTAAAAGTCTAATAGTATAATTATTAGAAGAAGCATTATCTAACGTAACAGTCATTATTTTTTCAGTTATACCATAATAATCGCAAACTTCATGAATATTTTCTGCAATAAATTTTCCAGTGTGCCTATCATCAATATATCTATATGCTAAAATACGTTTTTGCATAGACCATTTATAATCTATCCAATGACATGTTACAGTTAAATAATCATGGTCGTTAGTACTACAGCCTATATCAAACGTGATAAATACTTTGCCAGGAAAATGATATAATGAATAACGTAAATACTGTTGATATTCATGTGCAATTTTAAAAAGTCTCTCCTAACAGTTGATCTAGGAAAACCGTTAAAAACAGGACTATACATATCTCTAATGTAATGAATAAAACCAGGAGAGGAAGGAAATGAAAAAGGCAAACCCTCCACCGCAACTAATTTTGCTATTGCTTCCCTATCTCTATGTTTATCATATTTAGGGCCTACAATTCCCCCAGCCATCGGGTTAATTTGACCATGTACTTGGTCTGGGACACTATGTGAACCTTGTCCCGACTGAGAGCGCATTGGTGCACCCGACTTTATAGCCTCGTATTCATCCCACCTAGATTTGTGAAAGTTTTGTACATGTCTCAATAAACCTCCCGTCCCACCCTGACCTTTTCCCATTTTAAATTTATAAACATTTTTACAAATTCTGCATCTAACTACTTCATTCTCTTGGTCCCTATAAAAAAATTCCCATGCAATAGATTTTAATTTTCGTTGTGTGGTACCTTGACTCATGCTAGGGGGTATAGAAGGTGTTTCAGTTTTAGTTTGAGGTGCACTAGTGGGTGTGTCATCTAGATTAATGGATGTGTCATCTAGATTATCTTCCAAATTAAAGTCTGGTTGAGTTGCAGAATTATCTCATCGTCTAATGGTATATCATTAAAAAATTTAGTTTCATCTATATGAGTGTAATCAATCAAATCATCCTGTCTAGGAATAGGATGACTAGAAGAAGTACCCCTGCCCTTGTTACCCCTACTAGAAGAAGCACCCTTACTATTACCCTTAAACATACCTTTTAATCCTTCCATTTTAATTATGCTAATAAATAATTAAAGATAATAAAATTAAGTGCGATAATTAAAATAAAGTAACAATAATAATTTAAAGAATGAACGAAGGTACCAAACACCGACGTGTAATCGAGGTTGAAAATTGAAACTTTGCTCGATGGATGATCCTCAAGCTAGTTGCCAACTTTAGTTCCAATTTTTGAACTTTGATACAATTATACAGATGAACAAATAAAATAAAATATTTAATAGGCAATGTAATTGCAGACTAGTAGAGAGATAGATTGAGTAGAGAGATTATAGGAAGATTTGTGAGAAAAATGAAGAGAAAATGAGGTATTTATAGTTGGAAAATTGGGTTAAAGTGTAATATATTAACTTAGGGGTTAAAAATAAATATTAAAGGGGTGGGGTGGGGGGGCAAAAATGGTTGTTGCACAACGGCCAAAATATAAAATGGTTGTTGTGCAACAACTATTTTTTGCAAAGGGGAGGGGGCGGGCAGGATCGGGTCGGGACTGGTCCGACTCGGCCCACTGGCCATCCCTACATAATACATGTAATTTAGGATCATTATGAATTAGAATAAAAATTCTAAGCTTGTGGAATTTCGTGTTTCATGGATGAACGTGATGTGGGGAAGAACAATGATATTCCCACACGTGGATAGAAGCTTTACATACCTCAATTCCGACTTTAAGCGTGCTACATCATTCTTTACCTTTTTCGACTTTAATTAATAAGTCTGAGAAACAACAAGTTCTCCTACTCTGTACGCGTATCACGAACCTGCTCTTCTTGGTTACCTTAAATCCCTTTAAAACATTCCAAACGTAAGCTCTGCACCTCAAATAATCACTCCATATCCAATTTGAAGATTGCACAATTAAGATTTATAATTTTTTACCGATATTCGTAGCTACTGTTCATAACTCAAAGAGCACTTCTACGGACTTCCAAATCATATCTCCACAGTTCAAATTTAATACTTATATGTTATGGATAAAAAAAGGGCATCCCGGTGCACTAAGCTCTAGCTATGCGCGGGGTCCGGAGAAGGACCGGACCACAAAGGTCTATTGTACGCAGCCTTACCTCACATTTCTGCAAGATGTTGTTTCCATGGCTTAAACTCATGACCTCCTATTATGGATAAAATTTGGGCTCTATCTAACAGTTAGATTACCGGAAAACGCCAATCGAATATGACTAATGGGAGTGAAAGTCTACAGAAAATACTAGGGTTTTCTCTATCTCTTCACGACTCTTGATTTTATAGGGTGCCGGGGTGGATAGATTTATTCTAGTGTTTAGAAATGATGTAATCTTGTAGAATTCAAAGGTTCTTGATTGAGAGATTTACCTTAGAGGAAACATCAGGAAACTATATCGCCAAACCAAACTCTTGAAGGTTTCTTGATTTTTCTTAATTGCAAGAATGATTTTCTTGAGGTTCTTAAAGGATTTGAGTACCTAGGTTTTTTAGGGATGGTGGTAGAGAGAGTATAAATAGTCTCTTATGGTTTATAATAGTTTTAGAGACTTTTTTACTTCATAATATAATAAAATAAGAGTCCCGATTCGAGTAGGAAAAGGCTAAAAATCATAACCCAAAATCTGAATATTCTGCTCCGACCAGCGTTCGTAAAATAGGCATAACTCTTAGCACATAGCTCCATTTAAGCTAGGCAACGTACCGTTGGAATGGTATTTCAAAGGGATACAACTTTCATTAAAAAATTCCCGAATTCCTCATTTATTTATCTGTAAACTTGCTTTAAGTGAGGAATTCTGGAAACATGCTCTGTAGAGTAGCTTCCGACTCTAATTTTTCCTAAGACCCCTCTTATGTCTTGATTAGTTCTTAAAATACTTTCTACACTCCTCATCTTGGTACCATCATGCTCCCATCATACGGTTCAAACCATAGCCCAAAGGTACGAGATGTTATAATATCTCTCCCTTGGGATCATTCATCATCGAATGATGGTTCATTGTTAGGAGTATGACTTACTCTCAAATTTTATAAAAAATTCATCATGGTTTCCTCAGTAAATAGGACTATCCCAATATTTTTCAAAAATATGCCAGCTAACCAGAGCGCAACACAAGCCTCAAAGGGCATCTTAATACGCATGACATAACATAATATGGTAACTGAAATATGAGTTTGATGAATACTGAGGTGGCATGAGTATGTGAATACTATCTGTCATGAATATCGGTCTGACATGTACACATGGATATTGGACTGAATGAATACATAAATACTATACATGAGATTTAGAAAAAAATTCGTAGGCATGAATAGCAAGAGTACTGGAACATGAGCATGAGCATGAACATGACATGATTACATGGATGCGAGGAGCATGAAATGGAACATGAATACTAGACTGACATAAATACATGAATATGACTCACACGGATACATGAGTGTTGAACTAACATGAGATCTAAAACATGGATATCATAACATGAAATCTGAATCCCAAAAATATGAATATTATAGTAGGAGATCTGAATGTAACACCTCATACCTTCAAACTAAGTCATGTTCATGATTCAAGAGTTTAGGAAACTATGACGGGGAGTTTAAGTTAAAAACCTAGTTTCAGTTCTGGAACCCAGTTTTACGTCAAAGTTTTACGAACAGTAGAAGTGGGTACGGAGCGTAGAAATGGGTTGTACAAATCACTGTTGAAATTGACAATGTACGGTAGGTTATACGGACCGTATACAAATATATGAACCGTATATTTTGATTGTAGGGTCCCCCTCAGCTTTTGATAATCACTGGAAAGTCATACCTCGACGACTGTCATTTTATACGGACCATAAAAAATTGTACGGACAGTACAAAATTGTATGGAACGTACCCATCAACGTAAAAATTATACGGAACATACAATATGGTCGTAAATTCCCCGATGACTGGAACAATATATATCACGAACTTAATTCTGAAATATCAGTTTTCTTATTTTTCCAAACCCTAAAATGAAGTTCTCTTCTCCCATCATTCTCATAACTCAAGGTAAGCCCTTTTTTTTTATGTATTTTCACGCGATTATAATCAAGTATACTCAATTCCTAAGTGAAATTCATTATTTCTAACCTATGGTTTTCAAGAAAACCCAACCCAAGAATTAAAGTTCAAGCTTTGGATTTCATCTTTAAATTTCAGATTTTTATTACAAGTATTGGAGCGATTAAGATATGTAGAGTTTCTATCCACATGTGGGAACATCGTTGTTCTTCCCCACGTCGCTTTTAATCTATGAAATATGAATTTCCTCAAACCTAGGATTTTTGTTCTAATTCATGATAACCATATACACATGTAAACTATATACAATGCTTATATCATGTTTTCATTATTTGTATTATGATTTTTCATGAACCTTTCTGTAATCCATGAACACATGCTTTGAATTCCATGAGTTCCCTAATACAAGTCACGAATCATTATTACATGTTTTCGCACAAGTTATATTATATATTTATATTCATGTTAATTTATATTTATAAATCATGTTTACAAGTTATATTCAAAAAATTTATGGGCTTACAAGCCAACTATATTCATGCTCATATTTTGGAAGTTGCATAGATTATCGAAAAGGTTTAATACCTAAAACTACATATGCCAACATAGGATATGGATCACTCCGCCCAGTTACGACGATTCCTTCATGTTACCTATTGCGATTATTGGATCCATTCATGTTATGTTCATGTCTCGTACTCAGTAAGGTATGATATGGCTTAGCTGATAGGGCAGAGATCAGACGCCACATGCTAGTGTGGTAGTTTCATGTCGATTATACTATTCCTCTCCAACATATATACAGATATATAGACATATAGATTTTAAATGTTTTTACATTCATGTCAGATCATGTTCATGTTCGTAGTTTAGTTTTAGTTCCTATTATTTCATGTGTCTGCTTATTGTTTCAGTTGATTTATATACAGTACAATTCAAATGTACTTACGTCCTTTTTTGTCCGAGGCTTTCACATCACAGTACATATACTGAGTTTCAGGACGACGTATCTGCTAATGAGGACTTTATCAATATATGCTATTGGTAAGCCCCATCTCATTTGGGGTGTCAACTTTATTTATTTACATGTCATGCTTTATAGTAGATGTATGCCAGGGCCTTGTCCTGGTAAACCGTTTTAGCAGTCAGACTCATGTCCATAGGTTTCATAGACTAGCTTAGTATATCATGTCAGTCATTCAAAATTATTATTTTTAGACTATTTTCCACTATGATGTTTTAGACTATTTTCAGTATTCAGCTGCTCACCCAGATTGTGGTTGCACAAGCTCAACGTCAGAGTGGCTCCGAGTACAACTACTAGTGGAGAGTCATCCAGTTTCAAGACTCAGGAATTTCTACGTCATAGGGTCTAGTAAGATAGATGATCTGCAGAATTTCATTGACGGTCTTCAGAAGATCTTTCGTGTTATGCATGCTACTGAGTTAGATGTAACAGAATTGGGGGCTTAACAGTTGCAGGATGTTGCTAATATTTGGTATGAGTCATGAGAACAGTCCCGAGGGAAAGATGCGTCTTCTGCGACTTGGGATGAGTTTGCAGATGCTTTCATTGAACATTTCTTGCCATTAGAGGCCAGGGAGGCAAAGGCCCTTGAATTTGAGAAGTTCAAGCAGAATGGTAGGAGTGTGTATGAGTACTACCTCCACTTTGGTTCATTGGCCAAGTATGCTCCACACCTGGTTTCAGATATGAGGGCCAGAGTTAGGCGCTTTGTGTGGGGTCTTGACCCACAATTATTCGATGCTGCTAATATTTCTACTCAAAACAAGGAAATTACTATACTAAGATGGTTTCTTTTATGCAAGGCAATGAGAGAAGAATGAAGGAAGAAGAAGCATTATAGAAGGAGAAAGACATGAAGTTCAATAAGAGGGCTAAGTCTTCAGGCCACTTCAGTCATGGGGGAGGTGGAGGAAGAAAGTTCTTTAAAAACAGGTCATCAGGACATGCACCATCTTCAGCCAGTGCCCCAATCCCAAGGTTCATGAATGATCAGAAGAGGTAGAACTTCAGAGCATCAGGCTCTCAGTCATAGGCCAGCATGGGTCAGAAGACCTTTGATAATCCAGTTTGTTGTAAGTGTGGTAAGAGAAACCCAAAGAAATGTCCACATAAGTATGGATATATGTTATGGGTGTAGTCAGTGAGGTCACTTTCAAAGAGACTATCCATCAACGAGGCAGTGTGCAAGAGGAAATGTGGCTCAGTCTATAAATTCAGTAGTCCCTCGTAATTCACAGGCCCAATCATAGCGTGGTACAACTAAGTCTGATAATACAGGTGGAGGTCCAAACTGCTTGTATGCACTAGTAGATCATCAAGATACAGAGGCTCGGGTAGATGTTGTCATATGTATGCTAACTATTTTCACTTTTGATATTTATGCCCTTATAAATCTTGGATCCACTCTATCATATGTAACCCTATTTGTTGCTAAGAAATTTGGGATAGAGCCAGAAAAGTTGCATGAACCCTTTGAAGTATCGTTATAGCTAGACGAGTGTATAAGAGTTTTCCAGTTAAAGTCTATCACCGCATTATAATAGCTGACTTAGTAGAGTTAAAAATGGTAGACTTTGATGTAATCATGGGAATGAATTGATTGTCTTCATGTTATGACACATTAGGCTGTAGAACCAAAATTGTCAATTTCAAATTTTCCGGTAAACCAGTCATAGAATGGAAGAGTGATACAGTAGCACCCATAGAAAGGTTTATTTCCTATCTTAAAGCTAGAAAGATTATATCCAAGGGGTAAATTTACCATCTAGCTCGGATTAGGGATGCAGATACCTAGACCCCAACTCTTCAGTCTGTACCAGTTATCAATGAGTTTCCAGAAGTCTTTCCCGAAGATCTTGCTGGAGTCCCTCCCGATAGGGAGATTGACTTTGGAATTGATTTACTTCCCGGCATTAAGCCAATATCTATTTTTTTTCATATGTAATGGATCCAGCAGAGTTAAGAGAATTAAAAGTCCAGTTAAAAGATCTCATTGATAAGAGATTTATTAAACAAAGTGTTTCACCATGGGGTGCACCAGTCTTGTTTGTTCGAAAGAATGATAGATTTTTTCGTATGTGCATTGACTACCGACTGTTTAACAAGGTCACCATTAAGAACAAATATTCACTTCCCAGAATTAATGATTTATTTGATCAACTTCAGGGTGCTCAGTATTATTCCAAGATTGACCTCAGATTAGGGTACCATCAGCTTAAGGTTAAGGAAGCTAACATTCCGAAAACTGCCTTCAGAACTCGTTATGGTCATTTCAAATTTTTTGTCATGTAGTTCGGATTGACAAATGCACCAACTGCTTTCATAGGTCTTATGAACATGGTTTTCAAGCCTTATCTCGATATTTTTGTCATTGTATTCATTAATGATATCTTAGTCTATTCCCATAGTGAGGTTGATATGCAGAACATCTCATAACAGTGTTGCAGACACTTCAAGATAACGAGCTTTACACGAAATTTTCCAAGTGTAAATTTTGGCTGAAATCAGTGATGTTTCTAGGCAACGTCATTTCTGGAGAAGGCGTGACAGTAGATTTTCAGAAAATTGAGGCTTTAAAGAATTGGATCAGACCCACCTCAGCCTCTTAGATAAGGAGTTTCTTGGGTCGAGCAGGCTAATACAGACACTCCATAGAGGGTTTTTCCTCCATCGCAGCTCCATTGACTAGATTAACTCAAAAGAAAGTTAAATTTTAGTGGTCAGATACATGTGAGCGTAGTTTCAAAGAATTTAAAATGAGATTGACTTCTACTCTAGTGTTAACGTTGCCAAAAGGAACCGATGGGTTCGTAGTGTATTGTGATGCGTCAGGAATTAGTTTCGGATATGTTTTAATGTACCATGGTAAGGTTATAGATTATGCATCCAGACAACTTAAGCCTCATAAAAAGAACTATCCAACTGATGATTTAGAATTGGCAGCCGTGATTTTTGGGCTCAAGATATGGAGCCACTACCTATATGGGGTTTACATTGACATTTTTACAGATCACAAGAGCCTTTAGTATATTTTCAAGCAGCGGGAGTTGAATCTTAGACAGAGAAGATGACTTGAATTGATAAATGATTATAATGTAGATGTTCTCTAACATCCGGGGAAAGCGAATGTGGTAGCCGATGCTCATAGTTAGCGATCCATGGAAGCTTAGCTCATGTTGAAGAATAAAATAGAACCATGACGAAGGAAATTCACCGACTAGCCAGTCTAGGAGTTCAACTTATGGACTCCGAAGATAGTTGTGTTGTTGTCCAAAATAAGTCTGAATCCTCCTTAGTAGCCAAGGTAAAAGAGAAATAGTTTAATGATCCTTATTTATTGCAGCTGAAAGAGGGAATTCACAAACATAAGACTACGTCTTTTGAATAAGGGGGAGATGACGGTACTTTGAGGTACCGAGCCAGGTTATGTGTTCCAGATGTGGATGGACTCAAAGAGCGGATCATGGCAAAAGCCCACAATTATAGGTATTCTATCCACCAATGTTCTATAAATATGTATTATGATCTTAAAGATATTTGTTGGTGGGAATGATATGAAGAGGAATGTGGTAGATTTTGTAGCCAATTGTTTGAATTGTCAGCAAGTGAAAGCCGAGCACCAGAGGCTTGGTGGGTTGGCTCAGAATATTGATAATCCAATGTGGAAATAAGAGATGATAAACATGAACTTCATAATAGGTCTACCTCGCTCATCCCAAAGGCATGATTCAATTTGGGTAATTATGGATCGGCTTACCAAATCAACCCACCTTTTGCCAGTCAAAACCACAGACTCAGCAGAAGATTATGCCAAGTTATATATTCGAGAAATTTTCAGGCTTCATGGGACCAGTGTTTATTATTTTGGATCATGACGCTCAGTTCACAGCGCACTTTTGGAAGTCTTTCCAGAAAGGATTGGCCACCACGGTAAATCTCATAACAACTTTTCATCCTTAGACAGATGGTTAGGTAGAGCGTACTATTCAGACCCTCGAAGATATGTTGAGAGAATATGTCCTAGATTTCAAAGGTAATTGGGATGATAACTTGCGTCTCATTGAATTTTTTTATAATAACAGTTATCATGCTAGTATGTACATGGCACCTTTCAAAGCTCTATATGGGCGAAGGTGTAGATTGCTAATTGGTTGGTTCGAAGTTAGTGAAGCAGAATTGTTAGGACCAGACTTGGTCCATCAGGCTATGAAAAAAAAGTCAAGTTGATTCAGGAGCATTTGAAAATGTTTCAGAGTCTCCAGAAGTCCTATTCGGATGTGAGGCGTAGAGACTTGGAGTTTCAGGTTGATGCTTGGGTGTTTCTAAAAGTTTCACCTATGAAAGGTGTCATGAGATTTGGAAAGAAAGGGAAACTCAGTCTAGATATATCAGACTGTAGATGATACTGTGAAGAATTGGCCAAGTGGCTTATAAGCTTGAGTTGCCACAAGATTTAATTATTGTACACCCGGTGTTTCATGTGTCTATGTTGAGGAAGTGTGTGAGAGACTTATCGCTGGTTTTCCCTACAAAATCCATCATAGTTAAGGATGACCTAACCTATAAAGAGGTCCTTGTGGCTATTTTGGATTGTCAGATTTAAAAGTTTAGGACTAAGGAAGTTGCCTTAGTGAAAGTGTTGTGGAGAAGTCAGAAAGTTGAGGAGGCTACATGGGAAGCCGAAGAGGACATGAAGTCTAGATATCCACACTTATTCGAGAAGCAGGCAAAAAGCTTACAAGGTAATACCTTCAGTATTCATGTCATGTGTCATGCGTATCCATGTCTCATGTTTCACGTTCATGTATTCATTATTCATGCCTCATGTCACCATGTTCATGTTTTCATGTAATCATGTCATTTAGTCCCCATGTTCCATGTCATATTTCTTCACGCTAATGTACTCATGTCATGCCCAGTCTCATTTTTAGCCATGACTCATCATTCGTGGAAGAACGATCCCAAAGGGGAGTTTAAGTTAAACACATCATACCTACAAAACTAAGCCATATTCATGATTTAGGAGTTAATGAAACCAAGACGGGGAGTTTAAGTTAAAAACCCAGTTTCAATTATGCAATCCCAATTTTACGCCAAAGTTTTACGGATCGTAGAAGTGGGTACGGATCGTAGAAATGGGCCGTATAAATCACCATCAAAATTGATGATGTATGGTAGGTTATACGGACCATACATTTTGACCGTAGGGTCCCCCTCAGCTTTTGATAATCACTGAAAAGTCATACCTCAATGACGGTCATTTTATGCGGACTGTACAATATAGTCATAAATTCTTAGATGACTGGAACAGTATATATTGCGAACTTAGATCTGAAAAATTAGTTTTCTTATTTTTCGAAGCCCTAGAATGAAGTTCTCTCCTTCCATCATCCTCATAACTCAAGGTAAGCCCTTTTCATATATTTCTACACGATTCTAATCAAGTATACTCAATTCCTAAGTGAAATTCATTGTTTCTAACCTAGGGTTTTCAAGAAAACCCAACCCAAGAGATTAAAGTTCAAGATTTGGGTTTCATCTTCAAAGGTCAGATTTTTATTACAAGTGTTGGAGCGATTAAGATATGTGGAGTTTCTATCTATGTGTGGGAACATCATTGTTCTTCCCCACGTCACTTTTAATCCATGAAACACAAATTTCCTCAAACTTAGGATTTTTGTTCTAATTCATGATGACCATATAAACATGTTCGACTATACACCATGCTTATATCATGTTTTCGTTATTTGTATTCATGATACGTCATTATGATTTGCTATGAACCTGTTCGTAATCCATAAACAAATGCTTTGAATTTCATGAGTTCCCGAATACAAGTCACGAATCATTATTACTTAATCCATGAAAGTATATTATGTATTTATATTCATGTTAATTAACATTTACAAAGCATTTTTACAAGTTATGTTCATGAAATCCATGGGATTACAAGCCAACTATATTTATGCTCATATTTTGGGAGTTGCATAGATTATCGTGAAGGTTTAATACCTGAAACTACATATGGCAACGTCGGATAAGGATCGGTCCACCTAGTTAGGATGATTCCTTCATGTTACCCATTGCGGTTATTGGATCCATTTATGTCATGTTTATGTCTCGTACCCCGATAAGGTACGAGATGACTTAGCTGATCAGGCAGAGATCAGACGTCATGTGCTAGCGTGGTGGTTTGATGTCGGTTATATATTGCTCTCCTACATATATACATATATACAAATATATAGACATATAAATTTTATACATGTTTTTACATTCATGTCAGATCATGTTCATGTTCGTAGTTCAGTTTCAGTTTTAGTTCCTATTATTTTATGTATCTGCGTATTCTTTCAGTTGCTTTACATACAGTGCAATTCAAATGTAATTACATCCCTTTTTTCCCGAGGCCTGCACTTCACGGTACATTTACTGAGTTTCAGAACGATGGATCTGCTCATTAATACTTCATCTGTATCTGTTATTGGTGAGCCCATCTCATTCGGGGTGTCAGATTTATTTATTTACATGTCATGCTTTATAGTAGAGGTATGCCATAGCCTTGTCCTAGTAAACCATTTTAGCAGTCAGACTTATGTCCAGAGATTTCATAGACTAGCTTAGTATGTCATATCAATTATTCATAATTATTATGTTTTTAGACTATTTTCTGCTCTGATATTTTAAACTATTTTCAGTATAAAGTTTTACATGTTTTATTATAATTATTATTCCATCCTTTCGATACCCATATTGATTTAGCAGCCATGTGGTTCACTCGGTCACATGTAGATATGCACAGAGTGTCGTATTTCGCCCATGCCATGGCTCGGGGTGTTACACCGAATGCCAAGAGGAGGTGAGATTTGAACACTGAACTGATATGAGGTCTGAATAGTTGAGGTAGTTACCTTAGACATATTTTGCTTGTCTATCAATAAGTACATATATTTGGATTTTATGTCATTTTCAGCTTCCCATGTAGTCTTTTCCACATTCTGGTTCCTTTATAGCATTTTCATTGAAACGACTTCCTTAGTCCTAACTTGCGAACTTGGCGATAAAAAAATAGTCACTGGAATCTTTTCGCAAGACAGACTATCTTTAATCGCTTTGTTTTTTGCAGGAGCAACTAGAGATGGATCTCCATGAATTTCTTTAACATGGTCACATAAAATTCTGGTGTACAACAACTAACTCTGGTGGTAAATCTAACTCATAAGCCACTCGACCAACTCTCTGCAGGATCTTGTATGGTCCAACATATCAGAGACTGAGCTTCCCTTCTTCATAATCTCACAACGCCCTGCATAGGTGAAACTTTTAAGAGCACCCAACCATCAACATGACTATACTTATCTTTAAAATCTAGGTCATATGCTCCCAACATATCTTAGAGCGTCTGGTTAGTGTATTCTGGCTGATCATCCGTCTGAGAATGATAAGCGGTACTAAGATTTACCATGATACCCAATCACTTCTGAAAGAACATCCAAAAATTTATTGTGAACTGGACACTTCGATCTGAAACAATGGACACTGGAGTCCCATGCAACCTGATGATTTTCTGAATATACAACTTGGTGTAATCTTCTGCTGAATCAGCTTTCACTTGCTGCTAATTTAGACACTTAGCCATGAAATCGACTATATTATTCTTCATGTCATTCCACCAATAAACCTCCTCAAGTTCATGATTCATTTTCATAGAGCTTGGGTAGGTAAAATATCTGAAATTGTGCTCCTCTACCATAATTCTCTCTTTGCGTCTATCGACATATGAGACGCAAAAAAAATTCCTTGGTACCTTGGAGTACAATCATCTCCCCCTTGTACAAAGCTATTCACTTCATGTAATATGATTTGTATCGTGAACTAATGATTAAATTCATAACCTTTATACATCTATATAATTTTCAAATAACTAGGCTAAGATTTAAACTCAAGAAACTAAAACAATTTGTTATCATGTATTTTCTTATCAAGCATTTTCATATCAAACATTATTTTGTCAATCTCTTGGCTTTTAGGGAAGTAACCTCAAACTTACCTCAAATCAACTGCATGGTTCTCTATCAATGAATTGGCATATTCACCTCTTCAAAATTTACAAGTAGGGACAATTAATTAAGGGTGACAAAAAAGTTTCAAAATTGATTGGGGTAACTCAAGTTATTTTTATTGGGTAGGGGTGATACAATTTGGATTAGTGATTAAGGAATTTTGACCATTTTCGGACTTGTCCCCAAATTTTATTTTTAACACTTTGACCCAATTAATATAAACCCTAAAATATCCATAAGGGGTAAAAAAAAAAGCGCCAAAGAACACCTCCTCCTTCATCGCAGATGTTTCTCTTCTCCATCAATTTTTCTTCATCAGTTGCTGCTGCTCTCTTCTTGTTATCCTTCTTCTTCTGTTGCTGCTCTTCTTATTTTTTTTCTTCTCTTCTATTGCTGCTATTGTTGCTGCTTTTCTTCTACATTTTGAAAATTTTACTCAGGAAAGAAAAAACAAAACCACCCAATTTTGCATTTTTTTACTGAATTTCATTCGTGTAGCACTGGGCATTACTTCATAAGTGATTTCCGCTCATTTGGTAAGTAAAATAATGCTCTTTTATTTCAGTTATTCATCTGGGTATAACTGATGAATTTCCAACAATTTACAATAGCAGTTGCAGTAGTTACAACAAGTGCAAAAGATGTTATATAAGAGCTTCTGAATTTATTAGAATAACTATTGTTGTTTCTGCAACAACTGCTAAAAATATGTATAGACAATTTACAACAGCTATTGTACTTTTTGCAACAATTGTGAAAGATGTTGGACAACTTATACTCTTTCCAACAACTCATTGACTTGTTGGAACAAGTAGGTTACTTGTTGCAACAAGTACAACCGTTTTTGGACATATTTTACAATTGTTGGATGAAACAGAGACAAAAACCAAAGTTGTCTCCAACAACTAAGTGACTAGTTGCAACAACTCGATGACTTGTTGCAACAAGTCATCGACTTGTTGCAATAGATACATTTGTTGTTGGATATATTTTACAGTTGTTATGGAACAGAGACCAAAACTGAAGTTGTCTCCAACAACTACGTGAGTTGTTGCAATAAGTAGTCTATTTGTTGCAGCAAGTCATCGAGTTGTTGCAACTAGTCACTTAATTGTTTTAATTTGTTGCTATACTGCCATGACTGATTCTCTTAAAATAAAATATCTTTAGGTACCAATAATGAGGGACTCAATAACAATAGGGGTTGATTGCTATGGTGAATGGATTGAGAAAAACCATCGATATATATGTCACTGAAATGGTACTGACATGTTAGAGATGATAGCGATGACTATCCAAAGAGATGTTATGTTTGATGATTTTGTGAACTCAATCATCACCTATTGTGAATTAAATTATGAATCGAAAGATCTTGACATCACTTACATACACAACTCTTTTGAAAACCAGAGGGTCTTGCCTTTAAGATAACCGATTAGGTTTATTTGTGTGCTTATTTAAAAGATTTAGCTAGGCCCATTGTATGGGTGTACGTGGTTAGAAGCCCAGTAGTGAACAACAATTTAGATCAAGACCAACAAGATATGTCAAATGATGAATTGGATGTGGTGGTTATGGATATTCCAGATAATGGAAGTAGGGGTGACCAGTTTCCTATACTCGAAGTTGCGAGCAATACATCGAGCACTACACAATCAACATAGTCCAGTCATGTTCAAGAAGATGAAATAAGTTTTTATAAAGAAATGTAATTCAAGAACAAAGAAGTACTTGCAATTTCGTTGAAATTTTCTTGTGTGAAGAAGGATTTTAGACTCAAGAAGGTGATTAATTCACGTATTGTGTATTGTTTTTGATATGTACATCCAGAGTGCAAGTGGTGACTGAGGACTGTGAAGCTTATAAGTTATGACATATTCTGTATCAGAACCTATGTAAAGTATCACATGTGTGGTTCTGAGCATATTACGAGCTATAATCCACACACCACAACAAAATTGATCGATGAATACTTCAAAGATAAGTTTCCCGAAGGTAAAGGCCCCTCTACAAAAGATATGAGTCATTCAATGCGTACAGAGTTGAGTTGTAAGGTTAGTTATTGAAAAGTTTGGAAAGACATGGAGATTACAAAGGCTCTGACTAGGGGGACACATGAGCATGGGTATTCAGTGCTTGATGCATACCGTTATATGCTTCGGTCAGTAAATTCAGGAAGTAAGACGTCATTGAAGGTTGATGAAAATAGGAAGTTCAAGTACTTTTTTGTAGCCTATGCTGCTTGGATACTTAGTTTTGCACAAATGAGAAAAGTTATAGATGTCGATGGTACATTCTTGAGGAGTAAGTACGAATGAGTGTTGTTGTCCGCTGTGGCACAGGATGCGGAGAATCATATTTTTTCGGTGGCATTTTGTGTAGTGGACAAGGAGTGTGATGTCTCATATAAATATTTTTTTGAACAAATGAGAAGTTATGTAGATGATACCACTGAGTTGTGCATAATTTCTTATAGGCATCTAAGTATCAAAAAGACGGTTTCAATTGTCTACCCTACAACTCATTATGGTTGTTGTATGAGGCATCTTGAGGAAAACATCTGAACCACCTTTCATAATGATAAGGTTTTATCTCATTTTCATAAAGCAGCAAAAGCATACAAGATAGATATGTTCAATGGTCATTTCAATCAAATCAGAGATATGGTACCTAGGGCCGCCGAACATCTTGAGCGTGTTGGATTCCACATATTGAGCAGGGCATTTTGCCCGGAAAATAGGTATATTTACACCTTACTATTCCAACAAGTATTTAACTTGTTGCAACAATTGAGTGACTTGTTTGAGTTTCTTAAACAAGTTACAGGACTTGTTGGAACAACTATGTTACTGTTGTATTTTTTATTTGTATATATATTAAATTTCAAAATTTTAGAATAATTGATTGTTTATTTTAACAGGTATAGTAATATAACAACTTACATGACACGTAGTCGGGGGCGAGTCCAAAATTCAATTGTTCCATTTTCCTTCTTGTTCATCAATCGAAAATCAAGACAAACCGGGCACTACGGTAAGACGTGAAAACACCCGATCCCAGGCGAGAGCTCACTCAATTCCTTTTGAAACTTTCGCAAAGCTCTCATTTTCTTAGAGTGAGTTAGTTTTGAATGAAAGTTGGTTTCATCCTGACTTTCATCATGCTGAGTCAGTGAACGCAATGTTCAATGTTGAAAGAGAATTTCCCATTGCTGCTCTATTTGATTCCATCAATAGGAGGTTTGCAGAAAATTTTATGAGAGGCATATGGAGTTCATCGACTCACCAACCATCCTTGTTCCTTCAATGGAAAAAATCAAAGTATGTCAACTTGGGGAACAAGTTAATGGTCCATCAAATTGTCAATTATAGGTTCAGCGTCACCGGCCATGGTCAAGTTGCAACGGTGAATCTTCAAATGAGATCTTGTACTTGTAGAATTTTAGACTTGGACAAAATATCGTGTCCACATTCTATGGCAGCACTCAGAGTCCAGTATGGTAAAGACGTTGGAAGGCAGATTTATAAGTACTCATCTCCATATTATACGGTGGAGAAATACGTAATTGCATGTTGTGAGGAAATTCATATTTTGCCTTCTGAATAATCTTGAGAAGTTCCTTTGGAGATTTTGGAGAGAAAAATACCTCCTCCATATGTTGACCCGAGTAAACCAAGAAAAAGGCGGACAAAGAGGAGGCGTGGAATCAGGGAATCATTTCTAATGAGGAAAAACAAATGCTCTATATGGAAAATAGCTGGCTTATAAACTACATGCACATTCCGAGTTGCTCCATAGTTGTTAATCTTGCACTATCTTGTAATAATAATTACTCTTGTTGGTGTTTGTGAACATGGATTTTAAGACATTTTAATTTTGTTCTTTCTTGTAATGGTAAACTCTGTTGTTGGTGCTTGTGAACCTAATTTATAATAGATGTTGATTTTGTTTAAATCACAAATGTATGTTTTGTTTACATTTATGTTGTTGATTAATTGCTGAACAATTTTCAACAAGTAAGGAATCTGTTGCAACAACTTTATTACTTGTTGGTGTTTTTTCAATAAGTGACAGGCCTCGTTGCAGCAACTAGTAAGTTGTTGAACATATTACAATAAATGAGAGTTTTTAAAATGTACCAAATCTGTTGTAGCAACTAAGTTACTTGTTGAGGTTTATCCAACAAGTGACACGACTTGTTACAGCAACTAGGTTGGTTGTTTGAGTTTTTCTAACAAGTGGAAAGACTTGTTACATTAACTAGGTAAGTTGTTATGTTTTATCCAATAAGTTATATGACTTGTTCAACAACTAAGTTACTTATTGCAACAAATTCTATTTGATTCATCCATTTTTAGTGATCAACAAAGGAAATCAATGACATTTAGTGATTAGCAATTGAAATCAATGGTATTTAGTGATAAATAATTAAAATCAATGATACTTAATCAATTTAATGATATTTTGAGTCAGGACGAATGATCAACTACGTGACTATGGACTAAAACGAGTGATCATAAAAATGATTTGATGTGAAATACTTGATTCACTCATATTTAGTAATAAATATTTAAAATCAATAAAATTTTGTGATAAACAATTAAAATCAATTTGATGATATTTTGAGTCAGGACGGATGATCAACTATGTGACTATGCACTAAAATGAGTGATCATATGTGAAATACTTAATTCACCCATATTTAGTGATAAGAGATTGAAATCAATGATATTTAGTGATAAATAATTGAAATCAATGATACTTAATTAATTTGATGGTATTTTGAGTTAGGACGAATGATCAACTATGTGACTATGCACTAAAATGAATAATCATAAGAGTGATTTGATGTGAAATACTTGATTTACCCATATTTAGTGATAATCAATTGAAATCAATGATATTTACTGATAAACAATTGAAATCAATGATACTTAATTAATTTGATGGTGTTTTGAGTCAGAACGGATGATCAACTATGTGACTATGCACTAAAACGAATGATCACAAGAGTGATTTGATGTGAAATACTTGATTCACCCATATTTGGTGATAAACAATTAAAATCAATGATATTCAGTGACCAATAGAGTTATATTGTTGCAACAACTAAGTACATTATCGCAATAGCTTAGTCATCTGTTGCAACAATTGAGTCACTTGTTGCAACTACTACGGTATTTGTTATAACAGATTTCTTACTTGTTGAAATAGGTGCAACAAATATTTGATTTGTTGCAACAACTGCTACATCTGTTGCAACGAAATAGTCAGTTATTGTAACAATTTTCTAAGTTGTTACTTAATATAATGCAGTAGATAGGAAATCTGTTGCAACAACTTTACTCATCTATTGTAACATCTGCAACAGTTGTTTGATTATTGACTTGTTTGAAACTACTAAACATAATGTGAAAATCTAATGACATATTGTTTGATTTATATCCAACTGTTGCAGAGGTTGTTGCAACAGATAATGAATATATTGCAACAATTTTCCTCATCTGTTGCAACAAGTTCAACAACTATTTGATTTTTACCAACTGATTAGTAACTTGTTTGAAACAACTTAATAACATACATACTGATTCAGAGGTTGTACTGGTACTGAACACCAAACCAAACATACATTTGTAAATATGTAACAAAATTAAATAATTCATCAACATCACATAATTCACCAATAACATAAAAAGTAGAAACTTAAAAGAAATTGTTCAACAAGCCCAAAAACTACAAATCTTAAATAATTGTTCAACATTTCAAATTCAAGACTCCTCAACACATTTTCAATTGTACCCGCTGTCCATATCCATTGCATCCTTGTCACTATATTGTCGTTCAATAGAGTTATCGGCGATGTCATACAAGTGATAGTAAGCAAGTGCTCCATGAATGTAAGAGAATGCGAACCACATGCCCTGTTAGAAACATTACGAGGGATATTTTATTTTTGATAAAACTTCCGCAGTTCGTCGAGCATCTTTCAGGAAAGTGCTTAAACAAGCCACTCTGTTTCACTAGCTTGGCCATAATTCTAACATGGGCTACATGTGACAGAATAAAGCATCATCTTCGAAACAATGAAGGTTGCAATCATATACATTTATCACTCCCTCCTCAATCATGAACTCGAGAGTGACAAAATATGTGACATTTACATTCATGACAGTTATGACCCATTTTGCACCAACCCATGGACGACCACCTGGGAATGGTCTATCTCTCAAACAATAATTGACTTGATCCTCATCCCACACAAATGAAGCAAGCATTTCCTTTAATGACACACCACCCGAAATTGTACTCTCCTTAGTCAACTCTCCATACGTCTTTAATATATAATTGTAGAAGTTGAGGTCCAAGATTATATCCCTTGAATTGTAGTGCTCCGGGAAATCTATATGCCTCTGACGCATTAGGAGCATGATTTCATCGACATACTGCAATATAAAAATTAAAATAGTCAGCCACTAGTTGCATATATGGGTAAAAATGTAAAAACAGTAAGCGGCTGCAACAACTTACACATATGTTACAATAGATAAAGGATTTGTTGCAACAAATGTCTAAGTTGTTGCAATATCTGAAGGATCTGTTGCAGCGGATGCTTGATCTTCTGCAACAAATATCTCGAGTATTCTTCCGAGACTTACATTGTCCAGTCACCACTCATGCATGGTTGTCATCACCTTGAAGTTATTGGGGCCAAATAAATGCATTGAGTACTGTTGAGGCACCTTTTTAGAATTGACTATGGCAGTAACCTTTTTCTTCTTTTGGACATTCACGTTCTTGTAAATATCTACGGATTTCAACATAATTGGCCCAACATTAGTAGGTGGAGCTTGAAGAGTATTCTTTTGGGCAGATTTTCTTAAGCTAATATCGGCAAGTGCCATTGTAAATGCTCTTCGCTTCTTCCTAATCTCAATTGAAGTATATGACTCTAAAAGTCATTTATACGGATTGACACCTCTCTTAGATATCAAACTTTGGATGAGAACATTAATAGCTTTTTGAGTCTCGGTCAACTCTTCAACCTTCGTATTTAACCCATTCATTTTGTTCTTGTAAGTTTGGCATTGACAAGCACATGAAGGCACCTTAGAGGTACCGACCACAATAGAAGAAAATCTACCACTAAGTGGAGTATATCCATCAAATCCACCATGAACATCATCATCATCATCATCTCTAATTTTTTTCATCGGCAGTACCTGCCACAGCATCATCAACCCCATCAACACCATCACCTACAACATCACTATCATCAACACCAGTACCATCAATAATAATAACACCAACACCAGCACCACTACTTGATTCCCTTATGATGGATGTCTCTTCAGCCAATTCAACTTTGAACTGATCAATCATTATGTTAGGCTAGGATTCTAATGGCACAAAGGAAGCAAGAAATGGAATCATTAATTCTCCAACTGTCGGGACAAGCCATAGGTGCACAACCTACAACAAGAAAGCATATATATCAAAATGGTGCCAAATCATGAAAAATAACACCTATTTAAAAGAAGTTATAAGATCTATTGCAGGATGTGTCATTCTTGTTAGACATTGTCTAACAGATTGAGAGGATGTTTCAATAGATTTGGTACTTATTGTAAAAATTAGTTACCCGTGAATTATTCAGAAGTCATCAAAGTAACAAATGTTGCAATAGATGTCATACTTGTTGGACATTGTCCAATAGATGCAGAAGTTGTTACAATAAATTCAGAGGTTGTTGCACCAGATTATAAAAGTTGTTGCAACAACTAGTTACCTGTTGTAAAATACTCAGTCTATAGAAGTAAGTTTATTCTATATAAATGTGTTATTGAGGCTTCACTCATCCTTAGGGGGCTAAAAGATCAACACTCAATTTAGTATTGCTCTTGGCAGCCAGCCATCTAAGGATCCTTATACAAGAAACTTCTTTGGAATACCCCTTCACTTGATGCCAGAGGTGAGGAATGGTTTCAAATGCCCAAGCCTTGAAAAAAATATGCCAGAAAAAAATCAGAATAATGATTAAAATGCAAAAAAGATAAAACATTGAAGAAGTTTATCATGAAAGCCCAAGAAAAGCCATATAGGTTGTCTGTCTTTACAGTTGGCTTCAATTCTTTCAACAAATATTCAACAGTCAACTTATAGCTTTCAAAACCCCATGTGTAGTTGTTGAATGGTTCCCGGTCCTCCTAAAGTTTAAACAAACCAAGTGGTTTGTTAAGGTTTGTGTCTTTTTCCCAAAGAACACTTTAGACAAACCAAACTAAGCAAAGAGACTCTTGTGCTTTCTGGACACAGTTCTGGACTTCAAATGTTCAAGCAACTGCTTCTCTATGCAGATCTTTCCCGCTAAATCCACCAAATCAACATCCTTATTACCTTTTGCACCCTTTGCTTTCTTGGCTGGTTCCGGCTTGGCTGTCCTAGCTGACTTCTTTAATGTAACAGTAGGAAGAGGCTTAGGAGGAAGATAACATCTCAAACCCATAACTATAGCAAACTCCTTCATACCAAAACAAACCAGCATGCCACATAAATTTATTCAAACCTCATCCTTTGAGATACAAATAATCCTATATTTCATAAGTCCATACACCACTTTCATTGGAAACCGTGCAATGGTTCCTTCTGGCAAATCTAAGAAATACCAAAAACAACTAGCCCTAAAGAAATACTGCAACTCAAATTATTTAAGTGTGCTCATAAAGCTATCAAAACTCTTACCCATACCTGATTTGATCACAATATCACCGGTCAAATCATTATGGTTATCCAACGACGTCTTCACGCTGTACTTGGCAATACTAATTTTTTTTACTACATCTTCAATGGATTTTATTGATTCTGAAATAGCTTGTTCAGCAAGCTCTTCTAATGGTGTTTGACCCTTGAGTCGTTTACTCTCTCTAGATTTCTCAGTTGATTTCCCTCATTTTATTTTGGTTTTTGTCATTTTATCTGAACACAAGAGATAAACAAAAATAATTTCAATTGATTTGTGCATCATTCAAGTGAACAGGGAAAAAGAACTGCATCAATTGATCAAATAAAATACAACAAGTAACCAGATTTTCCAATAACTGAAGAATTTGTTGCAACAACTTAGTGATTTGTTGCAACAACTGAGAAGTTGTTGCAGCAGATGCTTCAGCTCTTGGAAAGAATAAAACAGTTCGAACACCTCAACATCAATCTTAGCAACTATTTTGACTTTTTACAATAGATTGTGAATTTGTTGCAACAACTGCTTTAGTTGCTGCAAAAACCTCGGCAGTTGCTTTGATTTTTTCCAATAGCTAAGAAATCTGTTTTCCCCAAGTTCATCAGTTGTTGGATAAAATCCAAACTTTTCCTAAACCACACCATACCATACCATACCAGGACAACAACAACAACACTACCACCAAAAATATATATTTCACTACAAACCACACAACCAACCATCACAAGTTAAATAAAATACACAAAATAGTAGTTTTTTTAAGCATGCAACCTCAACAAATGTTTGCAACTGTCAAACAAGTGTTGAAGTTGTTGCAACAACTTACTCAGCTGTTGAAAAAATCAACAAAATTGCAAGTCTTTTTTTCGAAACCCTAAGGAGAACAAGAACAAAAACAACACCAAAAACTATAATTTCGCAACCACATACACTATTTACAAACACAAAAACTCCAACAAGTGAAAGAAATACCCTAAATAAGGGGTTCTCCACAACTGAACAACAAAATAAACCACATTGAAGACAAACACATGTTCTTCTTCTTTTTCTTTAACCAAAACCATCATTTTCACACTTTTATTCTAAATCATAATAAAACCTAACTTTTGAACCAAGTGAAAGAGAAAGAACAATACTTGATAACAATGGCAAAGTAGTGACGAGAGAGACGAATGCAAAGGTGATTCTTTGAGTAGCAATAACAACAATGGCGAACCCAACAAGAGAGAAAGAAGAGAGGAAAAAAATGAATTGTGGGATACCTATGAAGAACTGATGAGAGAGATGAGAGACAGTTCAATTTTTATTTTTGAAAGAAGTGGGGTCGTGGGGTTGGTTGTATAATGTGGGTGTTTTTGTATTTTGTAAAAGATTAACAAGTTTTAAAAATTATACTTTAGACCCCAATTAACTTAATCAGATTTTAAAGTGGGTTTTGACCTTGGCTGGTCAAAGTTGTCACCATTTTTAATTTACACACTTGAAGAGTACCTTTAGTTCATTTTTCTCAAGTAAGTAGTTATATTCGTTAATCCAACTACTTACTCAACCCAATTTCTCAAGATCTTATTTGTTCATTAATGGCTTCATATTGTTTCCACCCACAAACTCCATCAATCTTACAATCTAAACATTGTTATACATCATAAAGTTTCTAACTTTAATAGGTGGAAGTAACAAAACTCACCTTGAAAACGCCTTCACAAACCTTAGGTTTTACTCTTGAAGAACTCTTTCAATCTTGGGTGACAACCTAGAATTTTAGATTAAATAGGCGTCAAATGATATTAATACAATGTTTTAAACTTGAATCCATGATAGAAATCTTACCATGGTAAATTTCTGAAGTCCTAGGTTGTTTTTGCTCTCAAAATATCTCTAAAACGGTATTGAACTAAATGATTTAGAATATGCTAAAATTTTGGCCTGAGACTAAGTTATTCGACAAACAACCATGTATAGCGCCAAACCAATTATGATTTTTTTTGCCATTGTTGTGCGACAAACAACTGTAGCATCGAACAATGGATTTTCTGTTTTTTCAGTGCTATGGTTGTGCTACGCACAAGCCTTGGGGAAGCCGTGAGACATTTGCTACCCCTATCGCTTCTACTAAGTTTCATATCACATCATACGTCCGTCAACATTAGTTATATGTTAAGAGTCCCACATTGGATATGGAATGGGAACACGGACAATCCTCACCCTACAAGTTAGCTTTTGTGGTTGAGTTATGCCCAAGATTCATTCTTTACATGATATTAGAGCGGGCCCATTCCAATTCTTTGTTCACCGATGTTGGACCCCCAAATTATATTATCCACTCTCCAGTTAACAAAGTCTGGGCTTGCGGGGGAGTGTTAAGAGTCCCACATCGGATATGGAATAGGAACATGGACTCCTTATATGGACTTGAACAATCCTCACCCTACAAGCTAACTTTTGAGATTGAGTTAGGTCCAAAATTCATTCTTTACCTTATCACCCCATCAACTTCAAACGAGTTACAAACTAATCGAAGAACTTATACGATATTACAATGGACCCAGTTATCATCACTCACATTTTCATCTTCCCACTTATAGGTGTTTGATAAACTTCAATTTATAAAAAATATAAAATTAGTTTAAGAACATAGTATATCCTTGTCGTCGTTTGGTTGCTGTTTAGAGTTATGTATATGTTAGTAATGCGAGTATTAGTTATGCAGAATTTAATTATTCATATGTTAGTTATTCATGTATAAACTATTGCATTTTCTACTCGGCAAAACATAATATATAAATTTTTTTATAACTTATACATGTATTAGTCATGTGAAATTGTAAGTTGGTAATCAAACACCGTACCGCTGTGCTGAATTTTACACACAACTCCTAAAATGCATCCAAATATGGCATTAATTACTTTTAATACATGAATAAATCATTTACCCCTAATATAATTCATTCAATTTTAAACAAAATCTCTAATTTGTGAATGCGATATCAAAACCGTCCAAAAAAAACAACAGCAAGGCAGTCTGCAATCTCCATCACCCAAATCAACCTCTACCCCACGTGTCTGATCTAAATCAGAAATGGTTTGACACAACAAAACAAAACATCTGCAGCTTTCAGTAGCTGAACTAAAAAGGCTGATAACTCCAACTTCTACCCTCTCTCGATCCCTCCGCCAACCAAACCTTAAAACAAAATTACCCTCTTTTGAACAACTATATTAAAATCCCGCCTTCTTTTTAGTGGGGTTCATCTGAATTTACTACTTCTTCACTCAGAAACATCTCTCCTATCTGAATTTGTTGGATTCTTCGAGGTATGTTTTTTTCTTCTTTCCACACATTCTTTTGTCATTTTTCTGAAAAGGGTTCTCATTTTTGCTGTTTCTTTCTTTCTTAATCTTGAAATTAGGCTTAATTTAGCTTAGACTTGTTAATTTTGAGGATGGATGTATTCAACAATTAATTTAGTAATGGCAGCGGAGGACTTTTTGTGTTTACGTATATATATTAATTTTTGAATACCAGTAAAAGTTTAGCTCAAGTAGTCTAGGTATTCAAAATTGTCTCTAGCATCCTAGGTCTACAACATTATTTTTTATGTTTAGCTTTTATTGTTTTTCTCGAATCCCTGAGTGAGGATCCGCCACTGCCCCATCCCCCAACAAATCTCTTTCTTTACAATTATTATCAATGTGAACTAATGGTTGGCATTTTTCTGTTATTTTGTTTAAGTTGTTATGTGATAGTGTTCAGTATATATATAATCTTTTGCTAATTCAATGGCTAAAGATTTGATTTTTATTTTCCCCACATGCATTTATTCAATTTTTCTTGAAGCAGTCAGAACTATGAAGTGATTGGTTTGTTTCACACCTGATACGTTGTTTGAGCTTGTTATCACAGTTTGTTGTTAAATTGTCATGAATTTCCCTTTTCTTGTAAAATTGGACTATTTTCGAACTCGATACCCTGTAGGAATTGTAGCTTAACTTTTTTCTAAATTGTCCTTTGCCATTTTTAAGTTATAAAGAATGGTGGGCAGGGCAGCTCGGTGCACAAAGCATCCCACATAAGCAGGGTCCTGGGAAGGGCTGCACCCCAAGGGGTGTGAAGTAGACAACCTACCCTAATGCAAGTATTAGTGGTTGCTTCCACAGCTCGAACTCGTGACCTAATCATTAGTAGTTTTTTGATATGATGGTTATTTTGTTCTGGAGTATCTGTTAAAGAGTCTAAAAATATTTCCTTTTTATTTTTCTTTATTTTTTCTTGATTGCTACCATATGCATGTCTTTTGACGATTTCCCTTTAGAAGATAAGAATGGAAAAGGAGGAAGAACTAACAACTATGAGAAAAATATCTGAAACTTACAGTTTTAGGGGCTAACTATTTTGATGTTATGTTGCATATTTTTGTAATCATTTTAATCTAATTTTGGATGTTCTTGGTTTTATCACTCTCGAAAACATCTACCAATATCTGCAACCAGTCTGAGACAGTGTATTGTTTGCTTTTGTCAGGGTAAATTAGATGGGGCCTTATGTTGCTGGTGTTCTTGTTCCTCTGGTAGTAACTATTCTCCTTCAGAATAGAAGACGTCGAAAAAAGCGAGGCTTTCCTGTCGATGTTGGTGGTGAACCTGGCTATGCTATCAGAAACCGTCGGTTTAATGCACCGGTAGAAACAGCATGGGAAGGAATCACAACCCTGGCAGAGCTTTTTGAGTATTCATGCAAGAAGTACTATCACAAGAAGTTACTAGGAACTCGGAAACTGCTTTCCAGAGAGATGGAAATATCTGCAGATGGAAGGTCATTTGAGAAACTTCACTTGGGTGATTATGAGTGGTTGAGTTATGGTCAGACGTTTGAGATTGTGTGCAACGTTTCCTCTGGTTTGGCACAACTTGGGCATAGAAGAGAAGAACGTGTGGCCATTTTTGCTGATACATGTGAAGAATGGTTAATTGCATTACAGGTACATAACTGAATATGCAGTCTATGTTTGCACTGATGACCATGACATAATATAATTCATTTGTAGATTCGAGATATACTCCAAGAGACAATTCTTTTTTACAATTTTATAGACGACTAAGATTCTAGTAATATCCAAATCATGCTTTTCTTACATTTTTCCATGACAATGACATAACATTGAGTCGCTTTGTCTACACCAGAGTTGCTTCAGGCGCAATGTGACAGTGGTTACTATTTATGCATCGCTTGGTGAAGAGGCCCTGTGTTACTCACTAAATCAGGTCAATTCTCTCTCTTGCTCTATATCTCTTCCTGTCTCTCTCCTTTCTTTCTCACTCACGAATCAGAACATGCACACAAACAGGTCAAGAGTAGTGTTTCATGCATAAGAAAGAGATCATACTTGGAGGCTTGTACTAGAGACACCACCATTATGTGCCCAATCCTTGATCAGGTGTAGTAATTGGAACTGTCTCAATTTATAGACAAAAAAATGCTTTTATAGTGCTGGCTTGAGATGAATTTAAATGGAGAAACATGGTCCGTGAGGATTCATATAGCTGAGCCCGACTTGTTTGAGATTGAGATGTAGTTGGTGCTAAAAATATGCCTTCCTAGTTATGATAGAAATTGAAGATCTGTTATCGTGAAATAACATGCAAATTATTATCGACTGTACAGCTTTAGGAAAAAGGATCAGTTATGGTAGAATGATGATCATATTCACTTAAACCTCGAAGTCAGTTATCAGATATGACCTTGATGTAATGGTAAATCGTTCTTTTAACTGATATCTGTTGTCAAGCACTGGTCTGACTTGCCTTCTCCACTTTCTTCAGTTTCAGTGGATTATACTTAAATCTTCATTTTCAAGTGGTACTGTCCACTTTAGCACGTGAAGCAGTTTGAAATGAAATATGTTTTCTTCCATAATCCCCATATAGGTTAGAATCTATTTGTAATAGACACAAGGAAATCCTTAAAGCATAGGAAAATATTAAAATACCCTAGACAGTGGTACTGTAAAAAGGTAAATTGATAAATGAAGTACCCCCTACGATAACGTTGTTTGTTTCGGGGTAAAACTGATTATATCTGGCAGAGCCCCACATCAGGTTTTTCTCTTTGGATCTATTTGAGGGTGTCATAATCTCTTCAATGAAGCTATAGTGTGCTTCTGGCTGAAATTAGAAAAGCACAGCATTCTACTTTTACAGCTAAACTCCGGCTCATCCACACAGATCTTTTTTTCAATCAGTAAAGGGTAAACTTCATCAAATGAAATGTCAGGAAGTACCGATATAGTACTGCAGCAACTCATCCATTCAAGACCTAGGTATTCGAGAACTTGAATATTGGCATTTCTCCTCCATCGATACTTTTATTCTAAATTCCATTCTTTAAGATATTATTGATGTGCTGGATAACAAGCTATGGAAACCTTAATCTGGTATCTATGTATTCCTCATTAGATATTTCTGTGTTTTCATGTACTCTTTCAAATGTTAATTTCTGTTCTTTTCAAGTGTTCTATCTGCTACGTATTGCTTGTTGTCAACTAGTTCTCTTCTTCAGACAGAGGTTACTACTGTCATTTGTGGGCAAAAGGAACTAAAGAAACTTGTAGATATCAGTGGACAACTTGATACCGTCAAACGTGTGATATGCATGGACAATGAGATTCCATCAAGTGCCATTGTTGCTGCAGGGAGCAACTGGGAATTGAAGACCTTTTCCGAGGTGGAAACGCTTGGCAGAGAAAACCCTGTTGACCCGGATTTACCTCTTGCAGCTGATATGCAGTGATCATGTACACCAGCGGAAGTACTGGTATGCCCAAGGTTAATTGTGATACTCTCAATCTTCTGCTTCAAATTGGTGAAAATAGTCATACTTTTGGCTTGGTTGGAAAATTACATTGTAATAGATTCGTGCTTTCTCTTCCCCGAGGGAACGGAACTAGCACTAGAATTCCGAGTCACCTATCCAGTATGTGAGTGGTGTGAGCCTTAGCCATTGGAGGAACAGGTTACATTCCTTTTTTTTTTAAAATTTAAACCTGCTTCATATCCTTTGTGGGAGGAACAGGATATGAAAAGAACTAAGATAGTATTGAAGAGAGAAAAGAGCGTAGAAAACATGATAATTAAATATAGTAGAGACTCGGGATTTTCTTACTCTTGTTTTAATTCAACATCGTCATGGTAAATGTGTAGGAAATGCTAAGAATGTTTTCATTTTCCTAGCTTTGTTCCATTTTATTCTTCCTCATGTACCTGGATGAGTCAAAAAAATCTCTAGGCAGAAAAAATTACAGTCATTACAGAATCACTAACATTTTTATCTGGTTCACAGGGTGTGATGATGACACACAGGAATGTTCTAGCTACAGCTTCTGCTGTTCTGAAAATTGTACCCGGTCTTGGGAGCAAGGATGTTTACTTAGCATACCTGCCGCTTGCTCATATTCTCGAGATTGCAGCAGAGGTAATGTACCAATGTTTGGCCAAATATATTGGGTGTATGATTTGTTCATGTCTTACTTTATTGAAACTGGTAACTGTATCTATATTCCTTAATGAGCAAAACAGTACATAGATTGTACTGAAACCATATATACAAAAGTACTCCCAAATTCTACTGTCCTGTTCTATGTTGAATCTAAAACATCAATGATAGAGACAGTATCATTTGAGTATAGCTGATTACACCAAAACACAGGGTAAAACTACAATTCAATTTGACCTTCCATACTAATTCTCTACATTCTCAAAACATCTATACTTCCTCTCCTTCCAAATTGTCCACCAGGGACAATTCTCCATCTACCTCTTCTTAGCCTGCAAACCTGCTTCCTCCCAACTCTGAAGTGCGTCTGTAATCTTGCCAGGCATAGCCTGTGATATGCCTTTAAGATTTAAGAATAATCTCCAGATTTGTCCAATAACCTCGCAGTGTAGGAATAGATGGTTAACTGTCTCTGCTTTTTCACCACAAAAGAAACATCTGGAGCATAAAGGTATCCCTCTCCTCATCAAATTGTCATGTGTCAGGACTGCTTCCTTAGCCAAAAGCCCCAAAAAGCATGCAACTTTGTGCGGGGTTTTACAACAACAACAACATACCCAGTGCAATCCCACAAGTGGGGTCTGGGAAGGGAAGGATGTACGCAGACCTTACCTCTACCTTTGTGGGGGTAGAGAGGCTGTTTCCAATAGACCCTCGGCTCAAATTGTGTGGGATTTTGGTTTTCCAAATGTTTTTCCAAGGCCAATTATTTAGCTGTTGATTGGAGTGCTTCATCCTGCTATAAGCTAAATTCACCTTGAAAGAGCCCTTATTATTATCCTGCCACAATAAAACATCTTGCCCTGTCTCTAGTCCACTGAACTGCTCAATTGTGCTGAAAAAATCAGCCACTCATTGAATTTCCCAATCATTAATCTGTCTTCTGAAAGTAAAGTTCCATCCTTGAGGTGTCCACAAATCTGTTATAGTCCTTTGTTGATGTACGACTAAATTGTGAATGTCTGGAAGAAGCAATTCCAGATTGCCTTCCTCATGCCAATCATCCTTCCAAAAGTCAGTCTTTTCCTCATTAAGCACTTTGATCTTGGTATGGTGCTTGAATTCATTCCACAGGACTCTGATGGATATCCATAATGTTCATGTCTTTACTTTGTCTCTATTAAATTAAAAATCTGATTATTTCTGCAGACCATAGTACCTGGGATTGGTGGTTCTATAGGATATGGTTCTCCTCTGACCCTTACTGATACATCAAATAAGATAAAGAAAGGAACTAAAGGAGATGCCTCTATGTTAAGGCCAACTGTGATGGCAGCTGTCCCAGCAATTCTTGATCGGGTTCGAGATGGTGTGCGTAAAAAGGTATAACTGAGGACTCAAAATATATATATTTTTAGTTCTTTTGGTTGCTTTTGCATACATATTACGTGCTGTTGGTTGCGTGAAACTAACATTGGTAAAACTCAGGTAGATGCTGCAGGCGGATTATCTAAAAAGCTGTTTGATTTGGCATATTCTCGTACACTGTCTGCAATTAATGGTAATCGGCTTGGGGCTTGGGGTTTAGAAAGACATTTCTGGAACCTTTTAGTATTTAAGAAGGTTCAAGCAATTCTGGGCGGCCGTATCCGTTTTATCCTGTCAGGAGGAGCTCCTCTCTCTGGAGATACTCAGAGATTTATCAACATATGCCTTGGGTGAGTAACTCCGAAACTATGCCCCCACATAAAGGATCTAAAGCTTAATATGTACATTTTCTCATTGTAGCAATTTTGACTTCTCACCCCATAAGATGATGATCTAAGCTATTCACTAGTTTGTTACCAAATGAAACTAATATATAAAGTTCTAATTGGCCTCTTAGCATGATCCATAAGCCATCGAAGTTGATGGTCGAAAGCAGGGATGGCCAGTGGGCTGGGTTCGGGACAGGCCGATGTCCCGTCCCGTCCCTCATCCCGCTGGAAAAGGGGACCGGTATTGGAGTGGCGGGTCGGGTCGGGTCGGGTCGGGTCCGGGTTTCCTTTTTTTTTTACTACACTTAATTTCAAAAAGTTGTGAATATAAACACTTAAATAATTGAACAACATAGTGTAATAAAAATATCCCAAAGCTGTTTTTGTGCCTCTTATATTATTTAATAGAAATATAATTTTTTTGTAATACAATTTCAAAATTGCAATTAAAAAAATTACATAGTTATAAACACCTTTTCTAATTTCTTCTTCGGTTGGAATTGGAATTTGTTGGTCAAATTGGTCGACATCGCTTCCAGTTCCCTTTGTAGTTTAAATCGTCTTCTCTGTTATCTCTGGTTGACCGCACCTTCTACGCTCCGCTCGTATCCAATCACTGAATAAAACTGCAATCTCCAAGCTGTCTTCCGCTAATGACTGTCTGTGCTCTCCTATTTGAAATCGAAAAAGAGCTTTCTGACGCTGTTGATGACGCTTGAATGTTCAACACATCTCGGACTATCTTTGCTAGTATCGGAAATGTCTTCTCATTTTCCCTCCAGTATTTAAGCAAGTCTTCAGGTCCTTCTCCATTGAGAACTGCTTGGTATGGTACAACACCCTGCAAAACAAAAACATCAAACTCGCTAACTTGATTAGCAGTGGTACCACTAAACATTCTATTTCTAAGGCTTTCAATACTAACCGCAGAAACATCATGTCTTTTTTGAGGTTGTATTGAATAAGAAGAAGATGGTATAGAAGCCGGTTGATTGCTAGCACTTTTTTGTTGGTAATGCATATATACTTTTTTGCATTCATCGTGTATGCTAGACAAAACTTCTTCTTTAGTTGGTTGTTCATTTGCGTTTTTTGGAGTTGGAGGTGGAAGTACTATTATACAAGCATAAATAATTTCAATAAGTGCTTTACAACCGTCTATTTTAATAGTCGGATTTAATACAACACCAATAATATAAATAGTGGGAATAGGAAAAAAATATTTTTTTAATTTGATAAACATTTTTTTAATAGGTGCCTTATAAGATGGTTTTTTCATATATTCACTAACTAACAAAAATATTAGAGCTATATAAAATAACATAGTTGAAATAGTAGGATAATATATACCAGAAAATTCTTTAGTTGCTTGAAAAAATTTCTCTAAAAATCCAATAAGTTTTGAAATTTTTTCCCAATCATTATCTATAAGCATATCAATTGGATTTCGATTATGGGCGTTAAAAAATAAAGTTATAGGTCTTTTATAATCGTAAGCAACAAGTAGTTGTTCATATAGAGAATTCCACCTAGTCGCTACTTCTTTAGGAATTTTTCTAAAAGGTAATTCACAATCGTGACAAGTGTTTTTATATTCTTTTTTTCTTTGTACTCTATTACTTCTAAAAATAAAGTTTATAGCAAATTGTACTTTATTAAGAATGTCTTTAAAAAGTGATAGATCATCATTTACAACTAAGTTATAAATATGGCACACAATTTATATAAAAATGATTAGGAAAAGATGGAGTTAATAGATCATTTAAAAGTCTCACATCATACTTATTAGAAGAAGCATTATCTAACGTAACAGTCATTGTTTTGTCAGTTATACCATAATAATCGCAAACTTGATGAATATTTTCTGCAACAAAATTTTCAGTGTGTCTATCATCAATATATCTATAAGCTAAAATACGTTTTTGCATAGACCAATTATGATCTATCCAATGACATGTTACAGTTAAATAATCATTGATGTTAGTATTACGACCTATATCAGAAGTGATATATACTTTGCCAGGAAAATGATATAATGCATAACGTTAATATTGTTGATATTCATTTGCAAATTTAAAAATGTCTTTTCTAACAGTTGATCTAGGAAAACCGTTAAAAGCAAGATTATACATATCTCTAATGTAATGAATAAAACCAAGAGGAAGGAAATGAAAAGGGCAAACCCTCCACCGCAACTAATTTTGCTATTGCTTCTCTATCTCTGTGTTTATCATATTTAGGACCTACAATTCCCCGTCGTCGGGTTAATTTGACCCGTACTTGATCCGGAACACCATGTGAACCTTATCCCGACTGAGAGCGCATTGGCGCACCCGACTTTGTAGCCTCGTATTCATCTCACCTAGCTTTGTGAAAGCTTTGTATATGTCTCAATAAACCTCCCGTCCCACCCTGACCTTTTCCCATTTTAAATATATAAACATTTTTACAAATTTTACATCTAACTACTTGATTCTCTTGGTCCCTATAAAAACAATCTCATGCAACTGATTTTAATTTTCGTTGTGTGGGGCCTCGCTCATACAAGGGGAATATGAGGCGTTTTAGTTTCAGTTTGTGGCTGAGACTCGGTCTGAGGTTGAAGTTGTTGAGGTGCACTAGTGGGTGTGTCATCTAGATTATCTTCTAAGTTAAAGTCTGGTAAGTCTGGTTCAGTTGCAGAATATATCTCATTATCTAATGGTATATCATTAAAAAAATCAGTTTCATCTATGTGAGTGTAATCAATCAAATCATCCTGTCTAGAAATAGAATGACTAGTAGAAGTACCCCTGCTCTTGTTACCCCTACTAGAAGAAACACTCTTACCCGTAATCGTACGTCTAAATCCTTCCATTTTAATTATGTAAATAAATAATTAAAGATAATGAAATGAACTGCGATAATTAAAATAAAGTAACAACAATAATTTAAGAAGGAACAAAGGTACCAAACGCCGGCGTAACATCGACGTGTAATCAAGGTTGAAAATTGAAACTTTGCTCGATAGATGATCCTGAAGCTAGTTGCCAACTTCAGTCCCAATTTTTGAACTTTGATACAATTATACAAATGAGCAAATAAAATAAAATATTTAGTAGTCAATGTAATTGTAGACTTGTAGAGAGATAGATTGAGAGATTGTAGGAAGATTTGTGAGAGAAAATGAGGTATTTATAGTTGGGAAATTGGGTTAAAGTGTAAATATACTAACTTAGGGGTTAAAAAAAATATTAAGGGGGTAGGGGGGACAAAAATGGCCGTTTGGACCGTTGCACAACGGCCAAAATCTAAATTTGGTCGTTGTTGCAACGGTTAGTTTTGCAAAGGGGACCGGGGCGGGATCGGGACGGGATCGGGTCGAAGCAGGACGGGCCCGGGCGGGACGAGCCCAGGTCCCGTCCCGGTTTCGAGTCCCGACACCCTTAATTTTTTTAGAGGGATCGGGGCGGTGTCGGGTCGGGATCGGGCCGACCCGGCCCACTGGCCTGCCTTAGTCGAAAGTGCTTACTTGATATAAGCATTGTATAATGAGTTTACCACTTCCTGAAATTCGATTGAGAGCAAGAGTAACCTTCTCAACTTCAATACCGCCCGTTTCTCATAGTCTCCAGGTTGATCTGGCTGCACATAATATATCTTTCAACATTCTTGTGCATACAGGAAATCTCACCACTTTGCACCTTTTCACAAACTGTCTATAAACAACATAATAAAAAGTTGGGTAGGTTTTGTGGCGGAAATAGCAACTCTTGTTGCTATATTTCCATTGAAATTTTTATTCCTCTCCGTAGGTTCTAATTGCCACTAACTGTTCTATTGTAAAGTGTCCAAAGAACACTTGTTGATGTCCCTCGGGAGTTAGTTCTTCCCTTTTGGTTCTCTTTGTCACTAATTGTTATATTTGAAGTGTCCAATTTAGAGAAAGTTCAACGTAACGATTCTTCATATTTGTCTATCTACTGTTTCTAATAACTTGAAAATATATATCTGCCTTACCTGTCTGCTGGATGGTAGGAAGAGAATCCTGAGAAAACCTAATGAAATTCTATGGTAATTAATAAAAAGCTTGATGCTCTAATCAAGGAATCCACTTCCATCAAAATAGACATTTCTGTTGTGGGTTAAATTGATATTTTAACCCACAAAAAAAAATGGCGAAATAATATGCAGCTTTACGTTGTAAGAAGCAATCTTCTCTTCTTGCTAGCATCCTTTTTCTTTTTCTGCAGACTTCTCATCTTACTTGGTTTATTTTCCTTAGTGCTCCAATAGGCCAAGGTTATGGTCTTACTGAGACCTGTGCTGGTGGAACATTCAGTGATTATGATGATACTTCTGTTGGACGTGTTGGTCCTCCACTCCCTTGCTCGTACATCAAGGTAAAGTAGAGTAAGAAGAGTCAAAGCTTCACATTCCTCTATGTCCCTGTATAATACTATAGTCATTAATAATACTTCATTCGTCTGTTAGTGAGAAGGTTATTGTTGAATAACTTAAGTAGTTAAGATATTTTTGAGTTAAGTGACAAACAACAAAGATATTTTTGTGCAAAAAAGGAGAACGCATGATAAAATATCCTATTTCAAATAACTGAAGGATATTTTTGACCCTTTTCCAAACTCAAAAAAAAAGAACTGGTTCAACAATTAGCATATGCCTAGTCACTTCCGGAACATTTAATAGAAATATTGGCTAAGGCGATAATCAAGGCTACTATTATCCGATACCCATACTGAAAACAGTGATTATGATGAGACTTCCGTTGGACGTGTTGGTCCTCCATTCCCTTGCTTGTACATCAAGGTAAGGTAAAGTAGAGTATGAAGAGTCGAAGCTTCACATTCCTCTATGTCCCTGTATAATACTAGTCATTAGTACTTCATTCGTCTGTCCAAATAGGAGAGAATTACCCCATTTTTAGGTTGAGAATTATGCTTTTAGAGAGCACTGTAGTAATCTTATTACTTACATCTCTCACATTTATTTGTTAGAAAATCCTGTGGTTTGCATTTTATCTTTTATGTAATGCTCTTGTTCCTGTGCCTATCTTTATATAGTTTAAGTTTCAGATGGTTCCATTGTAAGTTGATAGAGTACTAGATGAGGATCCATCCGCAACATCTATCATAAAATTTGTACTTCAAATCCATTCTTTTCCCCCTCTTTTTTACATTTTGATCTTGTTGCTTTCCAAGCCTTTTTTGTTGTTTAAGCCATGAGAAACTCTAACGGCTCTGTAGTCTTCTGAATCAATCTTTTTAGCATCACCAGATAATACTCTTAATTTAATGTAGTGCTTTCATCTGTAGTTGATAGATTGGGCTGAGGGTGGATATCTAACAAGTGATTCCCCAATGCCTCGAGGTGAAATTGTTATTGGTGGACCAAATGTTACCGTTGGATATTTCAAAAATGAGGAGAAGACGAAAGAAGTGTACAAGGTACTTATTGCTCTAAAATTGTATGCTCTGATGAGTATTTATGTTACAAGTGTGACTGGTCGATTTATAAATTGCAATTTTTTGTTTTTGCTGTACTAAGGTTGACAAGAGAGGAATGAGTTGGTTCTACACAGGTGACGTAGGGAAATTTCATGCAGACGGTTGCCTTGAGATAATTGACCGTAAAAAGGACATTGTTAAACTTCAGCACGGGGAATATGTTTCCTTGGGGAAGGTGCGATCTAGTATTTTATATGGTATCTTTATACTAGCGTATGAATATATCCACATTGGTTGATGAAATTCTTCTGGTTTCACTACCCCCACTCCCAATTTCTTTTTTTGTTTCTTTTACTCATGTGGGAGTTGATACGTCATGTGCAGGTTGAGGCTGTTCTTATTGTCAGTCCCTGTGTTGACAATATAATATTGCATGCCGATCCTTTCCATAGTTATTGTGTAGCTATAGTGGTGGTCGCTCAGGCTGCTGTGGAAGACTGGGCTAGGAAGAACGGAATTAGCTTTGGCGATTTTCCAGAGTTATGTCAGAAGGAAGAAACTATCAAGGAGGTGTATGCTTCCTTAGTGAAGGTATTTTCATACAAGCAAAGTTATCGAGCTTCTTTCTGTTTTCTTCTCTTCCTTTTCCTTTTACATACCTTTATTTAAGCATGAATCGCAGATGATTTAGCAACTCAATAGTCTCAACAGTAATTATTACTAGAAATTATAGGATGGTTCAATGTTGAAATATGTTATTGCACCTACTAGTCAATAACTTGTGTATTTTTTTTTTGAAAAGCCAACATATATCTGTCTTTACAATAACCGAGATCGTAACAAATTCTTATAACCAAATCGTTGGCCCTAACGATGTATTATGAACTGATGCAACACTGTATCAATTATCATAAGTAAATACGTATTTTCCTATTTAACCATTTGTCTGCATCTACTTGAGTGTAAGGATTAACTGCTTTAAGGGATGTTTTAACATTTCTACTCCATATTTCCGGAATTAAATTCTTCGTCATCTAGACTGAAGTGTGATGGTTATTTTGTGAATATTATTGTTTCTTTAATTCATTGAACTTGTCTTGTACAGGCAGCGAAGGCTGCTTGTTTGGAGAAGTTTGAGATCCCAGCGAAGATCAAGTTGCTAGCGGAAGCATGGACACCAGAATCTGGTCTTGTTACTGCAGCCTTGAAGCTCAAAAGGGATGTGATAAAGAAGGCCTTCTCAGATGAACTAGCTCAGTTATATTCCTCATGATTATACAGAGATAGCAACTCTTCTCTTTTTAACAAGATCCCCTTTTTTGTTTTTTTTTTTAGAGAGAAATCCAGTTTTTTCAATAAATATTTGTAAACTATAGGCTTTTTGATATGTGATCTTTTTATTTCTGATTTGCGGCATTTTCTGTTTCAAGTATCCTTTTGAGCAAATGTTCCATCAGTTCTCTGAGCAAAATAGAGTGAACAAAAAAGATGTACTAAGTACTAACTGATTTGTCCAACTCTAGAAGGACAAAGCGATAGCAAGAAAGATGAACGTTTTCGTCCATTGCACAAAAAGCACAACGGGAGAAGATACAACTATTAGCAAGACAAATGCAAATCCTCAAACGACATATTTCACAAGACATGACCCCGCAATTTCTCACTTTGTGGGATTTCAATGTGCATGTTATTGTTGTTGTTATGTATGTTATTGTTGTTGTGACCCCATCTTGTGTATGTTATTGTTGTTGTGACCCCATCTTGTGTATGTTATTGTTGTTGTGACCCCATCTTGTGTATGTTATTGTTGTTGTTATGACCCCCATCTTGATGCACACGTATTATGTTAAACTTATTCCAAGTAAAGTGAAATTGAGATAATAATACAACATTGATTGACCACAATTAAGTGATAAAATTCATATAAAGAACACATTTCATGCACTCATCAAGGTAAAATAAGATGAAATAATTCTTAAATAATATTTTTATGATAATAAATTAAGATACCTTAATTGTTGCACTCATCAAGTTAAAATAAAATGAATCAATTCTAAAGTAAGAGCTTTATGAAAAAGTAAATAAGATACCGAGACAACACGAGAGATACCGAAAGCATTAAACATATTTCACCCACGCAGGTTGCACTGTAGGTGGCTAAGAATGTTGGCTAGACCAGCAGCCAAACTAGAAATAAATGTGTAATGATGATGAATTCACATTAGGTTCAATGATCAGATTCTTTCGTTTAGAATTAGAGATTATTTATAAAGATTTTAATCTTGATCCTGAAATGTATGTACATGCGGATAGAAGAAAATGAAAAAAATAATTAATCTGATTTACATTCAAAAGTTAGGCCTATGATTAAATGAATGAAATCTCTCTATTTTTAATTAGAGATTTAGAATTGAAAATTCTGAAATATCGAATTAGTTAAGTCAATGAATATGATTATTAAATAGTTAAATAAAAAAAAAGACGCGCTTTTAAATTAGTCGGACGAGCAGTATGATTAAAAAAAACTCATCAAGACTTTATCCACCATTTCCTATTTCACCCCTAGCATTTCTCTCTGCCAAAATGCCAAAACCGAATAGGTAAACCAGCCATGCAACGACCATTGCCACGCGTGGCAAAGTCCTCCAGCTGTAGCCTCTAGGAACAGAGACACCATTCCTAGAATAGACAGCACAACGATTTAACACTATATTTTCTTTCCATTTTTTGTTTATTCTTTTCTGTCAAAATTTCAAGTGTCTCACTTTGCTAAGATTCTTAAACTTGTTCCTTCAATTATAAAAAGGCATCCCAAAAAATCTCTATAAATATTTCCATAGTTAAAGTGATGCAGAAAACCCAAATCATTTGTTCAATTTTGTTGGTTTTGTGCTTAGTTGCAGCTACCAAATCAATGGGGGATTCTGAAGAAGCAAAAGTCTATATTGTTTATACTGAGAAACCTGAAGATCAAGAACCTGAGGAGTACCATATCAAGACCTTAGCTTCTGTTCTTGGCAGGTCTGTTTTTTCTCTCCCTTCTTGTCTGAATTGAATAATTTGATGACCATTTGCCCCTAGGAATATCTTGGTTTGTGGGTTAGATTGTATTGATTGTCATTCTATTAATTTCATGTTTTGACTTCTCTGTTAATAATTGAGATTTTTTCTTGTAATTTCATTTGGTTCAACTTTTTTGGACATAGACCTATTCCTCATTATTGTTAATTGTATTGAAAGATTGTATTTTTGTTGTTCTGATGCTTCAATTCTTGGCATCTTTTAAGGTGGGGAGAAGAGAGTGTTGACAAGAAAATGAATTTTGAACCTTACTTGGAACTCCACTTCGGATGGAGAATAAACGGAAATTATAACAACAAATGTATTATTTAATCGAAGCTAGTACTAAGTAATGCTTGAGTCGTGCTGGGCACTGTCCTAAAAAATTATTTCAGCAATGTGAAATGTTTCTCCAAGATTAAACAAGCCCTCTCCTACGAGGAGTAGGAACAACAAAATTAAAATAACACAAAACCAGCAAGTGGAATTGGACTATTATAAGATAATAATAACTCAATGATTGATGATGTTTTATGAAGATACAAATCTTATAAGAGTCTTGAGGCTTTGAAGTCCTTCAAAGGGAGAATAAATGGAGAACATGTGCCAATTACACTAGGAAAGGGTAATACACTTCACATATAGTAATAGGGGCACGTGTAAATGGCCTCTACTTTGGCCAATAGCAATCTTTCCAAATAAATTATTTTTCCAACAATCCCCACATATATCAAATGATTTTGGAATTAAAGGGTAGAAAAGGGTAAGACTTGTTGGATTTGTATGATCAAAATGCAATAGGTTTGGTGTCTTTTGGACTATGAACCAAACTTAGACCGCTAAAATTTAACTTACAGAATTACCGGTGAAATATAATATTTTTATGAACCAATAATTTTTATTGTAAGTTAGAGATTTTACCAATCACATTTTGACCCTCATATTTTGTTGTTTAATGTGGTTTTACGTCAATACATGCACGTGCCTAGTTATTCACGAGAGCTCTAGATACTTGACCCACATCTCATAGGAGCGATCCCACTCCACTTCTCATATAAGTGAATTCATCAAGTGCATATGGTTTTAAATCACTATTTTTAAGGAATATGAATTCATAGAGAGTTAATAACTCTTCATAATTAGTAGCTGTACAAGCACTCTCTTTAAGTGTGTAGTGTCAATATCCTTGTTATTACCCATATGGGATATCCAATCACATAGGTTGGGTTATCATCTTTATTGACAATCATATCGTCCTTAGCCCCATCTCTTTCGAGGTTTGAGGAATTAATTTTCTTTCCACTGGTTTATTGAGAAAATTGACCAATTTCATTTATGTCTTCACATAATCAATAGAAATTATTCTATATCTCAACCGCTGCTTAACGACATCATGTCTCAATTTTTTGTGTCTATTCTTACAATTATATGATTTATTCTTTGCAATAGCAATTGCCACTTAATAATCATAATGCATAGACACAGGAGGCAGCAAATCTGTAACTATCTGTTCGGTCGTTTTGGCTATTTTGCGTATTTTTTTGAAAACACCCTTTTCTCTAGTCTTGTATAATTTTGATGTGCGGAGATGGTTGGCGCGGTTCCCGAGGCAATCAGATGAGAATAACTGGAGAAAATTGAAGTTCTGAGTTTTTGAAGTTCCATATTTGGAAAGTTTGATTAGGAATTGACTTTTGAGTAAATGCGTCCGGAATTGAGTTTTGATTGTTCCATCAACTCGGAAATGTGATTTATGACTTAGGTGGACTGTTGGAATGGATCCCGAGTGTTTGGAAAGAGTTTCAGCTAAGTTTGTGGAAATTGGGAAGTCTTAAGTTATGAAATCAGATTAAGTGACTATAGTCAATATTGAGGAAATTTGAGTCTTTTTCGAAGTTTCATCAATTTCATCAGGTCTGGAATGTCGACTATGGTATAGTCGAGTCATTGGTTCGGTTCCCGAGGCATTCGGGAGCATTTTGGGTGTGGTTGAAATTCTAGCTTTGAGAGCTTTATGGCGTGTGTTGGTAGGACCCTTGGTCAAGATGACCTCGTATGACGATTTCGAGTGCGTGAGCAGGTTCGTTGCGTGTTAAAGGGTGGTTTGCATAATTGGTTTGTGTCCGGGGTCCGGATGAGTTTCGAGGGTCGGATCGAGGTTTGGAACACACCAGAATTTTACGCGATCGCGTGGAGCAAGGTCGCGATCGCGATGAAGCGCGCTGCCTAAGCACCGCGATCGCTGAGACCAGTGCGCTCGCGATGGTGAAATATTTCGTGTCCTCCCGATCGCATGGATGGGCCCCTCGATCGCGATGGTAAGGTTGTTGGGCAGATTTTTAATACCCCATTTCGAGCTTTGACATTTTATTATCATATTTTGAGCTTGGGGTCTCAGTTTGTAGAGATTTTTGAGGAAATTTTCAAGATTCTTCAAGTGGGTAAGTTCCTAATCACTCCCTTATGATTATATTTTCGATTATCAAAGGATTCCATGCTAGATATCATGATTTGGGATGAGAAAATGGGGGGGGGGGGGAATCCCTAGGTTAAGAAAAAGGGAAGTTCCTCAATTGATTATGAAATTGATGTTAGTTTTGGATGATATTTGACATCTAAACTCCATAGGTGATGGGTAAACCGATTTTGAAATAAATTTTTAATTTTACCCTTCGAGGCTCGGGGTCTTATTTTTGGGTTCAAAAGTTTTATATAGCAATATGGGTATCAATGGACTCGTGTATTGATGTACTTTTCATAGTTGATTAGATTTGAACCTTCTAGAGGTGTTACAAAAAGACAGCTTTCTTGCGGCTATCGGACTCCTATTTTAGGCAAATTGAGATCTTGTACCTTACATAAACGTCATGGTTGGTTTAAATTTATTAACTAAACATGGAGTAATGGGGATTATAAGGGGTTTCGATACTTGTGAGTTGACGAGCACTCGTATCGGGTACCGGTGCCATGTTATGAGTATTTGTGCTTTAAATTACTTAGAAGAACGCCATGCTTCAGGCACTAGCTGATAGTATAGTACGATCCTTTGGATCCGTGAGGGGGGTATGAAGCCCGTACTTTCGGTGATATTATTATTTATCAGTGTGTAATGTGACCGTGTGTCCCTTTTCATCCCATCATACTCGTTTAAAATAAAATAAGCTAAAGATCGAGTTTTTATTCTACAAATGATTGAGTTAGAACCTGTGTGGCATATAATTGCTTCTTGTTGTTGTGTATACTATATTTATGCTTTTTCATAAGGTATAAACATGTGTGGCCTATAATGTATTAACTTGTGTGGTCTATATTCGCTTTTTGATGTTGTGCATATCATAATTATGCTTTATAGTAGTTGCTTCTTGTTGTTGTGCATACTATATTTATACTACTTCATGATGTATAAACATATGTGGCAATAGACGAGTGTGTGATCAAAATAGGTAATGTGTGAGCCTGTTGTGTGACTACTAGGTACTATGTGAGCCTGCTGTGTAATTATACTTAGGTATTGTGTGTAAGCCTAAGTGGTGTATGGACCTCGCTAGTTCCCCATGGGTCCCGATTTGTTGACATTCAAACGTGTGTATACCGGTGATGAGAAACAAAGGCCTTGCATTGCATGTCATCTACATTCCATATCATTTACTCATCCTTTTGTGTTGCTTGTTTGCTTAAACTCCGTAATTGTCGATTTATCATGCTACTTGGCTATTCGAGTATTCCTGAGTAATGAGAGGTTCTTACGCTTAGACTTAAATCTTGGATTGATTAGACTTTATTGATATGAATCGTGAATACCTTATTAGGCTTGGGGAGCTAGATGTTATAACCGAGGCTTGGACTCTTGGTTTGAGTGAATTCGGATATTGTGTTATTGTAGCAAACTAATGGCGGTTAGTACGGAAGTAGTAATCGATAGGCCAGTCTTTCTCTTCGTTTAAGCTAGGGTTGGTTGATGATGCGGCTGAGTACCCATTGTTTTTTCCTCACGCTACACTTGCTCACCTTTTTTCGTGTGCATGTTCCATTCCTAGTTCTAGTGGAGTTCGCGACTATCCAGTCGTTGTGGAGCTATTTCGAAGGATTCGGGGTGAGCTACATGGTAGATACATGGCACCGAATACTTCTTCCTTATATCTTAATTGTGTCTTTTCTGGACAATTATGTATTTAGGGATGTATTCCTAATCTGTATTCCTTAGATAGTTCTTGTACAAGTGACACCAGTCTTGGAAGTTTGTAATATTTTCGTATTATTCATATTATGAGATTTCATAAGACTTAAATTGAGTTACTTAACAATTTTTGCATTGTATTTTTCTATTTAATTCTAGTTGGATGGTTGTGGTTGGCTTACTGATCCTGGGGTTAGTACCATCATGACTCTGCGATTTTGGGTCGTGACAAATTGGTATCAAAGCGTTAGGATCACCGGTCTCACAAGTACAAGAACAATGTCTAGTAGAGTCTTGCAGATCGGTACGGAGATGTCTGTACTTATCTTCGAGGGGTTATAGGATACTTAGGGAAATTTCATTCTTTCATTCCTTATTGTGCGTATGTGATTCAACTAAGGTCTAAACATTTTTGTTTTAATCTCTCATTGATGGTGAGGATACATTCTCGGGTTCGCGCTTGAGCGACTGATGTGATATTGTGTGGTATGGTAAGAGATGTGTCACCGTGATAAAGACACGTGACCATATTCAGGTTATAACTATTACTCAAATTTCGATTGGGGAAGTTATGATTCAGACCTTCTAGTTGGGTGATGACTCGATGAATTGGGAATGATGGTGCAAACGACTACATGATAGCGAAATTCAGCGGTTAGTAGCTCAGAAGTCGAGAAAATATATTTATGGTATAGCAAGTGATGATAAGAGGTATGATGATTCTAAGTGGTACGATTTGTGGGATAACCAGGTACTGAGCATTGTGGTTACAAAGATCTTGATGGAAAGGTTTCGGTATGGCATAAGAAATTCTTGAAATGCAATGAGAGTTGGAATATACTAATATCCAGAAGGCGAAGGAAAAATCAGGATTCTTGATCGGGAAGGAGAAATAGATAATGAGGCTATGAAAGAGTTTTTTGGAAGGCGTATTAGCATGTGAGATGACTTTTGTGATAAGATATGAGGGAGTATAACTTCGTATTGGATTGCTTGTGAAGGTTCTCCAGCTACTTGACAGTACACAAAGGTAATGAGAGAAATTTTAATGAATCAATACCAGAGTCCAAGTGGCGGATGGGCTCGTACAATAAAAGTTTCTATGGAAGATTGAATCTTGCGGGAGTAATCGGGTGTAACATTTTAGTGAGTCAATGGTTTAAGGTTTGCTTGATATTTCGGTATAGGGTGCTAAGGAATCGTTGTTGGATCATGAGCTCGTTCTTTTAATGTGAGACTACTCTATTTATGAAAGATACGCTTCAGGAGCATGTTTTGATCTGTAAGATGGATTGCATCGCAAGCTTTTGGTTGGAAGCAGTAACTGACTAATGGAAAACACTCTAGCGACAGACGATTGTGCAGATTTAACTACTTACATTAATACAGGTTGTTGCACCTAAGTTGGGAGAATAAATGTGGGACTTATATGTTTTGCTTGGCTCGATAAGTTTCTACGAGTAGTGATGGATGGTAACCAATTCAAGTTGCGAAGCATACTTCAGGCGACTAATTGAGGGTTAATCTAGACAAGGAGCAGTGAATTCACCAAGGCACTTTCGTGTGGCTATATTGAGTTAGTAGACTCATAAACCTATGTGAATGGATAATTCATCTGTCAATGAATGTTCGAGGAAACTGTTATAAGCTATATGAGGACATTGATAGGATTTTATGTGTAGGAGTTGACAATCACCCTACGGTTTATGGACTAGTTCAGGGGTGGTTGGAAGTGTTACATTGACAATAATCAACTTGATTGGTATGATCAGGTTTGGTCGGTACTTCGGGTAGAAAGTCTTCGTGGCAAATGGACTGCATGATTGTGGATGTTTTAGAGGACTGCTACATTAAAGATTCGAGTGAGCCAAGGGAAACTTTCATATGCTCCAGCTTTGGTTTACTACTATCTCCATATTGGCTTAACTACTTTAAAGGATGTGCAGTATTTGACTCACCCCACGAGTGGGTTTGAGTGGTTTCAATTGATAATTATAAGAGTGATTTTAATGGAACGTGGTAGGTGAGGAATCTAGGAAAAGCCATCTCACTAGTGGTTTTAGAGAATAAATTTTCATAAGACTTGGAATTGAGGCAATGCAACTACTTGGATCATGTACGAGTCATGGAGGCATTACATTACATCATTTAGATTGGGTGTAAAAAGTGATAAGTATGATTGAGGAATGAATTCTATGGAAAATTTTGATATAGTATGGGAAGTGACAAAGGGACTTTGAGATTTAAGGTTGGTGAGGAAGGAACTTGTGTAGCACTAAGAGGGTCACTTTCATGGCATCCTTAGTTGGATCAGCTAGAGTTGGTTGATAAGAAAGGGTATCTACATCAAGGGGAGTTGGAGTCATATTGTCCAGGTGAGTCTATGTTTGTGGTAGTAGATTGTGCCGAAGTGATGATGGTTAGGTAGTATGATTGAGTATTTCAAATATGAATGACTTAAAGAGTATTTGTGTGTGGTAAGACACGTGGATTGTAAGAGTTGATACTCTTAGATGGTATTGCACTCAGTGATTTTATAGTTGTGAATGGTAAAGTATGGGGTCATAGGCCTTATGTAGAGTGTCGGGATGATGGATGAGTTTAGTGAAAGTACAAGGAAGAGAGTTCGATGTAATTAGCTTCCATGAAGATTTAAGGTGATAAAGTATAGTTCATCGGTACGTGGTTGACTGCTTGGGCGAATCCCAACTTTAGAGGTTGGGAACGATAACACGAGGTTGTGTATTCAGGAACATGTCAAAATAGGTCACCGCAGATTTATGAAAGTCTTACTTTCTATTTTATCAAGAATCAGAAACAGTTCAGGTGATTATTGATGATGTTCGGGGAATGGTGTATTCTAACCGTGTCAGGTCCATTCAATTTAAGATGGATGGCTTATGGTTATGTTCTCGGAAGGATGTATGACTATTCTAGTAACCCGCTTCTTAAAAATTGATAAATTTCGATTTGAATCAGAGGTATGTCATGTTCTTCGAGTGTTATTCGCAATAAGAAACTTTTTCACATAGAGGTTTCAGCTACTTAAAGCGAGAGTGCATCCAAAAATTCTAGAAGATAAGTGGAAGTCATAAAAAAGAAATCTTTCTCTTCGTACCTCAGATCAAGAGGAAGGGTTGCTTGTCAAGCTGGCCTATATATAATAATAAGAAATTTTTTTCTATTTTTTATTATTATATAATAGATTCTAATTGGGGATTATAGGGAGATTTATACTATTTTCGTTGATGGAAGGTATACGGAATGTTCTAATGGTCAAGATAGTTACTTGGTGATATTTTCGGGAGAGGTATAAACGGATATGGTAAGTCCGTGGACTGATTGGTTGACTCTTACAAGTCTGGCATGATGCGATAGTTACTAGGTTGATGCGCGTGGTACATCATGAAAGGATCAAGGGGATTTGAACAATGAGTTTCAGCTCGTCGAGACGAAGCTAATAGATTTGAAATTTGCACAATCGGCCTTGGATGGGGTCAGGATAAAATGGTTAGGGATCAGACTATTAGTGCGAAATGAAAAGGAGGTTTGACGAGACTAGACAGATTAAGTGAAGAAGCAGAATGCTACGAACCTTGTGGTAGGATTCCCACAGATTTGGGAAAAATCATGGTGCCACTTGGGTAAGTGTAGATTGTTTGACTAAGTCGAATCATTCTGTACCAGTTTAGACTAAATGTAATTTAGAAGGGTTGGTCAGGATTTACATTTGAAAGATATTTGGTTTCATGGAGTGTATTTTTGTCATTTCGAATAAAGGCATGCAATATATATTTTGTTCTGGTGATCTGTGCAGAAAGAGTTATGCACTCGGGTATAGCTTAGCACATCATTTCGCCCTCGCTCGTTCACCCCTTCGGCTTCTTCCATTAAAAAAAAGGTAGTATTTACTTGGTAAATAGTGTCTTGAAGTTAAGTGAAGGCATTATTGAAAGAAATAAATGGCGGGTCGGTCAATTGCATTTGGTAGGAGATGCAAGACCTGTCTTAACCGCAAATGCATTCGCTATTCGATTCCATCCTAAATCCCACCAAATTTGGATTATGTCTATCTCTTCTTTACTTTGTCACAGACAATGGGGGTGACAAAAAGGTATACTTTCTTCTCTATGTCGCCATTACTTGCCTTTGGTCGAGTTGCTTACAATAATACAGTTATCATTCAATCATCGTGATAGCACTATTTGAGACATTATATGATATGATATATCATTTTTCCATTGGATGGCTTGATGCATTTGAGGTTAGGCCTTGGAGTACAAACTTGTGGTGTAATCTTTGACTTAGATTTCATGTTGGTGAGCGATTTCTGTTAGGAGTTTCACCCATGAAGGGGGTGAGGTATTCGAAAAGGGCATTTTGAGCCCTAGATATGGTGACCATTCAAGATTGTTCAGCGTATTAGTGGGGTAGCTTATGAGTTGACGTTTCCTCCTGGGTTGTCGAGTGTTCACCCTTTATTTTGGTATTTCATGCTTAAAAGGTACCACTCGGGTGGTTCACATGAAATTAAATAGGCTTCAGTATTTGCTTGATCAGGAATTGATTTATAGCGAGAAGTCGGTTGCTATATTCGGTAGGTAGATTCAGGAGTAAGGCTTAAAGAGGTTACTTCAGTAAAGATTTGGTGGAAGCATCATCCGGTCAAGAGAGGGCTACCTGGGAGACTGAGACGGACATGCAGATTAGATACCCTCAGCTTTTCGAAGATTAAGGTACTTTTTCTCTTTCATGTTCGAGGACGAATATGTGTAAGTGGTGGATGATGTAACGACTCATTTGGTCGTTTTGGCTATTTTGCTTATTTTTTTTAAAACACCCTTTTCCCTAGCCTTATTATGGTAATTTTGTTGTGCGGAGATGGGTGACGCGATTTTTGAGGCAATCAGATGAGAATAACGGGAGAAAATTGAAGTTTTGAGTTTTGAAACTTCCATGTTTGAGAAGTTTGACTAGGAGTTGACTTTTGAGTAAATGCGTTCAGAATTGTGTTCTGATGGTTCCATCATCTCGGGAACGTGATTTATGACTTAAAACGGACTATTGGAACGGGTCTCGGGTGTTTTGAAAGTGTTTCGGCTAAGTTTTGTGGAAATTGGAAAGCCTTTAAGTTATGAAATAAGCTTAAGTGACTATAGTCAATATTGAGGGCATTTGAGTCTTTTTCGAAGTTTCATCGATTTTGTCGAATATGGTATAATCGATCCATTGGTTTGGTTTCCAAGGCACTCGGGAGCATTTCAGGTGTGGTTGAAATTTTAGCTTTAAGAGCTTTATTGCGTGTGTTAGTAGGACCTTTGGTCAAGATGACCTTGTCTGACGATTTCGAGTGCTCGTAGATTCGTTGCGTATTTTAGGGTAGTTTGCATATTTGGTTTGTGTTCGGAGTGTCCCGGATGACTTTCGAGGGTTGGATCGAGGTTTGGAACACATCAGAAATTTCGGTAAGGTTGCTGGGCAGATTCTTAAAACCCCATTTCGAGCTTTGATATTTTATTCTCATATTTTGAGTTTGGGGTCTCATTTTGGAGAACTTTTTGAGGAAATTTTAAAGATTATTCAAGTGGTTAAGTTCCTAATAACTCACTTATGATCATATCTTCGATTATTAAAGGATCACATGCTTGATATCATGATTCGGGATGAGAAAGTTGGAAAAAAGCCCTAGGTTGAGAAAAAGGAAAGTTCCTCAATTGACTATGAAATTGATGTTAGTTTTGGATGATATTTGACATCTAGACTACATAGGTGATGGGTAAACTGATTTTGAAATATATTTTCAATTTTGTCCTTCGAGGCTCGAGTTCCTATTTTTGGTCTTTTAGTGTCTGAAAGTTTTATATAGCAATATGGGTATCGATGGACTCGTGTATTGATGTACTTTTCATATTTGATTAGATTTGGACCTTCCGAAGGCGTTACAAAAAGAAAGCTTTCTTTCGTCTATCAGACTCCTATTCCAGGAAAGTTGAGATCTTGTACCTTACTTAAGCGTCATGGTTGGTTTAAATGAATTAACTAAAGATGAGAGTAATGGGGATTATAAGGGGGTCCCGATACTTGTGAGGTGATGTGCACTCGTATCGGGTACTGGTGCCATGTTATGGGTATTGATGCTTTAAATTATTTAGAAGAATGTCATGCTTTAGGCACTAGCTGATAGTATAGTACGATTCTTTGGATCCGTGAGTGGGGTATGAAGCACGTACTTTCCGTGATATTATTATGGTCGTGTGCTATGTGACTGTGTCACCTTTCATCCCATCATACTCGTTTAAAATAAATCAGCTAAAGATCGAGTCTTTATTGTATAAATGACTAAGTTAGAACCTGTGTGGCCTATAATTGCTTCTTGTTGTTGTGCATACTATATTTATGCTTCTTCATAAGCTATAAACCTGTGTAGCCTATAATGTATTAACTTGTGTGGTCTATATTCGCTTTTTGATGTTGTGCATATCATAAGTATGCTTCATAGTATTTGCTTCTTGTTGCTGTACATACTATATTTATACTGCTTCATGATGTGTGTAAGCCTAAGTAGTGTATGGACCTCGCGAGTTCCCATTCGTCACCATTCGTTGACATTCGAACGTGTGTATACCGGTGATGAGAAACAAAGGCCTTGCATTGCATAACATCTACATTCCATATCATTTACTCATCCCTTTTGTGTTACTTGTTTACTTGAACTGTGTAATTGTCGATGTATCATGCTACTTGGCTATTCGAGTGTTCCTGAGTAGTGAGAGGTTCTTACGCTTAGGCTTAAATCTTGAATTGATTAGACTTTATTGATATGAATCGTGAATACCTTATTAGGCTTAGGGAACTAGATACTATAACCTAGGCTTGGACTCTTGGTTTGAGTGAATTCAGATATTGTGTTATTGTAGCAAACCGATGGCGGTTAGTGCGGAAGTAGTAATCAATAGGCCAATCCTCATCTCTGTTTAAGCTAGGGTCGGTCGACGATGCTGCTGAGTACCCGTTGTTTTTGTCCTCACGGTACACTTGCTGCACCGGATACTTCTTCCTTATGTCTTAATTGTGTCTTCTCATTTCTTGACGATTATGTATATAGGGATTTATTCCATTCCTTAGATAGTTCTTGTACAAGTGACACTAATCTTGGGAGTTTGTAATATTTTCGTATTATTTATACTATGAGATTTCATGAGACTTAAATTGAGTTACTTAACAATTTCCGCACTGTAATTTTGTATTTGATTCTAGTTGGATGGTTGTGGTTGGCTTACTGATCCTTGGGGTTAGTGCCATCACGACTCTGCGATTTTGGGTCGTGACAAAATCCTTTGTTAAAAGAAGATACTAAGAAGTTTCTTCGCCACTCGGCCTCAGAACCATCTAACTCTAGAGCTACAATCTTTGACTCCATAGTCAATCTAGCAATGATCATACTTAGCTGATTTCCACGATATTGTACCATCACCAAGGGTGAACGCATAGCCACTAGTGGATTTTGTCTCATCTGAATCAGAGATATAGTTTGCATCAGAATACCCTTCGAAAGTAGAAGTAAATCCACTATATAGGATACCATATTCACGGCTCCTCTCAAATATTTCATCAGTATAATTAATAAAGGCCAAACCAATGCTCTTGATTGGAATTATGAGTATATCGACTCAGTCTACACATAACATAGGCTATATTTTTTTTAAATCGATTGATCATAAAAGAAAAATTATTATTCATTCTGATTAAGCTTCCCTCCTATTAATCTTTGGACTTGATAGAAATGATAAGACAATTCCAACAATTTCTTTGTTTTTAACGCCTCATAATTTTCAGAAATTAGTCAGTTCAATAGCCTTCGACGGTTATACGGGTATCCAAAAGATGAACGAGATGGATGCTTGTTATCCCAACCATTCTTTTAGTCCCAAGCCCGCTAAGAAAAGGGTCGACTGCCTTGTAAAATTCATTAAATGCATCAGACTCCTAGTAATCTGAGCATATTTAGACTGAGCAATTGGGTCACCATTATTCTTTTTCAATTGAGAGTTAAGAGTGGTCACATGTATCACCTCAAAATATTCAAACTATTTAAGAAGTCTTTCCATGTAATGTTCTTGCGACAAGATTATACTATCTTCACTCCTTATAACTTTAACTCCCAGTACTTTACCCATATCTTTCATATTAAAATTAGGTGACAAAATATAATTTTGTACTTTCCAGAAAATATAAACACATTTATATACCCCAACAGAATAAAAAACTTTATTTCGAAGTAAATCTATTGGAAAAGTAATTTATTTCAAGAGATTCCTATTGGCCAAAGTAGAGTCTATTTACACGTGCCCAACAACAATAACATATCCCGTGTAATCTCACATGTGGGGTCTAGACTGGAGAGGATAGTGTTTGCTCCTATTACTGTATGTATTCTCACTTTTAATCATATCATACCAATTGTAATACTCTTTCCTAGTGTCATTGAGACATGTCCTCCAATTATTCGTCCTTTGGAAGACTTCACCGCATCAAGACTCTTATAAATTGGAGATTTGTGTCTTCACAAGATATCATCAATCATTGAGTTATTATTACCTCATAATAGTTCAATTCCACTTGCTGGTTTTGTGTTATTTAAATTTTGTTGTTCCTGCTCCTCTTATAGAGAAGGCTTGTTTAATATTGGAGAAATATTTCACATTGCTGAAATAGTTTCTTAAGCTAGTGCCCAACACGACTCGAGTTATTTGTACTTGCTTATCAAAAAATAATATATTTATTGTTATAATTTTCCTTGTTTATCCAACATTCTAAGGGCCTATTTGGAAAGTCACCCTGTAATTGGATTTGGGTGTAATTGAGTGTAGTTACACCGTTTTGGCATGTTGTATGTCTAGGTAATTACTTGGTCAGCATGTAATTGAGTGTAATTGAAGGGTTGTAATTACACTCTCCAATTCTCAAAGGGGCTGAGAATTGCAGGTAATTACAAGGTTTCTTCTCTGTAGGGATGGCAATGGATCGGAGGTGGATCGGGTGGAGCTCAATCCGCCTCCACCCGCCAACGATCCATCCACCACCCGAGTCATCCATCACCCTATTTTTTTTAATCCACATTCAATCCACCCATCATTCATGGGTGAATCGGGTGGATCGGTTGCTTCGCGGTTTTAAAATTTTGGAACCCAACACAATAAGCAGATTGTAAAATTCAACACCAAACTCAGTTGTACACTTATTGAGAATGAAATAAACTAAACTAAACCCCACCTGAATTTCAAAAAGAAAAATCAGTTATACACTTATTGAGAAATAGCAGAAACTCTCTGAAACACTACTGATAAAACCAGCTTAAAACCATGCTGAAATCAATTTAACTTCAGTGGACCGGAAAACTGATAGCAAAGTAGAATGAGTCCCTCCATTGGACTCCAAACATGCAACCAAAAAATTACATTTCACTTCTAATAATACTAATAATTGAGTTTCTAATTAGCGACAATCTTAATAGACTAAAACTTTAAAATCCATCCGGTCTTCCGTCTTCATATCACATCATTGAAGATCCATTCATTTTCTAAATCACATATACATGTCCTCTCCATCCTACCGTTAATGAAATAAAAGCATATAAAAAACAAAACATTATTAAAACAAGCATTATCGTAGGAAATAAATGTGATTAGTTTATCTAGTTAACATCAATGAATTCACTTGTAGTTGTAGAGCTTCCATCACCTCCCACATCGGCATCATCCAAAATAGTTGCACATGTGTGTGCATTATCAAAAGAAGATTCTAAAAAAATCCACCCGAACTCATAAATTATCATCATATCAATTTAAAAAAAATGGTTCAAGTGAGTGTAAATCAAAAATATATATTACCTGAATACTCTCCAAGGATCCAATTTTGCATGCACATAAGTGCTTCCACTGTATCGGCATGAAGGCTCGAACGATGGTGACTAACCACCCTACCGCCATACTAAAAGCACTCTCAGAAGCTACTATTGATGCAGGTATTGCTAATATATCTTTAGCAATTTTTCTCTTAGTTGAATACTTCAAGTCAGTCTTCCAAAAATTAAGGACATCAAACTCACTACTCTCTGGTAATGCATCCTCTTCAAGATAGTGGTCTAACTCATATCGCACACATTGCCTTTTCTTTTCTTAGTCTTTTTCATCAAAGTGCATTTATCAGAAGCATTGCAATCACTAGGTCGCTTCCCAAGAAGTACATTATGTCTACAAGTAGGAGACACAACATCCTCTATTTCGGATTTATCATGGTATTCATGCAACAAATCATACAACAAACTCTTTATCCTAGATACCTCAATATAAGCTTCATCACCAAATATTTCATTAAAATAAAAGTCCACACATTCCAACTTATTTCTAGGGTCTAAAATTGCAGCAACCGACAGTATTCCATTGATATCAGACCAATACTTGTCAAAATTTTCAACCATTTTTTGAGCCATATCCTTAACAACCTGCTCATTACTATTTCTCCACAAGCGCAACGCTAATTTAATCTCACATACTTGACGAAAGAACAAGTTGGCAGTGGGATATTTTCTGCCAGAGAACAACTGAGTCACTATGTGAATTCTTTTCAATTTATCACATATAATTTCAGCCAACTCCCAATCACGTTGAGTAGGAACCACAAATTTGAACTTCGGATTTTGAGTTTTCAAGTTAACAAAAACATTCTTATATGGTAGAGCACTTTCAAGCATTAAAAAAGTCGAGTTCCACCTTGTCTTACAATCAAGAGACAACTTTCTAGAACAATCAACTTTCGAACATCTCGCCTTATCCTCAAACTTTTGAAGTCTTTTTTGTGTTGAACCCCAAAAAATAACACAATTACGTATCCTTTCTATTCCAAATCCAATCACCTCCAAACCATCCTGGACAATCAAATTTAATATATGTGCACTACAACGCACATGCAAAAATTGACCAGAACACAAAAGACTATCCGAATCAAATTTTTCTTGTAAAAGATCAACCATGGCATCATTTGTGGAATAATTATCAAGAACCACAGAAGATATTTTCTCAGCTATATTGTATACATTCAACGTATCCACCAGAACTTGAGCAAGCATATTGGCAGTGTGTGGACAAGGAACATAAACAAACCTATTTTGAAAACAATATATATATCAATTTGGTGGAAAACAATATGCATAAAATTAAACAAGCATATATACAACCACTAATCAGTAAATAATAAATAACAAGAAGCTTTAAATTTTAAGTACCTCAAAGTTTTGTTCCGCAAAACCCATTGATCATCAATGAAATGTGATGTGACGGCCATATAACCTTTCTTTTGGTGTGAAGCAGTCCACATATCAGTTGTAATAGCTACTCTTCCCACATGACCATCAAACAACTTCTTGAGATTTGCTTTCTCAATCACAAACATCTTCATAATATCACTTTTTAAAGTGTTGCGACTTATTATCTTGAAGTTTGGATTCAAGCAATTAACAAATCTCCTAAACCCAATATGCTCTACAATTGACAATGGGTACTCATGGAGAACAACCATGTGAGCCAACTCCTTTCTTGCTTCTTCTTGACTAAAGACATGGTTTTCTAGACTTAAGCTTGAATCTTGTCTACGATTAAACGACAATAATTTTTGACGTATATCACCCTTAATGTGTTTTTTAGTGCATCTATGATCAAGATGGTCTTTCAAATGAGAAATCTCATTCTTACTATTGCCCGAAAATAGTAACTTACAGTGCAAACATCTAGCCTTTTGTTCACCATTGATTGCGGTCTTCTCGAAGTGATTTCACACTTCTGATTTAAGTCTCCTGGGCTAGCGTAGAGGTGACGGTCCCATTTCTTCTCCCTCTCCTTGTTGAGGTTGAGTAGTTAGACGAGAAGGCATTGGGACTGAGAATTCAGGAGACAACGGAGAAGGGGACAATGAGATAGACTTGGAGCCAGCACTACTATCTCCCGTGTCCATCACTGTCATATATTAACATTACAAAAAATAATTAGAAAGCCTCTTTTTAATAAGTGTTTTCACTGAAATTGACAATTCAGTTAGAACACAGCCTAAACAATTAGAATTCCTGAATTGACCAACAGAAAAACTCATGCATCAAGAATATAACTATCTTTTTTTTTTCAAGACCACATATGTTTAGTAAATTGATTTAAATTCTGTTGAATGTTGGTAATTTCTACAGAGAATTAACAGAAACTAATTGTCAAAAGGAATAACAGATTTGTCGTAGTCTTAACTACAGAGAAATAACAGCCGCAGAAATAACAGATTCAGAAACTGGAATAACTAATTGTCAAAAGGAATAACAGTTGTAGCCTTAACTACAGAGAAATAACAGCTTCAGAAACTTTAGGGGGTCATTATATGTCAAAAGGAATATAAAAAAAGCAATCAATATACAAACAAATACAGAACAAAACTCACACTTGTTGCCAAACCTTTTTTGTTGTTCATCAGACAGTACACTGCCTTATTGGTATGAATGTGCTGAAAATGCACAAAAACACCTCCAACATGCAACCAAAAAATAACTTAAAATCTTGAATTTTAGTACTATTACCTCAACAGTATTGGGTGAAGAGTGAAGACGAGCAAGGATTTTACCTTGTGTGGTGGCGATTTGCCGCATTAAATGTTCAGGAGGACTTGCCATTTCTGGGTGAAAAGTGAAGACGCTGAAGAGAGTGAAGAGAGGGCTGAAGACTGAAGTTCTGAAGAGAGGGCTGAAGACTGAAATTCTGAAGAGAGGGCTGAAGACTGAAGAAGTGAAGAGATGAAGTTCTGAACTCTGAAGTTTGCCCTTCGCCAATCGCCGCTGAAGTGAAGAGAAGAGAGTTTAGCTGTTTAGGTCTTTAGGTTAGGAGTTGACGAGTTGTGTATAGTGAAGAGTGGGTCGGATCGGGAGTTGACGAGTTGTGTATTGGCAGTCCACATATTGGGCTTTGATATTTTGGGCTTTACATTTATAATAACTTGAGAGAAGGGTGCACCGGTCCGGTGGAATTAAAAATAACTAATTCATAACAGGTGGGTGGGTGGGTCGGGTGGTGTGTAGGATGTATGTCCACCCGAATCCGACCCGATTAAAATCCATGTTTTGTCGGATTTTCGTTCATATAATCGGGTCGGGTGGATCGGATATCCACCGGGTTAGGGTGAAATTGTCAGCCCTACTTCTCTAAATCTCTTCTTTTTAATTTATTTTTTATTTCTGTTCTTTTTATTCATTTTTTTTATTTCAACTTTTAAATTATTTTTTCAAATATTATTCTTTTTATATTATTATCTTTTATTTATTTATTTTTCATTTTTCAACCTTTACTTCATGTTCTTCTACATAATTTCTCATATTATGCTTCTTTCTTATTTTTTTTATTTCACTTAGCTATGTTAACTTTCTTATTTGTTTTTCTTTATTTTTTATTTTAGTTAGCTATGTTATTTTTCTATTTTTTAAAATAAAAGTTACACCTAATCTTAGAAAGGATAAGTCATCCACAAACTTGACTTATAACAAGCTACTCATGTCATTAAAGTTGAATTTCGTTGTTGGATGAGGTTATATGCAGACTTAGCTTATATTGAGTGATGTTAGCATTGATAGATTACTTTTTAACATTTATGTAATATTATGAAATTATGCTTGTAAATATTAGTAATTTTTTTGTCAAACATGTTGTCCGTGATGTTATTGCAAAATGTATGCGTCGAAGAAGTTCTTATTAATTGATTCAACTAAAGTGTTATATATATATATATATATCAACTTTTTTTATAATACTAGTTACAAATTTATAATTATTTAGTTCTATATAATATGTATTTTGAATACACAACTATAGATAAAATTAAGTAACATTTCTTATATGAACATACATTTGTCAAACATTAACGTTTAGTTTTGATAATTACTTTTTATTTTTAAAATTTAAAATATTTAATTGTGTAATTACACTTGTGCAATCAAATAGTAAGCTTGTAATTACACTGTAATTACACTGTAATTAGCTTATGACAAATAAATAGGTCATCGTAATTATTATATCGTGTAATTACTAGGTTGTGTAATTACTACCCAAATAATTACACCAATTCCAATTACCAGGTGGCTTTCCAAACAGACCCTAAGAAACTATGACAAACAATACTGCTCCTGAAAACCATTCTTGATACTACCAATGTTGGTGCCGCCCTCGTTGTTCCCGTTTCGGTTGTCCTACCATATGCTAAGCCATTTCAGGACATGTCAAACATTGAAATTTTTGCTAATGAAAATTTCTAAAGGTGGCAAGAACGTATTTTCTCACTGCTCGATGTTTATGGTATTGCACAGACATTGTTACATCTACAATCCGGTGCAAATGTTGACGACAAGATACAGGAACTGTGGTAGTAGGCCAAGAAGGTATATCGCCATATTATATTACAGACTATTTCTAACGAATTGTTTGATGTAGTTGCAAGGAAGCAAAAGTTATTTGGAAAGCTTTAACCAAGAAGTCACATCTGAAAACAAAAGTTTGTTGTCGGAAAGTTTTATCAATTGAAAATGAGTGATGAGAATGGGATGAAAGTTCAGATTAATGAGTATAAAAAATTGCTTGAAGACTTGAAGATTCTACCAGAAAAAATTGTTGATAAGGTGTTGATTGAGAAGTTGCCTGACTCGTGGAATGATTACAAAAAAGCTTGAAACATAAGAAAACAAACTTCACCATTGAGGAGTAGTGACTCAATCCTAATTGAAGATACCAAAACAAAAGAGTCATTCAAAGTTCAGGAAATAGCTCTCAAGGCAAATCTTGTGCAAAGCCAAAGTAGTAGCAGTAAAAGGTGTTACTAAAAGTATGATAACAAGTCCCAGATTTACAAGCCATATAATCCTAATCCTAATTCTAAGAAAAAGAAAGACGCTTGTTTTGTTTGTGGAAAACCAGGTCATCATGTTGCATAGTCCAGAAAAAGAGTGAGAAATGAAAGAAAAAGGTTATCCTCAGCTAACTTAGCTGAAGGAGATGATATCATTACAGCTGTCATTTCTCAAGTAAACATTGTTGCCCATATAAAGGAATGGGTGGTAAATTTCGTGGCTACTCGGCACATTTTTGCAAATCGAGAAGTATTTACCTCCTATATACTAATAGGAGATGACAATTAAGTGGTCTACCTTTGAGACTCAAGGACTACTAAAGTCTTGGGATTGGTAAAGTGCTCATAAATCTAGAAAAATCTATCAATGAAAGTCACATAATATCTGTTACAATAGGAATAAAATTTCATATATAGTATCCTACTAGGAAAAGCATTGTGATGTAGTGTCTATAAATAGGGCACAGTGTAATCATGTAGATACAATAATTCAATAATATATTTTCTCACATGGTATAGAGCAGTTGTGAGAAAAATATCGTTGTGCATCATTCTGGCGACATTCAGGAGAAAATCAACCGTCGCCGTGCAATTTTTGGTGACCTAAGCGGTTGTCCAAGCAAATAATCCTTTCTGCCAGTGTTTTTCAAAAATCAACACCACCACCGGGATCGGCCTTTCCCGGTGAGCAAACCCCAGTGAGCCTCATCGAAAATTGGTCACCCATGCGCCGTCGGACCGGTTGTTCAGGCGAGCGTGTCAAAGCCACGCGCCGGCACGTGAGGTATCTTCCGACAACTTTTTCAAAAAATTTCTTTTTCCAGTAGGATCGCCCCTCCATTCAGATCCTACCCATATAATCTTTTTATAATTTTGACCACTTTCTGGTGGTTAAATCTTATTTTTCCGACAACAGAAGCTGTCTTTTTCAGATTCCGGCTACGATTTTGTTTTCTTTTAGATTCAAGCGTTATATATTTTGCAGATTTAGGCTATAAATTTTTAATTTCACGAGATGTATTTTGGATATGATACTTTTAGCTCCAAAAATACGGGAATTGGAAATTCAAGTCGTATGATTAATTCACAATCCTTGATAAGGAGATCAGAAAATCAAACATCACTGTCTAAAATTCGACGAAAAAGACGTCGTTTTGGAAGATCTAGATCTAAGTATAGTTATTGTAAAATGCTTGGACATACTCGTGAAGTATGTTGATCTCGACCTAAGTGTAGTTATTGTAATATGTATGGACATGCTCGTGAAGTATGCTATTCTCTGCATGGTCGACCACCCAAGAATACTCATATTGCTCAGACTGCCACTACAGGTAACCGACAGGTTTATTTATCCGAAGAAGAATATAATGAGTACCTTCTGTATCGTGCAAGTAAACAGACACCTCCACAAGCAGCTTCAGTCGCACAATCTAATACCGTTGGATCGTGGGTTGTAGACTCTGGCGCTTCTGATCATATTATAAATCACTTTTGTCAAATATTAATTATTCACCTCTCTTCCCGCTATTACTTTAGCCAATGGGATCCAAACAAAAGCAAAATGAGTTGGACAAGCTAAACGCATATCTTCGGTCACTCTAAATCATGTTCTTTATGCCTCTGGTTGTCTTTTGAATCTTGCATCGGTCAGTCTTTTAACTCGTACCTTAAATTGTGCCATACTATTTCTTAGTGATTCTTTTATTATGCAGGATCGCAGTACGAGATAGACGATTGGCGTTGGATATGAATCACAAGGCCTCTACTACCTTACATTTACTCCTAAATCCTCCATAACATGTCTAGTTACAGATCCTCCCGACAATTCATAAACGATTGGGACATCCGAGTCTATTCAAGCTACAAAAGATGGTGCCTAGTTTGTCTAGTCTGTCCAAATTAGATTGTGAGTCGTGTCAACTTGGAAAACACACTCGCACTACCTTTTCACGTAGTGCTGAGAGTTGTGCAGAGTATTTTTCCAATAGTTCATTCTGATATTTAGGGTCCTACTAGAGTCGGTTCACCTTTAGGATTTCATTATTTTGTTAGTTTCATTGACGATTTTTCCCGATGTACTTGGTTATTCTTAATGAAAGATCGTTCTGAGTTATTCTCTATATTCAAGAGTTTTTGTGCTAAAATACAAAATCAATTTGGTGTTTCTATTCATACTTTTCGTAGTGATAATGCCTTGGAATACAAATTCTCCCAATTTCATCAGTCTATGACTCATCAAGGAATTATTCATCAAACATCTTATCCATACACGCCTCAACAGAATGAGGTAGCAGAAAGGAAGAATAAACATCTCATTGAGACGGCTCGCACTCTTCTCATTGAATTCCATGTTCCGCTGCGTTTTTAGGGCGATGCAGTCCTCACAACTTGTCATTTAATTAATCGAACGCCCTCATCTTCTATTCAGAATCAGATTTCATATTCTATAGTATATCCTCAGTCATCTCTATACTTTCTTCCTCGTGTTTTTGGGAGCATATGTTTTGTGCATAACCTAGCTCCGGGGATAGATAAATTAGCCCCTCACTCTCTTAAATGGTCTTTCTTGATTATGCTCTAGTTCAAAAGGGTATCATTGCTTCTCACCTGATCTCCGTCGATATCTTATGTCTACTGATGTCACATTTTTTGAGTCTCAACCTTACTTTAGATCTCCTTCTAATCATCATAATATCTCTGAGGTCTTACCTATACTTCAGGTTTTACCTACACTGACTTTTGAGGAATCTACCGTTACTTCTACATCTCCAGTCACAGTGCCACTACTTCTGACTTATCATCGTCGACCAAGTCCAACATCAGGCCTAGATGATTCATGTCCTGCGTCGGACATTGCACCTACTGTGGACTTGTCTCCTTCTGATTAGTCGATTGCACTTCGTAAAGATAAACGGTCCACTCATAACACTAATCCACATTATACCCGTTTAAGTTATCATCATCTATCATCATCTCATATGCCTTTGTATCATCATTGTCCTCTGTCCACATTCCTAAGTCTACAAGTGAAGCCCTTTCTCATCCCGGATGGCGACAGACTATGATTGACGAGATATCTGCTTTACACACGAGTGGTACTTGGGATCTTTTTCCTCTTCCTTCAGGTAAATCTACTGTTGGTTGTCGTTCAAGTTGACCGGCTTAGGGTTGGCCTTGTTGCGAAAGGGTATACACCCCTTTGGAAATATTACCTGAATGATATTTCTTTCATGTATTTCAAATACTTCGTATAGTGCCCAATAAATTATTAGGGATTCTTTTAATGGTTTCAGTACCTGATTTTCAATTGAGTTATTAGTCTGGTCTTATTCTGCTTGTAGGCCGCTCTTTTGTGATGCCGGTGGCGCGGGTCTGCTATTTGCACGAACTCTTCAGAATAGATATACAAATGGTCCAAGGTTTATCAATCTTAGGTACCCATGAATTTTTCAATTTATTATACTAGAACTTGGCTTGATTACAGTGATACTTTCTCTCCTGTGGCTAAAATAGCATATGTACGTCTCTTTCTATCCATGGTTGGCCTCTTTATCAATTGGACATTAAGAATGTTTTTCTCCATGGTGATCTTGAGGGCTGGTTTTGTTTCTCATAGGGAATCTAATATAGTGTGTCGATTGCGTCAGTCACTTTATGATTTAAAACAGTCTTCTTGAGCTTGGTTTGGTAAATTCAGGAGTTTGGCATGACTCACATTGAAGCAGATCATTTGTGTTTTATCGACATTCTACTTTAAATTTGAGTATTTATTTAGTGGTTTATGTTGACGATATCGTTATAACTGGCAATGATCAAGAGGGTATCACTAATTTAAAGCAACATATCTTTCAGCATTTTCATTTTTAGACTAAAGATCTCGGCAGACTAAAGTATTTTCTAGGTATTGAGGTTGCCCAATCCACGTCAGGTATTGTTATTTCGCAACATAAGTATGCCTTAGACATTCTTGAGGAGACAGGAATGATGGGATGTAGATCCATTGACATTCCTATGGATCCGAATACTAAATTCCTATCAGGTCAGGGGGAGTCACTCGGTGATCCTGGAAGATATAGGCGGCTTGTTGGTAAGTTGAATTATCTCACAGTGACTAGACCTGACATTTCATTTTCTGTGAGTGTTGTAAGTCAGTTTATGGATTCTCCCCGTGATAGTCATTGGGATGCAATTGTCTGCATTCTGCGATATATTAAGTCAGCTCTAGCGGTAAAGAACTGCTTTTCGAAGATCGAGTCCATGAGCAGATCTTTGGATATACCGACGTTTGATTATGCAGGATCACCCTGTGATAGACGTTCTACATCCTGATATTGTGTGTTAATATGAGGTAATTTAGTGTCCTGGAAGAGTAAGAAATAGAGTGTCGTTGCTCGATCTAGTGCTGAATCAGAATATCGAGCAATGATTGTAGCAACTTGTGAGCTAGTTTGGATTAAGCATTTGCTCAAAGAACTAAAATTTGGAGAAATCAGTCAAATGAAACTTGTGTGTGATAACAAAGCCGCCCTCCATATCGCATCAAATCCGGTATTTCATGAGAGGACTAAGCACATTGAGATTGACTGTGACTTTGTCAGTGAAAAGATTATCCCCGGAGATATTGTTATAAAATTTGTGAAGTCGAGCAACCAACTTGCAGATATTTTCACCAAGTTTCTCACTGGTCCTCGTATTAATTACATCTTTAACAAGCTCGGTACATATGACTTGTATGCACCAGCTTGGGGGAGAGTGTTAGAATAGGAATAGGATTTCATATATAGTATCCTAATAGGAAAATGATTGTAATGTAGTGTGTATAAATAGGGCTCAGTGTAATCATGTAGATACAACAATTCAATAATATATTTTCTCCCATAATTTCTCACAATATCTTTTACCACCTTTTGTCATAGTCTGTTTTTTATCGCCTAAATCAGTATGAATAAGAGATAATAATTCAGTTACTTACTGCTAAACATGATCTTATAGTAATTTTAGCTTAAGCACATATTTCAGATTTGTCAATATTATTTAATTCTAAACCATATATTAAACCAAACAATTGGATGTTCTTTATATACGAGACATTAACATGTCCTAATCTAGAATGCCCCAAAGAAATGGACTCAATCATATAAGCAAAAAGTAAATGCTATTTTATTCATTGATAACATTAGAAACATTGAGTACAAAAAGTCCATGGTTATAATAGCCCTTTATTTTTGGTCATTATAATCTTATGAGATTCAAATGACACTTGCGCTCTATCTTTCATTAGCAAGGCTACAGAAATCAGGTTTTCCCTCATTGTAGGAACATGTAGCACATTCGCGAGGGCTAAAGTTTTCCCGAAGAGCTTTAGGAGCACTTTACCCGACCACTTCATTGTCATCTCCTATTGGTGTAGAGGTAAATGCTTTTCGATTTGCACAAATGTGCCGAGTAGCCTCAAAGTCTACCACGTTAACATTTACATGTAATAAATGTTTAATTGAGAGTTGCAATAATATCAGCTCCTTCAGCTAAGGCTAAAGTTTTCCCCGAAGTGAGCTTTAGGAGCACTTTACCCGACCACTTTATTGTCATCTCCTATTGGTATAGAGGTAAATGCTTTTCGATTGGCACAAATGTGCGAGTAGCCTCAGAGTCTACCACGTTTACATTTACATGTAATAAATGTTTAATTGAGAGTTGCAATAATATCATCTCCTTCAGCTAAGTTAGCCTTGGGAGGATAACATTTTTCTTTATCATTTCTCACTCTTTTCCTGCCGTGTGCACCATGATGACCTGTTTTTCACAAACAAAACAAGCGCCTTTCTTTTTCTTAGAATTAGGATTATAGGGATTGTAACTTTGGGACTTGTCATCATACCTTTTACTGCTACGGCTTTGGCTTTGCACAAGATTTGCCTTTGAGAGCTATTTCTTTAGCTTTAAATGAAAATGAATCATTTCTATTGGTATCTTCCTTTGGTATATGGGTGACTTCCTCCTAATTGTGAAGTTTGTCTGCATATGCTTTAAGCTATTTTTGTATTCATTCCACGAGTCAGGCAACTTCTCGATCAACATCACAACAACAAATTTTTCTGCTAGAAGATCCCTCGGCCTTCAAGCAATTTCTGATATTCTTTGATTTGGACTTTCATCTCTTTCTCGTCACTCATTTGCCATTGATAATACTTCCCACCTACAAACTTTTGTTTTGTAGCATCTTCAGATGTGAACTTCTTGGTTAAAGCTTTCCAAATAGCTTTTGCTTCCTTGCAACTATAATACACATCAAACAGTTTGTTAGAAATAGTCTGTAATATAGTATGGTGTATTACCTTGTTGGCGTATTGCCACGATTCCTATATCTTGTCCTCAACATTTGCACCGGGTTGTAGATGTAACAACGTGTGTGCAACACTATGAACATCGAGCAGTGGGAAAACACGTTCTTGCCACCTTTTGAAATTTTCATTAGCGGAAATTTCAATGTTTGACACATTCAGAAATGACTTAGCATATGGTAGGACAACTAGAACAGGAGCAGCGGGGGAAACACCAACATTGATAGTATCAGTAGTAGTATTGTTTGCCATAGTTTCTTAGATTCTTGGAGAAACAAGAGAAACTATAACACATGTATTATTTATTGATAAGCTAGTACAAGTAATGCATGAGTCGTGCGGGCCACTGTCATAAGAAACGATTTCACATTAGTGGGGTACTGTTCTAAGAAACAATTTCAGCAATATAAAATGTTTCCCAGGATTAAACAAGCCTTCTCTATAAGAGGAGCAGAAACAACATAATTAAAATAACCCACGTGCAAATGGCCTCTACTTTGGCCAATAGCAATCTTTTGAAATAAATTATTTTTCCAACAGAAACTACCATGAAAATTCCAAAATACATGTCTTCTACAACCCACTAGTTCTAGAAGTTGGACTGATTCAACTTGGGCACCAACCAAATCCATACATACACGTCTCTCCGTTTTTGTGATGTGTATTTCGAACAAGGATTTACTGGAACGTAGTCTAGTGGACTTTTGAGCCAAACTTGTATTCGTTCGTAAATGCGTGATAAAGAAAATGCTAAGCTATTGAGTGATGAACACTCTGAACATAATCCTATAATTTGGAGCTTCAAAAGTTGAAAGTAGAGTTTGATTCTTTATATTATGTCACGTTGGACAAAATCCCATTCTTGTCTTTCCATTACAAACATATAGTTTGTTTTTTTCTTGATCTGATGCTTAGCTTAGTTTTGAAATAGTTGAAAAGAGAGAAGAATTTTGATCCTTGTGACTTAATATAAATAGTTGAAAAGAGATGAATTTTGATCCTTTTGTAAGGGTGTCAATAACTAGGGAAAGTAAAAACAAGAGATGAAATAAATCGAATGTCAATTTTGTTTTCGAATGTCGGCAATTATGTCGTCCGGGACCAGTAACAACACTTAGCAAAACAGAAACTTTAAAGAGTAAATGCAGCGGAATTTAAAGAACACAAAGGTTTAAAATTTTCATAAGTTATATATATTATATAACTTATTATGGTCAATGACCAGATGTATTGTATATATATTATATACAAAAATTCAAATTCCTTTCTTCACAGATTTACAATATAAAACGGAAAGGAATTAAAAGTTGAAGTCGCAGATGACTTCTGGCTGAAAAATCTAAGTAGACATAGAAAACCTCTCATTACAATTGCTCCATACAAAATTAATCTAAAATCTAAATATCAATTGTAATGTTAGACAGAATGTTGTCGACACACTCAGGCAACACTTGTGATCCAGATTTCTGAGATGAAATCCCAAGAGCTCTCTTGGTATTTTTGCAATTTGATTTTGGATATCGATACACTATTGTGGCGTATCTATTTATAGTAGAGAGTTCCCTTGAAAGGATCATCGATCCATTGTGGAAGTTGAGGAAAAGATGGACAGCTTGTGGTAGATGATTAAGGAGTGAAAATCTCAACAACTTTGATTTGTTCCCTACTCGACTTTTTCCCCAAGCTTTGACTCTTTCTCCCACGTTTTACACAGCTCCAATTCACCACGCCTAAGTCATTTTTACCTCACAGTAAAATATTACTGCTTAACGTAAAGTAAGGCAAAACTGTTTTTCGAAGATGTTGGTCCGAATGTTATGACATTTGTCTCAACATTTTTATGCATTCAAATCAGTACTTTAGAAGATATGTTGGGTCAAATGTCACAACACCAAACCCAACATTATCAATCTCCCTTTTTTGTCTTTCTTCACAAAACACATTACAAAATGTACAAACGACTTAGTGTATTGTCACAAATGTTGTCTAACATTTGTGATTACTGACAAGCTCCTCCTTAACCTGTGATGGCATACAAGCAAAACTTGTGTATATCAGTGTATACCAATTCATAGGATTAGAAAATGATGTGTGCACATATATATACACATATCATCCAATATACAAACACAAAAAGAAAGAATTCATCGTCAGAATAAACCATTGTCAAAAATAAACATCCACATCAACCATTAACCAAAACAAAAAAATAGTTCAGAATCCAAATAATCATAAACCAAACATTAAAAGCTCATGGTGCAGCACATCTGCCTACTTCTTCCTGGCTCATTATGCAGCAACAGCTTTCTACTTCTGCATAACAACTTCAGCTTTAGCCCTCTGCAACAGTTTCTTCCTTTTGCACAGCAGCAGCTGCTTCACCATGTGCACCTTCAGCCTCTTCCCCTGCTCCCCCTACACAGAAGCATCTCCCCCTTTTTGTGAAGAAAGTAATAGCAAGAACTGGTCTTTGGCTTGAACCAAGGCACCCCTGGCAGCATCAACCTCTAAAATTTGTTGTTTGATTTTTGCTATTTGACCCACCACGCGGGCGAGGTTGAAGGGGTCTTGCGCAACCTCTTGGCAACATTCTCACATTCTGCGTCCTTCTTTCGAGGTAAGTTAATTACTCTTTCTTTGCTCTTTAAAATTGCCTTATTTACTGTGTAAAGGTCAGAAGCCATTCCTACAATATCCTCTCTCTTAGGTTCAAGGCCTTGGATAGTCAAGATTTAGTAGATTAGGGAGGGAAATAGAAGGATTAAAGTTGATTCTTTTTCAGCCAAGTTGGCAACTTGACAAAATATCCTTTCCTAAATCAACTTTTAAGTCTTTCCCAATTTTAAACAATAGAGAAGCTTGTTCAGATGTCACAACTGACTCATTCAATAAATGAAGCCAATTGTGAATAGCAAATTTGTGGTGGGTGGAAAATAAGGTTGTTAATTTTGAAGCTAGGCATCTAGGGATCCACTTTTTGATTATACCTCCAGTGAGGTATTCAATCATTTTATCCCTATTTTTTGTCACTTGTTCTGCATCACTAACTCTCTCTTCAACATCAAGTCTCGTACATTGATTTATAATAGAGGGTGTAAACTGATAAATCTTGTTATAGAGATATACTTTCCCAATTTTTTTTGAGGAGACATCATGTATAGCAGGACTCAGATTAGCATAAAACAACCTAATCACTTCATCAACATAGGGTTCTTTTTCTTTGACAGTTTTGAGAAGCTGTCTATCCTTTCTATCAAGCCATATTCAGTACATGAAGTAACATCTAACACTTTCTCATGTCTAATTACTCTATTCTTGTACTAGTCCCATTTATCGTATTTAGCTTTAGAATAGAATTTTTCTGAGAAAGCAGATACCTCAATGTCTGAATCAGACATGGCTGAACTCTCGAATTTGGTACTGCTGGAGGATGTTGTAGCATCAGTGGCAACATTTGGATCAACACTTGATTTGACATATCTTGGAATTCCCTTTGGAAAGAATTGCTTCAGTGGAGTTTCATCAGGGATTTCATCGTCTTCTTGAGACACATTTTGTGGTACAGAAGCAGTTGGTTCTTCTTCACTCTCTGCACAAAGTCCGTGTCATCACCGTCACTGCTCGAGCAAACATGTATAGATGTATCAAATCTGGACCTTTTGTTTTTCGGATCTTCACGAACTGTTCTCTCAAACATTCTGCTCGATCGACGAGTAGGGAAGGTGGCGGATCTTGGTCTTTTACCCAATGCTGAAATATCCGATGTTTCATCAACATCTATTGGATTGTTGTCATCACTTGGGTAGCTAATGTCTAAAGGTTCATCTAAACCTTTAACTACTGTAGCTTTGGACAAGTCCTCTGGGATGGTGAAGAAGATAACCGGCAGGGTTGCTGCAGTTCATTTTTCTCAGACGATTCAGTGTTCATAGGAGGGTTTGTACTCATTGGGGTGTTGGTTGGAGTGTTGGCTGACATTGGTGTTGACACTGGAGAGGTTTCCATCGGTGAAAATTGAGGAGAAAGTTTTGGGAATTTAGGGTTTGAGATTGAGAATGAAGTTTGGAATGGTAATGATTCCATCGGGTAAGAGGATGTATACCCGATGTGATTTTCCCTTTTTTGTGGGAAAATTCAAAATGATAAAATGATAGCAAATGAGAGGAATATTTATATACATGGCTAACCTTTCTTAGCAACGAAAATCCCTTAGTTTTATATGTTTCATTTTTACACAATAACTACCACCTAAAATATTGGGATAAAACAAATAAACATCACGATAAGGATAAACTTTAATCTCATCATTTTAGCTTTTGAAATTCTTGCAAACAAGGCATGGAGAGAGATCTGATGATTCAACGATCATATAAGTACAATATCCCAATACATATCACATTCTGAAAATGTCAACTGCAATGTTGGCAACATTTTGGACGACACAAGTATTTTGAACCCCCAAGAACTATTTGTTTTGGCAACAAATCAAGACACGTTTTATATGTATTTTATGAGTTTGACCACTGGACCAATGTAACATTTTTCTATCGTGTCCTTAATCTAATCATATAACACATACAAAGGAATTTTCCATGTCAACAATAAGAATACTTATTTAGTATTCTCAAAATTCTTTTGAAGCACACGATACTCTTATAGAATAGGAACAGAATCTTTTCAAGGGCTTTGCCCATTTTGCACAGTTGCCAAATATTTGTATAGGCTTTTCCTTATTTTGATACTCTCTTTTTATGATATACATGTATTTATATATCATCGCAGAGAACGGTATCACGTTGCAATTACATTCTTATTAAAAGATCATGCTTGTGTGACCAAAAGTTATGCACCATACAACAATAATAATCAGTCAGTGATATTACATAGGTAAATGTCACCTGAAATGTTAGACAACGTTTCAGCCGACATTCACCAACAATGCCTTTTTTTAGAGATTACAAAGATCAAGAGATTTCTTCAAACTAGAAAATCTCTCATGGTCCAAAGCTTTTGTAAAAATATCAGCTAGTTGATGAAGAGTGTCAACATGTTCAATTTTAACTAGTTGTTTTTCAACTAAATCTCTTAAAAAGTTGTCTGATATCAAAATGTTTTGTACGTGAGTGTTGAACTGGTTTTTTGAAAATATTTATTGCACTCAAATTATCACAGTACAAAATCAAAATTTTTCTAGTAAATTCATAGTCGTCTAACATGTGTCTTAGCCATATTAATTGAGAGCAACAACTTCCAGCTACTACATATAGTGTCTTTGGAATACCAAATTCTCAAATCACATGTGCCAGCAACATATCTAATAATATGTTTCACGGCTTTCACGATATTTAAGTGGACATTTTGGGACATGCTTGAAAACGTGCACAAACATACACACTAAGCATAATATCTTGGCGACTAGCAGTAAGATAAAGAAGGCTATCTATCATAGATCGATATAATGTTGGGTTGACATTTTCACCAACAAAAGTCGGGTCCTTTTCCTCTTATTTTTGTCGAAAAAGGCCTGTAGCACTGGAGCTTAGTTTCCATCTGGGTATGCGACCTTGGATTGTTGTTGCATATTCAACTCCTGTTGCAGCTGCTACCGCAGCCTAGTATACTGCGATGTGTGATTTGATCGAAATTCTGATTTTACAGACTCGGAAAGAGAAACTGTCATCCCAGTCAATCCAATTGGGATGCCCTGGACCTGACATGTAACTTGGAGTGACTTATTTGCGTCTTCATTTGTTTAGCGTTCTCCAAACCAAATCTCTTAACTAGATTTTTGGCATATTTACTCTGTGAGATGTAAATTCCATCTTCACTTTGCTTTATCTATAGTCTAAGAAAAAAATTAATACCCCAATCATGCTCATTTCAAATGTTGATGACATAGCTTTAACAAATGAATTTAGGTACGACTGGGAGGTCGACCTAAAAACTATGTCATCCACGTAGATTTGAGCAATTATAATATCTACACCATGTCGTTTAATAAATAAAGTACGATCAGCTTCGCCACGGTTAAAACCAAATTCAAGAAGAAAGTTAGTTAATTGACCATACCATGCACGAGAGGCTTGTTTTAACCCATACAAAGCCTTTTGAGCTTGTACACATAGTGTGGATGGTAAGGATCTTCAAATTCATTTGGTTGTTCAACATAGACTTCCTTATCTAGATAACCATTTAAGAATGCACCTTTCACATCCATTTGGTGTAAAGTAATTTTCAGACAACCAGCAATAGCAATTAAAAGTCTAATTGACTCAATTCTAGCCACAGGTGTGAAGGTTTCGTCATAATCGATTCCTTCAACCTGAGTATAGCCTTGTGCAACTAGACGAGCTTTGTTTCTAACAATTGTTCCCGATTCGTCTGATTTATTTTTAAAAATCCACTTAGTTCCAATTACATTTGTATTATTTGGCCGTAGAACTAAGTCCCAGACATCATTTCGAGAGAATTGTTCAAGCTCTTCCTGCATTGCTTCAATCCAAAAACTATCTTTGAGTGCTTCTAAAATATTTTTTGATTCTAAAGTAGATATAAAACAAGAAAGACTAACCTTTTGGTATATGGTAGACATACACATACCTTACCATTTCTCTATAGTTGAGTGATTCTTTCTCTCTTGTTTTAATTCCTTCAAAAACTCCCCCTATCACTTGCCCCGTTGGATGATTCTTCCTAATCCTTGATGAGGGGTCCATACGAACTTGGTCTAACAATTCAATTCAGCACTAGACTCCCCGTCTGTGGCCTATGTGGTCTGTATTGTTGTTTTGGATGTTGCTTCAGGTGTGGCAACATTTGTGGCAACATCTGATTCTTCTGCAATCTGTGGACTTTCCACTGCATCTATAATGTTATTTTCAATAGTTTTTCCTGAAACATTAGAAAGATCATCAAAGATAACATTTACAGACTCTTGTATAGTTCTGGATCTCAGATTGTATACTCGATAAGCATGACTATTTTGTGGATAGCCAACAAAAATTCCTTTGTCACCCTTAGAGTCATATTTTGCCAAATAATTCATGTCATTTAAAATATAACAAATACACCCAAAAACATGAAAGTAACACAAGTTTGGTTTCTTTCCATTTATAATCTCATAGGGTGTCGTCTTTGTTCCTGGCCTTAGATAGACTATATTATCTATGTGATTAGATGTATTCAAGGTTTCTGCCCATAAATGTTTTGACAAATGTTTAGAACTAAGCATAACTCTATCCATTTCTTGCAATGTCCTATTCCTCCATTCTGCAACCCCATTCTGTTGCGGAGTTTTGGGGGCAGAAAACTCATGAAAAATTTCCCTTTTCTCACAAAAGTTTGTGAATGAACTATTTTCAAATTCTTTTTCATGGTCGGATTTAATCCGAAAAATAGGATAATAGAACAAATTTCTAATTCTAGAGTGCAAGATTTTAAACATGTCAAACGTTTTTTTGATTTTTCTTTCAAAAAATTTATCCAAGAATATCTAGAAAAATCATCAACTATCACAAAGGAATACTTCATGCCTCCTAGACTGTCTACTTCAATTGGACCCATTAAATTCATATGTAGAAATTGAAAATAGTGAGATGTACCTGAATGTTGTCCATCATGTTAAACAACATTATGAGAGACACGAGTTTGCTTACCTTTCAAACAATCTTCACATATAGTTACTTTTATGGCTAAGTTCGGGTATGCCTCTAACAGCTTCATATGAGGTCAATTTTTCTAAATTGCGTTAGTTGACATGCCCCAACTTTTGATGCCATAGTGTTGTGTCATCGATCTTAGCATTATTGCATGTTTCTTGTCTTACAACAAGATAGCAATTGTCACATGTTCTTGTACCTGTCATGACACATATATTTGCTTCATTCGTAACTTTGCAAGCATTCTTATTAAAATTTACCTCAAGATCGTCATCACACGGTTGACTAATACTAATCAAATTAGCCATTAAGCCCTCAACGTGTAAGACATTCCTTAAGGCCTGAAAATCAGGAACATCCAAGATCCCTTTTCCAATTATTTTTCTTTTACTACCACCTCCATAAGTTACGTTTCCTCCATTGAATGGCTCATAGTTCCTTAGAAATCCTTTTATACCTGTCATGTGGCGAGAACACCCACTATCAAAGTACCAAGAACGTGAAATGTTAGTTCTTAATGCAGTTATACAGACATTACAAGTTAAGTCCATTTTAGGAACCCAAACTCTCTTAAAATATTTTTTACCTTTTGGCTCACAAATATTGCTTCGATGTTTATCCGGAATGTTGGACAACAAGTTAGGCAACATTTTGCTCACATAATTTTGAAGTTTGAAACAGTATGGTTTGAAGTGTCCAGGGGAGTTACAGTGATGACATACAAACTTCATTTTCTTTGACATATATGAGAACATATTATTCATCCCTTTTTCTTTTACAAAGCGTATTTTATCATTTTTATAAAAGAGATTAGAGCATATGGTTTTAAGAGAGTTTTCGTATCCAATACCTACATGTGAAGGTTTACTAAAGTTGAGTATCTCATTCAATTTCGAAGTCCCTGTGTTGAGCTTGCAGAAGGTTGCTTCAGCTAAATCCAATTTTGCTCGAATCTTACCTAATTCAATATCTTTTTTGGTAAGTGCAACCTCAAGTCGGGTTATCGTGCCTGTTAATTCTAAATTCTCACGAGTTAAAGATTTTACCTTTTTGTCAAGTTGCTTGGATTCTATGATTAAGGCTTTACAAATACTTTGTAATTCATTAAGCATATCATTTTTGCATTCAACTTGATCCATACAATCAGCCTCACTAACAGAAATAGAACCACTAAAACAATTAACATCAGAATAGTTAAAGAATTCATACCTTTCGGATGTCGCTGAGGATGTTGATGTCGTTGCTGATGTTGGAGCAAATGTCGACATTATATACGACATCTTCATTATCCGATAGAGACTGTTCGAAATTGCTTGTGTTTCAATTTCACGATCTCCTTCTTGTTCTTCTTCATCACTAAGAGAGACCCATAGGTTCTTACCAAATTATTTAAGAGTGTTTGCACATTTGTTAGCATAATGACCCCAACCTGAGCATGCATGACATTGCACGGACTCAAGTTGTTTGAGATCAAATTTGGTACGATCTGAGTTGGTTCTTTCTTAGTTGATTTCTTTTTTGTACATTTGGAAGGAATCTAGTGGGCTTTTGATTGAAGACTTGGTTTTGGTGCTCTTTAGATTTAGATTGATTTCTCTCATTGTTGAACTTTCTCACCATCGAATTGTATTTTTGAGTGAGTAAGACTAACATTAGCACGTTCACCAATTTCTTCAAGATTGTCATCCTCTTCTTCGATTTGACTCTCCAAGGATTGAACTTGAAGTGCCACATTCTTGCTTTTATGCAATTTCTTTTGATTCTCAATGTTCATCTCATAAGTTTTGAGTATGCTCATCAAAGGTATGAAGGTCCTGGCAAGATTGTGAGCTTCAATAGCACAAATCTTTAAATTGAACTTTTCAGGAAGAGAACGGAGAGCCTTTTCAACAAGTTGAGTGTTGGTTAATGGTTCACCAAACACTTGACATTCATTTGAGATGTCATCAACTTTTCAAAATAAGATTTAATATCATCTGCTTCTTCCATCCTTAAACGTTCATATTTACTCATGAGCATGTGTAGCTTTGTTCGTTGAACACTTGAGCTCCCTTCACAGTGAATTTGTGAAGTATTTACTCATGGGCAGTTTTGAATGAGTTTGAACATGTAAAGATCAACCCATCCAAAAGTTGCATTTAAGGCCTTTTCGTTAAAGCTAGCATTATTAGTTTCTTCTGTAGTCCATTCGGATTCAGGCTTAGCAATAATGTCACCTTCTTCATCCGGTGGAAACATTGGAACAAATACCCATTGGTTATAGATCTCCATGCACGAATATCAATAGATTTGATATGCGAACATAGGCGAATATTTCAATAGGCATAATTTGATCCATCTAAAATAGGAAGAAAGACTACCAATAGTCGGATTTGACGGATCCATAGTTTATGACAACATGACCAAGCAGTTATTGTGTTAAGTGTCGGCTCTGATACCAATTGTAAGGGTGTCAAAAATTATGAAAAGTAAAAAAAAAAAAGATGAAATAAATTGAATGTCAATTCTTTTTCCGAATGTTGGCAATTATGTCGTCTGACACCAGAAACTTTAAAGAGTAAATGCAGCGAAATTTAAAGAACACAAAGGTTTAAAATTTTCATAAATTATATATATTATATAACTTATGATAGTCAATGACCAGATGTATTGTATATATATTATATACAAAAATACAAATTCCTTTTTTTTTTTACAGATTTACAATATAAACGAAAAGGAATTAAAAGTTGAAGTCGCAGATGCAACCTCTCATTACAATCGCTCCATACAAAACTAATCTAGAATCTAAACAACAATTGTAATGTTTGACAGAATGTTGTCGACACACTCCGGCAACACTTGTGATCCAGATTTTTAAGATGAAATTCTGAGAACTCTCTTGCTATTTTTGCAATCTGATTCTGGATATCGATACATTGTTGTGGCGTATCTATTTATATTATAGAGTTCCTTTGAAAGGCTCATCGATCGATTGTGGAAGTTGAGGAAAATATGGGCAGCTTGTTGTAGATGATTAAGGAGTGAAAATCTCAACAACTTTGATTTGTTCCCCACTCGACTTCTTCACTAAGTTTTGACTCTTTCTCCCATGTTTTACACAGTTTCAATTCACCACACTTAAGTCATTTTTACGTCACAGTAAAATATTACTGCTTAACGTGAAGTAAGACAAAACTGTTTTTCGAAGATGTTGGTCGGAATGTTATGACATTTGTCCCAACATTTTTTTTTGCATTCAAATCAGTACTTCAGAAGATATGTTGGGTCAAATGTCACAACACCAAACCCAACATTAACACTTTTAATGATAAATTTCTTTAAAAGATTATACTTGATATGAATATCAAAATATAACTATATAGCTGCAAGAACGACTTGCATAGAAACATGTCGCAAATCAATGTCACTTTTGCAGGAGTCAATTGGAATATTGAATTTGTATGATTTTGTTGGGTTCAAAACATATAAGTTTACTTCCGCCAACAATTTCTTCTAGTATAGTTATATGGCAATCGAAACCTATAACATAAAACATGAACACTTACAAGTTAATAAATCTGGAGTCTTTACTTAGGGATTACATGCGACTGTCCCTTCGACTGCAATCACTATGCTATGGTGTATTCCTCTGTCAAGAAAGCCAGAAAATCTTGGCAGAGGTTTGAGAGAGTTTCGTCCTAGACTCTAAGTCTAGAATTAGTTTATAGAATTGGTATATAATAACCAATGGTTGTTGTATTTATAGTTGAAAATTAGGTCAGAAAAATGTTTTAGGAGGCTTAAGCTTGGCCCAAAACCTGAGGTGTGGTGGGCCAGTCCATCTAATAGAAATTATCCCATAGTTATTATCAATTTAAATATCTCGATTCCAAATCGAATATTTAATACTTTCTCAATACACCCTTAGATCGAAGAGACAATCGACATAGTGTGACCCTATAGGCCTTCATATATCGACACTAATCCAATTAAGGTCCATACGGAACTCCTAGACTGCGTCGTACGACGAACTCAATATATGAAGTACGTTTACATGAATCCAGCAAACATAACCTTTATGTGAGATGATAAATTCCTTTCATTCGCGACACACTCGATCAAGCTTAGGATTTGCCATGTGTCTATCCAAATGGCTTGATCACTTTATCTCATCTATATTAGTCGACAACTAGATCATATTCTAAATGTCTCTTGCATTGGCCAATATCACTGAGAAGTTGAGTGCTCTCTCGAATATCCAATCGAGGAATGAATCCTATTCTTGGCTCAACTACCACCTTAATTTACATCATAATGCACCCAACACAATCCGTATCTTATCCTATAAGGAGTTAGCTTAGGACATGGTCAAAGTACATTGCTCTGTAAACAAGGTACGTATTGACCTCAAGTCAAAGGACCTTCATCTCCCACACGCTGATAACACTTTAAACATGCATGACAAATAGTTTATCAGCAGGGTATACCAATATTTTTCAAAAGTATCCATGTGTCCATCACTAGTAACCATTACTAGTAGCAGGTGAGACATACTACATTCTCCAAGAATGTGACGCAGACCACATGTCGACTTATAACATATCATCGATATCCCATTCTCGATGATCATTAGTCGAGGCTATTTTAGAGTTACGCTCTATCATCAATATCTCACTCTATTAATGACAACGTAAACTCAAGGGATGCACATTAATGAATAATTACAAACAATCCAATAATAATTCAATAATTGCAAATGCCATAAATATTAATCTTATTAATAATACGAATGTGTTCAAGTACATTTGTCCCTAATAATGATTGTCTCTAGGACATACATACTTTCAGAATTCTCATCCAATTTGGTGATGTTTATATGAGATTTTTGAATAAGGATTATCAACACTTAATGTATTGACTTTTGAATCAGCGTTGGATTTGTTCATCCACATTGATAAAAGAAATGCTAAGCAATTTTGCATGTAGTATTTGCTTTAACTTACGGCTTTGGAATTCTAGTGAAGAATCACATATAGTTGTGTCTGTTATAGTATTAGGGATGGATTCGTCATGCAGGCCATTACTAAAAACCTTGAAAGTTGAACTCATAGATTTCAAAACTTGGATCCGCCTCTGAATAGTATAATGACTCTCTAATGTAAACTTTTGATAAGTTAGTCTGTACTGTACATTATCAAAGTTAGCATGTACAGTATGATACCTGTTGGAAACTAAATTACTAGTACTATAAAATTCCTGTATCTAGGTAGAGGTATTTTTTCCTGTAGAGGTTTCCCAAAAAAAATCAGCTCTGACAGTATGAAACAGTATTGATACCTAATATATTAGTACCATCGGAATTCCTGTATCTAGATAGAGGTATTTTCTCCTGTAGAGACTAAAATCAATGCTCAACTTTTGCAACACTTTAAGTGAGCACTGGATAAGAGTAAAGTAATCCTAATCATGCTTGCTTGGTTAAGGAATCAGATTAGCTGATCAGTTGTTGAGTTTCCAGACAGGGGTTGTCGCTCCACTTTCTTTCTTTCCCAGATCCCTTTTTTTGACGGTACAGATGCATATCTGTTATTCTATATGCGTAAGATTGAAGTATTTACTCATCTTTGTGTGAAAAAGTGAGGAAGCTGCAAAGGAGGCTTTGATTTACAGTTACAAGCATGCAGCTAGTGGGTTCTCTGCCAAGCTGACTCCTGAGCAGGTTTCGGAGCTTTCAAGTAAGTTTTACTGTTTGAATAATCCTTTTTTTCCCATGACAAGACACATGTTTGTTTGTTTTTCCTTCTATATATAGAAAATGACAGCATTGCTAATCGAATCTGTTTTGAAATGATAAAAGTGAGACCGGTTTTGAGCCAGTAAAAGAGAATGTGCTTCCACATGATTAAGTGATTTGTTTTAGAAGGAACACGAAGTGATATGAGTTCAACAACTTGTGAATTTCACATAAAGGTCCTAGATCCTCTCTTCTCTGTATCGGTTTAGATCTTATAAAAAAATAAAAAGGGTTATCTGGCCCTTATATGTCCTCTCGAAGGTTTAGTTCTTGCGTATTTTGATAACCTGAGGTTATTCAGTTCCCGCATGATGATTATTATATGTAGTTGGTTTTATTCAGCATCCATTGTGAAAAAATATTTGAGTAATTATTTAAGCTATATTTTCAGTGCATGTGCTTGCATTTTCAAAATAAATTGGAAGGTCCAGTGATTAATAAATTTCGAATCTTAACAATTAGACTTTGTGGAAGTCGTGTCTGCATAGGTGAGGTCGTGAGGATTAGTGGTCAAGTGCTTCCGGTTTGGGGTTAGTTTGGGGGGAGGGGGACTCCAGACTACTAGGTTTTAGTACAGTGCAACGGTGACAAACATGAGTCGTGCATTTCTTAAGATTACATAATGAGAGTTGAGAAGGATCTTATGGAACAGTGTGCTATCAAGCTTTTCTTTTTGTCCGAGTATGGACTTAGTTTGAATTATATTCATTGGTGACTTGGAGGACATTCATCTGCCTATCTTAGTAATACAGTTACAGAGACCATGTCGATAGTTATCTGATGATTATTATGTTCTCATACTCACCAAGTATCTTACGTCTTCACTATGTATATATAGAATTTCAGCCTTCATGCTTACTGAATACCATTAGTAAGTTAAAAGGCTAGAGCCCTCTTGTTTTTGATTCCGTTCCAAGAATATATAGAGTTCATTCAAGTGCTCAGGTGTGTGTTCCTGAATGTCATTTGCGTTGGTAAAAACCTTTGTCCAGTACAGCGCTATGGATGATGACGTTTAATATTCCATGTCCTAATGTTTTAGCTTGTTATAATGCATAAATCTGATCATATCATGCGCAAACGAAGTGCATTTGACATTTGTATGTTTCATGTGCTTCTAGGGGTTTTCTAGCACACATTTCAGCAGCATATATTATAGCTTTATAGCTAAACTAAATTATCACTTTCTTTCTTTTTCATTTTTTTGCAGAAAAACCTGGGGTCTTGCAAATTGTCCCAAGCGAAAGACTCAAAATACATGGAACAGAGCGTATGTGAAAGCCAACTCTTGTGACCCCATCACCAACCCAATTTATGTTTGATATGTGTATAGGTTCATGATCTATTTTTTAACAGAGTGTGTTGGGAACTAAATGTTGGTATTCTATGGTACTTTATAGAGCAGTACGGGAAGTAATAACTATTACAAATGTTCGAAAGGATAAATAAATGGTCAATCTTCAAAACTGCCGCATGTGTGTTGTGTCTTGAATCTTGATCACCTTGCAAAGCTAATGTTGAGAACTGCCGCAAGTTTGTTGTGTCTTGAATGTTGATATCCTGAAATCAAGAAACAACTAAATCTGGATGGTTACAACGTTGTGTGTTGAGTCGAGGATAGCCCTCTATCCTTAAGACAAGATTGCCCCGTATATATGCTTTTACGTTAGCGGGCAATAGTCTCTCAAGATAAAACAACACTACAATTTCAACACTACAAAGCCAATAGGTTGAGCCGGTCGAAGAAAACAAATATGACTCGACTTGCTGAAGATATGGAATAGGAAGGAAGAGTTCCTCTTTACTCTTCTCTTTTGTCTCTGTAGTGTATATCGTATGTATACGTGAGGGTTTGGTCACTGTTTTTCAGTCACTGTTTTGCTGAATTTCAGTCACTGCTTCGTGCTATTTTTCTCACTGAAAATGCACTGCTTCGTGACTGTTTTTTTCGGTTTTTCCAGTGCTGAATTGATGTCTGTTTTTCGTGTTTTTGCTGCTTGTTTTTGGTCTATTTACTGCCTGATTTCAGCCAGTTTTCAGCCTGTTGTGCAGTTTTCAATTGAGCCAACAACTACTCAATATATAGCATGCAAGAGGGGTTGTCCAACTGCCAAAAACAAGGCTGTAATGGCCATTAAGGGAGGCCATTAAAACAGCCAAGTAATGGCTATTAAGGCCATTGAAAGAGGTTGCTCACTGCCCAAGTAATGGGCTGTTAATGGAGGAATTAATCAGCCAAATAAAGGCTGGTGAATGCTCCAGAAAATAGTCCAACGGTAGGCAGAAAGCTTTCCAGAAACTCCGGGGACCAAACTGTAAATATTGAAACTTGAGGGACCAAACTGTACATATAAATCTTCAGGGATCAAACTGTACATCTGGCAGAGTTCTCTGGTCTAAAAAGATAATATTAGACAGCCCCACAGCCTACGACCCACGACCCACGACCCACGACCCGTGAACCCGAGAACCCGAGAACCTGAGAATCTGTAACCCGGAACTGGACGGGACGGGCGGGCGGCGGCGACGCGCGTGTGGGCTTAATCTTGAACCCAAGCACATCTAGGTCTTCCCTCCTTTAAACACATGGGATACCCCTTGGGGTCCCAAACCCTTTACCAATTAGAGACTTATATAGAGAGCAATTCTTCATATTCCCACCGATGTGGTAGATTTGTCCCACACCACATTTTCATGTCTCAAACACCTTACTTCGTGGACCAATATCTCTTTCATTTCTCAACGAAATTAGACGATTCTTGGCCCTACGGTCATCTACTCACTTCGTAGATCATGCATGTGCGAAGAGACAAGGTCTCCAACATGCGGAACACTAGTGTTTAATTCATCAAAGATGGGTGGACGCATCTCCCCGCCAAAGGCTAATTTCCAACAATCCCCTCTATGAAAGAGAGATTGTGGCGCACGCACAAGGTGCCTACATTTCAGCAATCTTTCAGCGAAAAGATATTGCATCAGGAGTGGTAGCTTTCGCTTTGAACCTTCCCTAGTCGAAACCATCGGACTTACTTACTGCGCGGTGAACGTGATGTCTTGAACCGTCAGTGTTTAGTGTAAGCCAAGACAATGATACCAACACAATAACTCTTCTTATTCATTTTCCTTCTTACGTTTCTGTCTGTTGTGGCCATGGACACACTTGGATTCTTAAGTGCGTTCATTTGAGGTGGCCATCCTCGCACTTAAATAGGTGATTTCCTACAAGGTATCCTGCTATACCCCACTTCTCAAGTGTTAGGAATTATTAAAAGTTTCCCCAACCTTAACCTCAACCGTTTGAGGATCTTTAAAAAGGTTTGGAAGCTTAGTCTTTACCCACCATGCAGGCAGCACTTTAATGTCTATCGCGGGAACAATTTGGATTCATGTTTCCGTACAGAAATCATCATCCGAAGTGCTTCTTGCTTCCATCGAAGCGCTCAACTGAACCTTTTGCCGCTTAGTTTTCCCATTGAACCAAATTCTTGGGATCTCCAATCAGTATGGTTGGGTTTCCACCGCAAAGGTTCATATTGTTTGGGTTTTACGCTCATTCCCCTAGACAGGCAGAACACTTGATCTTCGGGTAGTCCCTTAGTTAGTAAACAAGGAAGTGACACCCGTGATGATCAACTGTCATACGGTCTTATGTCTCCTGACAGATATATCGAGACGCCGTCATCCATGTCCTTCCTGAAGCCAACCGGCTAGCCACAGTGTAGAACTGCTGAAGGCACGGGTTTCTCCCAATAAGGGACGTCCTCTAAGGAGCCGTGAAGTTACTCAACTTCTTTCATGCTTTGAATAAAGCGATAAACTCTGATTCCATCATGAAACGGCCGATGCAAGTTTGCTTAGAGGATTTTCCAAGACCCACCATACACATTTACTTGTGGCTTTGGTGTTCTTCAGATCTGATGTCCAGTTTGCATCACTGTATTCTCCCAGAACCGCTGGACATCCAGAATACTATAATCCGTAGATAAGCGAATAATTCAGATATCGTCATATCTGACTTAACGCCTTCTATTGATCATGTATTAAGATCATCAGTGAACATTAGTTCAACTGATCTGTTTGTAGGACGATACCATGTCGGTTGTAGTGTGTACAATACGTTGAACTACACATGACCTGTGCATATCGCTCCTTGTCTATGGGTGCACCATGATTCCAATCATTTCTATGATTCATATCCATTGGTGGCTTCAACGAGACTGTCTACTATCGACCAGTCCATTAGATGTCTTAGAAATCCAATTCCTAAGATGTCATCTGTGATACCCATATCTTTCATATCGAGACTTTGTTTCAATATGACTTTTACTTTCAGATTGTTGATTCTCCAACTGTTGGCTTTCTAACTTCAGAGTCAATATTTCTGTGGTCAGATTCATTGTTCCTGTTTTATCTGAAACTTTCAGGACCAAAATGTAAACATTTCAGGGACCAAAATGAAAGTTCAGGAAGAAGCCCAACAGTTCAGCAAACCAATTATGATCCTCTTCTTCCAACTCTCCGGTTGGAAAGGCTGTTTCAACATCCATGCCATGTAAGACTACAATGGCCCTGGATGTGAAGCTACTCACAGGGGAGCACATTTTACAACCCAAAGGTTCTCTTTCCGGAGGAAGATCAACCATTACGCAAGTATGATTCTATATGATAGAATATATTTCTTTCTTTAGCTTCTTTCCAAAGTAGTGCTTTTGGAGATGACAATTCTTTGTTAATTGTCCATGGTTCGTTCTCAACTATACAAGCTAGAAGGTATGGAACAAGTCTTTGTCCCATTTTTGCTCCTTCTCGGTTCTACATCTAGAATCCCTGAGTTCTGCAGATCTGGAATATTAAGTTTCGGATAGCCAACAACTTTCGAGTCCTGTAGATACGGAACGTCTAGTTTCGGACAGTCAGGCCCTCGCGGGTTCTTGTTAACCTTGAGCAATTACTCCTTTTTCCTTTTTCAAGGAAAGCTATCTTCAAAGAATTCAGTATTCTTTTACGCCAAGAGGCGATCAAAGACTATCAAGTATTTGCGGATCCGGTGGATATGCAATCTACGATCTTAGGTACAATCGACTGTTTCAGTGTTCCAACTTTTACCAAGCCACCCCACATAATTTGAGCGTACGACTTTGCGCTTGGCTAACACCGTTGGACTGAGGTGAGAAATGAACAGTCGTTTAATGAACGATGCTTCACATTCTCCCCCTCTATCACTACGAATTTCTCAATCCGTAGGCTTAGTTGAGTTTCAACTTCTGTTTTGTAGCGTTTATCCGCTTCAACAACTTCATCTTTGCTTTTTAACAAACAAAGGATTTCATATTTTGTACCATCATCAATTAAGGTCACAACATACTTGTCTCCCCCCTCTATTTTGTATAAAATTCAAATCACCCAAGTAGGTGTGACTAAGTTCTAGAGGAGCGGTGCTTCTTTCGCTATTCCCTTTGACGGAATTTGGAAAGGTGATTTTGCCTCTTCGTCTACATCACATTCATTTTGAGGGTTTATGTCGACAGAAGGCAACAATCTCAACATCGTTAGCTTTTGAATGACTTGCTATTTAACGTGTCTTAATCTATGATGGCATAGATGCATGGATTACAAATATATCATTCATTTGGCTACAGACGTACTGTACAATTCTTAGTTATTACAGACCTGTTGGACTAGACTCAAACCAGCTTGACCAACAGCGTCCCTTAAACCAAGTTAGGGATATGTATCACCTCATCTTAGAGTGATCTCATTCCCTGAAGTCCTATTAAGGACAACCTCTCCAACCCCTTCTACTTTAGAGGTGGCGTTGCTTCACATGAACAACCTCTTGCCCGTGGTTAGGGCGTAACCGGATCATATGTGATCTGGATACTCTGGCCCACTGCAGTTGCTTTGGCAGACTGAGTGTCCAATTTCTTTTCTGCCTTTCTTTAGGCCTTCAGATCATTTAAGACCTGGAAATTCTGGCCCACCCTAATAGGTGTCCATTACTTTTCCTATGAAATGAATTCTGGCCCCACTCCAGTCGCCCGGAGGCTTTATATGACTGAGTGTCCAATATCATCCTATGAAGGATCTTCTGCCAAATAGTATGACAGGCTCAACGTCTTTAACTTTTAAACTTCTTCCGTTATGATTGGTGCCTAGATAATTCTTGGCGCTTACTTAAGAGTGGTAACAGTTTTCGCACAGTCAGTGGATCTTACTCCCTCGTATGTGAGAACATACTTTACACACTTTTAATAATTACTCTTAAAAGAACAGATCTTTTTAAGTTGCTTTACAATCCAATCTTTAAACGAAAAAGAAGATGAGATTAAACTTCTAATTTTTAAAGCGTAAGGAATATAAATTATTTTCATATTCCTCCTTACTTTAATCCATTTTTAATCAGACCTCATTTAATCTTTATTCTTGACAAGTAAGAAAAACTACTTATCCCAATTTCGGATTCTGGCTCACTCCAGTCACTTCATCAAACTGAGTGTCCAGTTCCTTCTTACCATTATTCGGATCTTTTGTCTGGGATAGATACAAGCCTTCTGCTGCAAGATAGAAGTACATCTTCAGTCTTCTCCTCTTGTTCCAGTTGACATCTTCAGGCTCTCGAGAGCGCTTGTTCTCACCAGTCTTGGTAACGGTGACACCATGAACATGTTCATCATCATCACTCTCTTCTACCAGAAAACCATTGCCATATCCAGATTTGGTTATACAACTTTTGACTGACATTTTTCGAACACTAATAGTATTACAATACATTCTTGTCTTAAATTGTTGGTATTCTATGGTACTTTATAGAGCAGTACGGGAAGTAATAACTATTACAAATGTTCGAAAGGATAAATAAATGGTCAATCTTCAAAACTGTCGCAGGTGTGTTGTGTCTTGAATCTTGATCACCTTGCAAAGCTAATGTTGAGAACTGCCGCAAGTTTGTTGTGTCTTGAATGTTGATATCCTGAAATCAAGAAACAACTAAATCTGGATGGTTACAACGTTGTGTGTTGAGTCGAGGATAGCCCTCTATTCTTAAGACAAGATTGCCCCGTATATATGTTTTTATGTTAGCGGGCAATAGTCTCCCAAGATAAAACAACACTATAATCTCAACACTACAAAGCCAATAGGTTGAGCCTGTCGAAGAAAACAAATATGACTCGACTTGCTGAAGATATGGAATAGGAAGGAAGAGTTCCTCTTTACTCTTCTCTTTTGTCTCTGTGTATATTGTGTGTCTTTGTAGTGTATATCGTATGTATACGTGAGGGTTTGGTCACTGTTTTTCAGTCACTGTTTTGCTGAATTTCAGTCACTGCTTCGTGCTATTTTTCTCACTGAAAATGCACTGCTTCGTGACTGTTTTTTTTCGGTTTTTCCAGTGCTGAATTGATGTCTGTTTTTCGTGTTTTTGCTGCCTGTTTTTGGTCTGTTTTTCGTGTTTTTGCTGCCTGTTTTTGGTCTGTTTACTGCCTGATTTCAGCCAGTTTTCAGCCTGTTGTGCAGTTTTCAATTGAGCCAACAACTACTCAATATATAGCATGCAAGAGGGGCTGTCCAACTGCCAAAAACAAGGCTATAATGGCCATTAAGGGAGGCCATTAAAACAGCCAAGTAATGGCTATTAAGGCCATTGAAAGAGGTCGCCATCGCCCAAGTAATGGGCTGTTAATGGAGGAATTAATCAGCCAAATAATGGTTGGTTAATGCTCCGAAAAACAGTCCAGGTAGGCGTAAAGCTTTCCAAACTCAGGATCAAAGCGTAAATATTGAAACCAGGACCAAATCAGATATATGAAAGAATTCTGGTCCAAACTGTACATATGAAACTTCAGGGATCAAACTGTACATCTGGCAGAGTTCTCTAGTCCAAAAAATAATATTAGACAGCCCCACAGCCCACGACCCGTGAACCCGGAACCGGACGGACGGGCGGCCGCGCGCGTGTGGGCTTAGCTTGGGCCCGTGAACCGGACGGGCAGGCGGCGGCGCGCGTGTGGGCTTAGCCTTGAACCCAAGCACATGTAGGTCTTCCCTCCTTTAAACACATGTGATACCCCTTGGGGTCCCAAACCCTTTACCAATTAGAGACTTATATAGAGAGAAATTCTTCATATTCCCACCGATGTGGTAGATTTGTCCCACACCACATTTCCATGTCTCAAACACCTTACTTCGTGACCAATATCTCTTTCATTTCTCAACGAAATTAGACGATTCTTGGCCCTACGGTCATCTACTCACTTCGTAGATCATGCATGTGCGAAGAGACAAGGTCTCCAACATGCGGAACACTAGTGTTTAATTCATTAAAGATGGGTGGACGCATCTCCCCGCCAAAGACTAATTTCCAACACTAAACAAGTAGCATTGTATTATGCATATGTATAGGGAAGTTTGTTCTGCGAATGCAAACTTGGTGATGCGACACGTGCTTAAATAAATGAAAGTAAAATGTGTTTTAGCATGTGATAACTCTGCTTTCGTGTCCTTCTAGAGCTGGGTAAGTGATCTTCAAGTTCGTCTTCCAGAGTAAGCGATCTTCAAGGGCGTCTCCCAATTCATTCTTCCCATCCATAGTTGTTATTTCCCTTCTCCTTTTGTCTATGATTTGGATATTACTCTAATATAGAGGGACAGTTGAGGTGCCTATTTAGCTGCAATCAAGGGCATTTGGGATTTTCACTTAAGTGTTTTCATTATTGTGCTTTTCGGGTATCCGAAACGCACACTTGCGTGGTCGTAAAGTGAACTGATAAGATTAGAGGGTTGAACTCACAGGACTTGTGATTAACCATTAACTAAATTATACTATCTTAATTATTTAAACAAGAAATAAAATCCGAACTACCTCTGTTCTTTATTCAATAACCAGACCGTCAATCCTTGTAGATAAAACTCATTTGACTACAAGCAGAAGTATAACCCCCATCAATAACCAGATTATGCCCAGTTATAAAACCAGATTCATCACTGGCTAGAAATAACACAGCTTGTGCCACATCTTCCAATCTTCCACCTCTCCCATGTAGAAGACTCCCTCTTTTCCCAACTATCGAACTAACTTCATCTGGCTTCAGTTCCATATTACCAAGAAACTTCTGATATTCACTCACAAGCATCTCGGAAGGGACACCATGAGGAGAAATACAGTTAACTCGAATCCCGTAAACCCCCAACTCACAAGCTGTGCTCTTGGCAAGTCCTAGGATTGCCTCTTTCGACATTGTGTAGGAATGAGATGCTAGTCCTCCCATAATAGCAGCTGAACTTGATGAACATATGATCGTGCCTCCATGCTTTCCTGCAGTGGAGAATTTAGGATTTATACAGTTGGTTTAGAATGAGTCTAATATATACATATATATATAGACACAAGCGCAGTTTCTTGAGTTAACGGTCAAAAACACACCTGAATTATCACTTTTTTGCAAGTTTCACAACTCAACTATCAATTGTTTCTTTTTTCTACTTGAACAGTCACCATGCATGTATCAAAATACATTGATTACGCCAACTACTAGCTGTTTCTTTTTCTTGCCTAAACTATCAACTTGGTGTGTTTTAATATATAAATGGTAATATCAAGTAAGAAAAATGAACTACTGATATTTGGGTGTGAGAATCGTGAAAAAGTCATAGTTCATGTTTTGACTATTATCTCTATTTATTTTTTTGTATATGTACTATATATATCAATCGGACCGCTCTAAATTCGTCTTTGCTTGCCTGCTATCATTGTCCGTGCAGCATGCTTGATCCCATGCACAACCCCATTAAGATTTATAGCAAGCAGTGCCATCATCTGATCCATTTTGATATTGGTAATGCTCCCTCCAAAGCCTGCAATTCCAGCATTGTTGAACATGATGTCTAATCTACCTTTCCATTCCACTGCAAGTTTTACAGCTGATTCCACTTCTTCTTCTTTGGAAACATCACAGTGCACGTAACGACCTCCAATAGATTCAGCTAGACTTGCACCTAGTTCATTCAATATATCTGCAATCACAACATGAGCTCCATTTTCAGCAAAAACTCTTGCTGTTGCTGCTCCTATTCCTCTCGCACCACCCGTTATAACCGCAACTTTTCCCCTCAACCTGACAAAATAAGATTATGGGAAAGAGTTTTAAGTTCTATATACTAACAATTAAAAAATATTTATTGATAAATATTAATAGGTAACCTCGTAAAAACAATGACTAATATGTGCTATCACAAGTTAAAGTTCACTTATATCAGTTATAACTATTAAATGAAAAACCAATAAGCAGGTTCAAAGTTTGTATTCATAATCAATAAGACTAACCTCATCGGGGATAACATTTGTACTGAAGTGTCCACTGTTTCACCAGTGTGATCCATTTTCATCCGAATAAGACAACAATTGGTAGCATATGTTAAAGATAACTCTATGTATAAATAGGAAATGCAAGTGAAATCCCAATGAAAAGAATGTGTCGAAGTATATATATCAGCAAAGAATCAAGAAAGCTCAGAATGCCTTAGAATAAATAGGTTTGTCACATAAATCTTGTTTTGCAACTACTTCCTACCAGGAATATAGCTATTATACATGAGGAACTAAATTCCATTTCATGCCTGGATTTTTCTTTCGCAAAATACTATCAGTTTTAAGGGGAAAATATTCACCAATATTTTACTATCGAGAAGGGGAAAAGATGACTGGAGTCTCTGTTTTCTTTGATTATCTTGAAACACTCATTATTTTTCCTTATTTTTCAAAAGCAAATTATCGTCTCTGCTAAATAAAACTTTTAAGTAAATATGGTTAGGGCTATGCAAATTAACTGTTAAACCAATAAATGGTTCGGGTAGCGATTTGCTTTCTCAGGTTATTGGGTTGGGTCTCGGTTTGGCTACTTTTTTAACCATAACCCGATAGCCCTATTGCTGCTGATTAATTTATCCTTTTCCTTTTTTTTTTTGTTTCTACTCTCACAGCCAAGGTTAAGATTGGAATTAACTGTAAGCATATATTTCTCTTCAAGTGAATTTTATCTAAAGCAATCTAGTTTACCTTTGTTTGGTATATTCTATGGTTTTCGCTGAGATCGGGTTAGAAATTAATCTTGTTTGCATGTGTGCTTACCTCTGATGCCCTCTGAAAGTTCAAAGAGTAGTTGTGGTATGTGATTCCCTCTTATCATGGTTTAAAGTTAAAAGTATACTATGGTTTTAGTGCAATTTTAGACTACAGTCCAGTGATAAGTATTTGTCGAGTAACTGCGTCATTCAGGAGATGAACTAAGTCATTCTACTAATATATATATAAAGTATACTATGGTTTGAGTGCAATTTTAGACTACAATCCAGTGATAAGCATTTGTCGACTAACTACGTCATTAAGATGAACTAAGTCATTCTACTAATATATATATATAAAGTATACTATGGTTTTAGTGCAATTTTAGACTACAGTCCAGTGATAAGCATTTGTCGACTAACTGCGTCATTCAGGAGATGAACTAAGTCATTCTACTAATATATATATAAAGTATACTATGGTTTTAGTGCAATTTTAGACTACAGTCCAGTGATAAGCATTTGTCGACTAACTGCGTCATTCAGGGGATGAACTAAGTCATTCTACTAATATATATATATATATATATATATTAGCTTAATTTCCGTTCTTGTTTTTGACTTTTTGAAGTCTTACATGTTTATGTCTGAAACAGTATGGTTGGGGGGAATTGTCAAGAAAATGACAGAGCAGGGCATGGTCGTTGGATTTGCCAATGGGACATTACAAGACAACCCTGCATCAAACTCTTTTATATAGTCGGTTACATTTAGCTCTTGTTCACCATAATTTTCTCCAACAGTAACATAAATTACATTGAGACTTTGATTGTTCTTTTAAACTAGAATCACTAGTTTGTAAGGTGAGGATTGTCCAAGTCCATAAAAGAAGTCTATGTTCTCATTCCATTTCTCCAAGTACATATAAGAAGTCTATGTTCAGATTCCATTTACGATGTGGGACTCTTAACACTCCTCCGCACGCACAGACCTCATTAACTGGATCGTGGACAACATAATTTGGGGGCCCAACATCGACAAACAAAGAATTGGAATGGGCATGGCTCTGATACCATGTAAAAAAATGATCTTGGGCCTAACTCCATCCCAAAAGCTAGCTTGTAGGGTGAGGATTATCCAAGTCGGAGTCCATGTTCTCATTCCATTTCCGATGTGGGACTCTTAACACTCTTTCATAATTTTCGTGTGAAATCTTAACTGCTAAACCGATAATCAAACCAATAACTTTCAGATATGAATCTATCTGATTCAGAAGGGAAGAACTTGCATTAATGGTTCTTTAACGATTTAGCATGTCTATAAATTGATAACCGATAAATCGAACCGATACTTTTTAAAATCGAATCGACTGATACGCAACCCTAAATATGACACTTAAATGGGACAGTAATTATTTTTTAAATCTGACAATAATCTTTCATTTATATGTTCTCAAGTTTAACATTTTAAAATTTAGCACAATAAACAGTATGCAATCTAAATAATGATATGTTCCATTTAACTTTAGAAATTACTAATAAAACTCCATTTCAAAATTGCGAAAGATATAAAAGTTTAATAGATCTTGACTTGTGAATATGGAAGAATAAAAAGATTGAAATTTCAACAACACTTGATAAGAAAGTGATCGTGCATGTTAGGACCAAGCATTATTTAAAGTATATAAATTGAATGCACTATAATAATTTTATTAAATACTATTATTTTTAGTTTTATACTTTTTTCGTATCAATTTGAGTGTCTTGTTTGACCGGGCATAAAATTTAAGAAAAGAAAAATATTTTTTAAAAATTTTATGGTCTTAGATTAAAAATATATGTAATTATTAGTTTAGGTGCACCTTAATGGCTCAAGGGGATGAGGTAAATTGATTCGTACTAGATTTTTGTTATCACTTACTATTTGACTAACCCAACTATTGAACCTGATTCTAATGTATGTATAGTTTAACAAACAAAAATGATAAAGTGTGAAAATAATAAGAACACGTGACTTTTATATGGAAAGACACTCGACTCAAAAAAAAATATAAAAAACTACGAATCACCCCAGTATAATTTAACTCTAAACTCCACTAAACACAATTAGTGAACCAAAAATTCAGATTACAATTTTTTTGCAATCCAAGACTTAACTGCAAGCTTTGATGTCGATAGTCACTCGACTGCATACTCCCCTCAAATCACACTGACTTGAAACAATCACACTTTTCACTACAAAAACTTACAACACCGCATTAGTTCTTCACCAGAAGAACCTACAACGAATCAATAACTCTTCTTTTCACAAGAACTTATATGTGCTTCATCAATCAAATAATATTACTGAAAGAAATAATCTCCTTGATTATTTTCATTAATTGAAAGGTTATATATACAAGTTACATATTTCCATAATAGGAGAATCATATTCCTATTCTATTTCTAAATCCTTATTCTAACATAATTCTAACTATACAATTATGGTAAGTGTATAACACTAATTAAGGTAACATTTACACTACAATATTACATCAATATACACTCCTAATATACTACAACCAACACTGCCCGTGATGGGCTTCAGCCACTGCCGAGGCCCTGCTGCCCAGTCCACTGCTTTGCCTGTGATATACACTGCTGTATATTGGACCCCATGGCAGCAAGAAAAGGCGATCTTGTGCTATACTCCGGTGATCTCTTTCCTACCGAGACACGCAAACGCACAAAAGGGTAGGCTTGGCTATTAATCTACGCTTTGTATATTGGGTGTATATCACAGGTATATTACTCTGTTTAACACACCCTCGCGGTCATAGCGGCCGGTTTTCGAACGCTGAGACTATCCCTAAAATCTTCAAAGAGAATCGCTGGTAGACCCTTTGTAAAGATGTCTGTAATTTGATAACGAGACGGGACATGGCATACGCGAAGGTGACCCTTTGCAACCTTTTCACGGACAAAGTGAATGTCCATTTCGATATGCTTAGTGCGTTGGTGTTGAACTGGGTTACCTGAAAGGTAGATGGCACTAATGTTATCGCAATATACCAAGGTTGCTTTCTGAATGGGACAATGAAGCTCCAACAGCAAATTACCTAGCCAACATGATTCGGAGACCACATTCGCTACCCCTCGATATTCTGCCTCTGCACTTGAGCGTGATAGAGTTGCCTGACGCTTTGCCGACCAGGAGACCAAGTTGTTGCCAAGGAACATACAGTAGCCAGAAGTCGACCGTCTGGTGTCGGGACAACCGCCCCAATCAGCATCCGTGTAAGAGACAAGTGTGGATGTAGATGAAGGATACAAGTGTAACCCATAGTCCAGTGTCCCCTGAATATACCGAATGATGTGTTTGATTGCATTCATGTGCTCAAATCTGGGATCATGCATGAATAAGCACACCTGACGAACCGCATACGTAATATCCGGTCTGGTAAAGGTAAAATACTGGAGGGGCCCTGCAAGACTGCGATAGCGGGTCGGGTCCTCGTATGGTGCACCTGCTGCGGCACTCAGCTTGGGGTTTGCATCAACTGGCGTGGAAGTGGACTTACAGGATGACATCCCAGCCCTCTCTATGATCTCACCAGCATACTTTCGTTGAGACAAAAACAATCCACCTGAATGACGCTTGACGGCAATCCCCAAAAAATAACTCAAAGGCCCTAAGTCTTTCATAGCAAACTCAGAACTTAGCATGGTCATGATAGATTGGCGCAAGGCATCGGAAGAGGCAGTCAAGATGATATCATCCACATACAACAGAATGTAGGCCAAGGACGAACCACGGCGGTAGATGAATAAGGAATTATCTGACCTGCTGTGAGTGAACCCAATAGTTGAAACAAAGTCAGCAAACCTCGTGTACCGGGCCCTTGGAGACTGCTTAAGCCCATATAAGGACTTCTTCAACAAACATACATGATGAGGACGGTTTGGATCCCTGAAACCCAACGGCTGATGCATATAGACTGTTTCCTTGAGATCACCATGTAGGAAAGCATTCTTGACATCCAACTGATGAATTGGCCAATTCTTTAAAAGAGCCAAGTTAAGCACAGTGTGAATGGTAGCCGGCTTGACCACCGGACTAAACGTCTCACCACAATCTATACCAACCTGCTGAGTCTTACCATCACCCACAAGTCGCGTCTTATGTCTAGCAAATGACCCATCTGAATTCTCTTTATGAGCAAAAATCCACATAGACCTGATAACATTAATACCATATGAACGGGGCACCAACTCCCACGTCTTATTATCAATAAGAGCATTATATTTATCAGTCATAGCAATTTTCCAATTAGGGTCATTTAAAGCGGACACGAGTTATTGCGGGCAACGGGATTTAGAGACATCGAATGTAAATTAAAATGTCTTTTAGGTGTAAAAATACCCGTTGACTACGAGTGACCGGTCTATGACTCGAGGAAGAATTGAGGAATTTTGGAAATTTTCTGGCTCGGGATGGGATCGCCGAGCCTGGCTTGCCCAAATCGTGAAATCATGGCGTGGAATCGACCGGCCTGCACTGGGCCGGATCGACCCAATTGCCGAACTGCTCCAATGGTCAAACCGAGCACGGATCAGTGGGGCCAGCTGGCATCTGGAGAATTTTGGGTGCGGGAGATGTCCGAAAAATTCCAAATAATATACGGGGATATTTGGTCATCCAAAAAATTATACGTCTTAGGCTCGGGAGTATGAACTTTCGCAAAAGGAAATTGGGTTTCATCAAAAATGACATAGTGATTAATTATGATTTTCTTGGAAGATAAGTCAAAGCATTTATAACCACGATGATTCGACGGATAACCCAAAAATACACACGGGGTAGACCGAGCCTGAAGTTTGTTAATAGTGGTGGATGGGAATAACGGATAACACAAGCATCCAAAAATCCTAAGGTGAGAATAAGACGTGTTCTTATTATATAGGATTTTGAGGGTGGAAGAATATGTCAGACCTTTAGACGGAATTATGTTAAGAAGATATGTGGCCATTTGTAGAACATGATGCCAAAAATATGGAGGTATAGAGACATGAATTAAGAGAGTTCGGACAATGTTATTTATGGAACGAATTTTGCATTCGGCCTTCCCATTTTGTGAAGATGTATGAGGACACGAAAAATAAAAATTGATCCCATTATTAGAACAGAATTCCCGAAACTCCCTATTGTCATACTCTTTCCCATTATCACATTGAATATTTTTTATTTCTCTTTCGAATTGAGTACGAATGAACGCTCTAAATTTGATTAAAATGGAAAACACTTGTGATTTATTCGCAATTGGAAAAGTCCACAAAAATCTAGAATAATCATCTAAAAAGAGAACATAATATCGATGACCCACTGAACTAAGAACAGGAGACGTCCATAGGTCGCTATGAATAATATCAAATGGCATTGAAGTATGAGAATTGGAGTCTACAAATGGCAACTTAACAATTTTCCCTAATGAACAAGACTGACAAAGTGGAGTACGATTCGTACCCTTACAAGAAATAAAGTTATTTTTATCTAAAACTGATAAAATAGAAGATCTCGGATGACCCAGGCGAGCATGCCACATGGAAGGAGAGATGGCTGCAAAAACTGACGGCAAGGTTTGACTCGATGGACTGAAATCGGGCATGATAGGATACAGATCCCCCCTACTATCACACCTCATGAGATGAATCCCCGTCTTGAAATCCTTCACAGAGAAACCAAAAGGATCAAATTCAACGGAAACGGAATTGTCAGTAGTGAACTTTCGGACATACACTAATTTTTTAATCAATTTAGGAGCATATAAAGTATTTTTCAAGAGAAGGGGTGGATTGGGGGGATACAACGTTTTCTGACCATACCCTAGAATTGGAATAGAACTGTCATTACCAACAATTATGCCCCGAGAGGTGCTCAAATTGGAATAATATGAGAGAGTACCTGATTCGGAAGTCATGTGAGTAGTGGCACCGGTGTCCATATACCAATTTGGGTCCGGTTGAGTCAACCCCAACGTGTGCATCGCGGCCTCGATATCGGTTTGAGTGGGGCCTGCTGCATGATGGGCTTGCGGAGGTCGGGGCCAAAGAATTCTTGTCCGTGATGTAGCTGGGCCGTAGCTGCTGCTGTTGGGCCATCGCCGATGGGCCGCCATCTTTGGGTGTTGGGCTGAATCGTTGGCTAGCCACCGGCGGAAGTTCTTTGCCGAGTAGAAGGTGGCCGCCCACGACATTGCCCGACCCATTGCCATGGGCCCCACTGCTGGGACCAGGGTGGTGGTGGGCCACTGTTCCCTGGATGGGGCCCACCGCCTGCTTGCTGACCACCGGAGCCGCCGCATTTGCCCCCGCGATTTTTGTTATTATTCTTGCGATTATTCTTGCCGCCACCATGATTATGGTTTTGGCCTGAATTATTAACAAAACCCGATGACCTAGGAGAGGACGCTACCATGACGACGGGCTTGCTCCGGTAGCTGCCTTTTTAGCCAAACCGGCTTCTTCCAAAGTAAGCATGGAGCGGGCTTGATAGAAGTCGGGAAGAGGGTTGCTTTGGCGAACAGAGTTCCAACACCATTATAGGCCTCCGAAAGACCGGCAACCAACTGTAGAACGAGACGATTATTAGTTATCGGTGCGCCAACATTCCGAAGTTGATTCGCCAACTCCTTTAGTTTCTTGCAATATGCAGAAACGTTCGGAAATTCGTCCATTCGAACTAGAGAGATTTCCTGCTCGAGTGTGACGACACGTGAATGTTGGTTGTCTTGGAATATGTCACGCAATCTATTCCAGGCAGCCATAGCCGTGGTATCCGGCTCAATAATCGTCTGTAGAAGGTCAACCGAAATAGTGGCGTAGATCCACCGGAGAACGGTAGCATCAAGAGTAATCCATAACTCAGGATCCTCTGCAGGAAGAGGTTTAGCGGGAGGAATGATGTGATGAAGAACTTGATAGGAGAGAGCGTGAATTTTAAACAACTCCGCCCACGTTGCATATTGGACGTTTTCCATCTCAAGGACAATAGGGATACAGTTCTTGATGTTGGAAACCATGAGGGCATGATGATAATTGTTCTTAGACATATTGAAAGAACAAAGAATGAGGGAAAATTTAAGAAAGGTTTTTGAGAGCGGAAGACGAAATTTGGGAGAGAAACCCGAGGGGGGGGGGTCTCGGCCGAGAATAGTCTAAAAATTTTTGGGAGAGAAATTTTTTTGTAAAACCTAGTCTCTTGATACCATGAAAAAAATAATCTCCTTGATTATTTTTATTAATTGAAACGCTATATATACAAGTTACATATTTCTATAATAGGAGAATCATATTCCTATTCTATTTCTAAATCCTTATTCTACCATAATTCTAACTATACAATTATGGTAAGTGTATAACACTAATTAAGGTAACCTTTACACTACAATATTACATCAATATACACTCCTAATATACTACAACCAACACTCCCCGTGATGGGCTTGACCATCTTAGAGGCCCCGCTTTGCCTACCCATCACGCCTGTGATATACACTGCTGTATATTGGGTGTCTATCACAGGTATATTACTATGTTTAACAGTTACATCATTATATAAATTAATATATATTTTCTAATATGCTAGAATATTCAATTATAACTTTTAGATTCTTAAAACATATTAGATTTTTAAATATAGATAAGTTATACATGTTTAGATGTTGAGAAAACAACATAAATGGTTTAGGATAAAAACTCTTAATAAAAATAAACAGAATTAAATAATTATAAAATCATGAAAATGTCGAATTGAATTTTTCGCGATGAAAATACAATCTTCCCCCAACTTTTCAACCCAAGGAGTTAGCTTGTTTCGATTAGTGGCGGGCCGGTGAAGAAGATCGAATGTTTTCTTTAAGATTTGGGAGCATGATGCGTCAGCTATATATGAGTTTCCCGTTAGTTTTTGACGGAACAAGTTAACAAAGATTAAAAATACCCACTCTTAAATATATTTAAAGGACTATTAATGCATCATTTAATATTTAACGAAAACCTTTATCCAAATGGGATGATCTTGGACCTTTTCTCTAACGTGAGTCCCTTCATTTCCCCACTTCAACAACCAGCTAATAAAATAAAACAATCCCCAACCCAAGTCAAAGTCAACTCAAGACACCATATTCCCCGCCAGATAACCATGAACAAAAGATCAACAACAAACAGAAATTCATAATTTTCCTCACAATCTCCAAAATCAACAAACAACAACAGAAAAAAAACATCCTTTTCCTTCACAAAAAGAAAGAAAGAAAGATCATAGAGAAATAGAAAACATTTCAAGAAAATCAAATGGAGATCCCTAAATCTGATAATAACACAACACAAAAGAAACCCCCAATAGTTGTTTCATCATCTACAAAGACATCTCCCCATAATGTCCTTCCTTACCAAACACCAAGAATAGGTGAGCACTATACTCTTGGCAAGAAACTAGGCCAAGGGCAATTTGGGACAACTTATTTATGCACAGAGAATGCAACAGGTCTTGAATATGCCTGCAAAACAATCCCAAAAAGGAAACTTTTTTGCAGGGAAGATTATGAGGATGTGTGGAGAGAGATACAAATAATGCATCATTTGTCTGAACACCCGTATGTTGTGAGGATTAAAGGGACTTATGAGGACAATTTGTTTGTTCATATTGTTATGGAGGTGTGTAAAGGGGGTGAGCTTTTTGATAGGATTGTACAAAAGGGTCATTTTAGTGAGAAAAAAGCTGCAGAATTGATGAAGACCATTGTAAAAGTTGTTGAGGCTTGTCATTCTCTTGGTGTCATGCATAGAGATCTCAAACCTGAGAATTTCCTGTTTGATAGCTCTGATGAAGATGCTAAGCTTAAGGCTACTGATTTTGGCTTGTCTATTTTTTATAAGCCAGGTTGGTTTTCTTGGATCATTGTCCTTTTTCCCATTGATAGAATTTACATGGCCATTTGTTGGCGGGGTTGGTATAATTTCATCATTTGGTTAGTTTCTAGTGGTATTAAGTTATGTTGCTCGAACTCTTCAGAAATGTCTGACATGTGCGCGTGGTATTCTCCAAAAGTAGCACATTTTTGTAGAATCCAACACGGGTGCGGCAACATTTTTGGAGAGTCCGAGTAACATAGGTATTAAGGGTTAGATTTATTGATTTTGATTGCTTTTTGTTAATGGAATTACAGGCATTCTTGAAACCATCCAGTTTCTGTGGAATGACTGGTTCCAATGTTGGGATTATAGGAGTACATATTTTAAATTGTTGCTTTAACTTTCTCTGCCTTAGTTTCTTTTGAAAATGCCTTCTTTTCTGCATTGTTTAATTTCCTTTTTGTATATTTCTATTGAAGGAAATGTGTTCAACTTCAACGTTCATGAAAAGTTATTTGCTAGCTTTTCTACCTTTTAATATGTTGTTCTTGATTTTCTTCGTAAAGCTTACATTGTTTTTGGTTTTCTTAAAGGTTTCATTAATGAGCTCCTTTGTCATATGTCTTGTTAAATTCGCTTTGGCAGTGACAGATACTTTTACTATTTGTTGGTCTCCTACAAAGATTGAACTATACCATTGCCCTTTTGTATGATGTAATGGAACTCCAAGTGAAGAACTTCTTCCTGCAACTCTTCATAATTTAGTTTCATCATAATATGCTTGCTTTTGTCAGCAATTCAAGAGCCCTCTTTGCTTTTTGTTAACATGTCCTGTTTTAACTTCTATTTGAGTCAGATTCTTCTCCATATCTTTCTTCTTAAATGCAATTGTTTCATCTCTCAACATTAGACGAATTAAGGCAAAAACTTGTGTAAAACTATGGCAGTAGAAACTCTTAAAAGGACTCCTTTAGTGAGTTAAAAGGAAGGACATAAAAGTTTCCATACAGACGTAACATTGAACCAAAGATAAATTTTTGCTATGCACTTGTGTAAGCATAGTTGCATCTTAAGCATGGTAATTCCTGATTGCTCTATAATCACAATTCTTAGATGATCTTCCGTGATTGTGATGAGGTATTGGACTATTTGAATGTGCTTTAATAATGTAACCAACTATCTTCCTCCTTACTATTTTTCCTTGCAGGGCAGTATTTCTCAGATGTTGTAGGAAGTCCTTATTATGTTGCTCCTGAAGTGTTGCACAAATACTACGGGCCTGAAATAGATGTCTGGAGTGCTGGAGTCATCCTTTATATCTTATTATGTGGAGTGCCTCCTTTCTGGGCTGGTAAACTTTGTACTTCTGATTATTTTATAGCATCTTTACTTTTATAGCCGGAAAATCAATGACTAATACTCTTCTCAATTTTTGTCTTGCAGAGACGGACAATGGTATCTTCAAACAGATATTGAAAGGAAAGATAGACTTCGAATCAGAACCTTGGCCTCAGATTTCTGACAGTGCAAAAGATTTGGTAAAGAAGATGCTCACCAGGGATCCTAGAGCGCGATTAACTGCCCATCAAGTCCTATGTATGTTAAGATTTTAAGGAAGTAGCAAAATCAGTTGTTTCATCCTCCTCAACTTGTTCATTAATTTGTTCAATTATCAGGTCATCCTTGGATTGTGGACGACAATGTCGCTCCAGACAAACCCTTGGGTTCTGCAGTTTTGTCTCGCCTAAAGCAGTTCTATGATATGAATAAACTTAAAAAGATGGCTTTACGAGTGAGTACTCTTTTATTAGATTTCCTGATTTTCTTTTAATTAGGTTTTTAGCTGTATCTTTGTTCTGATTTGGTATGTGGTATGCCTCGCATAAGTGGTATGAAGATATGATGCAATTTCAATTTGGCCTCTTATAGGAATTTTGAAACATGTTTAGATATGCAAGTTGTTTGTGAGTGTCTGTTGTCAATAAAATTTCACTTGTAAAAGGAACAGCATTCTTACTCTATTTTATGATCTGATCATTCGCGAAATGAATGGAAATTTTGGTCATGGATCGTTGCACGATGCCATTCACCGAGTACCTAAAAGCAGTTTTATGATTTGCTGTTTGGGGGTTCCCAAGTGGCTTTACCATTTGGGAATCTGAACTTGGTGTATATCATGATGACTTAAAAATGTTTGTTTTCATAATGAACTAGTATAACCTTTTAAAAAAAAAAAGAGAATCAAGAAAGCTTTTGGACTTGGTGTGTATATTGATATTGTTGAAGAGGTCATGAGATCTGAAATATACGCAAAGGCATACGTAGTAACTTGGTGCTATCAAGTTCCATTTCAAAATAATACTTGGTGCTATCAAGTATATTTGCCTATTTCTGTACAATTCAGTTCAGCAAGAAATTTACTTGAGAAAAGCTGATTCTTGGGCCAAAAAAAAATTAAAAATATCTTTTATGAGTCAATTATTCTATAAGACTAGACTTTTACCTAGTTCAGACTTCGCATGCTTGCATTAATTTTAACCTTGAATTACTATATAAACAGGTCATAGCAGAAAGGCTTTCGGAGGAAGAAATAGGCGGTCTAAGGCAATTATTCAAGATGATTGACACGGACAACAGCGGAACAATCACATATGAGGAACTAAAACATGGTTTGAAAAGAGTAGGATCGGACTTGACAGAGTCCGAAATCAAGGCCTTGATGAGTGCGGTACTTGTTCTTTGTTCCATCTTTTTTTTTAATACCTGATGGACTATTCCTGGAAAAAAAATCAGTTGGATTATAGCCTCTTTAGACACCTGGTAGTAGGATTTGTTCAGTAGATAAGGGTAGGGGTTATAAGTCCATTCACACAAGTGGAAAATGACATGGCCATAATGTTTTCTGTAGGCTGACTTTGACAACAATGGCACTATCGACTATGGTGAATTCATCGCTGCAACATTGCATTTGAACAAGATGGAGAGGGAGGAGAATCTGCTTGCCGCATTTTCCTACTTTGACAAGGATGGTAGTGGTTATATCACCATTGATGAGCTTCAACAAGCTTGCCAAGAGTTTGGCTTAGGTGATGTTAAATTGGATGATATTATCAAAGAGATTGATATAGACAATGTAAGTCCCCATAGCTATAAACTACTGTTAGTTGGTTTTGTCTCAACATACTCCTCACGTCTGAAAGTGAAAATATTTTGGCTTCTTTTCGAGAATTCCCTAGTTAACAATCTTTTTTATTTGGCAGGATGGACGCATAGATTATGGGGAATTTGCAACTATGATGAAGAAGGGAAATACAGGACTGGCAGCCAGAACAATGAGAGGCAATTTGACCTTCAACTTGGCAGATGCTCTTGGAGCCAGTGACAGTGACAAAAGTAAATAGGAGATTGCTTTCCATTTGTATAGCTTCATGAATGTTAAATCCAGTTCATCTATTTTATTTTATTTTTAAATCTTGTGATTCAGAAGCTTACATAGTTGGCTAAAGGACATAGTTATACAAAAATTGTATTTTACCAACTTAAATTAATTATTACACTTTTTGTAAGGTAAAATTATAGTGGTTCCTCTATTCAATTTAGAGGACGTAGAAAAGTTAGAATTCCTTTTCATGTACCTCTATGTAATGATGATGAAAATACAGTCAGATTGGGTACAACATTTACTACTTTAATTGCAACCCGTCCTTCTAACAACAATAACGTGAATCAAGTGTAAAACAAACTAAACCGGCCTTAAAACAAGCAATTATGTAAAAACAATTACATGTATTCTGCAGAAAATAGAAGAAAACAGCCATAAAATGAGCACTGAGTTAATTCTTTCACAAGTTTTTAGAGCACAAAAGGAGTATAATGAGTTCCTCCTGGACCATTCACAATATTTCCCAGCTTGGCGCTTTTGACCAAATTTTGTACATGTACTTGACGATAAACAATTCATTAGAAGAGCTCACAACATTGCATTCATCTATGAAGGTAATTGAAATGACAATATTATCATCTTACAATCAGAATCTATTTACTGTTAGTTTCTTTTCGCATTACACTAAATACTATAACCTATCACCTTTAGCTTCAACCGATGAGCAGGAGTAATCCAGTTAATGTAAGAAAAGGGCAAAGAACACAGTATAGAACACTTATCAGCCCTTGTAATTGCGGCAGGCAAATCTGTCAAACACTTGAAAATGCCTCTCCACTGTCATTCAGGTACTGGAATACGAAGGGCTGTTACCTCGGTCCTGCCACTCCAATTTGCTGTGAAGTCATAATAAATTGCTTCAAGAAATCTCTATACATATATCCGCTCAAGATGGTTGGTAAAATTATAAGAGTGCCAATGAGGAAAAGCACAGACAACGTCTTGAAATCTATAGGTCTTTGACTGACTTCAGTTCCCCAAGGGTTAGCCAGCCTGACAACTTGATGAATGAAAGTAACACTTATGAGGTCTTGGTGATAAAAGAAAAAATGATCGGCTGGATATCACAAGCAATATTGGCGCCATTTGAGATCTCAACCAGAATGCAAGTCCTGCCCAAGGCTAAGTTGGCTGCAATTTGTAGGGATCTTCGGTGTGGGTGTGACTTGCGAGACACAAACAATAATCTCTCAGAAGGTTTAGCTACATGCTCACGAGGCAAATCAATCACCATATTATTCAACCAAAAGAGTATTTGGACATATTTTTTTTTTTGGCAAGTTATTTGGACATATTATTACGCCCTATATTTTTCTTTTCTTTTCCTGGAATTAAACAAAGAATGCTCTCGATAACCCCACCCCTTCACTTAACAAAAAGTCACAACTAATCTATGGCTGTTACTCTCCTGGCAGACAACAGATTAATCATGGTTTATTTTATACCATACGAAACAATTGCAATGTTGAAGATGAACCATGCAGGTTATTCTAAAACTTCTTTACCATCTGCATTGAGAATAATATTTCAGACTCCAGTATTTATACAATAATGTTTTGAACTGGCTCAGAGAATTTAGGAGGTATAATGATATGCCCACACAAAAATTCAAGGAATTTTTTGGAGAACAAACATAGTTCTTATAGATGTACCAATTATCTCTTCAGGGATACAACACTCTAAAACAAACTTCAAGGAACAGAAAATACATGCAAGCAAGCTGAAGAGAAAGAGGGGAAAGAAAAAATTAAAACAAAAGGAAGAAAGAAACCACTACTACTAACAAAAGAAAAGACCTTTTCTTTAAACTGGTAAGAAAGACTTACCTTTACCGTAATATAAGCAGCTGGGATGAGACCAATCACGGTGGCCAAAAAAAAGATATGGAATGGTATATCCACAATAGGAGATGCCAAATTGATGAAAAGATTTGGCAATTGTTATTCTCAAAAATAGCATATAGTTGAGCAGCTTATCCCGACGCTTGGCTATCTGAAACCACAAAGTTTCACATTAGTGTGCAACAGAAAGAAAGCTATGATGAATATAGTAGAAAAAGAGGCAGTACATTGTTAGCAATCACTTTCAGAAGATTACAGACCTCTGCCTGGAAAAATCTAAACTTTTCAGGCCACATCCAGTTAACTATAGGCCTGCCGATCAATTTAGACAGAAAATAGCAGGATGATGCACCAGCTGTTGCATTAAAGACAACCAAGAGAAGCCCTCTGAAAACGCCGAAAGTGCTCCGGCAAGTAAGGACATGAAAATTGTCCCAGGAATCATAAATGTCTGCATGAATATGTATGTTGAGCAGTAACCGAGAATAAATTTAGCGGGGTAGACTTCCGCATACATTCCGAGATTATCCCTGAAAGAAATAAACAAAACCTTATATTGACATTCAAACAAAATAGAACCAGCTGAGAAAATAAGGACACACCTCGTAAGCAAGAGATACAGTGTCAAATCAAAATTATTTTACCAAAATTAAGAAAAGAAAATATCATTAGCAGAAATTACATGAAAGTTTTCAATCATTGACCGACAAAACAACCAGTATGAAAGACTGCTAATATTAGATGCGTACTTACTGTACTCACCTTTCCTTTAGATAACCGAGAAATCCCTGAGGGCCAGTAGCCCCAGGTTTGAAACTAAGTGGATAATGGCCCGCCCCTTTATCCTTCTCCATTTAAATATTATGCTTTTGTATCTGGAAGAATTCGAGCGTGCGATGTGCACCTAACGCACATATCACGTGTTGTGCTCTTACCACTAAACCAAAATCCTAGGAGTGATGCCTACTTTCTGTACTTAGTACCGTACCTGGCAAATATTGTAATTACTATTGTCGGCGTTCCCAGACCATAGTTTTATCAATATGTATCCAGCCTGTTTAATTTTCTTAATGTTACTTGCTCATATTTCTCGCGTCAGATACTTCCACAAGAAAATTAAAGAGTGATCTGGTTTTCTCCAAATATTTTCTGATAAGTCCAAGGTTTTGAAAATAAAAGGTATGGGCTTTTCTCATTTTGAACCAAATTACAAACACAAAAACATAGCAAATCAATAACGTACTACTTAAATCTTCAACAGAAAAAGGGTCAATATGTTGCCTCCCCCTACTTTCTTCTGTTAAAAGTACTATCATCACTTATTGAGGGGGGCAGTGCACATCTACGCTCACAAGAGTTTAAATCAACGATGAAGCATAACCCTTCACAGAGTACTAAAGGAGGTGAATCTAATGTGAACGAGGAAGTCACAATCCATCCAGTAATCACTGAGGGGACACGAATATTGGTTAGAGGGGTTACTAGAAACAAGTAGAAAATTTGTGACATCCACAAGAACCACTTTCTAATACAAATAGGAATAACCAACTAAACCTCAGAAACATTTGAGACCTAAAAATGCATAGACTCGTCATGCAACTTCAAAAAGTTGGTCACTGCCACTGCAAACACTTAAGAGGTCGTTTGGTAGGGTGTATTAGGTAGAATAATGCTGGTATTAAATTTAGTACAATGCTTGGTTGCAAATTTAAGTCTAGTACAACTAATACATGTACTACTTATACACCCTATTAAGTACTTATACATAGTAAATCAAAACATTAACAATATCAGTACTATTTTTATACTTATACACCATATTCAGTACTATTTAGAAATTATATAATGCATGTTATTTTTAACCCATAATTTCCAAATACAATACCTGAAGATCACAAAAATGCCAAAATGAGGAATATAAACACAAAAAAAAACAATACCAAAAAATCTAAAAATATTACTAAAGGAATATGTTCTCTTGATTTTATTGATAAATGATTTACAATATATACAAGGTTACAAGAATATTTACTTTGATACAAACTAGGTAACTAATTAACCTAATTACAAAAGGATTATAATTCTACTTAAAATAGGAGATATACAATTAATATAATTAATGAAAGAATATTGAGAAATATTCTATTACACCCCCGCAGTCGAAGCGGAATATTCTCGACCACTGAGAATGGCTCAAAAATCATCAAATAGTATGCGCAGAAGTCCTTTGGTGAAGATGTCGGCAATCTGATATCTGGAAGGAACATGAAGGATACGAACTTGACCACGAGCCACTTTTTCGCAAATGAAATGAATGTCCATCTCAATGTGTTTAGTGCGCTGATGTTGGACGGGATTGCCGGAAAGATATATCGCAGTAGACCCGTGTTGCCTTTTGAATCGGGCAGTGAAGCTCAAGTAGAAAGTTACGGATCCAACAAGACTTAGAGACGACGTTGGCAACACCTCTGTATTCTGCTTCTTCACTGGATCGGGATAGTGTAGGTTGCATTTTGAAAGACCAAGATAATAGGTTATCTCCGAGGAAAATGCAATAACCAGACGTGGAGCATCGGGTGTCAGGACATCAACCCCAGTCAGCATCAGAATAAGCAGTGAGACCAGTGAGCGAAAACCTGATAGATGTAATCTGAAGTGAAGTGTATCTTGGACGTATCGTAAAATACGTTTGAGGGCATGCATGTGTGCTTCCGTCGGACTGTGCATGTGCAAGCAGATTTGTTGCACGTCACAGGATATGTTTGGTCTCGTGAATGTGAGGTACTACAGGGCCCCAGTCAGGCTATGATAGTGAGTCGGGTCTGAATATGAAGAGTCGGAGTCAGCGCTGAGCTTGAAATTGGTAGAGGCGTGTGGAATGGTTTACAAGATGTCATACCTTCATAGTCAAGGATCTCTTCGGGGCACTTCTTCTGACATAGAAATAGGCTGTTAGAATGTCGAGTGACAGAGATGCCCAAGAAATAACTCGAGAGACATAATGGACCGGCGGAGAGCATCAGATGATATAGTGAGACATATAATAATAGGTAAACCATGGCTGTACCCTTGTTGTAGATGAACATGGAATGATCGGATCTGCTGTGTGAAAAAATGATAGAGAAAACATAATCGGTGAATCGTTGTCCATAGAGCGATTTTCACAACAGACACACATAATTCGGATGAATAGGATCCCTGAAACCCATAGGATGATGCATATATACCGTTTTATGAAGATCCCCATGTAAGAAGACATTCTTTATATCAAGCTGATGAATGGGTCAAGACTTGGATATGGCAATACCAAGGACGGTCCGAATGGTTGTGGGCTTTACGACCCCAAAAGCTAGCTTGTAGGGTTGAGTTAGGCCCAAGATCCATTCATTACATTGTATCAGAGCCAGACCCATTCTAATTCTTTGTTCACCGATGTTGAGCCCCCAAATTATATTATCAACGCTCCAGTTAACAAGGTCTGGGTGTGCGGGAGTGTTAATAGTCCCATATCGGATATGGAATGGAAACATGGACTCCTTATATGGACTTGGACAATTCTCACCGTACAAACTAGCTTTTGGGGTTGAGTTAGGCCCAAAGGATTATCCAAGTCCATATAAGGAGTTTATGTTTCCATTCCATATCCGATGTGGGACTCTTAACAGACAGAAAAAGATAAGCGATTTGTGTACGTCAAGGAAAAATTTAACACACATATAAAGCGTGCATTAAATATCTTAAATTTGAGGAAAAAAACCTTGACAAGCTTAAGGTCGAAGGAAGATACTCTTTTCTAAGTATGAGAGGTCTGTCGAGTTCAAGCAGACAATATATGTACGATGTTCAATTACATATAACATCAATAAAAGCATATTATTACTCTGTATGTTAAGTTCACTACAAAAATAGGAAATAGAACTTTTATTGTATATATATCTCCTTGCGAGAACAACAACAACAATAACAATCCAATGTAATTTTACAAGCGGAGTCTGAGGGATATAGTGTACGCATATCTTATCCCTACTATAGGAAGTAGAGAGACTGTTTGTGATAGACCTCAGTCGAAAGAAAAGCAAATCAAAGCAGACGTAAAAAGAAGTAATAGAAGTAAGGAAGCAATGGGCAAAAACTATATAAAACTACACAAAAAACTGATAAAAAATTATACGGGCTTCTTTTTTTTTTGTTTCCTTTAGGCACTATTTCTTCAACAATTGCTACTTTACGGATTGCTTTCCATGCAATACTTAAGCCAATGCAGATTGCAGACACAAATTCCACACCTTTCTTTCTTCTTTTTCTGCATCCTATAATAGCTATATATGCTAACTAAAGTTCTAAACCATGATTGTCTTTAATTCTCCAACTATTAAAAAAATATCTATTTTGCCACTGAATTTCCCACTGAAAAATGTTCAGTGGCTATTTCTGTTGATGGAAAAAAACTAAATAGTAGTGTTATCACACGAAAAAATAAAGAAGTTTCCTAGCATTTTTATGGGAATCTGTTTCCCACCGTGCATTTTCTCAGTGAACTGGTTTGGTGGGAGTGAAGTGGGAAAATCATATTTTATAACACAAATTTCTCACTAAATGTCGGTGGAAAGAAACTATATTTCTTCAGTTCACCATTATAAAGTATGATAGCATATCTTACAAGCTTTCGAAAATATCTTTTGCTCTTTGATAGCTGAATCAGTAGGAAGTACTTAAACCAGCTGGAGAAGTATTTCTATTGGACAAATGTTCATTATAATATGAAAAAAAAAGATTACTTAATATCTTTTGATGTAAATATGGCTTGTCCTTATACCGAGGGTCTACCGAAAACAACCTCTTTACCTCTCAAGATAAAGGTAATGACTGCGTACACTCTACTCTCGTCATATCCCTGTGAGATTTTCATTGGGTATGTTATTGTTGTTTTCGTCAATATGCTCAAGTGGTCACCATTGAAACTTGGAAAACCTTGAAATTTTGGATTCACAAATCTATTGTACTATAGTTACCTTTTAATGCTTACTATTGAAGTACACATCCATTTCAATTTGTGTGATGTACTTTCATTTTGCATGCACTTTAAGAAATAAAGGAAAACTTTTGAATATTATGATCTAAAGTAAGCTAAAAATATTTGTGTGGTTATAGATCATCTCGTTTTGCGTAAAATGTCACATTTAAAGTTAAATTATTTCCAAATAAAAAAATATGCATTTTTTTGAGATGGACTAAAAAAGTGATTCATTTTCTTTGGAAGAGGGGGAGTATATGATAATATCATATAAAAGATTAAACTATTAGAAATGGTAATTTATTTTATATCCAAAACACGTCTCCGACGTTTCGTTCTTTTTTCTTCTTCATATTTTCTTGCCAAGCACGTGACAAGACATGAATTCAAGACCTCTACATGTTGTCGTACCATGTTTGACATTGTGATCACTTTATCTTAAAGTTTAAATTATTAGAGAGATTGATCACACTTTTATTTGTGTAATTTTATGTTAAAACAATTGTGTAATGACACAATAATCTTGTTGCTTGATTTACAATGATCTCAGTTTGTAATATGTGGCGCGCCGTAAATTTTCCATATAGTAATAGTATACCGTATTTTACTGTTCACTTTTTTTATCTGTCACGAATTGAATGTATATGTGATCTATTTATCAGTAATAGATCAGCTTCGAGTGACCAGTTCACTACCCTAAAGCAGCCTTAACTATTTATTTGGTCACATGTTGGTGCAATTAATTCTAATCATGAATTGGCTAAGAATGAAGGGTAACTAATTAGCGAGTTATAACATCTCCTTTAATTTAGAACCTTGTTTACCATTACAACTAAGAGTAATTGCATGTGGTAACCGATGTTAGGCGTATTTATACTTCTAATTCGCCGTATTTTACCCATAGTTTTATCTTGTTTTGAGGACTAATTACACTAAATACATCTAACTAATATTTATTCTTGAATTTTGAGCTAATATGTGTGTCATTGTTGAATTTAGGTACTTTACATGTGACAACACTTCATTTTTGGAGTAGAAAGAGTGAGAAGCAAAGATTGGAGGACTTTGAAGTCTGAGTAGAAGTCCTAAAATTCAACCAGAGATGAGTTCATGGTTCAAAAGCCAAGTGTACATGTGAAGAAGTAACACAACGCATATGTAGAAGGAAAATACACCTGGAGCGCCCATCTCCATAGACCCCGCACCGCGCCTGCTATGGAGGATCATTTGGGACATTTTTTCCCATCGTCTGGAAAAGGTGCCTGGTGCGAGGCACCCATGTCTAAAGTCCCCGCGTCGTGTCTGCTTTATTGGACAGGATGTTCAAGTTTAAGGGCAGTTTAGTCCGGTCTTGTTTGGATACAATACAACTACAACCCTAAGTCGTTTTCTGGGGGCGAAGACTTATTATTTTCACGGAGAGCAAGGGCTAAAGCTTTTCTTTGTTTGGTACCTCTTTTACTATTATTCTTTCATTTTTCTTAGATTGAACATGATTTCTAGTGATTGTAATCAAACTATGAGCGGCTAATCTCCCTTGTTCTGGGGTTATGTCGAACGTATGATTGCAGTCGTATGAACTTGAGTTGACGTTATTATTTCTATCTTATGAATTGCTTATTTGATCTTGTGCTAGACTATTTTACTGTTTTGCGACCAGTAGAATAAATATTTGATTCTTACGTTGCACTCGAGAGAGAAATACGAAGATAGAATGAGGATTGAATAGAGTAGGATTTTAACCCTAAACATCGGGGAGAAGATTAGCGTCTAGGATAGAGATATACCCAGTTCGCCCTACTTGGTTGAAATACAAAAAATATAAATGCATTTCTGTTAATGTTCATGATCATAGAGATATAGGCTTAAAAGTAATACGAATAGGCGACTAGAGGACTCGAGAGATTCGTAGTCGTAATATTAACCCTGTCAATCAGTAATTCGATAGAGAAAAGACGTCAGCGAAAGTGAATGTACAACATGATTACAAATTATGCCGTAACCGTGGAATGCTTTAATCTCTGTGAACACAACTAAGTTTAGACCAACGTTTGCGATGAATCGTTACTTATTTAATTTTTAGTCTTATTTTAGCAATAGTATACAAACAAACACTCTTTCTTCAATACTTGCATAATTAGTGGTAATAGAATATTCTGATTTAATTATTGATCATAAGTCTTTGTGGGTACGATGTCTGACTATATTAGTCACTATATTACTTGTCGACCGCATATACTTGCGTGTGCGTTGAGAGCAACAATAACGTTATGAAAATGACTCTTAAAACACATTTAGCTTTAAGCTCCCAAAAAATTATACTATCAACTTATATTTGCAAGTTTCTACTCACCAAATTGACAGAAAATACATTAGTTCAGTTGGAAAACCCAAGTAAATTCCCACCTATTACTGCAACTCGGCAAAATTTTAGTTTATTGAATAAATTGAACGTCGTCAAAATTTTAGAAAAAGCAAAGGAACTAACGTAGACTCAATCTTAATAGAAAGATCAGAAAATGTGTCAATATTAAGGGTGTGTTGTGTATTGAAAAGAAAATGTTTTACAGAAAAATAAGTGGATTTCGTACTTATTTTTTTGTGTTCGATACATAAGCAAAAAAATATTATCTTAAACGCAGTTTTATATAATCTAGACAAATATTATGGGAGGCGGGGGTGGTGGGGGTAGGAGTGTGGGGTGACGGGAATGAGGGCTACGGGAGTGAGGGAAAAAATGAGATGTGTTGGAGATTGAAAAGGATACAATCAATGTGAACTCCTGTGTTTTGCCTACTCACCCTGTCTGTTGCACGAAATGTTAGAGAACTGCACTTGCCTATCGGTTGAGAATGAGTTTCTGGTCTGCAAGAGTTTATAGTAATATCCCAAGGCACTTAACTTATTGCCTAAGATTTTGGTTGGACGGTCATATATATATATATATATATATCAGAGGAAAACTTTGACCTTTCCCTAAGAAAGTTATTTCCCTTATTTTAAAAAAAATATTTTTTAAAATAAAATATTTTAAAAAAAATTATAACACATCAAACATGAAAAAATTATAAAAAATATTTTCCAACATACCGAACACACCCTAAGAAAGTAAAGAAGTAAAAAACACAGGAAATAAAAGCAAATCGATTATTAGATGTCCCAAAGATGATCCGAAACGCCAAGAGAGCGAATTCAAGAATTGGATTGAGACAATGATATGAGGAAATAGTACTTGGCTCAGATTATCATACTCTGTCTTCTTCCCACTTCCAATGCAAGCAACAGCCAATAGCATAATTATAAAGAGTGACAACAAAAGAATTCAAAAAGTACAAATAAATTACTGAACAAGTAGAGAAAAGTAATATTAAAAAATAGGAAAAGAAAAATAGCATGGGGGTAGCAGTAGTATCAATTCTCTATTAATGTTCGCCCCAAAATCAAGCCTCATAAAATGACAATTGTCCTGAAATGGTATTATTTAAAAAAATTGAAGGATTGGAACAAGAAAGAGACAAAATGCATTTTAGAATTGGAAAGTTATCATCAAACCATATATATGAGGAAAATGGGAATAGGAGACGACATTGGTTGTGTGTCATTATCAAGATAGCCTACTTAAAATATTTGCCCGTCTTTCTCCAAAACCTTGTTAAGTCATTTTCAAGTTTAGTTATACCCCCCACCCCCACCCTGCCAACTCTCTCTAGATCATCTCTTATGAGTGCCAACTCGACTTTTAATACTATGTTTTGTCTTTGTTTTATAGCGCCAATCCGAAACAAATCTAGGATTTTTAGAAATATAAAAAAAGAAAAACAATGTTAAGTGGGATTGATCCCTATTAGTTTCCATTTGTTTCTACTAAGATTAAGACGTCTAAATCTGAATGCACATCTGAATAATTAAGATGTAGTCTCTAGATCTGAACACAGAATGATTAAGACTATTTATTTTTTAACATCTGAATATACATAATGTGTTTACTTAAACATAATACATATGCTATTCAAATAAATAAAATAACTAAATATAATTTTAATAAAATAAAATAATTATTTGATAAAAAATGAAACTTTTATATTTACTAGTGATGGTGGAGATGCTTTGTAGTGGTGGTGGTGATGATTGATCCTAGTGATCAATAATGGTGGTGGTGATTTAATTAAATCCAGCACATTCAGCACATTAAATCCAAAATCCAATTTTTATTTAATTAAATAATTTCCATCTAATAGAAATTATCAATTTAAATATCTCGGTTCCAAATTGAATATTTAATATTCTCTCAATACACCCTTAGATCGAAAAGACAATCGACATAGTGTGACCCTATAGGCCTTCACATATCGACAATAATCCAATTAAGGTCCATACGGAACTCCTAGACTGCGGCGTATGACGAACTCAATATGTGAAGTACGTTTACATGAATCCAGCAAACATAATCTTTATGTGAGATGATAAATTCTTGTCATTCGCGACACACTCGATCAAGCTTAGGATTTGACATGTGTATATCCAAATGGATTGATCACTTTATCTCATCTATATTAGTCGACAACTAGACTATATTCTAAATATGTCTCTTGCATTGGCCAATGACTTGGTCGACCTAATATCATTGAGAAGCTGAGTGTTCTCTCGAATATACATTCGAGGAAGGAATCATAATCTTGGCTCAACTGCCACCTTTAATCCGCATCGTAATGTACCCAATACAAGCCGTATCTCAACCTATAAGGCATTTGAGCTTAGGACGGGATCAAAGTATATTACTTTGTAGACAAGGTGCGCATTGACCTCAAGTCTAAGGACTTCTCTATCCCACACGCTGATCATACTTTAGACAAGTATAACAAATAGTATATCAACAGGGTATACCAATACTTTCCAAAAGTATCCATGTGTCCATCACTAGTAACCATTACTAGTAGCAGGTGAGACATACTACATTCTCTAAGAATGTCATGCAGACCACATGTCGACTTATAACATATCATCGATATCCCATTCTCAATGATCATTAGTCGAAGCTATTTTAGAATTACACTCTATCATCAATATCTCACTCTATTAATGACAACGTAAGCTCAAAGGATGCACATTAATGAATATTTACAAACAATCAAATAATAATTCAATAATCGCAAATGCCATAAATATTAATCTTATTAATAATATGAATGTGTTCAAGTATATTTGTCCCTAATAATGATTTTCTCTAGGACATACATACTTTCAGATATATAATAGTTGCTCTTGTCAAGAACTTATGGCAAATGTAAAAAGTATATTAATATTCAGGTGGTCGGACCTTATATTCTAAGTCAAAATGGAAAATTATCACCATGATATTAATTATGCTTTCTCAAAATCTTCCAATTGTATGATATTTTGACATAATGTGTTTTGCAACGAGAATCCAAATGCATCATCCTTGTTTTGAATTTGATTGCAAATCGATGTCATTCGATCAATGTTAAGATATTAATTGAGTAATTCTTGGACATTTCACTATATCAGCTACCATAGTTGGACATAGATAGTGTGGAATATCTTTAAGAAAATGTCTTTTTATTCGTCCAAAAATATGTTTTTGCCCGATCTATCAATTTAATAGAACTTGTGCTACCACATGATCACAATCGACTATCTAAAAGAACAATCAAAATTACCTGCTATATTCTGATGGAGCTTGTATACATAGATAGATAGATGTTGCCAGAAAGGGCCGAAAATACACTATATGTGAGCGAGTAAATTAGCTATGTAGCTCAACATATATAATAAGTTGCAGATTTTGTGCATTTAATGAGTTAATAAACTTAAATACGCCTAAACAAATTTTATTTAAAATTTTGGTTTACATGTTATCCTTAGGGATGGCAACGGATCGGATCCTACTAGATCCAGATCCAGATTCATTTTTTATACTTGGATCCAGATCTATCGCGTCCATAAAAATCAGATCTAAATCCGGATCCATCGGATTCACCGTGTTCACGGATCGGATCTGGATCCACATGTAAAAAATTTTGGCTTGCTAAGAATTTTTTTTGAACTGACAAACGATTTTTACTTAGCTATCAGTTTACTGTGTTTCAATTTTGAAATATTCATATGAGATATTTTGTTTGTTGTCTCATTTTGGATTGTGAGCTATTAATTGAAAATGTTGGACAATGACAATAGTTGTGGAAAATATGCTGACTAGTATTTTCACAATGCAAAACTTGCATGTGCTTGGAATCTTCACAAATGAAGTGAATATAATTTTAACTACTTGTCTATGGAGATGTTAGTCATTCACTAATATAACATTGATTTTATTATCGAAGTTACCTCTTTATTTTTTGGTTTTGGATTTAATGCGGGGATAAATTAAATTTGTTTTGAGAATTAAAATTCCAAGGATGTGCTTAACAATTTTAAGAAAATACTTATAAAATTACATTTTAAGTTATGAATATATTTAATAAAAAATAAAATCACGGGTCGGATCTGGACTGGATACGGATCTCAAATACAAGATCCAAATCCAGATCTGATCCGTCAGAAACGGATCCGAATCCGATCCGTATCCGTCAGGTCCAAATTTTGAAGATCCATATCCTATAAAACGGATCTGGATCCATCGGATCCGAATCGGATCCAGAATCCACTGCCATCTCTAGTTATCCTATGTTTGAGGATCAGGGTTGCGGTTCTTTTTTGGAGGGGGAGGGGGAAGGGGGGCTGTGCTGTTTGATATAATAGGTTGATATATGGATATTTAATATGATGAAGAGAGTTGAAAATTTAGAGTTTGGGCAGGTTAGTGTGTGGGGAAGGGCACCACAACTTCCGCAGTCCCACAAACCGCCCCAAAAAACCCCACTTACTTGAATTACACTATTACTTGTTCTTTAAAGTTTAAACCAACCCTACCCCCGAAAACAAAAACACCCTATCTGAAAGAAACAAAAAGAAGATTATAATAGGAGAAAATGTTTTCTTAATATATATATATATATATATATATATGTATGGTGTTACTAGATACTCCCTCATGATCAAAAATAGTGTTTACTTAACTATTTACACATCTCTTTAAAAAATATTAACTCCTAAGCAAGAATATATAATTTGACTAAAATTTTTTTAATTAAATATGTATTGGAATTTGGTCATCTAAAACTTAATAAGGCAAATTTGAATAGGTAAAATAATTTTTTTCTTAATTTGGTAAGCGGACACTTTTTCTGAATAAAAAAAATAAAGACTAAGTAAATACTCTTTTTTATCCGAATAGATTATTATGTATAGGCCCTACTATATACCACAAGAAAAATTCCAAAAATTTATGTCATTATTAATCATGATTATATTTTTATTTGTTTGTTTGATTATGTTCTTGTACTTTATTTTGGGAATTGGCGGCTGGAGAACAGTTCACGCTCCACGCCAAATAGTTTTGAAATGGATAGGTTATATATGGTGTTCATATTTAGAGGGGAAATGTGTTTCATGCTTTAATTGGTTAAAATTGATCAAAAAATAAATAATCATAAAGTCACTGTGCCTTTATACAATTCATGAGACAATACATGGAAAAATCACAGCTTCATGTCTTCTTAGCTTTATTTATTTTTGTAGTTGTCACATTCCCCCCACCCCCCCATCCCCAAAAAAAAAAAAAAGAGAAAGGAGAACACGTATGAGACACGTGACTTGAAGGCGTATTACTAAAAATTACTACATTGCTAGGTCAAATGTCATATTGACAAGAAGTAAAAAATTAGCCCTTTATCAAGTTGACTTTGAATGGTTCAATCCTTAGTAGGTATACCTCTACTTTTTTATTTTCTTAATTTTCTGATCTTAGGAAGATATAATTTAGTGATGTAAAATTAAGCTAATTAAGGTTGACCAGTTGATCCTTATTTTGGAATATTAAGTAGTTGAAAGACGCATTCATTAGACTAAAAAGTAATTAGTCATTCTAGAGCCATAATATCTACTAAAAAATTATTGGTATATATAGCTGGATTGCTAAAAAATTAAGGGGGGGGGGGGGAATTAGATGGCCCACAGTGTGAGGGAGATATTCAATCAAGAAGTATCATTTCTTGTGGGGTTGGACATATAAGTTTTAACAAGCCCATGGATTTCAGGAAAATTAACATAATTATGAGGGACATGTTTCTCACCATTACAATAGCTTCTTGATTTCTTCCCATTTTGGTGAATATTGTATTGTTGTTTATTTCTAGTCTTTTTTTTTGGGTAGGTAAAAGCATATAAGCAGCTTCTGATTTTATAATCATTCTCCTCATTTTTCTATCCCATTAGACATAAGTAGCAGTCTAGATCTTCATTTATACTCTCTCGGTCCCAATTTATGTGACACCATTTGATTTGACACAGAGTTTAAGAAAGAAAGGAAGACTTTTGAAATATGTGGCCTAAAATAAGTCTTACATAAATGTGTGACTGTAAATCATCTGATAAAGTTAAATTATTCTAAATATAGAAATGTAACATTCTTTTTGACACAGACAAAAAAAAAATAGTACCACATAAATTGAGACGGTTTGAAAATTGAGAGTGAAACGAAACGAAGCGGGCAAGTATAAAGACCTCTCCTTTTTTATTTTTACTTGGACCTCCATAATCGGAAACAATGTCTCTACCTTCCAAAGTAGGATAAATTTTGCGTATACTCTATCCTTCTCGCGTATACTCTACCCTTCTTATATCTCACTTTGTGAAATTTCATTAGGTATGTTCTTGTACTTGGACCCCCTTAGTGAATATAATGAGGAAGATGCTATGTTATACAATTTTCTCCTTCCCTTTTTACTCCGTTTTTCTTTTTTTCCCATTTATTGCCACTCTTTTTCTTGATCCAAACGATCAAATCAAACATCATCAACAAACGTCATAAAAAATATAGGAATTCTGTATATGGCCAAGAGTTCATTAATTAGACGATATAATTGATTATATGTATTCAGTGTCGTGGAAAATGATGTATATCCGTTCTTTTAATCGTAAATTTCAAGTCCAATTATCATTTCAACTTCTAATGTATTTCTACCATTGTGCTTATTAAAGCTAATTTTCTTATAAGTTCCCCTAATAATTAGTCTCCTCGAAGAACATTTTCGGGCACCTCATTTTGAAAAGAAATACTCCTAGATTGGTATTTTCTTGTTTCCGATATTAAGTCAAGTCAGTTAGTATTATTTAATTAAGAGGTACCCAATGCTTGTGAAAATTGGAAATTACTCCTCTTTACAAATTGCGTTATTTTGATACTTGCTACTTTCTCATAGTTCTTTTAACGTCCAAAGAACATCAGCTTTAACCAATTTACTTTTAATTTCTCTCTCTCTCACACAGAGATAAGGTGACAAAGAGACATGCATGCATGCGCAATTACTTGGTAATTTGACTCTCGTGTGCCACTTTACATGCATAAACTTTACCACAATAGTCAACATATTGAATCCAGCGTTTGCATGCTAACTCATTCTAAAAGAGTTCACTCATAATTTGTCCATTCCCTACTCACATATCTCTCAATTTACATATTATTTAGAGCTAACAGCCTACTCCTCTGTTTTAAAGTGAGCTATTTATAAAATTAAGAAAAATAAGTACTTCTATATATTACTTCATCCGTTTCAATTTATATGATATAATTTGACTAGGTATGAAGTTTAAGAAAAAAATGAAGACTTTTAAAACTTGTGATCTAAAACAAGCCATAGATATTTGTGTGGTTGTAAATAATTATTAAGGATAAAAGAGGAATATTTAAGTTATATTATTTCTAAATATAGAAATGTATCATTCTTTTTGGGACAGACTAAAATGAAAAGTGTATCAAATAAATTGGAACAGAGGGAATATGTGATAGTATTATTCTAGTGATGAACTTAATTAGGTTATACTGAAGTACATAGCATTTTGAACTAAGATTTCGAGTATCAAAATTTCAAATACACAGAATTGGCGCAGTACCTGGCTACTATAAAAGTTTTGGACGGTGTTTTGTTACTTCTCTTTGTAGATAACTAATTTGTAGATTAATGTGTTCCTATAGTATAAAATGTAAAAGTATTGTTCAAGAAGATACATTCCCATTGCCTTTTGGCTCCGCCTATTAAACTTCCTCTAAGAAATTATGAAAAACTAACTAGGAAAGAAATGCCAACATAAAAAATTGAAAATAAATCCAAAACAAAAAGAAGACGCTGTTACGGTGCCAACAAGAGAAAGAGTTAGTGTA